>OU343224.1:46760916-46960599 GCA_910596185.1 Chrysanthemum makinoi
CACCGATGGTAATACCTTTTATGAGGTTAGCATGAACCACATATTCGATGGCGAGATGTAGTCCTTCCATAACAAGAATAAAAAGGTAAAGAGCCAAAGGATGCCTTAAACCTCTTTTGGGAGAGAATTCAGATGTAGGACTACCATTTACGAGAATAGAAGTGAGAGAGGATTTTAAACATTCCCGGATCCAACCCCTCCAAATATCTCCAAAACCGAAGTGTTCTAAGATGTGATCAAGGTATTGCCAGCTAACTGAATCAAAAGCATTCTTGAAGTATATCATGAGCTTTTTACTTCTCTTTTTGTACCAGTCAATAAGCTCACTTAACATAATAGGGCCATCAAAAGTTGTCATTTAGCATCGCCTTTGATACAATGGAGTAACAAGACATTATTAAGGAGATTGCATACATATTCTTTACTTTCACCATGGTTGATGGTGTTAAACATACATCGAGGTACTATTACTTTTACATATCTAGTGTTTGGTGACAAGTAATTTATAAGCATACCTAAAGAGTTGATTGATTATTCATGAATATGTTGTTCCAAGTATGGTTGGTTGCTAATGTATAAAGATTTTAGGTTCATGGTGTTTTTTAACCCCTTCACAAGAGATATCATCGAGCTTCAACGTGTGTTTTCTTTTCAAAGTAGTTGTTTCTCATCACCACCTACTTCCCCAGGTTGTATAGTTGTTGGATTTACACCAGACATGCGATGTCTCATCCACTTTGTAGATCGAAAACCATTAATACGGTGTAGACTTAGTCTAAATTTTGGTGGTGATGATCCATACTCCTTCCGTTTTCCAACATTTCATGACCAAAATATTTATGCCTTATATAATGAGGACGGGCTCGATGTTTTTAGATTACTCAGTGGAGTATTTTACTCTTACAAGCATGCATGGTATAGTTAAACCGCCAAAAATTTCTTGTGGATCTTCGACGCAACATCTCCTTGCAAGATGTGATAAACATCTTTTACTAGTCATTATGTGCATGTTTGGAGAATCCATCGAGGTTTTTAAGCTCAATGATTTTGAAAGAGAATGGGAAAAAATAGATTGTTTAGGAAAGCACATTACTTATATTTATGATGTAGCATGTGTTTTTGTAGTAGCAAAAACACCTCAAATGGATAAAAATATCTAATTTTCGTGATTGCATCCTAACAATGGGAAGATAATTTTCTATTCTCTCGAAACATGCATGTTCCACACATTTAACGACAAAAAGATCAAACAAAGTGTTGGAGATCTTTTCGGAACTGCACAACACTCGAACACCATTCTTGGATCGAACCAAGTTGGTCAGAAATGATTATTTTATCTTCTATTAAACATAATTTTCAATTACATATGGCGTTAACGTGTGCAAGCAATCTTTTCTTAACATATCTTATTTAAAGCATGTGTATATTAACCCTTTGATGATTCTTTGTGTATCGATGCTCACATACATATACATTATTATTGTGGCTTAGTGTTTTATATTTTAGTTTATCTTCTGATAGGTAGAGTTTGGTTCAATAAAGATCAAAGAAAAATTAAAGATCAAATAAACCATTCTCAACCACTCATTTTTTCATCAAAACAATAAAATAAACTTTCACTTTCATTTTAAAAAACTAAATATCTCACAAACCATTAATCATTAGACGAAACTAATCATACCATCACGACAAGCATAAAGTTACCTTTAATTTGATATCCCACATCATATACTTTCGACGAAATTTTTTTCCGACTTTTTCGTGGGTTTAGGGTTTACTGTTAAGGTTTGTGTTTAGGGTTTGGGGTTTGACTTTTTGGGTTAAGCTTTTTAGGGGTTAAGTGTTTAGGTTTCTTACGGTTTAGCGGACAGGGTTTAGGTTTTTGGTTTAGCTGTTAGGGTTTTTTTTGGGGTTTTTAGGTTTAGGGGTTTGGGTTTTAGGTTAGGGTTTTTAGGTTTAGGGGTAGGGTTTTAGGGTTAGGTTGGGTTTTTAGGGTTTAGGGGTTGTGTTAACGCAATAAAAGAGTATTTTTAAAAATTTCATTTATAGTGTAATATATCGAAACCCGTAAAAAACGATAAAAAATAAGTTCGTCGAAAGATACAATATGGATCTCTATAGAAAGATAATTTTATTCCTTCACGCAATTCAATAATTAGTTTTATCTAACTATTAGCGGTTTGTGAGATATTTAATTTTTAAATATAAGGTGAAAGTGAATTTAATTAATTTGATTAAAAATGAATGGTTGAGAATGATACATTTGATCTTTAATTTTTATGTGATCTTTATTGATCCCACCCCCTGATAGGTAACACATATTTCGAGATATTCTTTTTTGTTTTTTGAAGGATAAGAAAAAAATATATATTATTGAATCACCAAACATTTTGGGACATTCTTAACTGAAAAAGATGATGCACTAGCTCTACCAATGGAGCCAAATGAACATTCTCTTTTTGAATTACCTTGGAGAGATGCATAACTGTTTCTTGTTCTTTTCTATGCGTCTCGTACAAAGCAATGGGATGTGACCTTGTCATTCACTGCTCTACCACTACTCTACATTGTTTAACATCTCTTTCATAAGAATGTATTGTTACACAATATTGCAACGACAACTAGTCATCCTACAACAACTTAGTTATAACAAGTCGAAAAAAGTAAATAATGTTTAATATAATCACAAAAAATATATAACAATAAGTAGGCCACCGCCGCGTTGCGGAGGGATCGCTTTGTTTTGGACAGTCTATGTTTCGTTTTGGATTCCTTTTGTTGCTGCAAGAAATGTTGCAGATTGTTTTGGATAGTTTATGTTTTCTTGTTGCAAGCAATGCTGTAGAATTCTTGTGCCATGGTTTAGTTTATTCATTTTTATCCTAAGTTTACCTGTTTTTTATTAACAATATTTTGTTGTTTGGTTTGGTATTTTTAATGTGTCTGTAGATGCCTTTGTATACATTTTAGCCTAAGTATAGTTGTTTTCTATTAAGAGACTTTTTTGGGTTTTAGATTTTTGAGTAATGCAGCTGAGTTTTCACCTCCAACAGTAATATGCCACTGTTTTCTCGGTGAGTCTGGTGTTATTATTTTTCTTGGATACACCATCTTTATTTCTAGCCACTTCTTTTTTTGGGTTTGCTTATTTAAACTTGTAGTTTCTTCTTGTTTAGTATCACTAGTATTTACATTATTAGTTGTTGTTGTTTATCTAATGGATGACTTTTCTTTGCTTACTGAATTGTACTTTTCTACAGATTCATATTTTTTGAGCGACATGATGCACTTGTGCTTTGAGAGGGAGGCTGATGAGGAGAGGGGTTGGCAGGCAGTTTTGCAGGCTCGTTGTACACATGTTGGTGAGCACCTGACATATCTAGATGGTTTGATCGGAAAACTAGAGTCTTGGAGTAATGATGTCTTGGAAGCACAGTCAGTTACGTACTCGAGGGCGGGTGATGACATGCTTGCTTTTGACTCTATCATGTACCTGAGGGAGATCCAGAACTTTGAAGCTAAAAAATTGGTCAATCTATAAACCTTTTTTGCATCTTCTCAGGGTCATCTGCACCAACGAAGGGGCTTTGTCGGTCACTTTGATGGTTTATGAGTGTCAAATTGGTCTGTGGTTATCGTAGGATAGCGGTCCTGTAGGTTAGGTGTTGATGTTTTTTTATGTTTTGGTTGTTAAATGTTGTGGTGTCTACGGATGTTTCCCTTTTTGTGTGATGTTTGAATAAATAAGTTGTTCGTGTGGCTGTTTTCATGAAGCTTAAGTATCATTGTAATTGTTTTTAAGGGTCCGTTTGGTTCCCCATAATGGGAATGAACCTATGACTTTCAAAGTCATAGTAGGTGTGCTTTGTTTGTTTTTGTGTAGGTGAATGAAATGGGTATATCATAGTCATAGATTCATTACACACCAATTTCGGTTTCATGAAATCCATTCTCGCCATCTTTTACCACTACAAAATTCAAATATCTATACACTTTTTCATATCATATTTTATCAACCAAACATAAACAATCGTAATCATAGACTTTTTCATACCCATTATCATTCCATCTCATTCCAAATCCGATACCCATTGTCATTCCTAGCAACAAACCAAACAGGCCCAAGTTTGTTTTATGAGATGCGTTGTTGCAATGTACTTTATGTCGAATGAGTAACTGTGTTGATATGTTGGTAGATGTACTTTTCTGCAAACCGTATGTATAGCATTTACTAATCCAAATTGGGTTGGAATTTATGAGGGTACAATTGCATTTATAAAAAAAAAAGGCGAGGAAAATTGTGTAACTTATTTAGAGCACTAGGTATCGTTGTAACATTTAACACGTTATTGGTATGTCATCTCAAATGGTCACATCACACTCTCACAATAACACACCAATCACTCAAACACCCCTCCCTCATAACACACCACTAACATGTTATTGGGTCCCACAAAATACCCTATTAAAAATACCCACTCACTCACAATACAAATAAAATATATATATATATATATATATATATATATATATATATATATATATATATATATAAAGTACAAAACAAACAAAAAAGACAAAAACTTAACCTTTGGCTTGAGCCACCCAACTACCTCAACTCCATTTTCGCATGATCTTGGCGTATTGCATGGTATGGCATTTGCAGCTATTAGTCCAAAAAAAATACTGTTTGGCGTGTGAATTACTACCTCACCGTGTGCTCTTAGATTAAAGGTTGTAAGGCCGTAAAAACTGTGAACTCGCGGTATTGTAGTTTAGGTAGTGGTGTGTCTTCTATTGTAGTTAACTATTGTAGTATGTCACTAGTACACAAATTGTTTTTAGCAACGGTTAAAATACATTTTTTAAAGCGGTATTGAACCGTTGTTTTATGGAGCGTAGTAAATAATCATGATGATTATTTACAGCGGTTCAAAACCGTTATAAAAGATATCCTACACATGAGTTTGCAATACTTATTTACAACGGTTATATTTAACCGTAATACTTGGTTTTCATTTTTAATGGCTTTAATTGGTGGGATATTTTATTGGGGTGGGATATTTTAATGGCGGGAATATTTGGATGGGGCGGGAACTGACATTTTTACAACGATTGTTTTGTACCGTTTTATTTGTTTAATTTTTTTTTTTTTCTCTTTCTAAAAGTAATTTATTTCCTTTTTCCTATTCCTATGCAAAATAGTTCCTGAAAGTAATTCCTGTACAATCCACAACTAAAATATACTAGAATTAATATACTAGAATTTCAAGAAATCAAATGAATAAAACCATTAACAATTTGGCAAACTAAGATAATCTCATACGCAAAAGTATCATCAAATCCGAATATTCAAATCCATTCATAACCTAACAATACATATCCAATTCGACAATATAAACCTCAATTTTGAAATAGTGAGTAATTAATCGAGTAAAATTGTGACACGGAATTCTCAACCCATTCATCAATGTGTTGCATAGCTCTCGGTTTCATGTCATTCCAAACCTATATACAAATCAAAACGAAGAGTCAATGAGTCATTTTACAAGAAAACAAGATTTAGTGTTAACAAAGTAAACAAATATTTACAAATACTCACTGTATGCGGGAAGTTTGATTGTTTTTGAAGAAAACTCATACATAGCTATAGCCACATAGTATCCACATTCCCAATAAGCTTCTTCTTGAGGACACTAAATTCAAATGAAGCATAGATTACATATATGCACCAACTAAACAAAGTGAGCATAACAATATATATTTACATATATGAAAGATGATTTACCTTAACCATATTCCAAGTCCAATCAACCGAATCAATAAGACGGTCATGACATGACCTAAAATTCAATGATGTTTAATTGGATTACTTTATGTACCCAATTGGCAATTTAATATAAATGCTAGAATATACTTACGCTTCTACTAGTGGTATCAAAGAGTATATGCTAGGTTCCTTGTCCAAACTCTTATTGAGTGAATCCAATATGTATCCGGTTTTCTTCAAAGGGGAAATCACAAATAACACCCAATGTCCACTATGCATATTTGTAAACATTTTAGTGCAAATGATGATATAGGTAAAACCATATAAGAAACAAAGGATATAAGAAGCAACGAATAGAACTTACCTTTGCAAATATGGTGCAACAAATATGGTTTTGTCTTTTTGAACTCTTAAGGTACTTTGAATGTGTTTCACGACATTATCACCATTTTTTCCATGGCATAATCGGGAATCAATGAATGAAGGGTTTAGGATCCCACACTTGTTGTTACCCTCAAAGCGATTTTGAACCAACTCATATAGATGCCTAAAAATCAAGACAAATTATTACCTTAAATCATAAGCTTTAAAAAATATAAAGACTTTCATTATCATAAGAGATAGTAAAATATATAAGGAACTTACATTCCCCACCAGTGTAAAATAGTACCATCAAGCCAATCATTTGACATCCATCCTAACATCGAGTCATAAAAATAATGACGCATGGAACCCATCATACAACCCGCTAAGTAAGATAAAATCACCATGTTTAGGACCGTTTATGAATTTGTCAGCTATCTTTCTAATATTCATTGGCCTTTTTTCCAACACTTTCAAGAATTTGTCGATTTTGCTAGGTTCCTTTTGTGGCAAAACGGTGTGGTCTTTCTTTTGTTTTTGTTTTGGAGGAGTTTTTTGTTTTGGAGGAATGTTCTTTTGTTTTGGAGGAATGTTCGTTTGTTTTGGAGGAAGTTCTTTCTGGGAAAGTTTCTTTGGAGCACTTGACATTGTGGCTTCTGATGGCAACTGTTCTTCCACCTACATTCATGATATGACCTTGATTATACCAATTTATTATATTTATTGTATAATATTAAGGATAATATGATTAGAAAACTACCTGTAGATCATAATTAGGCTCACACATAGTCGGATAATACAATGGTAGGCTGCTTGATAAAGTCGAATGATACAATGGTTGGGTCGCTTGATAGAGTCGGATGATACAATGGTGGACTGCTTGTCATAGTCGGATGATACATTGGTAGACTGCTTGATGTAGTTGGATAATTCAACTGTGGACTACTTGACGTATTCTGATGATACAAGGGTAGACTGCTCGACGGGCTACTTGACGGGCGACTCATGGAGTCGAGTGATGATGACGTTCTAGGAAGAACCTGCATATACAAGAGATAATTCAATATTAGCATTCTCAATAAGCAATCCTAAATGACTTCAATAAGCAATCTCAAACATCCTAATTTATTGTATTGTTTCCTACTTAATTTTGTTGTGCAGTGAAAAGCTGTGACAACCCGTACTTTCAGGTCATTTCTCGAAACAATTTATGCTTCACTATTTCAACATTTATCGTAAACTTGGTTTACTTGTTTCAAATTCGCGTAACCTTAACGGTTTAGCGGCGAATTCATGATCATATCATCACGAATATTTTATATGGACTAAGATTAGTCTACATTTCATTGACATCATTTGCATCATGATAGTTCATTCATGACATTTCATTTCACATTTAACGCGTAATTTTTATATTAAATAAACGTTATCGCGTGAGTTATTATTTTGAACATTTAATCCGTTACTTTCAAAAATGATCCCGATGTATTTTTAAACTTACATTTAGTTAAAAAAAAACTATATTTTGAGTTTAACTAGTGTTTTGAATTTATTTCGTATATAAATCGTTGAATTTATATTATTACGACGTTTTTCTTTAAAACTACTCGATAATTATTTTATCACTCAAATTTCACAAGGAATGTATTTTACAATTTTTATTATCTCATTACATTCTATTTTGATCTATTAAAAACTTGCTTGTACCAAAAATCTACCATTTACCTTCACTTATACATTTTTCTATATTTTCAATAATTACACAAACAATTATACAATACATACAAAAAAAAAAAAAAAATTATTTGGGAAGACATACCCCCCTAAAATCCGGTCAAGGGGGGGGGATAGTCTTGGTTTGGTGATAATTTTCTTACACAACTATATTTGCACTCAAACTATCTTACTTACACACACATCACAATAATTCACAAGCTATCAAAAACTTTCTCTCCTCTTGTGTTTCCTCTCAAAAACCGGTCACATAAAGAAGAGGAAGAAGGATTCAAAAATTTTCAAGTTCAAGTATTTTACAATCTAGTAATACTCTTATTAAGATTTTGAAATAAAAATCTAGGGTATTTAGGCTAAACCTTGTTCTTTGCACCTCATCATAATACTTGTAAGCATGTTTCTTTCATTTTTCATGTTTCCTTATCATCTCATATGTATCTTTTCATTTTTGGAGCAAGCATGCATGATATGTGATTTATACCATTTTTACTTGATTTTTGGAGTTTTATATATATATGGTCATCCTATAATTATTCCCTTGGTATTCATTGGTCTTGATGGTGATTAGGAACCCATGACACCCTAAGAAGGTGTATGGTAGGATTATATTAGCTTTGGAGTTGATTTGAAGGGATTAGAATAAGTTTTGTCCGAGAAAAACTATTTTCGATAAGTATATATTGTGTTCTGTCATTGTTTTGATTTTCTGGAAAATCTGACAGTAGGCACGACCTTTTTGGCCTTGATATTTAGAAAATATACTTTAAAACGAATCCGTGGCCGCTTGAACGGATAAAAACGGACTTATAACGAAGAAGTTATGGATTTTACAAGTTTGACGACGAAATATATAATTTTCTGAATTTTCAGCATACTATTTTTAGTTTGTTCGGGTCAAAAACGAGCCTTAAGCTTCACAAATTATTTCGACTTGTCAAAAATATATTAGTTTACTTCAATACGAAGCTAAGGACGTATTATAATGAAAACGGATTTGAAAACGACAAAGATATGCACGTTTTCATAAACTTGCCGTAACTATTATTTTCTGAAAAACTATATTATTTCTACGATACAAGTGTTACGAGGTAGCATAACGCCCATGTTGAGGGTGCTTTTTAACGAGGTTGTGAAACTTTTTGGAACGAAATGTCTTATAATAATAAAATCAAGTTCACCGGCCATATTTTTTCAAAACGACAAACTGTTTGTAAAGCGGAGTTGTAGTAAATTATTTACGGATGTTCAAACTTGGCCGAAACTCATTTTTCTGCACAACAATTAGCCAAAACCACCATCTTTAACCCTTATTATCTTTATGTTCGAGACCTTTTGGTCGAAAACTCCTGAACTGAAACTTTTAGATTTCGATACAAACTTTCCAAAACCGTCGAAGTTCGTTTCTCTAACGTGCACGCATAACCGCTTTTACCTAATTAGTTTTCCAAAAGCCATTTTTATCACTTTCAAGAATTTCCGACGACATTGTTTTGCACGTAAAAGTGATAATTTCACTATAAATCATTATAAAACCATTGTAGGATGACATTTTGACGTAAATACTTGTAAAGTGATTTTTGATTGGTCAAGACGTTAAACGAGTATTTTTCGACGATAAGTAATATTTTCAAAACTCGCAAATGGTATAAATAACATACGAAATGCATGCATAACATTACATTGCAACTTATTACATGTCATATCATTCATCATAGGTCAAGATTTGCGTATCACATTACATCTCTGTACTCACTTTTTGTTCAGATCATTCCACCAAGTGAGTTCCATAGCCCCACTTTTCTTGTTTTAATGCTTTTATTAAACTCTTTGGGGGAGATACATGCTCATAAACAACTTTTATGACATTCATGATTATTTGCAAACTACATGTTTATCTAAACTGAATGTTTAGTCATGCGAAGTAACCTTATTGCCATACTTAGAACTTCTATATCATATATTCATTGGTCTAACGGACTTGGTATATTCATTGGTCTAATGGTCTTGGTATATTCATTGAGCTAATGGTCTTGGTATATTCATTGGTCTAATGGTCTTGGTATATTCATTGAGCTAATGGTCTTGGTATATTCATTGAGCTAATGGTCTTGGTATATTCATTGAGCTAATGGTCTTGGTATATTCATTGAGCTAATGGTCTTGGTAATATTATGAACTAATGGTCTTGGAACGATTTGAACATACACTATATACATTTTGGCAATGGGTTGTGAATACATAAGTGTTGCAAGTTTTGTATGGGCGGACTTGGAACGAGTGGATTCACAATGCCTTTGCTGCATAAACGATTTCGATACATTGAGCCATGCACTATTATGTGAATTCATTTGACATCATGCACTTGAACATAAACTATACATATTCGGGTTGTGAACACACAAAGGGTTAAGTTTTGTATGTATGGACTTGAACTGAGTGGATTTACAATGCCTTTGCCGCATAAACGATTTTGAAAGGCTTTACATTTCAACACAAACTCTATGAACTCACTCAACCTTTGTGTTGACACTTTTAGCATGTTTTATCTCACGTATCTAAGGCATTCACTTCATGGCATGCATTTGGACACATCATGGAGTCGCGATGACGACTCGTCTTACTTGGGTTTTACGCACTTTAAAACATTCGTTTGAATTGTACAAACTTATTTCCGCACAAGTTGATTTTCATTTGGGACCTACTTTGTAAACTCTGATTAATTTATTAAATCAAACGATGTATTTTTCAAACGACACTTTAGGTCGTTCAATATAACTGTGATTGTGTTGCTATGACAGTCAATCCGTGAATTCCATTCCGCAAAATGGTAATTGGGGTGTGACAGATTGGCATCGAGCTTCTTGGTTATAGAGAACTAGGTTGCATCATTGACCCTAGACTATAACTACATCATCATAGCATCTCATCATTTCATCATAAGGGCATGTTCACTTTACATGGTTTATACGTGACATTTTTTCGAGTTATTTACTTTCATTTCATATCGACTGTCACATGGATGCCTTTAAATGCCCATTCCATTATTCTTTCTTCATACTCTAATGTGGAGAATTCCTTGTCATTTCCTATCACAATTTTCACATCAATCGACTCATCACCGATAACGTTGTATACCGAGATAAACCTTTAAATAGGGCGAGTCACTCTCACTCCTTTGTTTCACCACTAACATGTCGAGTTACACTTTATTCACACATTAAGTCACTAAACCACCATACATTTGAAGCACTTACAGCACATCATAACCCATTCCTTTAAGAAACCGCCGATTATTTTGAAAGATAACCTCAAACTTATCATTCTTATCACATTTCCTTGGAGCGTTCATTATTAACAATCGGATTTTGCTACGTCTCACATTTCCTCTTGTTTTGAAGAAGATATGGCAATCAAGAAAGCCACACTGAAATGACCCAAGCAGCTATTCAAAAGTTGGTGAATGATAGCATAGCCGATGCTCTAAGAACTGAAAGGGAAACGGTATGCTGCTGCTCGCCGAGGCCGCATGATCGTCATTGCTTTGTACCCAAGTTTGCACTTTACTGGAAATGCAGAGGATCCGGAGTTAAATCTGTTCGTATAAGGATTTCAAAAGTGGAGATCCCACGGTTTAGAGGTACCGAGGAGCCATGCCATGGTTCGATGGTTTGAAAAATTGGAATCGGTGTTTTTGCTATGTAACTGTCCGGATGGCGGCAAGGTCAAATTTGCTACGAGTACATTACTGGATGGAGCATTGTCATGGTGGAACTCATATGCTCAACCGATGGGAATGGAGAATGCTTTCAAGCTTACTTGGGAGCAATTCAAGGGTTTAGTAACAAAGAAGTTTTGTCCTCGTACGGAAGTGAAGAAGTTGGAGACCGAATTCTATGAGTTGGAAACTATTGGGTACGACATTGATACTTATATTCGAAGGTTCCAAGAATTGGCCGTGTTATGCCCATCTATGGTTTCGGATAATGAGAAGCTACTGGAGGTTTTCATTGAAGGACTTCCCGAGATTATTCAAGGCGATGTGACTTCTTCTGACCCGCAAACGATTGAGGAAGCTATTCGATTGTCTCAAAAGCTCATGGCACAAGTAGTAAAGAGGGGCAACACCAACAACACCAACCGTAACAACAATACCAACAACCGCACCAACTACCACAATAACCAAAACAACAACAACAACGACGATAACCAACTCAACAACAACAAAAGGAAATGGGAAAACGACCAAGGAGATTATAACAACAACAACCAAAACCGCAACACTAACCATCATCAACAACAGAAAAGAGGACAAGAAACTGCAATAGTATATGTTGCTGCGCCAATAGAAGGCAGAGGTTATGCTGGAACCTACCCACTATGTAATCGATGTAAGTATCATCACACGGGTCTTTGTCCTGCTAGGTGCTACAAGTGTCGCAATCGGGACACCTTGCCGAATTGTAGAGTCAAGGCCATGGTTACATGTTACAGATGCGGGGAGCAAGGACACTATCGGAACCAATGTCCTCAAAACCAAGGTCAACCAGTTGAAGGTGCTCATGGGAATGTATATATGTTAGAAGGAGGAGGAGGAGCTCGTCAAGGTATCAACGACGCTGAAGACTGAAGAAGTTCGGAAACTAACAGTCTTATTTCTCCTTATGTACTATGTCGTACTAAGTTTATGTTTTCCCTCGTATCCGAATCTTTATAACCTAAGATGTATTTCTGTTTGATAAACCACTCGTTGTAAAATATTCTCATCTATCGTACTTTATTTTCTTTCCGATTTGTTATCATTTACGAGGATTTTCATTCTTTTTACTTCAACTATCATTTTAACGACACTTCTCCATGTCTTCTCTCCTCGATGTTCATCACAATTTTAACATCAGTTGACTCAACACCAAACATCATATGAGTCGATTAGTCCAAGCATTGCATAGTTACTCCTAAATTATACATAGCCTGATCACCTATGTCTAATTCAGGAAGAATCATGCAATTAAAGGAGTAGTAGTCTCACGAGTAAGCATTCGTGCATCGAGCCAAATTTTCAAAAGATTTTCTTCAAACCACTTGTTTCCGTTTGATCCGCGTGACGTTCTTGTTTGATGAGTTGCAAAGATCGAGCTAGAAACAAGTTGTTACCTAAACCGATTTAGCCTAATCGTATGACAGTACTTGTTTGATGAGTTGTGGGATTAAGCAAAAATCGGTTACCAAAAGTCTTTTGAGGGTTTTGCTCGAGAATGGGAAGGCTTGCCTCATCAAACCCTAAACCAGAGAGACCAACACGACTAATTCGTGGACTGAATTCCTTTTTTGGATGGGCTTAATGTGACAACCCGTACTTTCAGGTCATTTCTCGAAACAATTTATGCTTCACTATTTCAACATTTATCGTAAACTTGGTTTACTTGTTTCAAATTCGCGTAACCTTAACGGTTTAGCGGCGAATTCATGATCATATCATCACGAATATTTTATATGGACTAAGATTAGTCTACATTTCATTGACATCATTTGCATCATGATAGTTCATTCATGACATTTCATTTCACATTTAACGCGTAATTTTTATATTAAATAAACGTTATCGCGTGAGTTATTATTTTGAACATTTAATCCGTTACTTTCAAAAATGATCCCGATGTATTTTTAAACTTACATTTAGTTAAAAAAAAACTATATTTTGAGTTTAACTAGTGTTTTGAATTTATTTCGTATATAAATCGTTGAATTTATATTATTACGACGTTTTTCTTAAAAACTACTCGATAATTAATTTATCACTCAAATTTCACAAGGAATGTATTTTTACAATTTTTATTATCTCATTACATTCTATTTTGATCTATTAAAAACTTGCTTGTACCAAAAATCTACCATTTACCTTCACTTATACATTTTTCTATATTTTCAATAATTACACAAACAATTATACAATACATACAAAAAAAAAAAAAAAAATTATTTGGGAAGACATACCCCCCTAAAATCCGGTCAAGGGGGGGGATAGTCTTGGTTTGGTGATAATTTTCTTACACAACTATATTTGCACTCAAACTATCTTACTTACACACACATCACAATAATTCACAAACTATCAAAAACTTTCTCTCCTCTTGTGTTTCCTCTCAAAAACCGGTCACATAAAGAAGAGGAAGAAGGATTCAAAAAATTTCAAGTTCAAGTATTTTACAATCTAGTAATACTCTTATTAAGATTTTGAAATAAAAATCTAGAGTATTTAGGCTAAACCTTGTTCTTTGCACCTCATCATAATACTTGTAAGCATGTTTCTTTCATTTTTCATGTTTCCTTATCATCTCATATGTATCTTTTCATTTTTGGAGCAAGCATGCATGATATGTGATTTATACCATTTTTACTTGATTTTTGGAGTTTTATATATATATGGTCATCCTATAATTATCCCCTTGGTATTCATTGGTCTTGATGGTGATTAGGAACCCATGACACCCTAAGAAGGTGTATGGTAGGATTAGATTAGCTTTGGAGTTGATTTGAAGGGATTAGAATAAGTTTTGTCCGAGAAAAACTATTTTCGATAAGTATATATTGTGTTCTGTCATTGTTTTGATTTTCTGGAAAATCCGACAGTAGGCACGACCTTTTGGCCTTGATATTTAGAAAATATACTTTAAAACGAATCCGTGGTCGCTTGAACGGATAAAAACGGACTTATAACGAAGAAGTTATGGATTTTACAAGTTTGACGACGAAATATATAATTTTCTGAATTTTCAGCATACTATTTTTAGTTTGTTCGGGTCAAAAACGAGCCTTAAGCTTCACAAATTATTTCGACTTGTCAAAAATATATTAGTTTACTTCGATACGAAGCTAAGGACGTATTATACGTAGAAAACGGATTTGAAACGACAAAGATATGCACGTTTTCATAAACTTGCCGTAACTATTATTTTCTGAAAAACTATATTATTTTTACGATACAAGTGTTACGGTAGCTGTAACGTCCATGTTGAGGGCTGTTTTTAACGAGGTTGTGAAACTTTTTGGAACGAAATGTCTTATAATAATAAAATCAAGTTCACCGGCCATATTTTTTCAAAACGACAAACTGTTTGTAAAGCGGAGTTGTAGTAAATTATTTACGGATGTTCAAACTTGGCCGAAACTCATTTTTCTGCACAACAATTAGCCAAAACCACCATCTTTAACCCTTATTATCTTTATGTTCGAGACCTTTTGGTCGAAAACTCCTGAACTGAAACTTTTAGATTTCGATACAAACTTTCCAAAACCGTCGAGTTCGTTCTCTAACGTGGCGACGCATTACACCGTTACGACTAGTTTTCCAAAGCCATTTTTATCACTTTCAAGAATTTCCGACGACATTGTTTTGCGACGAAAAGTGATAATTTCACTATAAATCATTATAAAACCATTGTAGGATGACATTTTGACGTAAATACTTGTAAAGTGATTTTTGATTGGTCAAGACGTTAAACGAGTATTTTTCGACGATAAGTAATATTTTCAAAACTCGCAAATGGTATAAATAACATACGAAATGCATGCATAACATTACATTGCAACTTATTACATGTCATATCATTCATCATAGGTCAAGATTTACGTATCACACTACATCGCGGTGTACTCACTTTGTTTCGCATCATTCCACCAAGTGAGTTCCATAGCCCCACTTTTCTTGTTTTAATGCTTTTATTAAACTCTTTGGGGGAGATACATGCTCATAAACAACTTTTATGACATTCATGATTATTTGCAAACTACATGTTTATCTAAACTGAATGTTTAGTCATGCGAAGTAACCTTATTGCCATACTTAGAACTTCTATATCATATATTCATTGGTCTAACGGACTTGGTATATTCATTGGTCTAATGGTCTTGGTATATTCATTGAGCTAATGGTCTTGGTATATTCATTGGTCTAATGGTCTTGGTATATTCATTGAGCTAATGGTCTTGGTATATTCATTGAGCTAATGGTCTTGGTATATTCATTGAGCTAATGGTCTTGGTATATTCATTGAGCTAATGGTCTTGGTAATATCATGAACTAATGGTCTTGGAACGATTTGAACATACACTATATACATTTTGGCAATGGGTTGTGAATACACAGGTTGTAAGTTTTGTATGGGCGGACTTGGAATGAGTGGATTCACAATGCCTTTGCTGCATAAACGATTTCGATACATTGAGCCATGCACTATTATGTGAATTCATTTGACATCATGCACTTGAACATTAACTCTACATATTCTGGCACTGGGTTGTGAACACACAGGTTGCAAGTTTTGTATGGGCGGGACTTGGAACTGAGTGGATTTACAATGCCTTTGCTGCATAAACGATTTTGAAAGGCTTTACATTTCAACACAAACTCTATGAACTCACTCAACCTTTGTGTTGACACTTTTAGCATGTTTTATCTCAGGTATCTAAGGCATTCACTTCATGGCATGCATTTGGACACATCATGGAGTCGTGATGACGACGCGTCTTACTTGGGTTTTTACGCACTTTAAAACATTCGTTTGAATTGTACAAACTTATTTCCGCACAAGTTGATTTTCATTTGGGACCTACTTTGTAAACTCTGATTAATTTATTAAATCAAACGATGTATTTTTCAAACGACACTTTAGGTCGTTCAATATAACTGTGATTGTGATGCTATGACAGTCAATCCCCAGGAATTCCATTCCGCTGCAAAACAGGTAATTTGGGGGTGTGACAAAAGCCGAAAACTACAGGAACATATTTAATACTTGTGATGTAGATCAATTGGTTTTACTTAAAAATCGCAACAAAGCCATGGGTATGTTTCATTTTTTTAATGTCTAATGTTAAACTACAGGAACATATTTAATGTCTAATGTTAACATATACTAGTAAATATTTAACAGTGACGGCAGTGGATAATAACTAATAAGCTATTCACTTAATTGCCCAAAAGAAGACTCACAAATATGTTCTACTTTCATGTCAAAATCTATCTTCATATAGATCACTATGAAAATAAGCTCATTATACAGATGCATTCTTGTCATTCATGAGTTGTCTTTACTAATCGGTCAATGAGACCTTATATTTGGTTGCTTATGTGTGAATTATGAATGCAAAAGAGTCGCCACAAGATCATTTGAATGTGCATTTGTTATATTTGGATGTTTTGTGACTTTGTCTCTTTAATATATATAATATTAGGCTATTTAAATATAAATGTTTACTATAATGAGTCGCTTTTTAGTTGAGTATAATCGCAAACGGGTCAAAACTAGTCGGGTTGAAAAAGCTACTGATGGTAAAGTTTACGCTAGGGGACAGAAATAAGCAGGAACACTATGGAATAAGCTAAAGCAGAAACATAATAAGCTAGGAAAATAAAGGGAATAAGCTGGATCCTTAAGCCATTATTGAAATAAGCTAGGAAAAAGCTAAGTAAAAGCTACTAGAGATTAAATCAATATATAAACACACCTAGGCTAATCTATATTAAACTAAGTAACAGCTACTGATGAAATAAGATGAGGCACTATAAGCACTTAAACATTACACCCATCCACAACAGTCCTACTACCCCTACTTCTAGCACTTGCACAATAAGCTGATGAATAAGCTAAGAGCTGAGATTCTAAACTTAAGGCAACAAGCTAGCTAACTATTAATATACCAACTTTCAGACTCAGATAAGCTAGAATGAGCTTTTGTTGAGCTCATGAAAGAGGTGCAGTGGGACAGCACAGTATCTGATATGCAGACTAAAAGGCAGTAAGTTAAGCACTTGTAACCTCTAAAAAAAATACAACAGATGAAGATTATACTATGGGCTACAAAGGGAAACCAAAGACAGACATGTAATCTAACATACTAAGCAGAAAATCAATTGTGAATAAGCTGATGTAAAACATAAAGGGAAACAGTGCTGAAGTAGCAGGGCAGAAAAACATCAAACTCACCAACTTTGGAGCCTTTGCAGCCTATGAAGATGATTTTCTGATTTTTTTTCCTCTAGGGAATAGTAAAACTGTATAGTGAAAATGCTATTTTTATTTTTTTAAAATTTTTAAGACAACTAAAAATAACTAAAAAATCTAATAGAAAACTAACGAATTTGATGTAATGAAAATTTGAAATGACCTTTTCACTGTTGTTCTAACATACTACAGTACTCGAACTCATTTTGACATAATTTGAACAAACAAGCAATTGAGATCAGCTGTACCCAACCCGTCCGTTTCAACCCCAACTTGTGTTGACCAACTACCTATCACGTTGGGACTCGCCCGTCTTTCCGACTCTACTTGGATCATATGTGCAAAGTTTGCTTCAACTATAAATATAGCACTAAGTTCTAAGAAGTGCGTGTTTGGCAAATTAATGGCATATCAGAACTCAGAAGTAAGATGATACATACCTTGAGATAATTTTTTAGCCATTGAATAAACCAAGCATCTTTTGTTGCATCACCTAAAAACGTCACATCTTCAGTTGGCCTAGGAACCTGTAATCCCTCCCACCCTGGATAGACTGTGTCGACTTGTATCTTCATGTAACCAGGCTCCATAGGAACTCCATGTACATTAGTCGGATATATTATACCTTTACCTACTTTGACCTCCGTTCCAAAGTGGATATGCATAACTTCACAATACTACAAAACATAAAATTATTATTTAAGTATATGTTAGTATGAACGATATATTATAAACAAAAAAGTTATATAAGTACAAAATTACCTCGATTTCATCAAATTTGTCCACGGTTATATGACCACGAAACACCACTCGGCATACCGTTAGAGATTTTCTTAAGTGTCGCAACGTCCGCCCGTAATTGATCCATTTCTGGCTTTACATCACCCAATATTTTACCCGCCATGCTTTCTAAATCTTTCATTGATACCTTTTGCATCGTCTCACCCTTGTTAGTTCCCAAGGCTTTCTTACTTCCGTGAGTACTTGATACTGACCTGGTTCGCCCCCCGTGCTCTTTTCCTAGCACCCCTATTAGAGGATCACTTCCCGTTATATAATATGTACCATTAGCTTTCATTTCCTTCTCTTTTTAATCTGCTCAAACAATAAGCCATACATCATATAACCATTTAAACACATTATATTCCAATATTAGCGTGCAACTTATAGAGTTAAGACACTGTATTACAATAGCTCTTACCAATGCATCCAATCTCTCACGACAAAAGTCACTCAACTCCTTTATCCCTGTTTCTTGGTTCTTTTTCCTTCTACCCAAAACATGTAATATTGAACGCTCGGACTGCAACAACCCTAACAATGGAATCTTTTCAATTAATTCTTCTTTATTAGCTTTCCATAGAGCTCTCAATCCTGCATACCCTGACCGACCTACTCGAGCCGGATCCTTGTTCTGGAGTGCACTTTTCTTTGCTTTCTCACTTTTTACCTACACATACAAGTTACATAAAGAATGAAAACAGATAGTATAGTCATAAACAATAAGAAACCTAAACGTAAAAGTATAAAATGACAACAAACCAGAAATTCTTCGGAGGTCGTGTAAGCAACAAACATTTCCCAATGTTCTTCATTTTTAGGCAGATATTTGTAAGTATCAAAAGGCGATATTCTTAGTCTCACAAAATCTACAAGCGTATTTCTGAATGTTCTATGTATCGTGTTCACTTTGGCCAATTGTGCAACCTTTGCCGTATCATCAGTATCATCATGTAGAAATCTCCATGTGTCCTGGTTAAAAAAAATGTCTTGTCTACTTTATACATATAGACAATAGATGGAGGTACATGTATTTGTGTTAAGTATATATACCATGGTATGTAACCATAACTGCTCCTTCAGTTGATCCTGTGTCTCTTTTTTCATTTTTTTCCATTCCAAATAATAAGGAATACGTGCTTTCACCGTTTTCCCAAACCATGTATTGAATCTGCCAGAGGTCTCTCCAATGGCGGCTCCAAATTCATCGAACTCAATATAGAATGACTCAGGCGGATAATTTTTCTTACCCAATGATGCACCTCGCTTACCCCTTCCAGCCATTGTATATACTAGTTTACACCTAAAAAATAAGTAAGTCACCATCCTTACATGTGAACCAAAACCCATTACAAAACACCCACAGATGACCAGTCAAAGTATGCCACTGCCACCCATTCAAATGTACCCATATCCTAGTGGCTAAAATACATAATAAATCTGATAACCAATTGGGAACATGGACATTAAACATGGGAGAAGCAAACTTAAACTAGAAACTCATTTTAACTGTATATCTTAATACTTTTGCTATAGGAACAATCACTTTCGGCATACACAAAAACATTTTAATTTTAATAACATCAAGCATAGAAAATGATTATAACCACACGAGCCATATATAATAATAAATGTGCAAAAACAAAGTAAAGGTCAAAGAGGCCATGTGATAAAACAAAAAAACAAAAAAATCTAATATAACATGACGTATCTTAGATGCAAGATAGAGACTTAGCCAACTCATGATATGAGCTTTCTAGTGACAAAAACTTTGTCGCTTTATAATTCAACAAAATTAAATGAAATCAAATAGAACACATAGACAAAAAGTATAAAGTAGTTACCCCACAAGATTGAGTAAAAAAGCTTCAAACCCTAACTCGTAATTTTCCCCTAGAAATGCAAAATTTTGCTCGGATTTGTGGATAATTTTTGGGGATTTGTTGTTTGATGGGGCGACAATAATTCAGATAATGGAATGGGTGGGTAAAGTGTGAAAACCAAAAACCTATTAAGATAATCAATAGACTAATAAACATAGCTCAACAAAAAACATATAGTAAACAAAAACTAACAATTTAATAACATAAGAAAACTTAAAAGTAAGCAGTTCTCACCAAAAGTATGAACAAATGAAAGCAACAAAATCAATGAGGGTTTTTTTGTTGTTTGATCAAAACAAGAATAAAGAAATAAACAAGACCCACCAACAAAGTTCGATCTCAGCAGTTGGGATTTAAGTAATATTGTATTGTCAAGTGTATGTGTTGGTGGGGTTTGTGTACACCGTGTTTTACTCTTTTGTTTCCTTTTAGAATGAAAATGGTAACCGTATAACATAAAAGACCCATTATTTACAGCGGTTAATATTAAATTGCGTATTAAATAATACATATTTTCTATTTTTTATCACGGTTGATATCTACCGTATCAAATAATTGTAGAAAAACTTTAACCTCCCGCCATAATTATCATTAAATAATTCTTTATCCCGCAATTGTTTTCACATTTACCCGGCCATTTTCATAAACTTATAGTTGAAACAAAATAATACATAAGAAAATAAGCTAATAAGTTTAACACTTAGTAAAAAACAACTTTAGTATCAACTAATTAAATAAATCATCTTGACATTAACATCTTTTATTGTTCTTCATCCTTTAAGCTCCTAAAAATTAAACAAATTAAACTAATAAGTCAAGATTGTTTAATATACAGATTAATATATAGATTAATGTAAATATCATACCTTCATGTAGCAGTATCATCAACCCATAATCCTTCTTCGTGATCAGATCGTAAGTAAGTATCACCAATAATATCATCATCTAGCGGAGGAACGCCGACTGAAAAAGGTGGTAACTCGTCAAACTGGTTGTATTCTTCCTCATCGACAACATTGTCAACACCAAGTATGCGTCTTTTTCCATGTAATACGACGTGCCATCTTGGTTTACTCGGGTCCTTGACAAAGAACACTTGGGTAGCTAGCTTTGCGAGAACGAATGGGTCAGATGTGTAACCATTTGTTGAAAGGTCGACAAGAGTGAAACCTTTTTCGTCTACATTAACACCTCGTTGGTTATTAGTCACCCACTTACATTTGAATAAGGGTATAGTGATCGACTGATAATCCAATTCCCAAATTTCTTGTATTACACCATAATACGACATTTTTTGGATTGTTGACCTTGCATCATGAGTCATCCTATCAAATTCCATTGCTGAGGCTATTACTGTAAATCCGCTATTTTGCATTGTACTCTTTTCATCTTGTTCTTTGGTGTAAAATGTAAAGCCGTTAATTTCGTACCCTTGGTATGATCTAACTACACAATTTGGGCCATCTCCTAACTTTTGCACTGTTTTATCGATATTTTGTTTTCCAAAATCTTCCATTACTTTGTCCTTCAACCAGTTTGCAAATTCTTGGCCATGCTTGGTTTGATACCATTTGTCAGTCTTTCCCGGGTTTGTCCTACGTAAAATTTCCATGTGCTCTTCAATGTAAGGAGCAATACAGGTCATGTGTTGTAAGACTACAGAATGTGCAACCTCTAAAAGATCACGATCTGGGTCAATCATTTTCAATCCAATTGTACCAACCCCTAAAAGTCTACCCTCTAAATGTGACGAGTGGGAATGCCAATATTTTCTGCAACATTCAAAAGTCGAAGCAAATTCAATCAACTCCTCTGAATAGTATCCTTCGACAATACTAGCATCAGGTCGCGCCCGGTTTCTTACAAACCCTTTTAGGAAACCCATATATCTCTCAAAAGGGTACATGTAACGTAGGAACACGGGACCACAAGCTTTGATTTCTCCTACAATATGAGATACAAGGTGAACCATGACATCAAAAAAGGAAGGCGGAAAGTACATCTCTAGCTCGCAGAGTGTGATGATGATATCCTTTTGCCATGAATCTAACATTTCAGGATCAATCACTTTTGAGTGAATCATGTTAAAAAACAAGCAAAGTTTTGTGATTGTGTGTCGAACATTGTTTGGCAATAAACCTCGAATTGCTATAGGAATCATATGTGTCATTAAGACATGACAATCATGAGACTTCATACCAAGCAATTTACAGTCTTCTAATGACACTAACTTCTTAATGTTCGCAGAATAGCTTGATGGAACCTTAATATCATGTAAGCATTGACAAAATTTCATTTTTTCCGCTTTTGACATAGTATAGCACGCTGGTGGTAGATATGTACCCCTTGTACCTTTCTCTTCTGGAGCAAGTTGTAATCGGATTCCCATTGATACCATGTCTTTTCGAGCATTAACCCCATCTTTTGTTTTCCCCGGAATGTTCAATAATAAGCCTATCATGCTATCACAAACATTTTTTTCAATGTACATAACATCGAGACAGTGTCAAACATCTAAATGCTCCCAGTATTCTAATTCCCAAAATATTGACTTTTTTTTCCAGATTCCTTTTTCAATTCGACTATTTTTTCCTTTTCCAAACACAGTATTTGTATTTTGAACTCGGGAAAGTACATCCTTTGCATCAACTCGTGTCCTTAGTCTACCGTTCTCGGGCTTCCCATCAAACTCCTCTGTCATTTGTCGATACGGGTGATTCTTCTCAAGCGATCTTCGATGCCCCATGAACACAGTTTTTCTACAATTTGGTAACCACCTTGAAGATGTTTGATCTTCACAAACGGGACACGCAAGTTTACCTTTTGTGCTATATCCTGACAAATTTCCGTATGCTGGAAAGTCACTTATTGTGCAAAAAATCATGGCTCGCAAATTGAAGTTTTCCTTTCTATACGCATCATATACTTCAACGCCCGAATCCCCCCACAAAATTTGCATGTCATCGATCAAAGGAGCCAAATAAATATCAATGTTGTTACCAGGTTGTTTCGGACCTTGAATTAACAATGACATCATGATGTATTTACGTTTCATGCATAACCACGGTGGAAGATTATAGATGCATAGAAGAACCGGCCAAGTACTGTGAGAACTACTCATGTTTCCGAACGGATTGATACCATCAGAACTAAGTCCAAACCGTATATTTCTAATCTCGGCACCAAACTTATCAAATTTATTATCAATCTTTCTCCATTGAGGTGAATCAGCCACATGTCTTAATTTCCCATCCCTTTTACGCCCCTCAGCATGCCAACGCAATAGCTTTGCATCTTTCTCATTTTCAAATAATTGTTTGAGTCTTGGTATGATGGGAAAGTACCACAATAGTTTAGCAGGAGGTCCAATTTTGATTACATCATCGTTGTCATTTTTTTCTTCTTTATTCGCATTTTTCTTATTTGTTTCCTTTTTACTTACACCGTTATCTTTTGTTTGTTGTTTACTCTTATACCTCGATTCCCCATAAGTAACACATTTATGTAGATCCGCATATGCACCTCTATACAGCATACAATCATTGGGACATGCATGTATCCTTTCAATTTCTAATCCCATTGGACTCATCAATTTTTTGGCTTGGTATAATGAAATTGGCAACTCGTTATCGTCGGGAAACATTTCATGCAAAACCTCTAATAAGTCTGTGAAACTTATGTCACTCCACCCATGTTTTGCTTTTAAGTGAAACAACTTCACCACGGCATTAAGTATAGAAAATTTCGTACAACCACTATATAACGGTTTTTCTGAAGCATAAAACAATTTTTGTATTTTTTCTTGAACATTGTCATCAGTAGTACCTTCCATGTTGCCAAACATCTTATTTAATTTTTCGAAGTTCTCGTTAATGTGTAAATCATTATTTTCATTTTCATCAGACATATGAACCTCATTTTCATCAAACACATGAACCTCATTTTCATGAGACACATGAACCGACTTGCGACTATCAACTAGTAATTCACCATGACTTGACCAACGAGTATAATTTAGCACAAATCCACGTGTAATCAGATGGTTCTCAATTACACTAATATCACTAAATTTATCAAAATTTTTACAATCTTTACAAGGACACCATATTTCAAGATCTCCATTTTTCACCCGATCAGCCTCAGCAGTTTCAAGAAAACTAAGCACACCTTTCACGTACGCTTCTTCGGAGTGCCCAATGTCGTACATCCATTTACTACGATCCATCTGAAATTTAGAAATCAAATATAACATGAAGTGCATGATAATACACATGAATGAAACAAAAGTGGTCACGGTTTGTCTCTAACCCACTTTTTGAATAATACGTCTCATATGTGTATATGTTTTAACAAGTTTACCATTTAAAGAAAAATTCGGCAGCATCTCCCCTCTACTCCTCAAGTATGCGTATAAAAACACAACCCAAGGAGTAAAAGAGAGATGTGTACCAAATTTTCTTAAATAATAAACTTTTTAAAACTTATACATCATGTCCTAAATGAGATGGAATATTCAAAAAGCAGTCCCAAAATGGGGACTTTCCGAAATTAATCTCTATTAGATTAATCTCGGACGGGTATAAAACTTAAGTCATTTGATATACAACTAACTAAATTCTAAATTGAACTAGTTCATTACAAATTCTAAATTGCAAAAGAGTTTTTTTTAGAGCTTGAATCTTATGATTGATTTGAAGGTTTTTGCTTGTGGAAGAGTAAAGTGATCGTAAAGTGTAAAGGACAGATTAAAGTAGACGAAAAAGATCCTAACCAATTAGTCTATAATGTTGGGATAATTGGGATAAGTTAATTTAAAAATATTTTTTAAAACACTTATATACAACCGTTTTAAATAAAATTTAAATTATAAAAATATTAAATCTTATCTCAAAATATTTACCTCTTTTAAAACGGTTGCACATAACCGCTGTAAATAATAAAATCTATTTAACTCTTTTAAAACCATTCTATCAAACCGTTATATATAACTTCAAATAATAAAAAGAAATTAGATAGAAAAACAAACTATGTATTTTATATTACGGGACTTCTTATTAACCGTTATATATAATGTATTCCAAATTATTTAATACGGTGAAATGTAAAACCGTTTTAAAATGTCCGTTGTAAAATACATCTTTTGTACTAGTGTGTATAGATGCGTCCTTTGTTGGGTAAGGTTTTGATAAACAAGTTAGAGTCATGTGCTTGTTGTCGTATACCTTGACAATCATTGTAATGGTTGTTTAAATTGTGCTATGTAATGCATTGTTGTAATCTACACTACTACAAAAATGGACATAGAGCCCGGTTGAAAATGTTAATAAAGCCCGGTTTTTCATGAGGGCACAAAAGGGGAGGGACTCTATGAGGAATTGCCATAGAGCCCGGTTTTAAAAACGGGCTTTATGATATGTAATAGAGCCCGGTTTGATAGTTGAAAACCTTGCTCTATGTGATTAAAAAAAGGTTTTTTAATTAGCATAGAGCCCTGTTTTTAGCTTAGAAAACATGGCTTTATGAACTTTTTTTTAATGCCACCTATTTACACTAAATTTCCGAAATAAAGATGCAAAGACAACAAGAAACAACCAGAACAAACAACAAAATTGTAACAAAACCATAACCATGAAGGTATATACAAAAACCAATGGATTGAAGATCCAATATCAATTTACAATAGTTCAGTATGGTCCTATGGACTACCAAACATGCTAAATACCAATATAAACATCACAACAACAGTTTGACAATCAAATGTTTCATGTGCGTTAATTTTTTCTTTTGCACATCTTGCACCGTGCTTCCTAAATTTAGCATGTCTTCTTTCATGAGTGGTAATGATTTGATCGGAGCAGCTGTAGATGATAAGCGAGAATAGTAAATATAGCATAAGATGCTTCAATGTCAAGGAGTTGAGGCACCCGCGACGCTGTCGTGGTTTTTACATCTATTTATTAGGATGCCTATGTTTTGTCTTTCTCGTCATGTTATTACCATTAGCACTTATGTAAGATGCAGATTTACCTCATTTATAAATCTATACCAGCCCAAGAGGAACACACCTATGTTCCAAGCTTTTGTTGAGACAATCAGGTACGCATTCAGTGGAGAGTCGGCCTACAGAAGTCATCTACTTGTATATTGTATCCACTACACTTGCTCTTCGACTCTGAAAACAAACACAAAAGCTTCAGGGCATTGGATTTGCAAAATTGTTTCGATTGTGAATGACATGACACTATGAAAGTGAAGCACAATCTAAATATGTGTGTAGAAACAATAATTGTATAGATTAAAATGTCACGGGTTCACTCAATGTATCTGTAGGACCTAAGATATATCAACCTTATCACTTTACCAAGCAAACCCAACACAAATACAAGTTTAACCACGTGAAACCAAACACAAGTTATGCGTAAATAAAGAAGGAAAGATTAAGATGTTGGTGACTTGAATGATATGTTATGCGTATGTATGTGAAGAGAATGATGAAACAATATGATGTTTATTTCAAAGGAAAAACACACACACACACACTTTCAAGCATACCCCTCAAATGACATACTTGAGGGGTATTTATAGTACAAGACAAAGGATGCCCTAAGGCTTGGCCATGGGCCGTATATGGGCTTGGACATGGATTGGGTTACATGAACTTATACAATGCTAGCTTAACTAAACTAATAACCAATTAGCTTAGCCCAATCCACGAGCCCGTTGACTATTCTATCACGATATCTAACACACGTTACAAAGTTCCTAAATGTGAATGACCATCACTTCTAATAAAAACTATTAAGGCTAACAATCTCCCCCTAAGGGGTGGTCATTCAAATGATGCTCCACTTGATAAGATCTTTACTTTCCTTGAGCTTGAACTTTGTGTGTAGATATAGAATAGTCTTGATTCTTTGTTCCTTCATGCTTTGATATCAGATAATGTGGTTGTTCTGCCGTTGTCAACTTCGTTGGTTAGGTATCTCCACGTCTTTATCCACCATGCTCACACTTCTATTTGACTTTGAGTTTCCAATGATGAAGTTCTCGAGTCTTTACACTTTGTAGATTCTTTGACATTGACGAAGAATCATCTTTAACTTTGAGTTGCCTTTGATTTTGATGAGAACTTTCATGTGTTGTTGGTATGAGCATGTGAAGAGTCTTCACGATCAATCCGCTCCGAGCTTCCATAAGAAGAAAACATAAAAACAGGTTAGTAATAAGCGGATTCCGGCACTTACAAGATTGAATTTCGAGGGTGTTAACAGCATAGTGTGAAAACACGTCTCTAATTTTCACAGAGGCCGTTCTCCGAACTGAGTCCCACAAGTGAGATAACACGATATACGAAGTACACCTACAGTTCAGATGAGTCACGTGAGGTACACCGAGCATCACCCACGACGTAGACCGTTTGAGACACACTAAGCGTAATCCACGGAGAATTACCGAAGTGACCTGCTGTCAGGTCGCTGATGTTGACCCTGGCAGGAATTTCCATTCAATCACTGAAGAATCACAGATGTGAAACTTCTCATAAATGTTCTGGCAAATTGCAAAGACCTGCGTAGGACTCTAGAATATATCACTTGAGCCCTTATTGATGAACAACAAGTGATGAAATGTCATGTGATCCTATGAGATCTTTTGATGAATCTCGTGGCTCTAGACTCAATAGTGCATTTTGGTTTCCTAAGCGGAGACTAGGGAGAGGGTCTCCTTCTTCAATATCAACGATCTCTAAGAGAAAGTTGATAGATTATGTAGGGTTCCCAGTGAGAATGAAACAAATCCTTTTAAGAGGAATTGAGTGGCTAGAAGGTTTAGTGCAGTGCGTCACTGGGTCCATGACGTCTTTGTCTTCAATACCAGTGTCATCTAGTGACAACTAGTAGCATATGTATTGAACCCGATTTCTGCCCTAAGGTTGAATATGGAGGGCTATTTCTTTTCACCCTTTTTCATTACTTTTCTTTTTAATTCTTCAACCCCTTCTTTCTCCTTTCTCACATTACTCCTTTTTTCAATCATACCTAAGGACTTCTAATACTAAACTATTGGTGATGTCCGTGGGTAGATCCCTCCGCTCTCGGATCATAGGACGAGTTTTCTATCCTTAGTCACCTTATAACTCCATGACTGTCCTATTGTTGCCATAAAACCATTTTTCTTGAAAATCTCTTAGAGTGTTTATGATAGAAAACATGTTTGAAATACTCCGAGAGTTTTAAATTTTCAGAAACACTCCCCCTTCATATGTGCTTATAAGTTTTGACGTAATCACGCACATCGAGGGTAGAGTTCGCACTTTTTGAATTGATCGGCTCATGATAGACAATTCCCCACGAGAAACGGTTACGTTGCCTAGTTAAAGAGTTCCATTGTCAGTTTTTAGGTGACAACTAGCTCTAATAACTAACTTGAAGTTGTAAACACTCCTTGAAAAGGAGGTTAGACCCATGAAAGTGCATGTCTATCACAAGTTTCTCGAGATGGTACATTTACTGACTTTGATTCCCGTCAATTCATTGGTTTCGTCTGAGTTGAGCTCATTTTGAGATTCAAACAACGATCATTAAACTTTTTGATCACATTTTAATCACATTTCTCCCCCTCAAAAATAGCATATCTATGATGTTTTTGAAACAAAATGATTAAAAGATATATTTTTCGAAAAGCATTTGGAGAGAAACTGATTTAGCATGAATTTTGGAACAATTTTGGTTTTATACTCCCCCTTAACTAAAGCATATTTTTCATACAGAAAATTTTAGAATCAATTAAGGGTTTAGAGGGAGTTATCTTGGTACCAAATGTGAGAGATTTTGAAAAATCTTTTTGAAAAATTTCAAATTAATGGTACGCAAGATGAAGATTTTGAAAATCTTTTGAAGATATTTAGAGAAAAATTATCTTCATTTGTTTTAGGATAAGTGCTCGATATTTATGAAAATCGATTTTGCGTAGCACTTTCCTTTCTTTAAAGATCGGGTTACAGTCTAAAGTAACTGTAAGCCATTATGTTTTTAGGATAAGTGCTTGAAAAAATATTTAAAACCTTTGATTTGGTTAAGCACTTTCCTTTCTTTGAAGCGCGGGTCCTGAACTGATGTGTCCAGAAGCCATTATGTTGAAGTCCGGGTTTCGTACTGAAGTATACGAAAGCCATTATTGAAGAAATTTTGAGAAACGACATGTTTTAGAAAACATATAAAGAACTCTCGCTCAAGCATCTGTACATACCCGTATCATTGTTGAATGACATTTCTAGAAACGTACAGAATATCGATTATACGAGAGACATGTCGTGAGAAGAATATTTTTGGATTTTTGATTTTCTATTGTTTTTGAATTTTTTTTGAAAGTTTTATATATTTTTATATTTTGCTTTTGTTGGTTTTATAAAAGAAATGGAAAATCAAAAATAGAAGATAGAGAGAATGAGAAGAAGATTTTACCGAATTGGAACCCTCGATGAGTCGGGTTCGAGATATTTGAATCACCTGCAACCAAAGAAGAAGAGTTTTCACAAATAACAATGTTAGAAGTACATGTTTCCTCACGGCGAGGGTGATCACTATCAACGGTTGTAGTGGATTCGACTTCCTTAACATGATGAGTTTCACTATTATCTGTGTTGGTGCAAGTATCAAAAATCTTTTCTGTGGGAATCCATCTAAGACCTATTGTGCTGAAAACTTTTCCCGTGGGTTTCCACCTAAGGTAAGATCTAGGAGTTGTTTTTTCATCGATAGCGGAAGACTCGTTTTAGAAAAACTACGTCCTGAAGAGATCCACCTATTAGGTTTCCTTTTGATGTTCATCTTGTCACCGGGTTTGTTTCTATTTGGTGTCTTAGTGGATTGTGCCTCTGCACGAGAATTATCTTTCTTGAGATATTGTAAGGCACATGCATCATGATTAGCTGAAAAGATACATTTTTTACATGTAGTACAGACAAATTCAATGTTCTTGTTTAAAACAGCAGCTTTAACTTTGTCACTACAGTCTTTTGGAAATTGATTCTTGTTCGAAAAAGACTTAGAATTCCTAGTGTTGTTTTCTAAAGGCATAGCATTTTCTTTTGCGCAACTACTCTTAGATGCAAGCCAATCCCTAGTTTTTTGTAGAGTGTTCCTAGGTAATGGTTTACTACTACTAGTTGTGCCTTGAAATCTTGTAGAATTCGGCACCCTAGATGTTGCACCTAGAATTCCGTCTTTTTGAGTCTGTGCCTTTTTCCTAGCTTCTTCTAGATAGTGATTGTTGACCATGTCGTTAGAACCGACATATTCTTTAACTGGATTTTTGGTCACATTCCGTTTACTAATCCTAGAGATGCCAGGTGTTATCACTTTTGGTGTTTCAGCAACTGCTTTTCCTTTTTCAAAACTTTTGACAATTCTCTTTTTAAAGGGCAGGGACTGTGGAGTGACTGTTTTTGACAAATCATTTTTCTCATTGACTATTGGAGGAGGCTGAGAAATATACATTTTTGGTTTGAAAACCGGTTTGGGAACATTTGTTTTCTCCTCGGTCAATGGTTTTGCAAACTTAGTATCCACATCCTTTCCTTTTAGACTTCCCAGTTAAGCACTCAAAAGATCATTTTTGCTCTTTCATGTCCTTGTAAGCACGCTCATACGACAGTTTGTCATACTTGCATTCCTCAGATTTTCGATCAAGTTGTTTAAAATAGGACACGTTTTCTTTTTCAAGTTTTGCAAGAGCATTTTCATATTTTGAAACAATTGCGGAGGTCTCAGACTGGAGTCTTTCATGATCTTCAACAGAATATGTTTGCAAAATAATGGACATGATATCGGTAGTCATAACATCTTCGAAGAGAGAATCATTGAGTTTTTCCAAAACTTTGATGTGTTCAATACTTTCATTAGCTTGCTTTACCAGGGATTTATGGTCCTTGACAAAGTCACTCGTTTCTTTCAAAAATGCTTGTTCAACATGAATTACCCTTGCACTGATGTTATTCAGCTGAGGGGCAATTTGAGTTTCAAAAAACTTTTTCTGTTCATTATCAAAACTATTAAACCAGATGTTTGTTGTAATATTGGTTTTAGTTTTAACGGTCTCTTGAAGATCTGCAATTCTAGTTTTCACATTTTCCAAAATACTTCTTGCATCACTTGTGTTAAAAGGATTGTTTGAAGACATTTGTTCAATGTTCGAAAGAGATTTGGAGACAACAACTGGTTTTGAAACTAATTTTGAAACAGGTGTTGACACTTTGTTTGAAACACTTGGTTTGGTGGAAAACGTTGATTGAGAAACAAACGAAATACCATTAATTTTGTTCCATGTGTTATGATCAATTGGTTTGATTCCGGATGTTTTGTTTCATTTTTGATCTACTCTCCTCGATAGTTCCAACGCTTTCAAGAGAATCACGAACAATTATGGGTTCATGCAAAGGTTGTCCATTGTTCAACACATTCTGAGATTTCTGAGCTTTCTTGAGGAACGAAGAAGGGTCGTTACCAAGTGCCATCTTATGTGAAGTATGAAAACGTGGATTTACTTGGTTAGAAAGCATCTTGTTTGATTTAGCTGAATGACCCGTTGTAAGAAGCAAATTGTCAAAAGTTTTGATTTTTTGTTTTATCAAGAATTTCATCAAGAAGAGAATCTTCTCGTTTTGAAAAATCAGCAATTAACGTTTTTCTCTTTTTCAAGATCGAAAACGTGCTTTTGTTTTGAAAGTTGGTCATTTAGATCATAAATTTCCTTGTTTAAAGATTTGATTTTCAAATTCTGATTCACATCAAGTGTGTCATACTTGAGTTGCAAATCTTTTTCTCTTAAAACAGAATCTCGATAACCAATTTCTAATTCCGACATTTTGTTTGTATGAAATTCATAGGCTTTGGCGTGCTCCTTGTAACTCTCACGCTCAGCGGTCAATTTTTATTCAGCGGCCTTAACTTCGCGATTGACCGTTCTTACTTTCTCAACTTCAATGCCACATTGATTAACTAATGATTCAAAATAAGCACGTGTTTCCTCATCATTAGCACCATTCTGTATCACTTGACCTCCATTAGGATCCATATATGGAGTTTCAGAGTTAACATTGCTATTAACTTGCTCTCCCACATATGTGTCATAATAAGGTTCAGGAGACACAGAATGTGGCTTCTCATGAGTAAACGAATTTGGTACCTCATTGAGTGAATATGTGTCGTAGACAGGAGTTGTGTCATAAGTACCGGTTGATGTTGTGTCCTGTTGATTGATTGTATGACTGGAGGTTGCATTATCGTTTGCTTTATCTTCCCATTTTTGGTACCTGAATTTGATTTCTCAGCAGTCAACTCAATTCCCAACTCTTCTTTTTCTGCTAACATCAACATGTACTGGATCTTTTCAAGCTTCGTAAGTCGGTTGACACTAGATCCTGAATCTTGTCTTTGAGGTTCGGAGGTAGCATTCTGAACCGAAGTCATAAAATAGTTATTCCCATTTTGATATCCCATATTCTGATTCACAATCTGACTCCCTTGATGTCCATCAAAGCTCCTCGCATATTGCATCGATTCCCGATTCACATTTCCATAATTCCCAACGAACTGGAGCTGCAACATTTCCATTCGATTACCCACTTTGCTCTATTCCCAACATTCTGTCCCATCGATCCAACATTCCAACATGCCGACCGATGATTACCGATACGGAACCGCATGATTACCGATGCGATCGTTAAATGCTCTATCCAATAAAGAAAATATCTGTTGCAAGGTCGCTTCTACATGGTCGGTTTCATGATCAGTGATTCCTTGTTCCTGGTATTGTTGATCCGGATAGAATTGTTGTTGTGGTTGTGGAATGTATTGCCGCAAGTTGTTGTTGTTGGAAGATGATGAAGCTTGTTGTTGTGTATTCACAGTAGTTTGAGTCTTTGCAATGAGTGCCAATGAATCATGATTCTTTGCTAATCTTTCTTGCCTGACTTCATTCGCTTCAGCTTGGTTTAGTTTCAGAAAATCATTCAGTTGATCAAAGTTCACTTGATGTAAGTCTTTTGTTTGGTTGACAATAGTGACATATCGTCCCATTCTTCGGAAGATTATTCAGAACTTGATGTTTTGAACGATTGTTCCGGGTGCCAACTTGTTTCTGATAAGCTCATTCATCAAAGTGCAAAACCTTCCATAGTAGGGTTCAATGGATTCTTCTGGTGTAGATGTAAACTTCTCCCATTCAGTTAGCAGCTTGTTCTCCATGTTTTGTTTACCAATTTCGTGTCCATAACATAGCCGTCTAACACGTTCCCACATATCGAAAGCAGTTTCACAACTGTCTACCGCAACAAAGATGTCTATTGGTAAACCCAGTTGGACAATATGAATTGCCATGTCATCAGCATCGACTTGTTTCGATCCTCTTCGTGTATTCTGATTCAGTTTGAAGATGAGAGGATGGTGGGATGGGAGGTGTTGCATCGCATTTCGAGGACATTAACTTGTCGAGGCTTGAAGGGTCCATCTGAATGGATTTAATCATGAGTTTGCCATTAGGTTTGGTCTTGATGTAGCGGAGCATACGACTTGTCCATTGAAGATAACCACCTTTTGCCAACATAGGAGGTCGGTTTTCGGCACCGGCTGCATGAATATCTTGTTGAGTTACCATTGATGAAGGTATGATCTGATAAAGTTGATGTAGGATCGATTCAACGATAAAGGAGTTGTGGTTGATGAAGATTAAGCTCGGTTGAGGTATTTTCTGAAAGTCGTACTCGTAACCTTGGTTCAAAAAATTTTTGCCCAAAATTTGAAATTCACTATAAAAATCAATTCTAAGGACGTATGAAAAATTTTAGTTATGACAATTTTGACGCCAAATTTGACCCGAAAAATTTGAATTTAGGCCCAAAAATTTGAATTTTTGACCAAAATTTTCACTGTTAAACCAAAATTTGAATCTCGCGTAAAAATTGAACGTTTAGTCTCCTCAAAAATTTAAATTTTACTCAAGTTTCCCGCCAAAAAACTCTTTTTTTTTTTTTTTTTTTTTTTGAAAATGAAGAGCTTAGGCGTAGAAACACGAAGTTACGAGTAGACGAGGCTTAAGGCGTAGGATCGGTGCTTATGCGTAGGATCTTATGCGTAGGAAGCTTATGCGTAGAAACCTTAAGCGTAGAAACCTTAAGCGTAGAAACCTTATGCGTAGAAACCTTATGCGTAGAAACCTTATGCGTAGAAACCTTATGCGTAGGAACCTTAAGCGTAACCTTAAGCTTAGGAACCTTAAGCGTAACCTTAAGCTTATGCGTAGACAAAAAGTTACTCGTAAACCTTACGCGTAATTTTGAAGTTATGCGTAGAGTTACTCGTAAGCTTTTAGCTTATGCGTAAACTATGGTTAAGAACCAAAAATCCTTTACACTGTCACAGCGTAAGAGATATCCACAAGTCGAAGTGTTCCACGCACTTATCCAAGTGAGGAAGCAGCGAGTAACAGCTTATAAAGCACGAAGATTCTTCACCAAAAGTTACGGTAGAAAACTAGGTTTTGACTTTTTGACTTCTACTCGTAAGAAATTTCCAACGATTCAAATGATTTTATTTTGCCCAGATAGCCTTAAAAACACTCGAATAACCCAAAAATGTTGACCTTTTCCACCCAAAGTGCTTAGAAAAGTTACGAGTAGAAATGACCAATAACCAAATACGAGCTTAAAAATGAAGAAAAACACGTAAAGCTACGAACTTTTTGCAAAAAACTGAAACTTTAGCACCAAATAAACCTTAAACCACAAGAATCTTGAATTTTAAAGTGCAAAAATTAAAGCTTTAAGCTTGACAAAAAACGTATAACGAGAGCCTTTTACGCGTAACCCTTCAAAACAAACACAAACACTCCTAAACCATTGTTAGGCGATTGATACCAATTGTAGGACCTAAGATATATCAACCTTATCAAATACCCACGTTATGAACACAAGAATACCACGTTAAACCCAAACTGTTATGCGTAAATAAATAGAAAGATTAAGATAAAGATCTTGGTGACTTGAATATGATATGTTATGCGTATGTATGTGAAGAGAATGATGAAACAATATGATGTTTATTTCAAAGGAAAAACACACACACACACACTTTCAAGCACACCCCTCAAATGACATACTTGAGGGGTATTTATAGTACAAGACAAAGGATGCCCTAAGGCTTGGCCATGGGCCGTATATGGGCTTGGACATGGATTGGGTTACATGAACTTATACAATGCTAGCTTAACTAAACTAATAACCAATTAGCTTAGCCCAATCCACGAGCCCGTTGACTATTCTATCACGATATCTAACACACGTTACAAAGTTCCTAAATGTGAATGACCATCACTTCTAATAAAAACTATTAAGGCTAACAGTATCATCCCCCAACAGCACCCCATAGGTAAACAGGTCTCGTCCCCAATCTGTTACAACAGATGCAACTAAATCACGTACCACACCCGTACCGATTTTTTCCGGCTTATTTTGTCTTAAGCTGATCTTAGTAAGTTCATACACTGAAAAAGTGGCTTTTTGATATTTTTCAAATGTACATAGGTCATTTTCCTTGTAAATACACTCAAACAAACACCCTTTTTTAATTTTTTTTTTTTTTTTAAAAAAATTTTTGTAATGGAACCAAATTTGGCAAAAACATAACTGGACCTTGAAGAAAAGTTTTGAATCATGAGCCATCTAATAGGTTCCCTGTAGACATTGAGTGATGGTACACACACTCCTTGCTATCAAATACCAGTGGACAATGGTGTTGCATGAATGTAAGTTCTCGTGGCACCATCAAAACATACATTCACGAAAATATATGTACTTACGAGTAACCACAAATTAAATTCCCAGAAATTTCAGTTACTTACCCCAAGCCAAGTCTATCGCTGAGCCAGTAATTGTGGGCTGGAAAGAGGTGAATGCAAGTTAAAATTTAATCGTTGAAATTCGTGGGTATGACAATGGGAGGTCCACCATGTTCTGTGATAAGTAGATTACATTAGCATAATCCAATATTTAAACTTAATTCACTGATGTACCAAATTAGTATACCTTTGTATTATATAACGGAGTACTCCATAGAAATATTTCGGGACTATTTTCTCCAAGCAAGTTCTCTTTAACATTTTCAATCACCAACCGTAATTTATACTCCACCTCTTCTTGTGTGTAAATATTGGTAGCACTGACCTATTCCAACCTTAGGTGATGATTTAATTATGAGTTATTTCGTACTCTAAGACTCTAAGTTGCCGATCCCTTAATTAAAAAAGTGTTGCTAAGAAAAGGTAACAACCTCTTTCACAAGAATTTGAATAACTGATTCGTCCTCCCGAACGATCATGAGATCGATCCCAAATCCTTCAAAGAAATTCTGAGATCTTTCAAAGCAAGGAGGAGCAGCTCGAGCATTTCACAAGAAAGTCTGCGGTGGGTACAATAAGAATCAATACATCAACATAAAAACAGAAGTCATCTTACACGACTACTTAGTTCCTAGTCCTGCCATTCAATCATATTCCTGTTGTAATTATTTATCACCTTCCGCTAGTATATGTCAATCCGTCATCCTCTTTGGTTAAAGAAACATGGACATGGAATATTTGGACAGGATTGCTAGTTGCTACATATTAGATAACGCTGGGTCTAACAGATGTCATATAACATCTAATTACTTAAAACATCTTTGTGTTCCACAATGGCCATTACATATGTACTAATTTAACTATTAAACTTGGTAAACATTTTCCATTTTCTTCAATACTGATGTCACACTACAGCAATGTCGTTCAACTTTGGTCATTGTACATTTCATTACAAATAACAAATACGGAACATGTTTGGATCAATCAATAATGAGTAATGTGGATATTGAACCAATAAATCAATTAATAATGAGTAAGTGGTGATGTTAAGCAGCATAACATAGTCCATCAAATTCAATATAAACAAATAAAAAGTCCCAGCTTTTACAAACTCATAAATTAGCAGAGAAAGTACCACATACAAGTGCCATAAATCGATCTTGCATTAACCATCCCAAAATGCGACGGATATCTCAAATTCACCCTACAAATCACAAAACACCGTCAGCACTCCATTAATCTCCAAAACAAAAAAAAAATACAAAATTTATTATTCATAACAACAAAATTCACCATTTTAATAATTGAGACACTTAATAATCTTATATATTCCATGAATTAATGATCAAAATCTCCCATAGCGACCTTCGTATAACTGCAAACAACAACCAAACAATTCAAACTAAAACTTTAACAAATATTTATTCAAATTGATTAAAATGGCAGAATATATACTTGATTGTTGAAGATTGAGCGACAAGCAATTACTGAGATGAGTTTAATTTCATTTGAATAGCCTTAATTTTGTTAGAAATTAGGTTTGATTTTGGAATTATTAGGCATATTTAGAGGATTTGAAGAAAGGGTTGGGAGTTGTGAAAGTGGAGAGGGGAAAAGATTTTAGGTTTTGTGAAGGTATGAAAATTGGGGAGGGAGATAACCCGCCCAAAAGTTTTTAGTAATTTCATTTGATAAGGCCCGGTTTTGTAAAAGAGAACGGGCACTAATGGCTTCTTAGATAAAGCCCGGTTTTATAAAAGAGAGCAGGGCTCTTTAGGAGGAATAGAGCCTGGTTTTGAGTAAAAAAACATGGCTTTAAAGTTTTTTAACATAGAGCCCGGTTTTATAAAAGAAAACATGGCTCTATACCCTTTTTTATAATGCACAATTTCTTTAGAACCCGTTTTTCATTAAAATGGGGCTCTATTAAGGGGGCTCTATGTCCATTTTTGTAGTAGTGCTATTTGTTGTTGGACGAAAGAATGTGCTAGTTTGTTGTTGGATGTAGTCTCTTGCGCGGCATATGTAGGCCATTGGTTAATTTGAAACGGATTGGAGTTTTGTAATGGTGCAGTTGTAGTTACACAAAAAAGGCTACAAATACCGTCAAACTAAATAATTAATTTTATAGCGGCGTTGCTGCAACGTTTGTCCAAAATGTGCGCTATAACATTTTTTGAGCACCCTGAGCTTATCGGTCTACACGACTGTTACTATTGTTATTACAGTACTGACCTTCATAGCAGCTTTTACATAGTCGTGTTCATAGACGGAACTTGAACATTTTTTTGGAGGGGGCAGAATCGGAGATTTGTATGTAACCTCAATTAAATTACCCCTAAAACCTATAATATTTACACCAGGTGCCGCAAATTTTGGGGGGGCCGTGGCCCGCCCGGGTCTCTATGAAGGTCCGCCCTTGGTCGTGTTACAAAAGATTGATGATCTTCTTGGCCGAGTAGTTATCAGCTACCTATTCGCCTTGTTAGTTGCAGCGTTGTTCCAATAGTTGTCCAAAATGTGTGTCATACAATTCTTTAGGCACGTTGACCTTAGCAGGTATATGTACATAGTTATTATGGATCTTAGGTTATTGACTTAGTTAGCAGCTTTACGCATACATGTGCTATAAGATATGCACTGGCACTTGCTTCTTCTAGTCATGAGGCCTTGCCTCGTCTTTCTTTGGCATCTTGACGTCCGGTGCCGTTTTCTTCTCGTGAGATTTTGAACAACTATTTTTGGATAGATGGTGATTGAACTTCCTTTGGTGTGTGTTCTACGGGTTTGGTAGTCACAGGTGGTAGAGTCAACTTTTCCATTGATATTTCGCTGAAGGTGAGTGTTTCGTTCAGCGTTGTTGTGGTTGCTGAAGATGGGCCTACTATTTCATCACTTGGACATGGTGGCAACATTGGTGGAACTACGTCTGATGCGCGGTCTAGAACAAATTTAGGGAATTGTTTTTGGCTTCCTTTCCCGAAGTGTAGCTTAAACCTGTGTTTGGTATTCTCTAGGTCTCTTATTATTGGTGGCAGTTTGTAAGGGTTTAGGTCAGGTATGTAGCTAATAACCTCTTGCATGATGGAAGGAGTGACTCTGCTTGAGGGTTGAAGCAGGTGAGCAAGAGACTCCCGGTAACATCTGCGATTATCGCTTCAAGCAGAATCGCAAGTGAAATATAGCATGTATTTTATGATTTTATGTGGCGAGAAGTATAAAAAAATATTGTGGTACATTTTTTGTTGGGTATTGTATATCAGTAGTTTGGTGACGCCTTGTTCCTAGTTCCCGACAATGCCAATGTGGTAGGTCGTCTTCAATTTTCATGTTGCAGCGTTATATTAAAATACCAACCTTTGTCTTTTATAATCCTAATTATCACCGCTTCAGTAATAACGTTGTTGTTGATGATCATTGGTGATCATTAGAAATTAATTAGATGCAAAGCCGTTAATCAAATGTATGAATGCCTTACCTTCACATTTTCCGGGTTAATCTCTAGTATGGCTTAAAAGACATGGCAAAATTCAAATAAACCTTTGTTTATTATAATCTCTTGTTATTAGCAGTTGTAGCATTAAAAATCTAACTGACAATGTACGCATCATTGAACTTCAAGTTATAATCAAGATACAAATGCTCTAGTACAGACTTAATGGTGTGCCTTTCTAGAAATGATGTTGGGAAACCTTTGACAACTGGTAATTTCGAAAACCATTTTAATAAGACATTACTTTAAAATTTTAACAAGTTAAACATTTGGAAATGATCTTTTGATATTATGGGGAATATTACATTGTTGAATCATGTGTGTGGCAATAAGTTAGGCACTACTCGACTCTGGCACTAAGAAAAACCTAATATTGCGAGAAAACTTGGAATATAGTACTCGTCTAATTCCTATAGACGTATTTATAATCACATTTATTGGAAAGTCGTGGCTAAGATTTATGGCGCACATAAGAAACATGTTAGACATTTTACGTGGTAGATATGAGCTCGGGAATTAAGAGTCGGGAAACTTTGGAAAAAGTACATATTTTTTTATCACACACATAAACACATATCATCACCTTCTCCACCTCACTCTCTCTCTCCCTCACCTCATACCCTAGCCGCCGCTGGAAAAACACCTCGCCACCACCTCACCGCCGTCACCACACCCACCGCCACCACCAAAATGCTCCTAGACGCCTCCTCTTTCCGATCACCTACTGCACGCGCCCAAACACACCATCTCACCTTTTCCTACAACCCCACGCGCCACCATTGTCCACCCTAACACCACCATATTAGTTGTACCACGAAGGATAAAGGTAGGGACTGAGTCACGTGCGTTGTTACTCGGTATTGTTGTAACTCGTGTCACCGAGTCGCGAGTGACTCGTTCTTGGTTCGAGTTAGACTAGAACACTTGGGAAAAATGAGTTTTGTTAATAAAAAGTGGCTAAAACAAACGCTGTTTGGTATCCATCTTGTGTGTGTGTGTGTGTATGTGTCGAGTCGGTTAGCCGTGAGCTAAGCTCACGGTGTGTGGTATTTGTTGTGTTGTTCTTGATGTTATTCTTGGTATCTTGTTGTGGTTATTGTTTATTACTCTTGTTGGTTTCAGATGGATTTGTGGAACCGAATGGTTTGGTTGGAAGTTGAGATTGGTATTTTGTTGTTGTGGTCTAGATGGTTAAACCCTCGATGGTCCGTTTGGTTTACATGGGCGACGGGAAGGAGTAGGCCGAGACCCGTATGGTCTCGGCAAAATATTGTGGAGGTTGTTGAATTTTGTTGGAGTGATATTATTGTTGTCAGTTGATGGCCGAGAGAGGGAGAAGTCGATCGTATGGTCACGACAAAATATTGCTTGTGGTGTTGGAAAAATTGAAAGTGGGAATCGATTGTGTGACGATTACTAGTGACGGGGATTAGGTTAGACGTGAGTCGTAGACGACCACGAGTGGTTGAAGTGGTTGTGGATATGGGACTTGATTATTATATGACTTGATGATTATACTTGTGAACTTTGCGCCAAGTCGGTGTCACGTTGACTCTCTAGTCATCATTGACTCCGACAAGGCCATGACATGGACAATGATTTGAATTATCGGACTTGAAATGACATAATAAGTCGAGAAGTAATGACTCAGACTTGTGACTCGAAACAAATGGTAACTCAAATTGAATATAACGATAACTTAAGACGTGAACAATAAGTAATAATAAAGTTTTCATATAATGAAAAATAAATGAAAACTATATTTTTACTTTTTATAATTTCTTTATAAACAAATAATAAAGGAAAGGAAAAGAAAAGTGTAATAAATGGGTTACTAAGTGTTTCGAGGGCAAGCAAAACTAAAAGTGTCATAAATACTCATCGTATGCCATTTAATTGCATGTCACGGTTACTCTACATTAATACACTTAATTTACTTAACTAACGAACTTATTTGGTTGACGAATCAAGTAAGACCTCGTTAGTTATGTCTGAAAGGTTTAGTAATGACGACGTATCCTACGATACCTTAGGAAGTGGTATAGTTTTGGAATAATAACTAAGGCAAATACATTGTTAAGTTTATCGGGTTGACGAATTTGATAAGGTTTGACAATCTATTTAAGTGACACAACGCACGCACAGATACCAAACACTAGAAACTGATATGAGAAAGAGTTTTGGAAATAAAACTGGAATATAGTCGGGATTGGGAATTATTGAATGGAGATATAATTTAAGCCAAGTCTATGTTATTAGGTAGTTCCGAGTCAGTAGTTGTTTTTTCCTGATAGTCGATACTCTTCTTTGTTCATGTTGATTCTTGTGCATTTGCTGGATTGAGGTGAGTTTTATAGCCCCACTTTTATTCATACTGCTTTATTAAATCTTAGGGTGAGAAATCATGCAAAACGTTTTGATTGAACCAGTTATGAAATTGTGTTTTGTTGTACTTATTACGTAGTCAAGGCTAAGGTTTAGTATCTCTTTAAATGGCCACTATTAGGTTATTAGTTCCTACGGGAAGCATGAATGTTACAGATAGATCTATTACGGTTGACCACCCGTGGACTTGTTTACCCAATTTGCCAAGGTTTCCCCCGGATTTTTCGTTGCATTAACTTGACATGACGTATAACATGTCGGTATATGTATGTGATTAGAGCGTGATGTTTGCTTATGTGTTATGGCTTAGCTTGCGTAATAAGTGGAATTATTGTTTGGTCCAAATGCGTCGTTAGTTGATTAAACCTATGAACTCACCATCTTTTTGCTGACTTTTTAGCATGTTTTCTCGTGTAATTGATGAATATCGCTTTGGTAACTAATTTGGGAGGCGCTGGCGGTGATGGCATGGTCTTAGATTCACTTCACTCTGATGTTATTTGGGGACCGCTTTTATGAACTATTTTTAATGGGCTTACTTTCGTACTTTTCAATAAATGTTAAACTTAATTACTATCGTTGACTATGTTTTTAAGTTATGGATGAGTTTAATTTGTTTCGCTATACTTATGTTATGTACCAATTTCGTAGCACCCCAAAGTTGGTAAAGTCTTCCGCTGATCAAATTTTGGGGGTGTTACAAAACCTGCAAATGAAACCAATATCGTTAGTTTATACAACTGGTTTAGTATCATACCATACAATACTAAACTATCACTTGAGCAAAAACCACTCTACAAAACATCACCTGCTACATCTCGCAAAAGAAAGTGCAAAAAGAAAAAGTCTCCCACATCTTTTATCTTGAATAAATATAATCTTTTTCATATTGGTTGACACACTAAATAATTTATGTTGATCAACCTTACTTGACCAATATTCCAAAATACAAATCGCTCATTTTTTAATTGAACATGTTTAAAAGCATACTAAACCGCCCAATTTTTTACATCTAAACTTATATTCACTTAAGCTCATATAAGTTAGCATTTTACAAGTTTTTTTTACCTCTAAACCTAATTGTACATTGACTTTTTCGCACAATTACACCTATGCTCATATAGCCCCTGACCACATATAGTTAGGCTTGCATGGATCACTATATAGTTAAGCTTGCATGGATCAAAGTGAAAGATTTCAATCAGTGCAGTCAGGTGAGATATAGTTCAAAAGTTTATAATCAAATATGAGATATAGTTCAAAATTAGTTTTAATATGACAATTTGATAGATTTCTCTTTAAGGCATGTGATCAAACACCTGTGAATACTTCATTAGTCAGCATTTTTCACGCATTTCTGCAATAAAAAAAACCTAAAACATGATTAATATATAGGCAAACACGTAAAACATGAAATCATTTTAGAATTAGATAAAAGAACAATGAGTTCATTGGGTTTACTCAGAGTTTAAATAAGCTTAAATAAAACACAACAAACCCCTAGCTCAGGAAGGAAAAAAAAACATTCTTGTTGTTCCATTGAGAGATTGTCCATATGCATTCAATAAAAACCTCCATGTTCATCTAACAACGAAGACATTTTGATAGCACATTACAAATGTTTTGGCTACTGCAAAGAAAAAAAAACCATAATTGATTGATTTAAAGTCCATAATTGAGGTTTCTTCTTGTCAATCACTATATCAATAAATACATTTTGATTTTAAAGTTATTTGAAATTTGGAAACAAAAGAGATGTATACTTAAAGAATAGGTAAACAAAAATAATAACTGCAAGTATATTGATAGTGTTAAGGGATTTAGCAATTAAAGGGTTTGAAACAATCCCAAAAATACAGTTATCAAAGTTCAATTCATGGACAACTTCTCATGTACACGTGGATTAAGTGACATGGATTAAATGATGTGCACCTTGTCCAACATGGCTTAAATGACATGACAAAATTCAAATAAACCTTTGTTTATTATAATCTCTTGTTATCAGTAGTTCTAGCATTAAAAATCTAACCGCACCATGTAGGCATCATTGAACTTCAAGTTATAATCAAGATACAAATGCTCTAGTACAGACTAAATGGTGTGCCCTTCTGGAAATGATGTTGGGGAAACCTTCAAATGAAACCAACATCGTTAGTTTATACAACTGGTTTAGTATCATACCATACAATACTAAACTATCACTTGAGCAAAAACTACTCTACAAAACATTACCTCCTACATTTCGCAAGAGAAAGAGCAAAAAGCAAAAGTCGCCCACATATTTTATCTCGAATAAATATAATCTCTTTCATATTTGTTGACACGCTAAATAAATTATGTTGATCAACCTTACTTGACTAATATTCCAAAATACAAATAGCTCATTTTTTAATTGAACCTGTTTAAAAATCATACTAAACCGCCAAATTTTTACATCTAAACTTATATTCACTTAAGCTCATATAAGTTATAATTTTACAAGTTTTTTTACCTCTAAACCTAATTGTACATGGACTTTTTCGCACAATTAGACCTATGCTCATATAGCCCCTGACCATATATAGTTAGGCTTGCATGGATCACAGTGAAAGCTTTCAATATGCGGTTAGTATGAGATATAGTTCAAAAGTTTATAATCAAATATGAGATATAGTTCAAAACTAGTTTTAGTATGACAATTTGATAGATTTCTCTCTAAGGCATTTGATCAAACACCTGTGAACACTTCATCAGTCAACATTTTTCACGCATTTCTGCAATCAGAAAAACCTAAAACATGATTAATATACAAGCAAACACGTAAAACATGAAATCAGTTTAGAATTAGATAAAAGAACAATGAGGTCATTGGGTTTACTCAGAGTTTAAATAAGCTTAAATAAAAACACAACAAACCCCAAGCTCCTCAAAAAAAAAAAAAAAAAAAAAATCTTGTTGTTCCATTGAGAGATTGTCCACTAATCTATAATCATCTCGGATTTGCGTTTATTGTTCTTCTTATTTTAAGTAATCTTCTTATTTGATCCACATGGTCTTAAAATTAAGAGTTACAACATACAAAGCCTATTGTACAATACACAATGCACTATTAATGATCTTTCTCATCAATCTTAATTTTTAGACTTACAAGTCTTAAAGCTTAATGTACAAAATACAAAGCAATATTAATGTGGTCAAAATATTTAACATAATCAATTAATTAACTGGTCAATAAATACAATTAATGCAGTTATTAAAACACCCCTTACACAAGAAATACAAATTATCAAGCATATTGTACAACTAACTTAAACACAATTCCTACATTAAATGTCACTAATACAAATAATAAAGCACATTATACAAATATTCAAGCCCGAACAGGCAACGGGCCAAATAAGCCCGAGCCCGAACGGGTACGGTCCAAACGGGGCCGAGCCTCAACGGGCACGGGCCAAACGGGGTCGAGCCCAAGCGGGCACGGGTTAAACAAAATTTTTGATATCCGTAAATTTATTGTAAAAAAAAAACATAATAAACTAAAATACATGATTCACCAGAAACTTTTATTTTAGGGTACCCGCCGCTGCAACGCGCTGGTATCCTGCTAGTGTGTATATATATATATATATATATATATATATATATATATATATATATATATATATATATATATATATATAGGGTCCGGTTCTAGAGAAAAGTGTAATTAGAGAGAAAAGTGAGAAAAAAAGTTATAGGGTAGATTGCGAACACAGCTAAAACTTCATGATAGAAAATGAAAAAAAAGAAAGAAAGTAAAGAAGAGCGTCATTTAATCAGATAACACACACACACACACATACAAACACACACAACTATCTACATTGCAATACCAGTTTCCTACCACTCATCATCTACATCGCCACCACCACACAACCACCGCACCGTCGCCAATCACCACCACACCACAACAAAGATCACACCATACCTCCACCACAAACATCGACAATCACTTCTCGCCTAGTTAGTTTTATTAACAAATTGATCTTCCCGTTCATATTGTTGATTTACACATACTACAATTATGTATAATTATCAATTCTAGCCACTGGAATAACTTTTTAATTATGTAAGTTTTAATTGTGTAAAATTTGTAAGTTTTTAATTATGATGTAATGTTTTTTTTAAGTTTTGTTGAAAGTTTATCATCATAGCATCATGTTTCTACAAGATTTAGAACAAAGTTGATGTAAAAAAGCATGAAAATGTGTTTACTAAAGTTGCACTCCAGGTGTTTGATAAAATGTCTGTTTAAGATTTTATAATTGTGATGCACTAATTTGTAGCATATGTGTTTAATATTGAATGATGTGGCCTCTTAGGGTTTCTGTATGTATATTTGCATTATCAGAATTACAAGTTAGGGCATCAAATTGTATTAGTGCATATATGTTTGTGGTTGTTGCATCAGGTTAAATGTTTATATGTTTAGTGAATCGTTGAGCATATTAGAGCATCAGTGGGTATGATTAGTGCATCATGAAATACATTAAGACATCAGTATGTGTGCTTAGTGTATCCGCTTGTATGTTTAGTGCATCGTTGGTCATAGTAGAGCATTCATTTGTATGTTTAGTGCATCGATGGAAATACTTCAGCTGTTTGTATGTTTAGTGCGTTGATAAACAGATTAGGGCATCAACGAATATCATTAGTGCATCGTCAAACATATTAAGGTATCAACATGTATATTTAGTATATCCATTTGTATGTTTAGTGCATCGTTGGTCATAGTAGGGCATCCATTTGTATGTTTAGTGCATCGTTGTAGATACTTAGGCATCCCTCTATATGTTTAGTGCAATGATAGACATATTAGGGCATTAGTGAGTATGATTAGTGCATCATCAGATATAACTAATACATTTCATTTGAAGCAATTAATTATAACTAATTATTAATACAAATGTCACACTATAATTAGTTTCCTATAACTAATCATTTTTATAAGTAACTAATTTCTATTATGTTAATTCAATTTCGATTGAAGTTGAATCGTATGGTAGAGAAGGAACTAAAATGCAGTTCTTGACCGATGATATAAGTGATCCAATGTTGATGCCTGTGTCTGATACTGGTATGCCAACTTCTGCTCCTGCAATCCATGTGTTAGAAACAAATGAATCTAGAGAGTTTCCTCATAAAGGAAAATTTTCAGATCAGAACCTTCTTATATAGTAGTCTCGTTTTTAATGGTTATTCTGTAATTTACTAGATTAGTCAAAAGTAACTAGTTTGTGGTATGATTTTGTAAGATTAAAATAGCACAATAGAGTTCTTTGTGGCACCTTTCTTGGTTCAAGAATGGAAAGACAAAGACAAAAATGGTACGAAAAATGAGACCTTGTGGCTTGAATTGATAAGTAATTTAGCTCTTCAGAAAACAAACTACTGCAGACGTTATAGTATTAACAATGGGCATTGGTGGACTCACATCAAGACTGCCAAAGGGTAAGATCTTATTGCATCTGTGTTATACATTAGTGCATCAGCATTATACATTACAATTGTTTAATATTGCATAAGGATTATTCATCGGTGTAGTAAACTTTGGGGGTGTTTGACAAAATGATAATTTCTATACATTTTTAGTGCATCCGTATTAGAAAAATAAGCCATCTGTATAGAATATTGCATGATGATTATTAACCAGTGTTTGGCAATTTGTGTACATTTTAGGGTATATGTATTAAAAGAATAACGCATATGTATGGAATATTACATAGTGATTGTTCAACTCATAATGATTGTTCAACTAATTCAGGTTCTATTTAGCAATACACATTTGACATGTCCCCATCTATAACTTCCTAGAATGAATGAATTTAGTAACGAAGATGATTTTGTCAGACGAGAATATGAAATTTGTTCTTGGTTGAATGTTGATTATTTGTTACAAGATGAGGACTTTATAGGCATCGAAAGGTAAATGATTTGAGAGGCTTCTCTGAATGTTTCAGATTCTGCAAGAATTTGAAGATAGTCATTGCTTAGGTTGTAAAAATATTATTTTCCAATTTTTATTTAGCTTACTATATCTTAGGAGACGTTGTATTTTATTGTAGCATCACTCATCAATGCAAAAATGCATCTCTTGTATTCTTATTAGAAAGTAAATTTTATAATAAGATTATTCATTCATAACATGACTAGGTATTTGTATGTTTATTGCTATTATTTTGTTCAACTATATTTTTTGGTTGATATTTTTTACTCCAATCACACAAGAAATATATTCTTTTTAATATACAGCTTTAGTCGTTCATCTCCATTACATTCAGTATATGCATTTGTTTATCATTTACATTAATGGATGTGCTCATTCTCATATATTACTTTAGTGCATATGATTAAGGCATTTTAGTGCATCTGTTTGAGGAACTTTAGTGCATGTGTTTGATGTACTTTGTGCATCCATTTGTATCATTAAAGCAAAACAAGTGAAATACTTTTAGGTTCATGAAATTGAAGAAAAGGAGGTTCCAAACAATGATAAGACAACACGGTTAACGACCAAGCAAAGATTCAAGTTGACGAGTCTTTGAAGAAAGACTCTACAAAGATACCACTTGTTACATCATCCACTGATAAAAACATTCCAAAGCAATGAATGTGATAAACAAACAGATTTGTATTAAAAAAACAAATATAGAATATAGAACTTTATTATAATGAAATCTTGAAGCTGAAGTAAATTCATATTTCTAAACACGATACTAATATATACAAGATCTATACAAATTGTATATCTTCTTTACTATAGGGAGTTTACAACACAAGATGTAAATGGTATTATCTACTTATCCTGTTGCACTTATTCAAAACCAATGCCTTTGCGCTAGTTTCAAAAGTAGGTTAACTTTTATGTATGAACATTCCGTGTTGTTCTGTATTAGGTTATGCACTTTAGCATCCACTCCAGACACTGTCAAACATATAAGTAGAAATCAGTAAACTATATGCATTTGTAATAAGCATCTATAAAATACGGCAATTATACACAAAAGGAAAACATGATAAAATATGACGCAACTTTACTACATCTGTTTGATGAACTTAAGTGCATCTGTTTGAGTCACTTTAGTGCACCAGTTTGGTCAAGCGAATGAATTTCAGACATAAATCAAAAGAAGCTCTACCTGATGTGTCTTGATTTGACTTCTGATACTCATACATAAAATTTATAGTTCAGTACTCGAACGAGCATTTAAAATATTTGCTAATCATTAAAAGAAAAGAAAATAAGGTACAACGCAACTACCATAGTCCTTCTGGTGCTTTGTCATACAAGTGAGGTAGATCTTCCATGATAATTTGTCACTTAAGGAAGATTGGTGGAGATTTCACTTCCTCACTCAAAGCTGATATTGAATTATGTATAGCTAGGGCAACACCTTTCAGTTGATTAACAAGCACCTGCACAGGAACAAATGTGAATAGGAAGCCTATTTTGAAATTTGACAATAAGTTAGGTTGATATAGGACACCGCGTAAGAAGCGGACACTAATTCTGATTGAAAAAGCTAGCTTTAAAATTTTCAAATATAAAGATCAGTTATCATGAAAAGTAATTACTATTATAAATATGCATGTATACTAGCTAAATATATGGACCTGCACCATCGTTATCTTTTGCCTATAAGATTAAACGTTACAGGGATCAGATGTATCACCAAGCATGATACATATAATGTTTCTAATAAAGTGAATTCCGAAATATTTACATCCAATTATAAACGTCGTGCAACAAAATTTACCTTTGGATGTTACAAAAATTGGTAACTTCTTGCTATTGTATCTATATAATAACTAAAACCTGTAACCTAACGTCGTAGCACATGGTATGATGACGTGGTGATATATACAATAGCAACAAACCTGATGTTGATACAACTGTCTTAGCGAGTGTTTTCATACAAATCTTATATCCTCTTTCCTAAATTAACTAAGGCATCACAGTGTAACTAGAATCTATTCACAAGAATTAGGGCATCACAGTGTAAAATTAGTGCATCGCAGTTATAAAAACCCATTCAGACATTTTATCAATCACTTGGTGTGCAGTCTTTTGTAAACATGTTTTCCATATATTCATTTCTCAATTTCGTTTCAAAATAACTATTCTATACAATGAATAATGTCAATAAAGTCTAAAAATCGTTACATCTATAAACAAAGATGATGATTAACGAATCAAATTGCATAAAAACAAAAACCTAACTCCATATGAACAACAATTCATTTCGATTAAACAACAAAAATCACATATAACAGCTTTATAATTGATTTTAAGTAGAAAAAATAACAAAAGTATAATCGAATTCAGTTACATACGTTACTTTGATCTTCGATTTGATAAATTATGATTAAATGATATTAAATCGATAACGATATGATATTGAATCGATAACACGAAGTCAGTTACATACCTTCGATTATGATAACACGATATGACTTCGTGATTAGATGATTTCGTCAATCTTCATGGTCATGATTTCGTGATTCTTCATGAATCTGAAACTAAGAGAAAAAATGTCCAAGTTGTGGCTTTAGAAAAAGAAGAAGAATAAAAAATGAAAAAAATAGGAATTATATATGAAATGTGCGAATTTACAAAAACTTCCCTTTAAGAATGAAAGAAAATACAATTAGGTCCCTATAGTTTGGTGTGAAAAAAAAGAGGGGAAGAGGGGGTGATCTAATGGTTGAGATTACTTCTCTCACTTTTCTCTTGAGATCAACTTTTTAAATGATCCAATATCTATATATATATATATATATATATCTATACATATATATATATATATATATATATATATATATATATATATATATATATAGGGTGAGGTTATTTTCAGAACCAAATAAATTGCGAGTACTGCGAGAACCAGCATCAACCAATCATATTTTTTTGGATATTTATTTTTATTATTTAATTCAAAAGGGTACGATAGTAAAATTACATTTTTTTTTCTTTTTGAATTATTTTAATAAAAAAAGGTTTTCTAAGTTCTTAATTTTTAAGATTTTTTTTTTTTTTTTTTAAATAATTTCTTTTTTCAGCATGCATGATTTCAGAGTGTAAGGTGCATATGTGTTTTTGTCGTATAATGTAGTGTTCAGTTGCTTAAACTCCTTAATTTTCATAATTGTTTTTTTATTGGTTTTTCCAACATTTATGTTTTCTTAAAGTGAGGTGCGTATGTGTTTTTCTAAAATAATATAAACTTTACATGTGTTTATAGCGTACAATTGTTTAATATTCAAAACTTAAAATAAAAAAAATACATTATACAAATGTCTAAAAGAAAACGGAAGTACAATATACTGATTATACATGTGTTCACTAATAATAATTAATGCAAGAAGAGAATCTCGTGATCTTTGTATGTACGTGTGTTCTCATTCGTCAATGCGCACATGTGTCTTTACACCTCTTATATTGGTCATTATCCTCATCTTTATTAGACATATTCAATACCTGAAAATACAAAAAATTGTTCTTTCTATCATAAACAACTAGCAAGCAGACATGAAAAATCTAAACAACTAGAAAATGAAATTTTCAATCATAACAACTAGCATAACACAAATGTACAATCATTGTTTATATCATATAAATGACATAAACATATGTTATATTATAACTAGTAAACACATATGCACAATGTAAAACATAATATCAAACATATGAGTACCTTTTTCATCGAATCTATACCAAACTTAAAACACATATGCACACCTCTTTCATTAACTTTTTACCAGCCACAAAACACATATGCAAACCCATTCATTGATTTTGTTACTGGACATAAAACACACACGCACTCTAATCTTAAAACACACGTGCACATAATTCAATTGATTTTATATCAACCACAAAACACAAGTACACCTTTAAATCAGAACTGAACACAAAACATCTTTATAACAGAACTAAAACATATATGCACTTTCAATAAATTTAAATTTCAAAACCATAAAAACACATGTGCACAAGGGCCTATTTCATGAAATATAAAGAAAAGGGAAAGAAAAGAAAAGTAGAGAGAAAAAGGGAAGAACAATATAACAAAATAAAGCTCATCTATCCTACTAGGCCCAGAAGGCAGTGGCAAATTCTATTCATTCGAAAATGTGCAAGTAATCTAACCTTTCTAATGCATAAAAAAACCTTTCAACTTGTGTGATCGCCTAACCAAATATAATACTTAACGCAACTCTACAAAAGCTGCACAAACTTGTATAGAATATTATAATCCAAACAGAAAAATAGTAATCCTAACACATACAAATGACAATTGCATACATCTTAATAATTAAATAAAGAGATGCGGTTATACTTTTGCAACTTTGCACTTAATCAGTTACAAATAAACAAATTCATTCTACTCAATTATTCCTTGCCATGTCTCGTTCTCCTAAAAGAAAAGCTTTCATGGCACAACCAATAATGCATACTAACAAAGAAATAAAAACTAGAGCATAATTTAAATAAAAAATAAAAAATAAAAGAATAATAATAATAAAAAAAACAATCTGCACATGAATAAAATAAATTATATGAATACAACTTCAAATTGTGGATCTTTTTTCTTCCCCAAATAGTGGACGTGAAAATGAAAAAACATGAGCCTTGCTATTATAGAACCAATTAAAACCATATATCTGATAGATATAGAGACTTTACAAACAATATGAGTGTGAATGTGTGATTGCACAAACAAAGATTGTAGCAAACAGATATATCACACATTAAATGAAGAATAAAGCTACGTGTATAACATCATTCTTTGATTTATTTACCATGAAACCATCCATTTTTTTATTATATACAAGAACTTACCAATATATCATGTATTCTTTTTTACATATGATGGTGGATGAAAATGTAAACTGATGCAATTGAAAGTGTGGAGGCGGCATAATTCTCGTAGAGAGCATGATGATATTACTTTTGACCTAATTAATAATTAGTAATCCCAAATTAATAGGACGGTTATAAAAAAGAGTTAAAACAAAATTCCAATAATACCCCTAAGACTCTTAATAAACTACTCATAATTTTTTTCTTTATTACATTTATGCCATACATGATCTTAACCATTGATGATTTATCTAAGGGTTGAAAATGGTTCTCGCAGTTCTCGCATTTTTTTTGTTTCTTAAAAGAACCTCACGCTATATATATATATATATAACGACATAATTTTTTTATTTAAATGATTTAGGATGATGTATGCATTAATAGTAACTCTGAGCTATCTAATTTTTGTTAAAGATTTTGTTGTGCGACACATTTAAGAACATTTAAGATATAACTTGAATCATGCTCATTAGTGAATTTGTGAATGATACAAAGGCGTTTGTAAGCTATAGACATTAAATTTAGGACAAACAATAAAAAGGGAATCATCTTTTTTTTTTTTAATTTCACAGCCAAGTTTTTGGCCTACAAAGTTTAGTAGTTTTGCAACAAACAGTAAATCAAACATAGAAATTCAGCTGTTTTCTAAACTTCCAATTTTGGGATTTTGTTTGTCTTTGTGTGTCTGATCGAGCCTTTCTATAGCCACATTTGCCTTGTTTTGAATCCTTCCTGATAATAAACACAAAACCTCATCATTAGCTAGCATAAATTAAAGCAAAATCTACAAGTCTATAAACGGTGAAATGGTTGCATACAACTGAACATTCTTATCTTCATTTGATGACTCTTGCTCGAGTGATCCACATGAGGGTGAAACGCCACTTTCAATGCATACGGTGCTACTGCTTTCAGGACTGAGTCTCGAGTGAGAGAATGACATAATTTGAGAAGCGTAGCGTGCTTTTTTCAGAGATGACTCACTATTATTTACAAAAGTGTCCATGGACGTATACATCACAACCAACATGTAAAAAGACGAATAGTAACAACAATTAAATTAAAGAGTTTAGAGTAAGAACTAAAAAGTCATTAATAAAGGTTTTAACTTCATAGTTATGTCTTTATTGGGTCTTTAAAGATTCTATCTTAAATTGATGTTTACGACCTATTGTTGATGGTTCTTGCTCGATTCGGAAGAGATCTTCAAAATTTCTGAAAGTGAGATCGATATCAGGCATGTTCAAATCATCCAAACTCACCGGTTCTTCACACACACCAATATCTTGCATATTTTGAGACCAAAGCTACAACAAATTGATTATAGATTAGTGCACAAAGCGCATAATTGGGATCTTCTCATTTTCAAATATCTCATGTTAACATCTTGTGAGATGAAGTTGGTATTGATATTATGTTATAACCACATGGGGTGACCCAATGGTTTGGATTTGGTCTCCTAAAGTGGTTAAAGACCCGAGGTCCCGAGTTCAAACCTTAGGGAGAAAATTAATCCCCATGTGGCCACGGAGGTTCACCTGCGATGACTCTGGGCTATCCAAAGGGTAGTCGCCGTCACACCCCCAAATTACTGCTTTGCAAAATTTTGGAATGGAATTCACGGGGATTGACTGTCATAGCATCACAATCACAGTTATATTGAACGACCTAAAGTGCCGTTTGGAAAATACATCGCTTGATTTAATAAAACAATCAGAGTTTACAAGTATAGGTCCCAAATGAAAATCAACATGTGCGGAAAATAAGTTTGGTACAAGTCAAACGATGTTTTAAAATGTATAAATCCCACGTGAGACGCGTCGTCACCGGGACTCTATGATATATCCACATGCATGCCATGAAGTGAATGCCTTAGTTACCTGAAAATACATTGCTAAAAGTGTCAACACAAAGGTTGAGTGAGTTCATAGAGTGTGTCTAGAAGGTAATAAACTTGATGAGGTTTTATGAACAAAGGATTAATCCTAAACACCCAAGGTTTTTATTTCACAACCTTAATCAAGAGTGTGTCTAGAAGGTAATAAACTTGACTTGAAAATATTTTGTGAACCCTTTCTTGCTCCTTGTGGTTGCCGGTTATGGAGAGAAGAGAGGAAGAGAGACACTTTGATTTTCACCTAGATATTATGAGGTGTATGTGTTGTGTTTAGAGTATAATACAATATACTAGTAAAAGATATTTTGCAAATACAAGTGACTCACCCTCCCCCTTGGTCGACATATACATTAAAAAAAAACTAGTTGCATTTAGTATAATTAAGTGTATTAATGTAGAGTAAATGTGTAGTTAATTAAGGATAATTTGTAACTTGTATATTTATTTAAGCATTTAGGGTAGCGTTAACTAAAAATAAATTTTAATGGATCAAAATAAAACATATTGAAGTCATAAAAATTATAAAAATACATTTCTTACAAAAATTGAATGAAATAATAATTATCGTGTAATATTTACAAAAACCGTCGTAATTATATAAATATAACAATTTATATACAAAATAAGTTGAAAACATCAGGTAAACTAATGATATAATTTTTATAGTCTTAAAATGAGTATAAAAATATATCGGGATAATTTTGGAATTTTGGATCAAATATTCAAAATAAATGATTACGCGATAGCGTTTATTTAATAAGAAAATAAACGTTTAATGAAAAATGCAAATCCATGCATGAACTAATATGATGATAATGATGTGATGACATGTAGACTAAACCTAGTCTATATGAAATGTCCTAGATGATTGTTCATGAATTCGCAGCTAAACCATTAAGGTTACGCAATTTGATACCGTAACGTAGTTTACGATAAATGATGAAATAGTGAAACTTTTAAAGTTTGTAAAATGACCTGAAATTGCGAGTTGTCACATTAAGCCCAACAAAAGGAATTCACCTGAATTCAGTCCATGTTGGGTCCCTACGGTGTTACCGGGTGAGAGGTGAGGATATTTGGGTCGATCGGTCGTCCAGTTGTTTTTCGAATCGCGCCTTTCCAAGACGGGACGTTGAACATATATTTGTTGCCAACTTGAAATTCTAATGGTTGGCGACTTATGGCACATACTTCCAATATTTTGCGTCGTATATCGACATAGCTTATTTAGCTATATGTTGTTACTTGTAACTCATTTTTGATATGTTCGATCACTTTGTTGTTTCATGAATGACTTATGAACTTGTGGGTTAAACTTTCCTGGTTTTGACCCGTGAATAAGTGATTGACACCTCGACCATAGGGTGCCTCAATTGGTGCAAATCAACATGTTCGGTGCTAACTATTGTCGTAAAGCAACTTGTTCGATTAAGAATGATTTGCCTAATCCTTTCTAGAAAATCACACATGCCTTGAGTATATCTTCTAATGTTTGAATTGTCCTTTCACTTCGACCATCGGCTTGTAGATGATATCTTTGTGCTCATCTCTATTTTGGTTCCAAATGAATCTTGTAATGATTTCCAGAAGTTTGAAGTGAATCGACTATCTCACCGGAAATGATGGAAATTGGTGCACCGTGCCTTGAGACTATTTCCTTGACATAAAGTCTAGTAAGTTGTTCCATGGAATAAGTCTCTCTAATTGATATGAAATGGGCTGATTTGGTAAGACGATCGACGATTACCCATATAGCGTCGTAACCTCCCGATATCTTAGGAAGTTTTGTGACAAAGTCCATCGTAATGCGTTCCCATTTCCATTGGGGAATTTCTGGTCGTTGGAGTAACCCTGAAGGTTTCTGATATTCGACTTTTACCTTAGAGCAAGTAAGGCATTTGCTAACGTATGTGGCAATTTCCGCTTTCATGTTTGGCCACCAATAAAGTTTCTTGAGATCCCGATACATCTTATCGTAACCTAGGTGAATAGAATACTTTGACTTATGCGACTCATGCATAATCAATTCTCGTATCCCGCCATAAAATGGTACCCACATTCTATCCTTGAAGCATAATACTCCATCCGCTCTCTTTACAAAGCTATTTGCATTATCGGGCATACCATAAAGCTTTTCACTTGGTCGGCTTTCCTCCTTGAGTGCCTCGATTTATGCCTCGAGTATTTTTGATGGTAAAGGTGAACCGATCGTCATTCCTAATGATCGGACTCTTAAAGGTTTGGGTCTTTCTTTCCGGCTAAGAGCATCAGCCACAACATTGGCTTTTCCGGATGATACTTGATTTCACAATCATAATCGCTGAGTAATTCCAACCAACGGCGTTGCCTCATGTTAAGTTCCTTCTGATCAAGAACATATTGTAAACTCTTGTGGTCCGTAAACACTGTGCACTTTGTACCGTAAAGGTAGTGTCTCCAAATCTTGAGTGCAAAACTACGGCCCCCAACTCAAGATCATGAGTGGTGTAATTCTTCTCATGAACCTTAAGTTGTCGAAAAGCATAAGCTATCACTTTCGTTTTGCAATAATACGACTCCAAGCCCTTTTATGTGAAGCATCGCGATACAACGGTTCTCAATTCCTTCGGGTAGTGCCAAAATTGGCTACCGCAAAGCTTTGCTTCAACAACCTAAAAGCGACTTCTTGTTTCTTTCCCCATTCGTACTTCTTGTTTTTCTTTGTCAACTTGGTCAAAGCTTTAGCTATCTTTGAAAAAACCTTCGATGAATCTTGGTAATACCGTGAGTCCTAGAAATTGTCGGATTTTTGTAGGATTTGTTGGAGTAGCCCAATCTTTTACGGCTTCAATCTTTGCGGGATCAACTTGTAGTCCTTGACTATCAATGACATGACCAAGAAATTGTACTTTACGGTTCCAAAAATCACACTTCGAAAATTTGGCATACAACTTCTCATTCTTGAGTAGTCCTAAAATCATTATTAAATGCCCTTCGTTTCTTTTTGCTCTTTGAGTAAATCAATATGTCGTCGATGATTACTATAACAAACTTGTCCAAGTATGGTTTGCATATCCTATTCATGAGATCCATGAATACTGCAGGTGCATTAGTTAATCCGAACTGCATTACTTGAAACTCATAATGTCCATAACGTGTTCTAAACGCCGTTTTTGGGATATCCTCCTCCCGAACTCTAAGTTGATGGTAACTTGACCTTAGGTCAATCTTTGAGTAGATACTAGAGCCTTGCAACCGTCGAACAAGTCGTCGATTCGGGAGTGGGTAACGATTCTTCACCGTTAACTTGTTGTCTCTATAATCTATACACATTCTGAAGAATCCATCTTTCTTCTTCACCAACAAGACCGGTGCTTCCCAAGGCGAGGAACTTGGCCTAATGAATCCTTTGTCTAAAAGTTCTTGCAACTGGTTAGACAACTCTTGCATTCGATGGTGCTAGACGGTAAGGCGCGTAGGCAACAGTGCAGCCCGGGCACTAAGTCAATATGAAATTCTACTTGACGTCGGTGGAAGTCTGGCAAGTCTTCGGAAAGTCTTCGTGAAATTCTCGGACAATTGGTACATCCTCAAGTCGTTTCTCTTCCGACTTCTTCTCGGTTATATGAGCTAAGAAAGCATAACAACCTTTCTTTATGTACTTCTCCGTCTTGATGCATGATATAATACTGAGTCTAGTTCCACTTCGTTCCCCATGAATGATCAAAGTTTCGTTGTAAGGAAGATGAACAAATTTTTCATCACAAATGATTCTTGCACGATGTTTGGATAACCAATCCATGCCGATGATGACGTCGAAACTACAAAGTTCTACGGGCATAAGTTCTATATTGAAGGGATGATTTAGAAAATTGAGTGTACAACCACGGACAATGGTGTCGGTGCTAATTAAGTTACCATTAGCTAATTCAATGTTGTATGATGTGTCTAATATGGGAATTGTTCTCTCGCTCTAACCATTGAGCTGAGGATAATAAGCGGTAATCATGTACTAGTGAATTCCAAAGGAATCTTAAAATGATCGTCAGAAGTCTAAGGTGAATAGAATAGCTTGTAATAGGTACAACTGGAATTGATACCACGTGTCTCATGCGGAAATTCTAGCGAATTTGATCATAAATGTACCCTTTTAGTCCCTTTTTCCCCAAAAATGGCCAAATTTTAAAATTTTTTATTTAGTGGAAGTACTATGTACTAAACACAACAAATGGTAATCAGTCCACCATGTCTAACCCACATAAGGATTGGCTAATCCAGGAGCAAACGGCTCTTGGTAAAGATATCTCAAATCCGTTTATGGCTTGCAATTTGCCCAAAATTGTATGGTGTTCAACTCACCATATCCTAATAAGTAAAGAGTTGGCTAGCCGCATAAAGTTTATGGCTTGAGGTAAAGGCAGTTGAAATCCATAATTGGTAATCGACTCACCAAAGATAATATTGATAATTTATCTAAGAGTTATTAGTCCGAAGTATAAATCGGCTTCGGTAAAGACAAATCAAACTGCTCACGCCTTATGATTTGCTCAAAATCATTTGGTTATCATTGTACCAAGGTTCTTACTTGAACTAAAACAATTGGCTACTTCAGAAGTAATGGCTTTTGGTAAAGAGATAAAATCCATTAAATTTTCATAAATCATTGCTAGGGACTAGCAATAGTTTAGTGTGGAGGATTGATGAGTGTCTAAATACTCATCATTTTTGTATTATCTAGACAAGCAAAAACATCAGAAAACACTTCGAACGCATCAAAATGATAGAAATATCACAAACAAGTGTTTTATGTGTTTTAAATGCAAAAATACCAAAATTAGATGAAAACGTTATCAAGTTTGCATAATTGGCGCTTTTAGTCCCCAAGTTACAAAAGTTGTCAAATCTAGTCCCTAGTAATTCAAAAACTTGTAAAATGTCAATTAAGGTCCATGAGATTCAAAAGTTGTCAAAATAAACCCTTCAAAGTTTAAAATTTACAAAATGACAACTTTAGTCCCTCAAGTTTGGAAAATGTCAAATATAGTCCTTGGTTAATTTAAAAAGTGAAATTTATCAAAAATAAACCTTGTACTATTTATAAATGACAAAATTGGTCCTTATGATAAACTTTTGGAAAATTACAAGTTAGGCCCTTAAAGTTTCAAAGTTGACAATTTTAGTCCTTGGACTTATAAAAATGGAATTTTATGAAACATTTGTCCTTGTACTAACCATATTTGGCAGGTTTAGTCCTTATTATAACTTTGGAAAGTTTACATGATCAGTCCCTTACTTTTCAGGAATTGCAAAGTTAGTCCTTGTGTTATTAACTTAAACCAAACGGACCACTTACATCAAAACTAAAACCCAAATTGTGGCCCAAATACAACCCCAAGCCCAATCCAGTGTTTAAAATTTTAAAACCGCAGCAACGTAGCACCTCCTCCCACACTGTAATCAAAACCAGTGGTATTTACCACTTGATTTTCACTCCACCTCTCCCCAAAACACCTTTCCACCTCCCCCTCCACCTCTACATACAACCAAACCCAATTAATGCAATAAACCTGCTCATGACTTTTTTTGGCCAAAAGCGTAATAGAAGGCTGAGATTGATTCAGAGCATCCTAAGGCCAGCATTATTGATGGGATTTGCTCAGAGGCTCAAGTGGAAACCTAAAATATCATTATAAAGAGAGAGAGAAGCAGAGATGAAAAAGGAGTAGAAGCAAGTAGTGTAATTTTAATTTTGTCATGTCGTTTTAATAAATTTAAGATTTCTAGTCTATGTTTAAGCTTCCAAGTATTTTTTTATGTAATCTCAGTGTGATATTAAACTTTTTAAGTGGTCAATTTCAATTTCCAAGTTCGAAGTTATGTTATGCAATTTACAAGTTTATGTATATGTGATTATAAGTTGAAAAAGTATAATAAGCTCACATAAGCTTCCAAATAAGCTTTTATAAGCTTACTCTAGCTTACTACTTATTCAGAAACTCATTACTCCAATCTTACTCTCAAAATTACCTTGGTCAATAAAAGTCAACTGTTGAAACTGAAATGGATTTGGTTATGATTTGGGTTGATGCAGAGCTGTTATTTGGGTTGAATTTGGTTGGAAATAGTGGTAGAATGGGTTCTGTGATAAGCTGCACATGAGCTTGATCATTTGTAAGTTAAAATTTCCTTTCTAAATTACTGTTTGGATTTGCTGATCTAGTGGTGTTCTAGCTTATTCTTGATGTTGTTTATTGTTGTTTCATATCATATTAGTTCAATATAGGTCAGTCAAGTAATAAAATGCCTTCCTTGTTTTAGTAAAAAGTCAAAGTTAGTGTAAATCTCACCATTGCAGTTCACTGTTTAGACTTTGGATTACAAAAATCATCACAGTAGCTTGTAAGTTGTTACCATAGCTTAATTTCATCTTATAACAGCTTTTAATAACATAATAAATCATTAGAATAGATCATAAGTTCACATAAGTCAAACTAGTTTATTTTTATAAAAGTCAAATTTCCTTTATGCAGTTTTTGAATAAAATTAATATTTTATTTGTGTGATTATTATTAATAATTAGCTTAAACCCTTTTGGGAAATTAATATTTAACTGCTAAAGAAAATTAGAAAAATAAAAGCTTATAACCATTTAGCTTATAAAGTGCTTATAGCTTAGCTTCTTTTGAACCCATTTTCCAAAACATGCCCTGTGCACCTTGAACCTATCATTTTCTCAAGCTCATACAGAGCTTGTTATTTAGCTTAAGCCTTTGATTATTGGTTCTTTGAGAAGCTCACCTAGCCATCTCAAGTTTCCAGTCTTTATTTTTCAATTTAGAGCTTATTTAATAACCCTTCAATTAGTTTTTAGATCCACGTCCATTTTATATAGTGTACTAAGTGATCGATGTCTAGTCCTTTTCCTTAAGCTCATTTTAAGCTTTTTAATGAACATCACAGTTAGAGTTTTACATTTTTGAAAAGCTTATCTAGCATTCTCAAAGTTCCAGTTCTTAATTTCCAATTTTCAGCTTATTTAATAAGCCTGCTCATGGCTTTTACTTTTGTCCATTTCATTTAGTAAATCGGCTTAATCGAGTTCATAAGCTTTTCAAAAGCTTCTTAAAAGCTTATTAGTATAAGCTAATCCTTGTAATTTAGCTTTTTGGAAAGCTCAGCTAGTGAACTTGTTATTTCCAGTCTTTGATTTCGTTTACCAGCTTATTTCAGTGCTTAATTATTAGCTTAAAGGTGCCTAGTAAAAATAAAAGTGTCCGTGCAATACAGCTTAAGTAGTGCTTATTTATAGCTTATCCTGTGCTTATTTCTAGTTAATTGAGCTTCTTCAAATGTTGTATTAGCTTATTATCATAATCTTAGCTTATTTCCAGTTTCACCTTGCTTATTTAGTAGCTTATAAGCCATTTGGCCTATCCTTAAGCTTATTTCATTCATATAGGTCTCATCGTTGGAATAATAAGTCATTATGAGCTTATTAGTACTTTTTATAAAAAGTTGTAGTTTTAAATTTTGCTTATTTCATTGTTCTTAATAAAGTGCAAAAAGAAAATTCCAAAAATAAAATGTTTCACAAAAAGGAGAGGCAGGGTCTAACACGAGACCTCTCCCTCAAGAGGATGATAGTGGTGTAAACTTGTATGCCATTCTTCAGGTCTTTCTCGTTAAAACCTTACACAACTTAATATATAACCACGTTTTCCACAATAAGCTTAAACGTAGCAAATAGCTTATTTCCAGCTTATTTTTAATATCTTTTTCAACTTTTGCAATTTTAATAAATTTGTATTAGTATTAAGTATTTTATAAAAAGTTTCAGATTTTTCTCATTTGTTTTAGTATTTTTAAACATTTAATTAGTGTTTTTTAGTAATTAATTCATAATAAAAAATATAAAAGTCTAAAAAATATAAATATTTTTTCTAAAATTTTATTTTGTCATATAGTACGTAATAAAATTAGTTTTACATTCATAGGCCTTTTATTTCACAAATTTTACGCTTTTTGCTTACATGACTTTCGCGTAATTTTTATAAATAACGTACGTTTTCATTTTAAATCAAGTTTTTAGGTAATTTAAGTTTAAGTTTTAGTTAAAATAGTTTATTTAAGTCATTTTATTTTATAAATCACAAAAACATCATTGTAAAAATAGTGATAGCGTTTATTTAATATATTTTAACTTTTAATTTCTTTTAATTTGCATTTAAGTCAACGTAATTTATTAATCTTTCTCAGAGGTAATTTTCCATCAATATCCTTACCGATCACTATCCTTAGTGATCATTCTATCATCGATCAAGTGTTTTACACCAATTCATCCTCTGTGGGACTTAACGACCCAGGAATACACTATATTCCTCTGATCTTAAATTGCATTGGTGTGTGAACTGTTTTGAGTTTCTTACGGTTGGTCATTCACAAGTGGCTAGCTTGCGTGAGATAACTTGACGGTTTTGCATCGATCCTAAATAAAAAATTTTAAAATTTGGCCATTTTTGGGGAAAAAGGGACTAAAAGGGTACATTTATGATCAAATTCGCCAGAATTTCCCCCCCACACTTAGAAATGAATATTGTCCTAAATATTCAAAGTACCTACCGTGTTATCAGAACTTAGAACGTAAAAAGATAACATTACTAGCCAAGTGTGGAAACACAACAATTATTCTCTTTTTTAATTTTTTTTTTTTTTTTTTGAAACATGTGGGGCATCTCCCACACTAGGAGTGTCTGTACACACGGGTGAAAACCCATGTTTAGCTACTATTTTTGATTACCGAGTCGCTAGCTTGACTCGACCCTGAATTAATTTGTTCATGGGGAAGTAAGGTGGAAGAAACAATCTCCATCGGACTTTCATTCAAGATGTTTGGATAAACATTGAAGTTGTGAAAGTTCCACACCGATGAGATCATGCATTTAACTCCGGACTCCACAAATGGTACATGGAAATGCGGGTCAAAGATAATGTCTTCATTCCGAAGGAGTGGAGAAGGAGAAGTGACAGAATATATGAAGAAAAGAAAGAAAATCATGATACAAATCATGACTAACTCTTCATCCTCAATAGGAGAATTCATAGTTTCATGAATATCCTCAGTTAAGCTCGCAGATCAGACATATTATGGGAATGTCTAGATCAAAGTGGAAATTATCATACTCGTGAGATATGATATGAGTGAGTTCATCGGAGAACTCCTCGAAGGTAAATGAATCATATTCAGAATTGGTATCAGGTGGGTTCACCGGTGAACTCATCCAATGTAAATGATTCATAATCGGGGGGAGAATTATGAGAATGAAAAGTGGTACTGCCACTAATCTTCTCTCCCATATTATCAAAACAGAAGGCTTCCATTTCCGGAATAGAATCATCGGGAAGAATGTCACTATCCTTAATGGGGATAGGAGATGAAATAGGTTTTTCATTGAAAGCCTCGATGTTAGAAATGAGAAGACCTGACATTCAAGTAATGTTGCTCGAAGTGATTCATCTTTGATTTCAATGTCAGTAACTTTATCATTCTCTTCTTCTAAGCTAACAAGCTCAGAAGGTAATTCTTCCATATAACCGATGTCTCCACAAGATAACGAATCGTCATCAATAGAATCGGAGCACATCTCAACATGATTACTTTGGAAGACAAGAGGAGGAGGGATATCACACAAATGATCAAGAATTCCTGGACTCTCTTGGGATTGGGACAAGGTTCTCAACACTAGACTTTATAAATTAGCCCCATTCCTTTCGGGAACAGTGTCAAGAAGTTCATCCCCATGTTCGAGAGTGAGTGGGAGCCTCGGATGTGATAGCAGCTTGTTTGAGAATGAATCTCAATGGGATATCAATCGATGAATTTGATGAGTCTTCAAGTGTATCCTCATCATCATTGTCTATCGGGAATAAAACGAAATTGAGAGCTAGATCCATTTGCTTTTTGTTTTGCAATTGATTCCCTAATAGATTTTTCAAAGGCAATTTGGGATTTTAATTTAGCGCGCTCTTCTAGCAATTCTTCCATGGATTTCTCATGTGAATTTTAATGACTCGGACATTTGGGAGTGGAGATTTGTCAAAACCGGAAGGTTGACATTGATAATCATCATGAGGACCCCCACAATATACACAAGAAAAACTGGGAACATTATGAAATGCTGTCTTACTCAACTCCTCGGTTCTTTTCACTAACTCTAGAAGCTCTAGATAAGTGTCTTGTTGGGTTTGTTGAGGAGTTTGAGTTATTTGGCATTGTGGAGGTTGGTCGTGATATGGATAGTCGTAATTGTTACAAGGAAATGGAATCCCTGTTTGACAATCGAGTGAAATAGGGACCTCCACAGCTCTCACAACAAGAAACTTGTTGAGCCCTGGATTGGTGAATCATATGGATATTGGTCATAACCAAAGTTCTCGAGCATCATCTGAAAAACTGCTCATAGACAATCGTGTTTCCGATTGACACTCAAATCCTTGGTGAGGACCTCCACAAAATTCACAGCAGTATTGTTGATTATATGAAGATGAGTCGGGCTGTGGTGGGTAGATGGAAAAATTTGAAGGGTCGTTAAATGAGTTCAGATTAGGATCATAATCAAATGAATTCCTCGAACTACAAAACAAACAACTCCCTGCTACGAATATCATTACCACACGTACACGCATTACTCAGCCTACATGGTGAACCAAAAGAGGCTCACCACAACCGACACAAGGAATAAACGATTCTATTTGAGAGTTATGAGAAGGAATCGGTTCATTCAAAAAATCAACAAAACCAACATGGTGATTTGAATGACTAATAAGACTCAAAGAACATTTTGAAAAATCCGGAGGTGGGACAAGTGGTGTGCTCTGAGAGCTAGAAATTTCCACTACTTCGCTTATGGTCTCTCGGTTCCGGTTCTTAGCGTGAAGATTAGGCAAGTCATTCTTGCTAGTCACCGTTTAAATTCCGCATGTTTGCTTTAACCGTAAATCGTGAAAGTTTAGGATCAATTTTAGACGGCTTAGGAGCAATTGAGGGTTAGATCTTTGGATAACCGTAGGTTGGACGTATTTAGCACCTCCATTATCGAGAGAAGTACACGGTCCTTTGTCACCCCGGTTTCGCTCCATTTCCCTACGCTGAGAATCAATGGATCATCCGCAACAACACAATTCTTGACATTTGTGATAAAATAGGAAGTTTTTCAACTTCGCTCCGCATTCGCTTGTAGTCGAGAGATTCCATGAGAATAGAAGAAGTTAGAATCAAATGGATAGAGGGTAAAGGAATAAAGAATCAAAAAGGGTAAGAGGGTAAAGATGAATATTTTTGGATTTCTGGATAAATATTTTGTAAAACAAAGAATGAAAATATTTTTTGGTGTTGTTAACACTTTAGGAAAAGTGTTAATGAACTTTTTTTTGATTTTTTTAAAAATTGTTTACAAAAAGGTGGTATATGTGCAAGTACGGATCCGAAATGCTTAAAACACGCTTTACCTCCGCAAGTGGCCAAAATTTGATCGATGCAAAACCGTCAAGTTATCTCACACAAGCTAGCCACTTGTGAATGACCAACCGTAAGAAACTCAAAACAGTTCACATACCAATGCAATTTAAGATCAGAGGAATATAGTGTATTCCCTCGGGTCGTAAGTCCCACGGAGGATGAATTGGTGTAAAACACTTGATCGGATGATAGAATGATCATAAGGATAGTGATCTTAGGATATTGATGGAAAATTACCTCTAAAAGATTAATAAATTACAGTGACTTAAATGCAAATTAAGAAAATTAAAAAGTTAAAATATATTAAATAAACGCTATCACTATTTTTACAATGATGTTTTTGTGATTTATAAAATAAAATGACTTAAATAAACTATTTTAACTAAAACTTAAACTTAAATTACCTAAAAACTTGATTTAAAATGAAAACGTACGTTATTTATAAAAATTACGCAAGTGCGCAAGCAAAAACGTAAAATGCAAATTACCTACAGAAAAGATTAATAAATTACAGTGACTTAAATGCAAATTAAAAGAAATTAAAAAGTTAAAATATATTAAATAAACGCTATCACTATTTTTACAATGATGTTTTTGTGATTTATAAAATAAAATGACTTAAATAAACTATTTTAACTAAAACTTAAACTTAAATTACCTAAAAACTTGATTTAAAATGAAAACGTACGTTATTTATAAAAATTACGCGAGTGCGCAAGCAAAAACGTAAAATTTGTGAAATAAAAGGCCTACGAATGTAAAACTAATTTTATTACGTACTATATGACAAAAGAAAATTTTAGAAAAAAGATTTATATTTTTAGACTTTTTATATTTTTATTATGAATTAATTACTAAAAACCACTAATTAAATGTTTAAAAATACTAAAACAAATGAGAAAAAAATCAAACTTTTTATAAAATAATTAATACTAATACAAATTTATGAAAATTGCAAAAGTTGAAAAAGCTATTAAAAATAAGCTGGAAATAAGCTATTTGCTACGTTTAAGCTTATTGTAGAAAACGTGGTTATATATTAAGTTGTGTAAGGTTTTAACGAGAAAGACCCAAGGGCTTAATGGCATACGTGTACACCACTATCATCCTCTTGAGGGAGAGGTCTCGGAGTTCACCCCCCCTCCCTTTTGTGAAACATTTTATTTTTGGAATTTTCTTTTTGCACTTTATTAAGAACAATGAAATAAGCAAAATTTAAAACTACAACTTCTTATAAAAAGTACTAATAAGCTCGTAATGACTTATTATTCCAACAAGAGACCTATATGAATGAAATAAGCTTAAGGATAGGCCAAATGGCTTATAAGCTACTAAATAAGCAAGGTGAAACTGGAAATAAGCTAAGATTATGATAATAAGCTAATACAACATTTGAAGAAGCTCAATTAACTAGAAATAAGCACAGGATAAGCTATAAATAAGCACTACTTAACTGTATTGCACGTAACACTTTATTTTTTACTAGGCACCTATAAGCTTAATTTTAAGCACTTAAATAAGCTAGAAAATTAAAACAAAGACTGGGATTAACAAGTTCACTAGCTGAGCTTTCCAAAAAGCTAAATTACAAGGATTAGCTTATACTAATAAGCTTTTAAGAAGCTTTTGAAAAAGCTTATGAACTCGATTAACCGATTTACTAAATGAAATGGACAAAAGTAAAAGCCATGAGCAAAGCTTATTAAATAAGCTGAAAATTGGAAATTAAGAACTGGAACTTTGAGAATGCTAGATAAGCTTTTCAAAAATGTAAAACTCTAACTGTGATGTTCATTAAAAAGCTTAAAATGAGCTTAAGGAAAAGGACTAGAACTCGATCACTTAGTACACTATATAAAATGGACAGATCTAAAAACTAATTGAAGGGTTATTAAATAAGCTCTAAATTGAAAAATAAAGACTGGAAACTTGAGATGGCTAGGTGAGCTTCTCAAAGAACCAATAATCAAAGGCTTAAGCTAAATAACAAGCTCAGATGAGCTTGAGAAAATGATAGGTTCACCGGTGCAGGGGCATGTTTTGGAAAATGGGTTCAAAAGAAGCTAAGCTATAAGCACTTTATAAGCTAAATGGTTATAAGCTTTTATTTTTCTAATTTTCTTTAGCAGTTAAATATTAATTTCCCAAAAGGGTTTAAGCTAATTATTAATAATAATCACACAAATAAAATATTAATTTTATTCAAAAACTACATAAAGGAAATTTGACTTTTATAAAAATAAACTAGTTTGACTTATGTGAACTTATGATCTATTCTAATGATTTATTATGTTATTAAAAGCTGTTATAAGATGAAATTAAGCTATGGTAACAACTTACAAGCTACTGTGATGATTTTTGTAATCCAAAGTCTAAACAAAGGAACTGCAATGGTGAGATTTACACTAACTTTGACTTTTTACTAAAACAAGGAAGGCATTTTATTACTTGACTGACCTATATTGAACTAATATGATATGAAACAACAATAAACAACATCAAGAATAAGCTAGAACACCACTAGATCAGCAAATCCAAACAGTAATTTAGAAAGGAAATTTTAACTTACAAATGATCAAGCTCATGTGCAGCTTATCACAGAACCCATTCTACCACTATTTCCAACCAAATTCAACCCAAATAACAACTCAAGCATCAACCCAAATCATAACCAAATCCCTTTCAGCTGGTTCAGTTGACTTTTTGTTGACCAAGGTAATTTTGGGAGTAAAATTGGAGTAATGAGTTTCTGAATAAGTAGTAAGCTAGAGTAAGCTTATAAAAGCTTATTTGGAAGCTTATGTGAGCTTATTATACTTTTCAACTTATAATCACATATACATAAACTTGTAAATTGCATAACATAACCCGAACTTGAAATTGAAATTGACCACTTAAAAGTTTAATATGCGAGATTACATAAAAATACTTGGAAGCTTAAACATAGACTAGAAATCTTAAATTTATTAAAACGACATGACAAAATTAAAATTACACTACTTGCTTCTACTCCTTTCTCATCTCCGCTCTCTCTTTTATAATGATATTTTAGGTTTCCACTTGAGCCTCTCGAGCAAATCCCATCAATAATGCTTGGCCTTAGGATGCTCAATCAATCTCACCTTCTATTTCGCTTTTGGCCAAAAAAGTCATGAGCGAGGTTTATTGCATTAATTGGGTTTGGTTGTATGTAGAGGTGGAGGGGGAGGTGGAAAGGTGTTTTGGGGAGAGGTGGAGTGAAAATCAAGTGGTAAATACCACTTGGTTTCTTACAGTGTGGGAGAGGAGGTGCTTTCTGATGGCGGTTTTTAAAATTTTAAACACTGGATTGGGCTTGGGGTTGTATTTGGGCCACAGCTGGGTTTAGTTTTGATGTAAGTGGTCCGTTTGGTTTAAGTTAATAACACAAGGACTAACTTTGCAATTCCTGAAAAGTAAGGGACTGATCATGTAAACTTTCCAAAGTTATAATAAGGACTAAACCTGCCAAATATGGTTAGTACAAGGACAAATGTTTCATAAAATTCCATTTTTTATAAGTCCAAGGACTAAAATTGTCAACTTTGAAACTTTAAGGGCCTAACTTGTAATTTTCCAAAAGTTTATCATAAGGACCAATTTTGTCATTTATAAATAGTACAAGGTTTATTTTTGATAAATTTCACTTTTTAAATTAACCAAGGACTATATTTGACATTTTCCAAACTTGAGGGACTAAAGTTGTCATTTTGTAAATTTTAAACTTTGAAGGGTTTATTTTGACAACTTTTGAATCTCATGGATCTTAATTGACATTTTACAAGTTTTTGAATTACCAGGGACTAGATTTGACAACTTTTGAAACTTGGGGACTAAAGCGCCAATTATGCAAACTTGATAACGCTTTTCATCCGATTTTGGTATTTTTGCATTTAAAACACATAAAACACTTGTTTGTGATATTTCTATCATTTTGATGCATTTCTGAGTGTTTTCAGATGTTTTTGCAGTCTAGATAATACAAAAATGATGAGTATTTAGACACTCATCACTCATGCCAAATTTCAAAATGTTAAATCTGTCGAAAAGGACCTTATAGAAAGGAATAGATTATGGGTAACAGTTGTGATTCCTCGCGTTTCTAGTTCTAACGAATGTCATTACTTGAGTCTTACTTGCCTATGGTGCTTAGTTTCCATGACTAAAATGTTTATTGTTTGATTATCGAAGTGTTTCCATGCTCTATGTTGTAAAGTCACAAAACCTTAAATGTTTAAGTGATGTGGTGTAGTGGTTGATTTTCAAGATTTGTTTCAATATTGAGTGCTTCTAAAATATTTCATCACTTATATTGCTATCATGCTAGCAAGAAAATAGGTATCAGCTCATACTATGTCGAAGAATGTTTGTTCTAATTTCACTTGTAGATGGGGAGTCATTGATTGTTCGATATGTTCAAACCTGTTGCATCTCTTGATATGGAAGTGAGGTTACTTGGAATTTCTAGGGAACACAATGCCTTAGGGGAAGTTTATATCGATAACCTAAATTTAACCAAATTTTCCTTTAAGGGAAACTCATTGTAGGGAAGTTCACATATTGTTGAAGCCATGATAAATGGAATGTTCTCGTAGTCTCGGTTAGAAGACTTGGTTTGTCCCTATAGTGTTGCTTAGTGTGTATTCGCTTCGTACTAAATCTTGTAACTCGGTCTTGCTAGTACTTTTGAAATGATATAATTTGACTTCTAGTCCAAAATAGTGGTTCGGAATGTCTCGTCATGTCTTAAGATTTTTATTGAGTTTTGAAATGTCTTACTATATACTTCTAGTCCTTGGTGGTAGTTCTAGAATGCTTTCATTGTTTTCTTGTATCGAGGAATACTCCTCATAGATGGTATAGGAAGTCTTTCCTAAAAAGGTCACTCGTCAAATTCTAACTTATCGATTGAGTGAGGGATGAATGGCGTAGGCTTCTATAGAGTGTTAACAAAAAAAATATTTATGAACAATTTATCTGATTACAAAGCTTTGCTTTTGAGTGATGATTGTTTTAAGAGATTTGAAATGATGCTTGTTACTTTCATGACATAATTCTTCCTGAATTATACATAGGTGATCAGGCCATGTATAATCGAGGACAAATGATGTGATGATTGGTTTTGTTGAAATGGTATTATGTTCCTCCGAAGTTTTAAATGGTATTCAACGTTTTGTTTTGTAAGATAATGGCTCAATGATTTTTCAGAGTAACATGAAAATCGTTTCGCATGATGGTATTAAATAGTTGATAAAATGACTGAAAGCCAATTGATAGGGTGGTAACGAAACAACTTTGTTTTAAAATTTTATGAAACAATGTTTCTAAGATAGTGTAGAATAGCTTGAAATAAAATTAAGTGAAATAATTTCATGAAATGGTAGCAAAATAACTTGAAATAAAATTTGTTGAATGGTTTGTAGGATACTTGGGAGAACCTCATAAAATGGTAATAGTCTCTTAATTGGTCAAGAATAAAGTTTGCCTAACCCCTAGTAAGATAGTGATGTATCGTCGCGAAATGATTGAAAATTGGGCACTTGGAATAAGGAATGAAATAAACAAAGGTTGTGATTATTGTGGAGATAATAAATGATAAAGATTACATTAGCTAGAAAGGTACTTATTATCGGCCTCGTTGATGGTCTAATCGTGTTTCAAGTGTAGGAGTAGTAGGTGGTCTAGCAGTAATAGCCCTAGAAATCTCACAGTCCTCAAACCTATGAGACGGTGTAGTGTCTATAATCTTAGTGATAAATGATAATGGTGTGTCAAATCATGCACGCTTCCCAGTTGCAAATCGTGTATGAGTAGTGTCTATGAGACGTGATGGCATGGATGGTACTCTAGATGACAATGATGATGAAAATGATGACAATGATGATAATGAAAATCCTTGTGGTGAGTTAAAAAAAATAGGTTCATTAGGACTAAACCTATAAGTTCTACCAAATGGTATAATCATCCCAACCGAATGATAAAATTGTCCCGATCCTACAGTGAATCAATGGTGATCGTGATGGTGTAGGTGCAACTTCGCCCTCCTCAAAGGGTTCAGCCTCATCATCCTGATGTTATGGTGTTGAGTCAACTGATGTTAAAATTGTGATAGGGAATGATAGGGAATTCTCCATGTCAAAGTGATGTGAGTATGATGGGATGGGTATTTGAAGGCATCTATGTGACAATTGATTTTGAAATGAAAGTAAATAACTCGTAAAATGTGCGTATAAAACTGCATGTATAGTGACTATGCACTTATGATGAAATGATGAAATGCTATGATAATGTAGTTATAGTCTAGGGTCAATGATGCAACCTAGTTATCTATAACCGAAGCTCGATGCCAATCATCACACCCCAAATTACTGTTTTGCGTGAGGAATGGAATTCTGGGATTGACTATCATAGCATCACAATCACAGTTATATTGAACGACCTAAAGTGCCGTTTGGAAAATACATCGCTTGATTTAATAAAACAATCAGACTTTACAAGTATAGGTCCCAAATGAAAATCAACATGTGCGGAAAATAAGTTTGGTACAAGTCAAACGATGTTTTAAAATGTATAAATCCCATGTGAGACGCGTCGTCACCGCGACTCTATGATATATCCACATGCATGCCATGAAGTGAATGCCTTAGTTACCTGAAAATACATTGCTAAAAGTGTCAACACAAATGTTGAGTGAGTTCATAGAGTTTAGGTAAATGTTTAATACGACTACCACAAGTATAAATTATGTATGACAAATATGTCACAAAAATGTTACAATTGCTATAAGTCCATGACAACGAAACTAGACTGATCATGATGTTCGCCCAACAGAGTGTTTGCCAAACAACTCAAATAATGATATTAAATGAAATGCATCCGTTTAACCAGTTGGAATCCACCAACCCGAATGGAGGAGTCACCCTCGATAGATCTATCCACTCACCCTCGCTTCTATGAAATTAACGGTTCATGTTATATAATGGGGACATTCAATTGGCATGAGGTAACTTAAGCAATGTAATGAATTTGATATACTTGGTATCGTAATAAAAATGATGTGCAATGTATTCTCCCCGTAGGTTTGAAATAAAGTAAAACTTGAATAAATCGGGGCTATGAAAACTCACCTGTTGCAATGTTTATGACGATATAATGGCACTCTTGAAATGAGGCGCAACCTCTGACCGTGACCTATTATGAACGATATGTTCTAATGTAAATCATGAAACAATGTCGTGCATGCAAATCCACATGTAATCTATACCACTTGTACTCTTTTGAAAATAGAATTCATCGTCGAAATATATGTTTATGACATCTCGTCATGTTATAAAATACTTTACAAGTATTTATGTTGAAATGATATCTTACGATAGTCATTTAATGATTTATTGTGAAATTATAACTTTTCGTCGTAAAATAATGTCATTGAAAATTTCATGAAAGTGACAAAACGGCCTCGAAAAGCTAGTCGTAAAATGGTGCACGTCGAGTGTTAGGAAACAAACTCAACGGTTTTGGGAAGATTGTATCATTATCTCAAAGTTTTAGCATTTAAGTTTTCATCCTAGAGGTCTCGATAACGGAGAAAAACATAGGTAAAGTATGGTACTTGTATCCAAAATATTGTTTAAGGATGGTTTTCGGCAAAGTTTAAGTGACCGTATTTTATTCGTTACAACTCCGCTTGACGAACGGTCGGACATTTTGGAAAATAGGCTAGGTGAACTTACTTTTACTAGAAGACATAGTTTTATAAAAAGTATTACATCCGTGTTAAAAACGACCCTCAACATGGTCCTTCGTGGCCGTAATATTTGTCTAATAGAAATATATTAGTTTTACTTATAATAAAGTAGTTACGGCAACTTGTTTAAAATGTGAAAAACTTAGTCGTTATAAGTCCGATTTCTACGTTCTTTATATCCACGGAATCGTGATAACATATACTAATATATTTTTGATAAGTCGACACATTTAACAACGCTTAAGACTCATTTTTTACTCGTAAAAAGTCGAGACAGCATGCTGAATTTTCTGAAACAATTAGTTTTCGTCGCCAAACTTGAAAAATTCATATCTTCTTCGTTATAGCTCCGTTTTAACCCGTTCAAGCGCCACGCGTTTTCGTTTTAAAGTGTATTTTCTAAATATCTAGGTCAAAAATTTTTATCTACTGTCGAGATTTCTAGATTTTCAAAATATGGACAGACCCTTATGTAAACTTGTCGAAATGAGTTTTTCTCGCTCCAAACCTATTCTAACCAATTCAAAACAACTCCGAGGCTATTCAAATCCTACCATACACCTTCTTAGGGTGTCATGGGTTCCTAGACATCACCAAAAGTGATATGTTACAAGGGATAATTTATAGGATGATCATATTTCAATATAAGTAATAAAAACATTAAAAGTGGTATAAACTCATATGTAACATGCATGATTTCTTGCAAAAATGATGAAATGAACATAGAATAAATATGAAAGATGAAAATGGATATGAGATGCTTACTAGTTAACTTGATGAGGTTTTATGAACAAAGGATTAATCCTAAACACCCAAGGTTTTTATTTCACAACCTTAATCAAGAGTGTGTCTAGAAGGTAATAAACTTGACTTGAAAATATTTTGTGAACCCTTTCTTGCTCCTTGTGGTTGCGGTTATGAGAGAAGAGAGGAAGAGAGACACTTTGATTTTCACCTAGATATTATGAGGTGTATGTGTTGTGTTTAGAGTATAATACAATATACTAGTAAAAGATATTTTGCAAATACAAGTGACTCACCCTCCCCCTTGGTCGACATATACATAAAAAAAAACTAGTTGCATTTAGTATAATTAAGAGTATTAATGTAGAGTAAATGTGTAGTTAATTAAGGATAATTTGTAACTTGTATATTTATTTAAGCATTTAGGGTAGCGTTAACTAAAAATAAATTTTAATGGATCAAAATAAAACATATTGAAGTCATAAAAATTATAAAAATACATTTCTTACAAAAATTGAATGAAATAATAATTATCGTGTAATATTTACAAAAACCGTCGTAATTATATAAATATAACAATTTATATACAAAATAAGTTGAAAACATCGGGTAAACTAATGATATAATTTTTATAGTCTTAAAATGAGTATAAAAATATATCGGGATAATTTTTGGAATTGTTGGATCAAATATTCAAAATAAATGATTACGCGATAGCGTTTATTTAATAAGAAAATAAACGTTTAATGAAAAATGCAAATCCATGCATGAACTAATATGATGATAATGATGTGATGACATGTAGACTAAACCTAGTCTATATGAAATCTCCTAGATGATTGTTCATGAATTCGCTGCTAAACCATTAAGGTTACGCGAATTTGATACTCGTAAACGTAGTTTACGATAAATGATGAAATAGTGAAACTTTTAAAGTTTGTAAAATGACCTTAAAATACGAGTTGTCACAATACTCAGGATTAGTCACGCATGATGTCGAAGCCTCGGAACCCAAGTTAATCAAAAAAAAAAAACTTCTTAAGAGATGAAACAATTTAATGGGTCTCATATTTTACAAAATGATGGCCCAACTATTTTTAGTTTTCTTTAATTTAATTGGTTGAACATTACAAAACATGAGAGACAAACTTTAGAGGATCATAATCCTTCAAAATCACATACTGCAAGGTAAATATACCGAAGGTCCAAAAATTATTTAGCCCGACCACGGCTTTTGGGTCCAGCCCATATCTAGTCTTTATTACCCTTCTTAAATAATTATTTTTATTATAAAATAAATATCTAAATTTCATATTTAAAAGTCTAGTGAACAGGATTGAAAACTCTAAGATTTATATCTAAAACTAAAATGTGTATGCTCTGAGGTAACATTTAATCAATATTTTGATGGGCTCAAACACTTCACTATAGAGAACAATGCAAATGAAAACAGAGTAAAACAACTAAACAAGTCTAGAAATGGTGAAACCTGGTCGCTTGGAATTGGGCTTTTGCATTGCCAGAAGGAGTCTCCTTGGAGGTCAATTTCCTCGATTTCAGATTCTATATGGTCCAATTCTGTGAACAGAGAGGAACATGGATCCAAATTCATGTTAGGGTCATCCAGGGGCCCTCCTCCAAACAATAACTGTCGAGAAAACTGATCAACATCTGTCTCCACTATGTATTCTTGGCAGCGTGTAACACATCCAGTGTGATCAACAACATATGACTCAACCTTTAACAAATCAACAAGTTGCTGAAGAACGGGGAACCCTTGCAAACAACGATAAAATTCCTGTTTTTAAAATTAGGATTATAGTTTTAAGTAAGATAAATAGTAAAACACCACAATGTTTATGTTATATTTTAAAGAATGGAACATATATACCTTGATGTGCACATTAGTCTCTAAACTGACAACACTTGTGTTTTTGGAGGCACTTGGAGTCGAACCAAGTTTATGATCAAGAACAACATTACCATTAAAAGGCTGATTTAAGTCAAAATCCCATAAAACCCCTAAATCTCGGGCTAATGGACAACCCACATAACTATTCAAGACTCTTTTTCTATGCTTTATAGAAGCTTTGTGTTGGCTAAGGTCACAACCGCGACACATGAACTTTTGATGATCATAACATAGGATATAGGCCGGTCGACGTTTGCAAGTGTCACAAATGAGGGTCCGATGATGACGATTGGAGAGGGGATTAGCTGAGTGAACCTTCGTATCACATGAAAGACAAAGATAAGCTGCATCCTCCTTACAGTAAACAACTGATCTTAAATTCACACAATATTCACAATATCTATCCATGATAAGTCACCTGAAACAAATATACACTTTTTATTCTTTTGGTAATATATATATATATATATATATATATAGTGTAAGGTTATTGTCAAAACCAAAAAAAATGCGAGAACTGCTGTCACACCCCCAAATTACCTGTTTTGCAGCGGAATGGAATTCACGGGATTGACTGTCATAGCATCACAATCACAGTTATATTGAACGACCTAAAGTGTCGTTTTATAAACACATCGCTTGATATTTATTTAAAACATTCGTGAGTTACAAAATAGGTCCCAAAAGTTGATAAAGTTTATGAAATATGTTCATTACAAGCCAAACGATGTTTTGAAAATGCCATAATATACAATGAGGCGCCGTCGCAGCGACTCTATGAGGGTTCCTTATTCGTGCCATGATGCGAATGTCTTAGTTACCTGAAAATACATTTCAAAAAGTGTCAACACAATGGTTGAGTGAGTTCATAGAGTTTAGGTAAATGTTTAATACGACTACCACAAGTATAAATTATGTATGACAATTAAGTCACAAAATGTTACAATTGCTATAAGTCCATGACACCGAAACTAGACTGATCATGATGTTCGCCCAACAGAGTGTTTGCCAAACAACTCAAATAATGATATTAAATGAAATGCATCCGTTTAACCCGTTGGAATCCACCAACCCGGATGGAGGAGTCACCCTCGATAGATCTATCCACTCACCCTCGCTTCTATGAAATTAACGGTTCATGTTATATAATGGGGACATTCAATTGGCATGAGGTAACTTAAGCAATGTAAATGAATTTAATATACTTGGTATCGTAATAAAAATGATGTGCAATGTATTCTCCCCCGTAGGTTTGAAATAAAGTAAAAAAAAACTTGAATAAATCGGGGCTATGAAAACTCACTTGATGAATTGATGCGATGACAAAAGTGAGTACACCGAAATATAGCGTGAATCTCTAACCTCGACCTATTATGAATGATATGATACGTAATAAGTTATGATGTAATGGTATGCATGCAATTCGGATGATATCTATACCACTTATGAATTTTTGAAAATAATACTTTTCGTCGAGAAATAATCCTTTAACGTCTTGACCATTTTTAAATTACTTCACATGTTTTTACGTTGAAATGATATCCAACGATAATCATTTAGTGATTTATTATGAAATTATAACTTTTCGTCGTAAAATAATGTCGTTGAAATTTTCATGAAAGTGACTAAATGGCCTCGAAAAGCTAGTCGTAAAATGGTGCACGTCGAGCGTTAGGAAATGAACTCAACGGTTTTGGGAAGCTTGTATCATTATCTCAAAGTTTTAGTGTTTAAGATTTCATCCTAGAGGTCTCGATCATAAAGAAAAATAAAGGTTAAGTATAGTACTTTTGTCCAAAATGTAGTTTAAGGGTGGTTTTTGGCAAAGTTTGTGTAACCGTATATAATTCATTACAACTCCGCTTGACAAACGGTCGGACATTTTGAAAAATATGTTTGGCGAACTTACTTTTACTAGAAGACATCACTTTATAAAAAGTTCTACATCAATGATAAAAACAACCTTCAACATGGTCACTTGTTGCCGTAAAACTTGCCTATTAGAAATTTAATAGTTTTTCTTATATAATAAAGTTACGACAACTTTTTTCAAACGTGTATAATTTAATCGTTACAAATCCGTTTTCTACGTTTTATATGTCCTTAGCTTTGTATAAAAGTATACTAATATATTTTTGATAAGTCGACATAATTTAAAACGCCTAAGCCTCATTTTTGACTCGTACAAATTAGACTTAACTTGCTGAAATTTCCAGAATTTATAGTTTTCATCGCCTAACTTGAAAAATTCATAACTTCTTCGTTGTAGCTCCGTTTTAATTCGTTCAAGCGGCCACGTTTTCGTTTTAAAGTTTATTTTCTAAATATCTAGGCCAAAAATTTTTACTTACTGTAAAATTTTCCAGATTTCGAAAATAAGGACAGACCCTTTAGAAAACTAGTCGAAATGAGTTTTTCTCGCGCCAAACCTATTCTAACCAATTCAAAACAACTCCGAAGCTATTCTAATCTTACCATACACCTTCTTAGGGTGTCATGGGTTCCTAGACATCACCAAAAGTGATATATAACAAGGAGTAATTATAGGATGACATAAATATATATAACTCTTAAAATCAATGAAAAAGTGGTATAAACATCATATGACTTGCATGTTTTCTCAAGCTTAATGAAATGAACATAACAATGAATATGAAATATGATCATGAATATGGATGCTTACTAGTTAACTTGATGAGGTTATAAGAACAAAGGATTTTTCCTAATCACCCAAGGTTTTTATTGCACAACCTTAATCAAGAGTGATACTAGAGTGTATAAAACTTGTCTTGTAAAATTTTTGATGATCTTCTCCTTGGTCCTTGTGGTTGCCGGTTTTGCAACAGGAGAGGAAGAGAGAAATGGCTTTTCACCTTTGATATTTTATGAGTGTATGTGTTATGTGTGAAGTATAATACAATATACTTAGTAGATATTTAGTAAACATAAGTGACTCACCCCCTTGTGTCGACAAGGGGGTGTTGTCATCTCTTTAATACATTTTTTTTTATATAATGTATAATGTAGTTAAGTGTAAGTTAATTGAAGACATGTGGTAAATTGTATACACATTTGAGTATTTAGGGTAGCGTTAGATAAAAATAAATTTTAACGGGTCAAGATAAAATATATTGAGGTCATAAAAATTATAAAAATACATTTCTTGCAAAATTTGAGTGAAATAATAATTATCGTGTAGTATTTAAGAAAACCGTCGTAATTATATAAATATAACAATTTATATACAAAATAAATTTAAAACACTGGGTAAACTCATAATATTATTTTATAATGTTAATATAAGTATAAAAATATATCGGGAAAATTTTTGGAAGTATCGGATCAATTGTTCAAAATAATTATTTACGCGATAGCGTTTATTTAATATGAAATTATACGTTTAATGTAATATGCAAAACCATGCATGAACTAATATGATGATAATGATGCTAATGATATGTAGACTAAACCTAGTCTATATGGAATGTCCTTGATGATTGTTCATGAATTCACAGCTAAACCATTAAGGTTACGCGAATTTGATACTCGTAAACCTAGTTTACGATAAACGATAAATGGTGAAGCATTAGTAATGTTTTGAAAATGACCGAAAATACGAAGTTGTCACATTCGCCATCCAAAAAGGAATTCACCCCTGAATTCAGTCTTGTTGGGTCCTACGGTGTTGTTGGTGAAAAGATGAGGATATTTGAGGCGATCCTGGTCTTCCCGTTCCCAAGTAAACTCAGGACCTCTTCGAGAATTCTAGCGAACCTTCACGATAGGAATACGACTTTGTTTCAACTGCTTGACCTCGCGGTCCATGATTTCTATAGGTTCCTCCACGAAATTGAGTTTATCGTCAAGTTGAATTTCTTCCAATGGAATAACGAGTGATTCGTCTCGAAAGACGTTTCTTCGGTTTGAAACGCGGAAACGCGGTTGTGTACGTGACCAAGTTGACGGAAGCTTAAGTCGATAAGCTACGTGGCCACTCGCTCAAAATTTTGAATGGCCCAATGTACCTCGGGTTCAACTTCTCGCGTTTTTCCAAATCGTACCACGCCTTTCTAAGGCGATACTTTCAACATCACTTTGTCGCCAACTTGAAATTCTAACGGTTTGCGTCTATCATCTGCGTAACTTTTCGTCGACTTCGGCGCTTCGAGTCTATCTCGGATTTGGACTATCTTTTCGTTGTTTCCGCACCATTTCTCGACCGTGAGTTATGCGCTCCAACCTCGCCCAAAAACAGTGATCGGCACTTTCACCATAGAGTGCTTCAAATGGTGCCGCTTTATACCTGGTGTGATAACTATTGTTGTACGAGAATTCGATTAATGGCAAATGATTTGCCCAATCATTTCCAAAATCAATCACACATGCCCTCAGCATATCTTCTAATGTTTGAATTGTCCTTTCACTTTGACCATCGGTTTGTGGAGGATATAATGTGCTCATTTCTAATTTGGTTCCAAATGAATCTTGTAATGATTTCCAGAAGTTTGAAGTGAATCGACTATCTCTGTCGGAAATGATGGAAATTGGTGCTCCATGCCTTGAGACTATTTCCTTGACATATAGTCTAGTGAGTTGTTCCATGGAATAAGTCTCTCTAATTGGTATGAAATGGGCTGATTTGGTAAGACGATCAATGATTACCCATATAGTGTCGTAACCTCCCGATGTCTTGGGAAGTTTCGTGACAAAGTCCATCGTAATGCGTTCCCATTTCCATTGGGAATTTCTGGTTGTTGGAGTAATCCTGAAGGTTTCTGGTATTCGACTTTTACCTTAGAGCAAGTAAGGCATCTGCTAACGTACGTGGCAATTTCCGCTTTCATGTCCGACCACCAATAAAGTTTCTTGAGATCCCGATAAATCTTATCGAACCTCGGGTGAATAGAATACTTTGACTTATGCGACTCATGCATAATCAATGCTCGTATCCCGCCATAAAATGGTACCCACATTCTATCCTTGAAGCATAATACTCCATCTGCTCTCTTTACAAAGCCATTTGCATTTTTGGGCATACCATAAAGCTTTTCACTTGGTCGGTTTTCCTCCTTGAGTGCCTCGATTTGTGCCTCAAGTATTTTTATGGTAAAGGTGAACTGATCGTCATTCCTAATGATCGGACTCTTAAAGGTTTGGGTATTTCTTTCCGGCTAAGAGCATCAGCCACAACATTGGCTTTTCGGATGATACTTGATTTCACAATCATAATCGCTGAGTAATTCCAACCAACGACGTTGTCTCATGTTAAGTTCCTTCTGATCAAGAACATATTGTAAACTCTTGTGGTCCGTAAACACTGTGCACTTTGTACCGCAAAGGTAGTGTCTCCAAATCTTGAGTGCAAAACTACGGCCCCTAACTCAAGATCATGAGTGGTGTAATTCTTCTCATGGACCTTAAGTTGTCAAGAAGCATACGCTATCACCTTCTCTTTTGCATTAATACGCTCCAAGCCCTTTATGTGAAGCATCGCAGTATACAACGAAGTTCTCAATTCATTCGGGTAGTGCCAAATCGGACCGCAAAGCTTTTGCTTCAACAATCCAAAAGCAACTTCTTGTTTCTTTCCCCATTCGTACTTCTTGTTTTTCTGTGGCAACTTGGTCAAAGCTTTAGCTATCTTTGAAAAACCTTCGATGAATCTTCTAATACCCGTGAGTCCTAGAAATTGTCGGATTTAGGATTTGTTGGAGTAGCCCAATCTTTTACGGCTTCAATCTTTGCAGGGTCTACTTGTAATCCTTGACTATTAATGACATGACCAAGAAATTGTACTTTACGGTTCCAAAAATCACACTTCGAAAATTTGGCATACAACTTCTCATTCTTGAGTAGTCCTAAAATCGTTCTTAAATGCCCTTCGTGCTCTTCTTTGCTCTTTGAGTAAATCAATATGTCGTCGATAAATACTATAACAAACTTGTCCAAATACGGTTTGCATACCCTATTCATGAGATCCATGAATACTGCAGGTGCATTAGTTAATCCAAACGGCATTACTTGAAACTCATAATGTCCATAACGTGTTCTAAACGCTGTTTTCGGGTTATCCTCCTCCCGAACTCTAAGGTGATGGTAACCTGACCTTAGGTCAATCTTTGAGTAGATACTAGAGCCTTGCAATTGATCGAACAAGTCGCCGATTCAGGGAGTGGGTAACGATTCTTCACCGTTAACTTGTTCAGCTCTCTATAATCTATACACATTCCGAAGGATCCATCTTTCTTCTTCACAAACAAGACCGGTGCTCCCCAAGGCGAGGAACTTGGCCTAATGAATCCTTTGTCTAAAAGTTCTTGCAACTGGTTAGACAACTCTTGCATCTCTGATGGTGCTAGTCGGTAAGGTGCTCGTAGCAATTGGTGCGAGCCCGGGCACTAAGTCAATATGAAATTCTACTTGACGTGCCGGAGGAAGTCCTGGTAAGTCTTCAGGAAAGACTTCAGGAAATTCTCGAGCAATCGGTACATCCTCAAGTCGCTTCTCCTACGACTTCTTCTCGGTTATATGTGCTAAGAAAGCAAAACAACCTTTCTTTATGTACTTCTCCGTCTTGATGCATGATATAATACTGAGTCTAACGAATTTTTGAGTTTATGACGAATATCGAGGAGAGAAGACATGAGGAGGTGTCGTTACGGTTATCTATGATTAAGGGTGTATAAAACATCATAGTAAAGAGAATATTAGATGAATCCCCCATGAGTAACAATTTGACTTGGAATATGTGGAAATTTTGCTTGCACTAAGATTTATAAATAACTGCTCCCAACATAACATGATCCCTCTAGAATTAGACATAGTTAGCTAGGCTATGTATAATTAGGGAACGATAATGTGATATTCGGTTTAGTTGTTATAACTCTCAATGTTTACAAGGATTTAAACCGTGTCGTTAAAATGGTAGCAAAAGTAAAAAGGAATTAAAATTCTCGTAAGTGATATCGAATCGTAAGAAAATAAAGTACGATAGATGAGAATATTTTACAACAAGTGGTTTATCAAACAGTAGTACATCCTAAGTTATAAAGATTCGGATACGATGGAAGACATAAACTTAGTACGACATAATACATAAGGAAAAATAAGACTGTTAGTTTCCGAACTTCTTCAGTGTTTCGCGTTGTTGATACCTTGTTGAGCTTCTCCTCCTTCTAACATATTTGCTTTCCCATGAGCTCCTTTAACTTGTTAACCTTGGTTAGGGACATTGGTTCCGATAGTGTCCTTGTTCCCACATCGAGCATGTGACTACTGGATTTACCTCCACAATCCTCGGCTAGGTGTCCCAATTTTGGCACTTGTGGCACTTGACGGGGCAAAGCCTGAGTGATGAAACTTACATTGATTACATAGTGGTTGCGTTCCAACATATCCTTTGCCTTTGCAAATTTGGTAAGGTGTCCCACTTTGCGACAACTAAAGCATATACCACATGGACCATCATGATGTAGCGTGCATTGGTGGCATCTTGGTAAGTTTCGAGCATAAGCTCTTCCCTTTGTTGGTGCAAAGCAACATAAACGCGGCTTCTTGTCTTCTATTCTGTTGTTGGTGATGATTAGTGTTACGGTTTTGGTTGTTGTTATTATAACCTCTTGGGTCATATTCCCATTTCCTTTTGTTGTAGTTGATTTGGTTATCGTTGTTATTGTTGTTGTTGTTGTTATTGTCGATAATGTTTTCCCTCTTCACAACTTGAGCCATGAATATTTGAGTTATCTTAATGGTCTCTTCAATTGATTGTGAATCGAAAGAGGTTACATCTCCTTGAATACATTTTGGAAGTCCTCCAATGAAACCTTTCAGTAGTTTCTCATTGTCCAAAACCATAAATGGACATAAAGCAGCCAACTCTTGAAACCTCTCGATGTAGGTCTCGATGTCATAACCAACGGTCACTAACTCATAAAATTCCATTTCCAATTTCTTCACCTCAATGTGTGGACAATACTTCTTAGTAAACAACCTCTTGAATTGATCCCATGTGAGCTTGTAAGCATTTTCCATACCAATAGGCTGTGCATAATAATTCCACCATGACATTGCCTCATCCAAGAGTGTACTAGTAGCGAATGTCACCTTGCAAGCATCCGGGGCAATCGCATAGAAGAAATAATGACTCGATATTTTCCAACCAACGGATCATAGCAATGGCTCCTTCTGTGCCCTTGAACCTTGGGGATCACCGCCTTAAAGTCCCTGGTATGTACCATTTCAACTCCGCACTCCCCGCGCAGCTCCCGCAGCAGTAGCAAGTCTAGCAGCTTCAATAGCGCTAGCCGCAAGAGCAGTAGCCTACCGTTGCTCGTTCTTTCTCTAGTGCCCTAGCTATACTATCTTCTATATACTTTTGGATAGCAAATGTGTCATAGCTGGTGAAGCTTTCTTCGGCGCCATAACTCTTCAAAATAAGAGGAAAATAATACGTAGTAAGGTCCTATGTTAAAAAAAAATAACGCTCTAAGGAGATATGATATGAAGTGATAAGTTTGAGGTTATTTTTCAAAATGATCGACGGGTTCCCAAAAGATGGGTTATGAGATGTCGTAAGTGCTTCAAATGTATGATGGTTTAGTGACTTAATGTGTGAATAACGTGTAACTCGACATGTTAGTGGTGGAACAAAGGAGTGAGAGTGACTTCACCGTACTTAAAGGTTTTAGCTCGGCATTCGACGTTATCGGTGATGAATCACCGATATTAAAATTGCGATAGGGAATGACAAAGCATTCTCCACATTAGAATATGAGGAAATGATAATGGGATGGGTATTTAAAGGCATCTATGTGACAATCGATTTGAAATGAAAGTAAATAACTCGAATAAAATGTATATGAATCCGTATGTAAAGTGAATATGCACTCATGATGAAATGATGAGATGCTATGATGATGTAGTTATAGTCTAGGGTCAATGATGCAACCTAGTTCTCTATAACCTAAGCTCAAACCAATCACACCCCAAATTACCTGCTTTGCAAATGAATGGAATTCCCGGGATTGATGTCATAGCATCACAATCACAGTTATATTGAACGACTTAAAGTGTCGTTTTATAAACACATCGTTTGATATTTATTTAAAACATTCAGAGTTACAAAATAGGTCCCAAAAGTTGATAATGTTTGAGGAAATATGTTCATTACAAGCCAAACGATGTTTTGAAAATGCCATAATATACAATGAGACGTGTCGACGCGTCGACGCTGCGACTCTATGAGGGTTCCTTATTCGTGCCATGATGCGAATGTCTTAGTTACCTGAAAATACATTTCTAAAAGTGTCAACACAATGGTTGAGTGAGTTCATAGAGTTTAGGTAAATGTTTAATACGACTACCACAAGTATAAATTATGTATGACAATTAAGACACAAAAATGTTACAATTGCTATAAGTCCATGACACCGAAACTAGACTGATCATGATGTTCGCCCCAACAGAGTGTTTGCCAAACAACTCAAATAATGATATTAAATGAAATGCATCCGTTTAACTAGTTGGAATCCACCAACCCGGATGGAGGAGTCACCCTCGATAGATCTATCCACTCACCCTCGCTTCTATGAAATTAACGGTTCATGTTATATAATGGGGACATTCAATTGGCATGAGGTAACTTAAGCAATGTAATGAATTTAATATACTTGGTATCGTAATAAAATGATGTGCAATGTATTCTCCCCAAGTAGGTTTGAAATAAAGTAAAAAAAAACTTGAATAAATCGGGGCTATGAAAACTCACTTGATGAATTGATGCGATGACAAAAGTGAGTACACCGAAATATAGCGTGAATCTCTAACCTCGACCTATTATGAATGATATGATACGTAATAAGTTATGATGTAATGTTATGCATGCAATTCGGATGATATCTATACCACTTATGAATTTTTGAAAATAATACTTTTCGTCGAGAAATAATCCTTTAACGTCTTGACCATTTTTAAATTACTTCACATGTTTTTACGTTGAAATGATATCCGACGATAATCATTTAGTGATTTATTATGAAATTATAACTTTTCGTCGTAAAATAATGTCGTTGAAATTTTCATGAAAGTGACTAAATGGCCTCTAAAAGCTAGTCGTAAAATGGTGCACGCCGAAATGTAGGAAATGAACTCAACGGTTTTGGGAAGCTTGTATCATTATCTCAAAGTTTTAGTGTTTAAGATTTCATCCTAGAGGTCTCGATCATAAAGAAAAATAAAGGTTAAGTATAGTACTTTTGTCCAAAATGTAGTTTAAGGGTGGTTTTCGGCAAAGTTTGTGTAACCGTATATAATTCATTACAACTCCGCTTGACAAACGGTCGGACATTTTGAAAAATATGTTTGGCGAACTTACTTTTACTAGAAGACATCACTTTATAAAAAGTTCTACATCAATGATAAAAACAACCTTCAACATGGTCACTTGTTGCCGTAAAACTTGCCTATTAGAAATTTAATAGTTTTTCTTATATAATAAAGTTACGACAGTTTTTTGTAAACGTGTATAATTTAATCGTTACAAATCCGTTTTCTACGTTTTATATGTCCTTAGCTTTGTATAAAAGTATACTAATATATTTTTGATAAGTCGACATAATTTAAAACGCCTAAGCCTCATTTTTGACTCGTACAAATTAGACTTAACTTGCTGAAATTTCCAGAATTTATAGTTTTCGTCGCCTAACTTGAAAAATTCATAACTTCTTCGTTATAACTCCGTTTTAATCCGTTCAAGCGGCCACGTTTTCGTTTTAAAGAGTATTTTCTAAATATCTAGGCCAAAAAATTTTTCTTACTGTCGAATTTTCCAGATTTCGAAAATAAGGACAGACCCTTTAGAAAACTAGTCGAAATGAGTTTTTCTCGCGCGCCAAACCTATTCTAACCAATTCAAAACAACTCCGAAGCTATTCTAATCTTACCATACACCTTCTTAGGGTGTCATGGGTTCCTAGACATCACCAAAAGTGATATATAACAAGGAGTAATTATAGGATGACATAAATATATATAACTCTTAAAAACAATGAAAAGTGGTATAAACATCATATGACTTGCATGTTTTCTCAAGCTTAATGAAATGAACATAACAATGAATATGAAATATGATCATGAATATGGATGCTTACTAGTTAACTTGATGAGGTTATAAGAACAAAGGATTTTTATTGCACAACCTTAATCAAGAGTGATACTAGAGTGTAAAAACTTGTCTTGTAAAATTTTTGATGATCTTCTCCTTGGTCCTTGTGGTTGCCGGTTTTGCAAGAGGAGAGGAAGAGAGAAATGGCTTTTCACCTTTGATATTTTATGAGTGTATGTGTTATGTGTGAAGTATAATACAATATACTTAGTAGATATTTAGTAAACATAGTGACTCAACCCCCTTTGTGTCGACAAGGGGTGTTGTCATCTCTTTAATACATTTTTTTTATATAATGTATAATGTAGTTAAGTGTAAGTTAATTGAAGACATGTGATAAATTGTATACACATTTGAGTATTTAAGGTAGCGTTAGATAAAAATAAATTTTAACGGGTCAAGATAAAATATATTGAGGTCATAAAATTATAAAAATACATTTCTTGCAAAATTTGAGTGAAATAATAATTATCGCGTAGTATTTAAGAAAACCGTCGTAATTATATAAATATAACAATTTATATACAAAATAAATTTAAAACACTGGGTAAACTCATAATATTATTTTATAATGTTAATATAAGTATAAAAATATATCGGGAAAATTTTTGGAAGTATCGGATCATTTGTTCAAAATAATTATTTACGCGATAGCGTTTATTTAATATGAAATTATACGTTTAATGTAATATGCAAAAAATCATGCATGAACTAATATGATGATAATGATGCTAATGATATGTAGACTAAACCTAGTCTATATGGAATGTCCTTGATGATTGTTCATGAATTCACAGCTAAACCATTAAGGTTACGCGAATTTGATACTCGTAAACCTAGTTTACGATAAACGATAAATGGTGAAGCATGAGTAATGTTTTGAAAAATGACCTGAAAATACGAGTTGTCACAACTGCGAGAACCACCTTCGTACTCCTAATAATGCATGATGTATATCATATTAATGCAAAATGGCATTTTTGAAAATATCTATAACTTATTTTGGAAGAAAAAATTTAATTAGGGGCAAAGTAGTAATTTAATTCCTCCACAAAAATAGCATCCTATTAATAGTTACCCATTTTTATTCTTTTCACAGATATTCCAATTGTCCCATCTCTCTTAGACCTAAAAATCCATTCAATTTGTGGTTCGTCTTTTAAGAACCGCCTTCATCTTGGCTCAGTAAATTGAAAATCTATTATTTAATGTTCGTATATTGTCCAATTGTGGGAACAGGTAAATTTTTTTCCCCTAATCAATCACAATATAATCGTATGTATTAGAAATCATACAAATATAAATATTCATCACTCCTTGTGGCACATGAGAATCATTTTTATTGTTTATTTTATGTTTGAGGCAAAATTAATGATATTAAATTTTAGGCCTAGAATAGTTATTGTCACTGTTCTAAAAGGCTCGCAAAAGCCCCGCAAAGGCCTCGCAAAAGCATGAGGCTTGGTCATGCCGCCACGCTATCCCGACACGCCGTCTTATGCCACATATTTTTGTAAACTCGATATATATGAATTATGATATGAATATATAAATATTTTTATACTTTATGCCACCTTATGTCACGCCTTATAAACGCAAATGTTTCGCCTTAGCCGCAAAAGCCTGAGGCTTGATCATGCCGCCATGCCACGCCTCGCGCTATTTATAACCTTGGTTATTGTTGTTCAATCGTGGGTTCTAAAATGTTGTTATTTAGATATTAATTGATTGTTTACAAATTTAATGTGTATTGAAAAATTGCTTTTGAAAGACACAACTTTTAATTTAATGTGCTATTGTTTGCAAATTTAATGTGTATTTGAAGGTTTCTATTCCGAATATCAACACAAACGCACAACTTCCAATTTCGAGGTTATTAATTGTGTTTAAAAGTGTTTCTTTTATTTTAGTATAAGAATTTGTTATTTCTAAGTTTGAAACTAAAAAAAAAAAAAAAAAAAACGATTTTGTAGGAGAAGAAATGCAATGGCAGGTTGTTAATGAAGTTTTTTTTAAGATTCCTTAGGTATGATGTGAGTTTTTTTATGTGTATTTAATTGGTCATAGTTTTTAGTTAACTACTGTAGTTGTTTGTTTTCTTTTTTAGAAAAAAGATAGTTCTTCAAATTGGGCTAATGTCTCTTTGATTCGGTTTATACATTTTGTCATGTATGGTTTTAGTGTGTTCGGTAGTGCACCAGTGGATGTTGTAACTTTATTTAGGATCCCTGTGTCTGGTAATTGGCTTGAATATGAGGGAGAGATGTGTAAAAGAGGGATTGGTTAATAGTTGAAGGACTCATATTGGAACATTGAAATAGTGTAGGGTTTGTTTTGTAACTTTTCTGTTATTCTTTTTCTCCTTCCTCCCATCTGTTTTTATGCTGTATAAAACCTTTGTATCTTTCATTTTGAAGTAATAAGAGAATCATTTTCACTGTGTGAACTGTGTGTTTCTCTCTACTCATTCTTGTCAACATGGTATCGAGCTCAAGAATGAGTTCTTGATCGCTACAACCGACTCAACCGTAACCACCATAACTAACTTTTCCGATCACCATAAACCACCGTAACTAACTTTTTCCGATCATCATTTCTCCATCATTCCTATCATTCTATTCACAATTCTTTCATCATTTCTATCATTCTTTCATCTACGTTCTTTCAAGATTGAGTTATGGTGTATTGTTCAAGGTGAGTTTGTTGAGTCATCCGTTGTTGTAACGGTTCTTTCAAGATTGTTGAAGCTTCCGCAACGTTAACAATGGCAAAGATCATCTTCTTCAACCGATGCTACTAGCCAAAACAGTCAATCTCTTTTGTTTCAAAATCCACTGTATTTGCATCCTTCTGATGGCCCTGGTACTCTTGTGGTGAATGAGAAATTGTTAGGAGCACAAAACTATCGTTCTTGGAGACGATCAGTTGAAATTGCTCTTTCTACCAAAAGAAAGTTAGGTTTCATCGTGAGGAACAGTTCCCAAGATCACAAGATGATGAATTTACAAGAACGATGGGATACATGTAATAACTGGTGATTAGTTGGTTAATGAACTCAGTTAATGAATCCATTGCAAAATCCATTATGTTCATTGGCAATCGCTTATGCAATTTGATTCAACTTGAGAAAAGATTTGCTCAAAGAATGGGTCACATAAGTACAAGTTGAACCGAGACTTATGAGACCATGCAATCGAAGATCGTGAGTGAGTACTATACAAGTATGAAGTGTGTTTGGGAAGAATTGGATTCAATGAATGAATTGCCAAGAATAGTCAATATCACCCTTAAATTGCTGTTTTCTAACTGTTTTGAGTACTTTAAAGAAGAGCAAAGATTGTTTCAGTTCTTGAATGGTTTGGATGATAAATTTTCTCATCAAAGGAGTCGGCTTGTTGTTAAATTCTCCTTTGCCAAGTGTTGAGATCGCTTGTGCTTTGCTTCAACAAGAAGAGTCTCAAAGGGGGTTATTTGGATCAGGACAATCATTTGTTGAATCTACGTGACTCTCTATAGCAAAGGTGAGGTCAAAGAGAAGTGTAACATATGTGGCTACAAGTGGCATCCACCAGACAAGTGTTGGGAGAAAGTTGGTTACCCCACATGGCATTACAAGTATAGCCACAGAAGGTAAAGCTCCTCGAAGGCTGGTTCAGTGGAATGTGAAAAAGACAGATTGCATTGGTTGAAACCTGGTGGTCATGTGGTCTTTACTTCAAAGCAGTTTGAACAACTCATGAAGAGTATTCCTCATTTCAATCAGACTACTGATGAGACTAATACATTGGAACATCCTTTTGGAGAAGGTACACTCTACTGTTTTTCTTGTGTTAATGGGGTTATAGAAGGATGGATAATTGATACAGGGGCAAGTGATCATATGTCACCGGATAGCACCGATTTGAATAATGTTGAGGCTCTTAGTGTAAACAGTTATTAATTTGCCAAATGGACATACTTCAGTCATTTCCAAAGTAGGCAATGTTGCTTTACAAAATGGACTTAAGCTGAACAATGTTCTCATAGTTCCTTCCTTCAAATTCAAGCTTTTGTCAGTCTCTAAACTAACAAAAGATTCTCATTGCTTTGTTACATTTTATGAGAAATTTTGTGTTATCCAGGACTTGAAAACCAGGAAGGTGTTGGGCTTGGGTAAAAAGCAAGTCGGCCTCTATCATCTACTCAATCTTCCTCTGGATCAAATTCATTCTCAACTTTCTTCAATGGTTGTGTCTGCACATGAAGATTGTAGTCTATTTTCATTTTTCTCAAACTGCTCTGTTCCAACAAACTATGCTTTTAGTGTTTTCAATAATTCTTACAGTTTGTGGCATCATAGACTTGGTCACATTTTTGATTCTACTTTCAAACATATTACTGCTTTACGAAAGTGTCTCTCATTCTAATGAGAATTCTTGTTTGACTTGTCCAATGACAAAATTCACAAAACTTCCATATTCTGCTAGTAAATCTCATTCCAAAGTTCCATTTCATCTCATTCATATAGACATTTGGGGACCCTATAAAGTTCCAACCATAGGGAATCATAAGTATTTTCTCACTATAGTTGATGATTGTAGTAGAGTTGTTTAGACATATTTACTAGTCGAAGTCGATGCCTTTGCCACTTTCAAGTCATTTGTTACTTTTGTGAAGAAGCAGTTTGAAAAAGATATAAAAGTGGTGAGATCAGACAATGCCTTAGAATTTCTCAAAGGATCTATAGGCCCTTTTATGGACTCACTGGGAATAGAGCATCAAACTTCATGTGTTGATAGACCTCAGCAAAATGGGAGGGTAGAAAGGAAACATAGAAACATATTGGAGATAGCTAGAGCCCTAAGATTGCATGCTCATTTGCCTGTACATTATTGGGGTGACTGTGTTATCATTGCAACATATCTCATTAAGATTTCCAATCCCCGTGTTGAAATTTAAGACACCTTATGAAGTTTTGTTGCAATCTAAACCTGAGTATAGTCATCTAAGGGTGTTTGGTTGTTTAGCAATGGCTAGTAATCCTTCCGAGAGTTGCTTTGACAAATTTGATTCCAGAGGTGTACCTTGTTTATTTCGGGTTATCCACAACATCAAAAGGTACAAACTTCAATTTCGAATCATACAAGGTTTGTGTCAAGAGATGTTGTCTTCTATGAACATATATTTCCATACTCTAAAACAAGTATGTTGCAAGTTCTTCAACCTTGTGCACTGCACCCATTTCTTCACCATTGTGGTATGAAGATTTTGTATCCACAACACAACCTGTTCATGAGCCCTTTGTTCTGCAGAGTTGTTCATGAATCTGCTGATGTTGTTCATGATTCTGCTGAAGTTGTTCATGAATCTGTTGATGTTGTTCACACTGCACCATCTTTCATTCCAACCACTAGTGTTCAAGATGTAGGAATCAGAAGATCCACTAGAGTGTCAAGTGCTCCAAGTTGGCTAAAAGATTATGTAACACCAATTCATCAACCAAAGGCTAATCAAGTGTCGCTTACTCCTCTTCATCTCAATTTCATGCTTTTCTATGTGCTTTGGTGGCTCGGTCAAAGCACCTACTTACTTCAAAGAAGCAGTTAAAGAAGAAGATTGGTGTAATGCAATGAATTTGGAGCTAAGAGCATTAGAGGAGAATGATACATGGGAAGTGACTGCTCTACCTAAAGGGAAGAAAGCTATTGCTTGTCATTGGATCTACAAAATCAAATTCAAAGTCGATGGTACACTTGACAAGAAGAAAGCTAGACTTGTAGTGAATGGGAATAGGCAAAGAAAAGGTGTTGACTATGAAGAAACTTTTGCTCCGAGTGGAAAAAAATGGTGTAGAGCTTTACTTGCAAAGTAGCCATGAAAGGTTGGGAAATTTGTCAAATGGATGTGTCTAATGCTTTTCTCCATGGTGATCTTTTTGAAGAAGTGTATATGCAAATGCCTCAAGGGTATATTGGAAAGGGGGAGAGTGTGCAAAATGTTCCTGTTGATTCAAGTTTAGTATGCAAACTCAAGAAGTCCTTGTATGGCCTCAAACAAGCACCTAGACAGTGGTTTGCCAAACTCTCTTCATTGTTGTCCTTTGGCTATACTCAATCTAAGGTCGATTACTCATTGTTCATCAAGAATCAATCCTTTACAGCAGTCCTTGTTTATGTTGATGATCTTCTAATCACTGGTTCTAGCAACACTCTGATTCAAGCTCTTAAAACACAATTAAGTACTCATTTTCACATGAAGGATTTGGGTCAGATGAATTATTTCTTAGGACTTGAGGTGTGCAAAAGTGACCAAGGCATTTTCATCTCTCAAAAGAAGTACACTAACATTTACTTCTGAAGCGGGTTTGACTAATGCAAGACCATACAAGTTGCCTATGGATTCTCATATCAAGTTGCAAGCAGATATGGGAACTTCTTTACGATCGTATATACTGAAGATACATAGGCAAACTCATTTATCTCACAATAACAAGACCTCGATATTTACTATACTATGTTGTTGAGCGGTTTATGCAAAATCCTACATCGCTGCATATGCAAGCGATTGAAACATTTGATGAGATATTTGTTAAATTCACCAGGTCAAGGTATATTATTAGCTAATGATTCAGTGTTCATTTGACGCCTATTGTGACAGATGATTGGGCTAGTTGTCCTATGACAAGAAGGTCCACCACCTGGCTATTGTATCTTTGGGTCAATCACCTATTTCATGGAAATCTAAGCAACAAGTGGTGTCTAGATCATCACCGGTTGAATACTGAGCTATGGCCCTAACATGTTGTGAAGTTACTTGGCTGGTGACATTGTTGAAAGATTTGGGGCTCAAAGATCTTGGTCCTGTAGATTTGAAATGTGATAATCAAGCCGCCATTTATATAGCTGCCAATCCAGTCTTCCATGCCAGAACAAAGCATATAGAAGTGGATTGCCATTATGTAAGGGATCAAGTCAAGAATGGTGAAGTCCTACCTTCTCATGTTTCCACTAAAGAGCAAAATTGGCCGATGTGTTTACTAAAGTTCTTCCAGCAGATCAACATTCTAAATTAATGTCCAAGTTGGGAGCTTGCAGTCCTTCCACCTCTCAACTGAGGGGAGTGTAAAAGAGGATTGGTTAATAGTTGAAGGACTCATATTGGAACATTGAAATAGTGTAGGGTTTGTTTTGTAACTTTTCTCTTATTCTTTTTCTCCTTCCTCCCATCTGTTTTTCTGCTGTATAAAACCTTTGTATCTTTCATTTTGAAGTAATAAGAGAATCATTTTCACTGTGTGAACTGTGTGTTTCTCTCTACTCATTACTGTCAACAAGATGCATTTCTTTTTGTAAGTTTGTCTTGTTTAATAATATGCTTTCTAAAGATAAAAAAAAAAGAAGTAAATGCACGTGTATACTGGTCGAATATATGGTGAAAAAGAGATAGGAAAAATCATTTTCCAATTCCTGTATTGTATAAATCTTGGGTATGGGATTGCTTTTGATGCTAGCATGACTCAGCATATCTGTTTTTACAAGTTTGGAATTTATATGTGCATATGTTTATATGTGTTTTTATAGTATGAAGCCTTATGTGCATATGTGTTTTTATAGTTTGATGTTTTATGTGCACATGTGTTTTTACAGTTTCAGAGTTCATATGTATTGAAAATGCATATGTGTTTTGTTAGTTGTCTATATGTGTTTTTACAGTTTCAGAGTTTATATGTATTGAAAGTGCATATGTGTGTTTGTTACTTGTTATGATTAAAAAAATCACTTATTGATTGTTTGTGTTTACAGGTACAAGTATGATAATCAATATGAAAAGTGCACATGTGTTTTATACATACTATCTAGCGAGGAGATAGCGAGAAGATAGTTATGATAATAAAGATTTAAAGAGTAAAGGCACAAGTGCATTCCGCAGATACAAGTGCATATGGACTAACTTGAGTACGTATATATAAAGGCATATGGATGATCTCAAATGCACATGTGCATACAAAGAAAATCAAGGGTGCCCAATGAGAGAAAATACATGTGCATATGCGGCAACATATTCTTTACTTGTAGATTTTTGTATTTGAATTCTTTAAATTTTGTATATTATGTTCTTATTTTGAATTATATATAATACATGTAGAATATTTATGCATGCTATTCCATGCATTTGTGTATAGTATTTGTGAGGAAAACACATTAGGGGTTAAGCAATTGAATATTAAAAACATGTAGATTTACATTTTAAACAAAAGACATGTGCAACTTAAAAAAAAACATATATGCACCTTATAAAGCATACATTCTGGAAAAAAAAAATATTGATATTCTACAAAAAAAAAAAAAAAAAAAAAAAAAAAAAAAAAAAAAAAAAAAAACTCCTTAAATTTAGGGATACACGTTTTTTATTAAAAAATTCAGAAAATTATACTTTTACTATTATACCCTTTTAAATTAAATAATAAAAATCAATATTTAAAAAAATTTGATTGGTTGATGCTGGTTCTCGCAGTTCTCGCAATTTATTTGGTTCTGAAAAGAACCCTACCCTATATATATATATATATATATATATATATATATATATATATATATATATATATATATATATATATATATATATAGGGAAGGGATCGAAAGAAAAACTAAAATATGAAGAATAAGAAGAATTTCTAGCCACACATTTCAAATAGGAGGGAGAAATTTAAAGGGAGATGCATCTATTTTTATAGGTGCATCTGAAATGAGTGGTTGTGGTTTTTTCTTATCATTCTTATTTTAATTTTTCTTCTTATTTGATCCTAACTATATATAGGGTAGTGTTATTGTGGTGTACTCTTTAAAATAGAAAATAATAGGTACACTTGTTGACCATTGGATCAAGTTTGATGGATCTAGATCAAAATTAGTTAGATGAATGGCTTAATTGTAATAAAATAGAAAACTAATGGCATTATGTACCAATTTAATAAAAATAGTTTTTACATTTAATACATTTTTTTTTTCTATTTGTCTTTGAAGATATTCTTTGACTCTCATTTAATTTTAGTCTTCGCAGACTCTATTTGTCAACCAAACTATTAATTACAGTCCCATTAATACGCATCTTTTTTTTTTTTTTTTTGGTTGATGCATCATCTTTCTCAGTTTCTAGTATTTATTTGTTTATACATTGATATTGATACAAAGCTAATATATTGTTGCCAATCTCTATAGGTTATATATACTTATTATCATACAAAATTTCTTGACACATATTGTAGTGACACACCAACTTTTTATACATGTATAGTGACACACCAATTTCTTTTATACATATATACATAAATATCTTGATACATACATAGTGACACACTAATTTTTTTTATACTTTATTTATGACACACTAAATTTATACCGACACTAATTTTTTTTATACTTTATTTATGACACACTAAATTTATACCGACACCAATTTTGATACATATGTAGTGACACATTGAAATTATTTATATTTTATTTATGACACACTAAATTTATAGTGACACACCAAGTTTGTGACACGTTTAGTTTCATGGCACACAATTGACGTAGTATTGGCGTACACACACGAATTTTTTAAATATGTTGACACACTTACACATAACTTTTTGTAATTAAGATACAATTAACGTATTATTGCAACATACAAATTTTTTAGCTAATATGGTAATTGACAAACATTTGACACATTGTTACTTACACTTTGCTGCCTTTTCAATATGTTAAAAATCATAGCATCTACGAGATCTCTTTTATAACATTTGATACATTGCTTTTATACAAAAACATAAACCAGTGACACACTAACCAATGTATAATCTTTTTTTTGAACGAAACCGATGTATAATCTTAAAACCATAAAAATACACAATCAACATATACACATATAATTTTAAAATCATAAAATCACACAAGTGGACCAAATAATCGTTAATACACATACTTTTGGCTAGATCTTGTTTGAAACCGTCGACAAAACCGCTAGACGAAAGAAAAAATGTATATCTGACGATGCATTTGGTTTTCAAAGGATATTAGACGAAAACGGTGCTATCGACAAAGTACAGATTCTTGTAATGGTTTCAACGATGGAACATATTCTTGTAATATGTTCACCCGTGTTAACCAAGATAACAAATTTTCATTCAATTGTCTTTTGGAGGAAGACATGCGGTTCTTGTCACGAAAAGTTGTTAGCAACGTCGGCAACAAATGGCATCAAGGTAACGTCGCCGTAAAACAAGAATGAAAATTATTTGTGGCTCATCACCGGCGAGTGAGAATCGATGGTTGCTCTAGATCTGTAAATATTTTTGGTTTTGGACATGATATTGAAATAGATGGAAATGGTGTTTTTTGTTTTTGATATGAATGAAAAAAAATAAATGACGGCAATTTGATCTAGGTTTACATGAAGATGGAGAAAACTAAGGAGGCTTAAATTACATAAATGCCCATTTATTAAGTTTACATTTATGTTTTTAATTAAATCCTGAAGCTCCACATGTCGTAACGTTATTGGTGCTTATTGTTTTTCATTTTAAAGTGTTCACCACATGAACACAAATCTATATATATATATATATATATATATATATATATATATATATATATATATATATATATATATATATATATATATAGAGTTAGGATCAAATAAGAAGATTACTTAAAATAAGAAGAAATAAGAAGAACTATAACCGCAAATCCGAGATGCACCGACTTAAATTAGATACATCCCTATAATCTTATATGCATTATAACGCACCATAGTATGTTTTCTAGCTTTTAATCAGATGCATATACGTATGTCAGATGCATTTCATGATTTCTCTTGTTTTTTGTTAATCTACACGTGGGGCAAATCATGAAAATCAATTTGCACCATCTATACATCAAATTAACTTTCGAAACTCAAGATGTTGCATCTATATGAATAGAAATGCATCTAATGCAAGTCGTTGCATATTAAATGCGTGGTTTTGGTCACTTCTCACCACTTCTTATTTTAATTTACTTCTCACTGGATCCCTACTATATATATATATAGAGTTAGGATCAAATAAGAAGATTACTTAAAATAAGAAGGAATAAGAAGAACTATAACCGCAAATCCGAGATGCACCAACCTAAATTAGATGCATCCCAATAATCTTAGATGCATTATAACGCACCATAGTGTGTTTTTTAGCTTCTAATCAGATGCATATACGTATATTAGATGCATTTCATGATTTCTCTTGTTTTTGTTCCTCACTGCGTGCCAAAATCATGAAAATCAATTTGCACCATCTATACATCAAATTAACTTTCGAAACTCAAGATGTTGCATCTATATGAATAGAAATGCATATAATGCAAGTCGTTGCATCTCAAATGCGTGGTTTTGGTCACTTCTCACCACTTCTTATTTTAATTTACTTCTCACTGGATCCCTACTCTATATATATATATATAGGGGGTGTTTCTTGTGAGAAGTCTAATTTTTGTGAGAACGCGAGAAGAGATCTTAGCCCTTCATCTAATCCTTCTTTTTTTTAGATCTAATGGCCAACATTAATCCACCATTTGCACTAACTATGCAATAAACAAGGGTACTTTTGTAAATAAAATCCAAAACAGTTCATATATAAACAAAAAACACACACAAGTCACATAATAAAGGTGAAATCCAAATACAATCCTCTCTCATCACACCACCGATTAAACCACCAAAAATCACTGGCGATTAAACCACCATTACACCGCCATTCAAACCACCACTACACCACCGTAGTCCGTTGAAATTACAACCTTCTGTCATCGTCTACTACTGTCTACTACCAGAATCGGAATCATAACAGTAGCAAAGATAACCATTAAAAACCTAAAACTTCAGAATTGATTAATTTAATAAAATTGATCGCATATGACCGAAGAAAAGTCGGAGTTGATGAAGTTGAATGGTGAAAATGAGATTAATGAAGAAGACAAACTTTTCAAATCAGATTACACATAAATATCGAGTAAATGTTCTTTTTAATAATTTTTTAATGTTGAATTGTGAATTATTATGCGTTTGAAGTTATTATTATTGTTTAAGTCTAGATATGTCACATGTGAAAGTATAGATTATGAATTAGATCTTGATTGTTATAGGCGAGTTAATTAAAATTTATTAAAAGTATATAATATGAATGAATATGCGGAAATTTAGACGATGAATGAAAATTTGATGATCAGAGATCAAAGTTTATGTAAAGTAGAATGTAGCAGAGTTTAAGTGTAGTAAAAGTATCTTCACACGTGAAGAATATCACCAAGGAATGAAGTTTGACATTTTGATAAGAGTATCCATGGTTTAAAAAAACGGTGTGAGGCGGCGCCTCGAGGCGAGGCGGGCATAATACGCATATGAGGCGGCGCTTCATGGTGGTATATTGGAACGTACGCCTCTGTTGAATGAGGCGGGTATGAGGCGGAAGAGGCGGGAGGCGGGTATGAGGCGACAAAACCCAAAAGTCCTGAAACTTCAAATTTAGATCTGGGCGTGGTGGGTTTCACCACGCGCTGCCCTATATGTCAAAATGATCTCCTTTCGACGATCTATCATTTGGTATAGGTGGTGTAATTGTCGGTGACGGGTGGCGGAATATTGGCCGGGAGAGCGGCGGTGGAGGTTTCAGGTCACCGAATTTTAGAGAGATGAGAGAGAGAAATGTTTGTGTAAAAGTGTGTTTATGTGTGTGTTGTGGGGGTTTTATAAGGGAAAAGCATACATGCGGCAAAGCGGCAGCATAGGCTAAAGCAAAAACACATATAAAACCAAAGAAAAGTTTTAAACTTGCATTTGTCACCCTCGCAATATTTTCCGATTTACATAATTAGTCCTTCCTTTATAACCTTTAGGCATCTAACCTCCCTGTGTGTTAACAGGATGATTTCCCCTTTAATTAATTATGAACTTTATTTGATGCTAAGTATTTTTTTTTAATATAAGATATTAGATATATAATTTCTATATTTTTTAATTCATACCGACTTTACGCCTCGGTTCGCCTCGAGGCTTACGCCTCTTGAGGCTAAGGGAAAACGCCTCGAGGCTCGCCTTCCGTACTTTTAAACCTTAAGAGTATCTTCGCGTGTGAAAAGTTTAGTAAGATTATCTTCGCTTGCGAAAATATAGGAGATATTTTTCTGCGCGTGTGAAAATATAAGAGATAGTTTTCTGCGCGTGTGAAAAGTTTAGTAAGTATTTGATATTTTTCTTTGCGTGTGAAAATATAGGAGATAGTTTTCTGCGCGTGTGAAAAGTTTAGTAAGTATTTGATATTTTTCTTCGCGTGTGAAAATATTGGAGATAGTTTTCTGCCCGTGTGAAAAGTTTAGTAAGTATTTGATATTTTTCTTCGCGTGTGAAAATATAGGAGATAGTTTTCTGCGCGTGTGGAGATAGTTTTCTGCCCGTGTGAAAAGTTTAGTAAGTATTTGATATTTTTCTTCGCGTGTGAAAATATAGGAGATAGTTTTCTGCGCGTGTGAAAAGTTTAGTAAGTATTTGATATTTTTCTTCGTGTGTGAAAATATTGGAGATAGTTTTCTGCCCGTGTGAAAAGTTTAGTAAGTATTTGATATTTTTCTTCGCGTGTGAAAATATAGGAGATAGTTTTCTGCGCGTGTGGAGATAGTTTTCTGCCCGTGTGAAAAGTTTAGTAAGTATTTGATATTTTCTTGGCGTGTGAAAATATAGGAGATAGTTTTCTGGCGTGTGAAAAGTTTAGTAAGTATTTGATATTTTCTTGTGTGTGAAAATATTGGAGATAGTTTTCTGCGCGTGTGAAAAGTTTAGTAAGTATTTGATATTTTTCTTCGTGTGTGAAAATATAGGAGATAGTTTTCTAGCGTGTGAAAAGTTTAGTAAGTATTTGATATTTTTCTTCACGTGTGAAAATATTGGAGATAGTTTTCGCCCGGTGAAAAGTTTAGTAAGTATTTGATATTTTTTTAGTGTGAAAATATAGGAGATAGTTTTCTCATACGTGTGAAAAGTTTAGTAAGTATTTGATATTTTCTCGCGTGTGAAAATATAGGAGATATTTTTCCTAGGAGCTTGAAAAGTTTAGTAAGTATTTGATATTTTTCTTCTACTAGCGAGCGATATTTTCTTGTTAAAATACAAGAGATGTCTTTCTTCGCAATGTGAAAATATAAGAGATTTTCTGCGCTCGTGAAAAGTATAGTAAGTATCTGATATTTTCATCACGCGTGAAAAATGTCAAGAAATTGCAACAATCTCAAGATAACTAGTGGGCGGTGTTCAAATGTGTGGTTAAATTGATATAGCTATTTGAAGTGCTAATAATCAGTTTTTAGTGTTTGGATAATAACTATTATGATAATGTATCTAATTACTTAAAGTTAGGGAAAGGATTTGGATGAGTATAAGCCTTGCAAACTATTATTTTACGTTGATAATCTGTTGTTAATTACAAGGAATAAGTGAAATTGTGAAAATGTTGTAGGTTTGAATTCTATTTGTGTTAATGTTGCATTGTGTAATCTTGATTCTAGGTCCTTATTAAAAGAAGTTGTGTTAATTTTTTTAAACTGTGAAAATGTTGAAGGTGATGAAAGGAGAGAGCTTCATGAGGAGCTATGGCGAAGTATTGTGAAGCTGTCGTGTGAATCTTCTGCAGAAGGAGGAAATTGTGATGTTTATTTGGTTGGAACAGCTCATGTTTCTAAGGTAATTCAAATGACTTTTGTTTAACTTGCTTGATTTTTGGATTTGTTAATGTGTTAAGTTAGGAAGAATGTTGGTATCCAAGTGAACTTCGCTTAATTTCGTGATATATTTTTAGTGTCGCTTGAGTTTTTTTAAGGCTTTCTTATGCATAGGAACTTTAAGCTTTTGTTATTTGTTGCTTAGGTGAGAACAAATCAAAGAATTGGTTAATATGTGATCACAGTGAATAATACATCGAGTTGTAGCTAACATTGTTGTATTTGCGTTTCATGTCTCGAAAGTTGTATCGTTGGTGTTGTATGTCTCGAAAGTTAACTTGTAGCAAATTGATGTGCTGATTATTTGAGATGAGAGAAGTGTTCTGTTGTGTCTCAAGGAAAAAAGGCTAGAAGTTAGTTACACAAAGATCTATAATAGCAGTGATGTTACAAATCAAAACAAATAGCAATTTAATTAATAATGTTGAAGTTGTAACTTCATATTTTTTGGCTAATATCTATATGTACCCCGATAACTTACTTTGTTGAGATGTCATTGAATTTTCTGAGTTTGTATATCTCTTTAGCATACCATCTTGTTGCGGTTCGCTTTTCTACCTTACTTGTGTAATAAAATCATATTTCAAGATTTTGCCAATATAATTGTGTATCCTTAATAACAAACATGAAATGTTCTAGATGTCTTTAAAGAAAACATGTATGTTGTTTTTCGGGCAAGATGTTCTTGGAACACTTTTGCACTGAAATTTTAACATATTCACCATGCAACACTATAGACCAATTTTCTCACTGAAATTTCTCAAACTCGCTAATTTAGAAGTGAAGCGTAAACAGTTTGAGAGCACCAAGTATGCCATGAATCAACTTACTGATAATTGGCCTGATAACTCTGCGAAACGTTATGCTGTGATGGTTTTGATTCTTCCAATGAATGGTGTAAGAAAGTGGCGTGACCATGAAATGGAACTTGTAACTGTTGTTGCTGACCAGGTGGGTTAGTTACTGTCTTAATGTTTTACTTATTGCGTAATCTTTATGTCATTCATCCTAATATAAACCAAGTGGAATATTGATCTCCACATTCTGAAACTAATTTGTTATTAGATGTAACAACATCTGCTTTTCTTGGCACTAGGTGTGTTATCGGGTCGGGTTATCGGGGTTGTCGGGTTGAGTCAGGTTTTAAATTTTTAAAAAGTCACCCGCAACCCAACCCGATAAGAAATCGGGTTAGCGGGTTCGGGTGTTATCGGGTCGGGTTAAATCGGGTCGGGTGATTCAGGTTGTCGGGTTCAAAAACACCAATTTGTGGGTTATAACAGTGTGCTTAAATGTTGTTGTGTTGAGCCTTTGTTATCTTTAATTAATCAAACCCAGACACATTTATTATTGTAGCTTAAATGTATTAATATATTTTAAAGTTTCAATCAGTACCTTGCTAGCATATGTAAGTGGTAGTGTTTGGATTGAGCTTAAATTTTTCGGAACTTAAAATGAAATGATAAGTTGAGATAATGAAGAATACATGATGACTGAAACTTTAAATGAACAAGTGATAAATATTTACTAATTGTTGTAGGTAAAAGAGGTTATCAGTGATGAATGAGATGTATAATGTGTAATTCATACCTCATCTCACATGTATAGATGTATATATGTGAAAAATATATTACAGTATTGAAATGAACAAGTGATGAAGGTTTACAATTTGTAATTCATATATAAAATAGAAATTGCGAATGTATTTTAGTTTCAGATAAGTTATATATGCTTCGTCCACATCAGATGAGGAACTTAAAGCTAGGTGTATAGTGTAGATGGAAGTGTCACTTTTATGTTCTTAAGTGTCAAATATGCACACATTGTTCAGTTAAAACTTGGAAGATACTATATTCAGTTTCACTTAAGCCATCCAAAACACCAGTAATATATATGAACCATTGGTCTTATACGAAGGTTATGCAGAATTTCGGGTCTTATCGGGTTGACCCGATAACCCAATAACATTAATTATCTAACCCGACCCCGACCCCGACCCGATTATATTGTCGGGTTATCGGGTTCCGGTCAAACCAACCCGACAAGATTTTTTAACCCGATTTAACCCGTCCCGATAAGCCTAGTCGGGTTCGGGTCGGTCAACCGACCCTCTGACACTCTACTTGGCACCTTCATAATATTAGGTAAGTAAAAATTCTCATATGGTGCAATAGGTCTGATAGTTGAGGCAATTTGCTTCCACCATAGGTTGAACATTTTTCACGCAACGGTTAACTTTTTAAAAAGTGTATGATCCTTGAATTTTCCAGGGACTTTAGTAAAACTTGCTCTTGCTGCTAGTGACCCATTTTCCAGTTCTGTTGTTTTCACTATGTGTACGTATGTGGGCTTCCCCTTTGCTTCCCACTTGATCATTATTGGTCTCTGGCAGCAAATAGTTTGTGCTATTTCAGATAGTCAGTTGTGACCAGTGTCAGCAAATGTTCGAGATTCACTGTGAATTTCATCTTGTAATTTCATTCATTTAGAGATTCATCTTATATCTACATGATAATAGTAGTTTTTTATGATATTTATTTCAAGTACTAAACTAATTATATGTCATGTTTCTTAGGTTGTTGTGGCTCTTTCTCATGCTGCGATCCTAGAAGAATCTATGCGAGCTCGCGGCCAACTCATAGATAAGAATTTTGCTTTGAACTTGGCTCGATAAGAAGCATATATGGCTATCCATGCTCGTAATGATTTTCTTGCTGTAATGAATCACAAAATGAGGACACCGATGCATGCAATTATAGCATTGTCTTCACTTCTTTTGGAGACCGAGCTTACTCCGGATCAAAGAGCCATGATAGAGACCATCCTTAAGAGTAGCAACCTTCGTGCAACACTCGTAAATGACGTTCTCGACCTTTCTAGGCTAGAGGATGGTAGCCTAGAACTGGAAAGTGAAGTCTTTAACCTTTATGGTCTATTCAAAGAGGTAATTTCTAGCTTTCGAGCTCTTAGGTTTGAACAACCATAGCGTGCAGAAATTGGCTCATAAATATTGATTGCTCTGTGTAGGTCGTCGCGTTAATAAATCATATTGCGTCCGTGAAAAACACATCCATGGCGTTAAATTGTAACCTAGATCTTCCTGCTTTTGGTATTGGTGATGAAAAACGCCTTATGCAAATCATCTTAAACGTTGTTGGGAATGCGGTTAAGTTTACGAAGGGGGGTCATGTTTCAATTCAGGCCTTCATTTTGAGTCCAGAGTATTTGCAGGAGTGGCAGACTCTTGAATTCTGCCCTACATTGACAGAGGGTCTGTTCTACCTGCTTGTGCAGGTCAGTATATCTTAATTGCTGAATTGAGTGTTTTCATGGGTGTTCAGTACTAGTGGCAGTTTTGACCCATTTACTTATCAGTTGGTAGACTTGGGTTTTATTTTATCTCAAATAGGTCAAACCAGAAAAGGGAAAATGAGAATGGATCAAATGTGTATAAAAGGTCTATAGTCGGACAAAGTGCAAACAAATATAGTTTATCTAGTCATTTATAACACAGTTATTACTGTAATTTGCCTTCAGATGGACCAAAAGGGTGTTTGTGGATCTGCATGACTCGAACCGGTTTGACCAACAACGATTAATATAACATGCTTTGACTTGTAGCGATCCGTGCATCTTGCCACTTAAGTGTTAAATACGAGTATATGCTTGAATTTGACCTTAGCACTTATGTTTTGTGAAAAATGAATAGCCCAAAAGAGATTTACTCTGACCCGTTCAAGTCCAAACAAAGAAAAACCTTTATGTGGATTTTGAGTAGGTCTTGTGGTTTGGTCTATGATCATTCTCCTAGTATACTTAATACCATTAACTGCAGGTGAAGGATTCTGGATCTAGAATAAAACAACAATACATTCCACACATTTTTACAAAATTTTCAAAGCCTCGTAGTGCATCCAACCGAAGTAATGGCGGTGCAGCAGGTCTTGGGTTTGCAATTAGCAAAAGGTATTAATAAATCATTTTGTTCTTTTATTTATTTTTGAAATACCGTTAATGTATTATTAACACCCATATGTTATTTCAGGTTTGTAAATCTAATGGGAGGTCACATATGGATCGAGAGTGGAGGGTTTCGCACAACAATCTGACTGGGAATTTAGCATCACTTAGTGACACCCATGGACTGGTCTACTTGAATGTCTCTTATAATCATTTTACAGGCCCAATACCTGCAAATTTGCTGACATCTCTCAACATATCTGACTCATCCTTCTTAGGAAATTCAGGCCTTTGTGCCGATTGTGGCTCGAGTTGTGTTAGGAAAGGCAATGTCAAACCTTGTGTTGTTCAATCAAGCAATCAGAAACACCTGACAAAACAACAATATGTAATGATAGCAGTTGGAATTTGACTATTTGTTTTGGTTATCATTCTACTACTTTATCTTGTGGCACTCTGTCACAGAAAACAAAAGCAGGAAATTGACTTGCTGGACGAAGTATGTGGTTCGTCTTTGCTCATAAAAGTAGTGGAAGCTATCGGGAACTTAAATGAGAAGTATATTATAGGGAGGAGCCTATGGCAGAGTGTACAAGGCTTCATTGGGTTATGATAGGGTATATGCTGTGAAGAAGCTTGATTTTGGAGGAATGAAAAGAGGGCATACAAGTATGAAAAGGGAAGTTGAGACGGTTGGGAATTTGAGGCATAGGAATCTTGTGACGGTAGAAGATTTGCTGATAAAAAAGGATTACGGTTTAATCTTGTACAAGTATATGGAAAATGGTAGCCTTTATGACGTTCTTTATGAAAGAAGTCCACCGTTAATCTTAGATTGGAGTAGTCGGTACAAGATAGCATTAAGAACAGGGGAGGCGTTGGCTTATCTCCATTTTGACTGTGATCCTGTTATTGTGCACTGTGATATCAAACCCATGAACATTCTATTGGATGGTGACATGGAGCCTCATATCTCATACTTTGGGATTGCCAAGCTCCTGGATCACTCTACCGCTACTACACTACCGACTAGCACACTTATGGGCACTATAGGTTACATTGCTCCAGGTAAAAGACTTGCGTGTATATTTCTCATTCTACTCTTACAGTCTTATTCATTATTACATGCATCAATGATGTTAATATATTCTTATTGTTTGTTTTTTGTATTACTAAAAATGTATTCACAAGCTTGAAAAGCAGGGAGTCAGATGTATACAGCTATGGGGTTGTGTTGCTGGAGCTTATAACTAGACATAAGGTTATAGATCCTTTGTACACAGAAAATGTTGACATTGTGTCGTGTATTAGGTCAACATGGAGCGGGAGTCAGGAAGTTGAGATGGTTGTAGATGAAGGGCTCTTAGACGAAGTAGAAGATGATAGCATGGTAAGGGAACAAGTGAGGAACGTGATACTGGTGGCGTTGAGATGTACTGAATGGGAACCAACAAGGAGATCAACAATGAGAGAGGTAGTGAAACGTCTTCAAGATACAACAGATGTTCAACTCAAAATTAGCGCATGTGTGTAGTAGATATTCTCCAAAATGGTTGATAGATATATAATAGCTAGCCGGTGGGGGTCTATTTGGATGATAGTTTGTGGCTCATGCAACTCAAATTTAATGTCTTAACTGTTTCTGTTTATCTTTGATGTTGATAACATTAATATGATATAGGGGACCAAGTGGTTGTGGGGTTAGTTAAGAGGTCACTGGTTTTTGTTTGTATATTCTAAAAATGCATCTGTCTGTTTGGTTGCATTTGCTGAAATTAAAATAAATTTGGTAGCAGTTAACATGCTAATACTAAATGAATGTTGAATATGATTTTATGTTATTATATTGGATGAAAAGAGGCTCATGCTAAAAAAAAAAGAAGGAATAATGCTGATGGGATTAGCTTAACTAATCGGTTTCACATGTGTCAAGTATTTAAATAGTTTAACCATCTAGATAGGATGGTTTTGTTTGAATATAGATATATGACCTGAAACCATCCCAACAGGTGAGATCTAACTCTAACATGGTTGGTCATTACAAGAGGGATATATGATATGTCAGTCAGTTACTGTTAAGTTACGTGACATATTTTCACATGTACCAAGTTACGTGACATATATTTTTAAATGTGACCAAGTTTTTCACGTATCTTAAAAAGCTACGTGAGATATATTTTCACAAGTGCCAAGTTACGTGACATATATTTTCACATGTGCAAGTTACATGACATATATTTTCACATGTGCCAAGTTACGTGACATATATTTTCACATGTGACCAAGTTTTTCACGTATCCTAAAAGCTACCGAGATACATTTTCACATGTGACCAAGTTTTTCACGTATCCTAAAAAGCTACGTGAGATATATTTTCACAAGTGCCAAGTTACGTGACATATATTTTCACATGTACCAAGTTATAAGACATAGATTTTCACATGTGTCAAGTTACGTGACATATATTTTTCACATGTGCCAATTTATGTGACATATATTTTCACATGTGACCAAGTTTTTCACGTTTCCTAAAAAGCTACATCAGATATATTTTCACACGTGACCAAGTTTTTCACGTATCCTAAAAAGCTACGTGAGATATATTTTCACATGTGCTAAGTTACGAGACATATATTTTTTCTATGTGACAAAGTTTTTCACGTACTTAAGAAACTACAAAACATATATTTTCACATATCTTTAAAGGTTACTATATAACAGTCAACAAACAGGGAATCAAATTCACAGCTTGCACGTACTTTAAAGGTATTCCATCTTGTTGCATAAAGCTCAGTTTCAAGTACAGACGATTTAAAGAGTAGTTTCAAGATTGCAGTCATTTGTTAATTGATCTATTTCTTGCTTGAAAGATAGATACCGGTAACTATGGCTACCCCTGCAACAAGTACTCCAGTTGTTGACACAACCTTCATAACCGAAATAGCTGGTTTCGCAGAAGGCAACTCGAGAAGCTCTCTAACCTGCAGTTGCCACCAATTAAAATCAGAAGTGGTCTCATCCCATTGGTAAGTAAATTAGTCAATTTTCTACTTTATTCTCTAGCGCGTCAAAATAGGTAAAACTAGAAAATCTTAAAAATGGGTCAGACAGTCTGTAATCACATCCTAAATCGGTTGATTCACAATAACTGTCACTTAGGAACCCAGCTTTATCAATATGTCCATTATGCTATCTCGCTGAAATTCTTTATAATGTCCTCCAAGGCAAATAATATATTTTAACCCGGAAACCATATCTCGGGGTGAGCTTTGCCGCCCACCAGGAGCACACTTCTGATGCAATGTATGTTATTTAAACTTATCTGTAAAACTTGTTTGACCAAAACAACCTTAAACTGAAACAACTGAAAAGGTACCTAAGCTCTTTCCAAATAGTCAAGAGCAATTATTCAAATTAGCCATAAAACTGTCTTTGACTAAAAGACGGCACAGGTTAGCTAGGCACATTTTGCAATCGACAATTAATCATACATCTTAAAAAAAATCACCGATTCAAGTCAGTCCCATTATTTCATTGTTAATGCTAATAATGAGCACATAGGTAAGCTTTAGTATAAAAAACTAGCAAGTAAATACCAAAATGAGAGTTTTCAACCACGTGGTAGATAAGAGGGCAAGGCTTTCATGGTGTTCCAAGGGAAAATATCACTGACCTCAACAGGCTGCTTCCAATATTATTGGATTCCTTGAAGGTGCCCCTTTCCGACAACTGCGACCACGTAACTATTCTCCTGGGCTACTTTCAGCAAGCTGGATGACATGTACCTAAATGCAAAACCCAGGTAAATAAAATTGATCAAAATACCATCATCGACACAACTAATACAAAACAAAGGGGTGATCCCAGGAGGAAAAGCACATAAAGCATGACATTGTAGTCAATGACTTGCTGAAATGACTTCCAAACTAAATTTTGATTAACCATTTGGGATATTTCAATTTCATCTTTTCTCCCAACTTCCCACTAACAGATATATCATATTCCAGAAAAGTAACTATAAAATATCCTAGAGAATCATAATAATGATTAACCTGAAATATTTTGTTTCTAGATGCTGAGGAATAAAACCAACTCACATGAAAACTAGACAAGTAAATCTAATACTATATATAGGCAGAAAAGTGGCCTCTAGATAATAGCCTGCTAACCAATGTCCAATTACATACTACCTCTAAAGCATAAACCTCATAGGCGGAAAGATAGGGCGATTGGGTAAAACTGTAAAAGATTATATTTTGTGCTGGTTGGTACATAACCGAGCCAATATTGTGATATACAAGTGGCAATGAGTGGAACATGGATATGTTTTGCTGCTATATTATATAAGTGGTTGTAATCACCGATGAGTTATCAGGTCGAGCATAAAAGCATTTTTATCCTAGTTACTGTAAATGTTAGACGATGAGACCTAAGTAATATTAGAATAGGAGAACAGAAGGCATAAGATAACATCATACTAGAAAAGATGTGATTGCTAGACAGGCCGTAAAATGTATATTGTTTTTCAATTTTCATTTTTCATTTTATGACTAATTAATACGTTAAATACGTTCACGAAAATTTCTGTCATTGCAATTTGAACTGTATGCATTTTAATCGTGACTTGGTACCTTTTCAGCACGTTTCCATTTAAGACAGTTTTACTTTAAATTTACGAATTTGACATTTTGATCCAGTAAAGAAAATGTTAACCCGAATTCACCCATTAACCCATAAATGGGTGAAAAGGTTACACCTGTAAAAGTAATGATAGTAGCTTAACATCAAGTCAAAATATGATATGCATGGAAAAGAAAATAATCATCGGCCCTTTCATGTACAAGGGTTTCCAACATAGTAGGGAACTCCTTGCTCATCTCTTGAATAACAGGAGTCAACATGTCCACATCGTTCAATTCATTTAGCTGATAACAACAAAAATATATGCTTAGAATACTCTGAATGAAATCACCAAGTTTTTCAATTGTGTTTAGTTTCTTTAAAATTAACTAGGGGAAAAGACGGCCCTGATAAGATGATGAGGCACCTACCATTTCTTTAAGACGCAAGGGGCTTGGTAAAAATATAGATTGGAATATCAACGAATACATCAACTTTGTCTTATGCCATAGTGGCATTCTTGACCATGTGAGCTTTAATCTTATCTGTTTAATCATCACGTGAGTATCAGAAGAGTTACAATGTTAACACATTTAATGTTACTGCACACTGAGACCAAACATTATATGTACAAAATAAAATTGAAGAGTAAAAGCGTACAACTCAGCAAGATATTTTAATGAATACCCTAATTCCTAAATCTACAGAACTCGCCTTAAGTCTCCACTAAGATAATGACATCGACCAACCCTTGCTTCGTAAGAAGAGTACCAAGAAGCAGTGAAGCACAGAAAGAGAATATGCAGGCGTCCTAAAACGGACTTTGACTTCTAAGGTGTTTATTTTCTTATATTGGAGCCAGTTACAGTCGACCTTAAAAGGCTAAAACCTGCTGCCATTGAACTCTGCCCAAAACCATCACGGTAACCCACAAGTTGGATTATTAAGACTTCCTTTTGTCTACATTATTCGCCAACACAAATATAAAAATGTCCCCTAATTTCAACATCAACCCACCCTTGTTTAAGTACAAGCCACTCACCTTACATCTTTGCTCTGCAACAGTCAAGAGCCACCACCTATTCCATCTCTTTCATGTTACTCATCATAGTAAAAACAGACACAAAAACTCATCATGCGAAGACATATGGGTATTGACTACTTATTCTACTTTTCTATCAGCTGAGACTCTTACAAGTGGCTAGAATAAAACTATCTCTAACAAAAACCATTACAGGCACAATCCAATTCAAATTGTTCAACTAGCCAAATTTGTACTCACATGTAATTCAAGTCTTGCTCTTTACATTCGAAAAGAACACCAAAACATACAAAAAACTTAATCAACCTTGGCCATCATAGAGATTCATTTCCTCAATTGACCTTGATTTCATCCAGCCCATTGTCAATTTTGATCAATGTCAACACGAGTTAATTAGAAATCTTTCTGAGATGTCTAATACTTGGAATGACATAAACCAGATATCCAACATGAATGACTTAAACCAACCAGATATCCAACATGATTTCTTTATGCCAATAATCCTAAGTCCTAACACTATGCTTCCCAAAAGATCGTAGTTATAAATTCCATTATGCTCCCACCCTAGGAAGAATGTACAGGAGAACTTTTTTTCTGGCAAGTCACTGATTTCTAACGTCTAACCCAACTATTTACTATTTGCCATTGTTGGAGAATGAATAGATTGCATACTGATGCCACTCATTTTTGTCTTATGTGATGGTATTGCACGTTTCTCAAACTAAAATAATCATGTTAGTAATCGGGGCCTAGCAGTGGCGGAGCCAAGAAATACAATTATGGGTTCTTACAATTATGGGGGGCGAAAAGCAACATAGCATGTTCGGGTCGGATCGGGTAAAATACATTAAATCTCTAAGTAAGACTCTTAGAGCTTTATAATTCGATGCATTATATAAAAAGCCTTACAATAATAACAAACATAAATTACTTTAAGTATTACAGTAACTATTTTACTTAACTTTAATTGCTTGCAAACTACTCGTAACATTATAGTGTTAACTTTAACAAAACATCATACTAAATGTCTCACATGCCACATATAATAGTAAAAAACAAATTCCACATCTCCAGTTCTCCACTGTTCCTAATGTCCAAAATTGATGGGCCAGCTTTTAGTAGTTGTAGGTACCAAATGTCCAAAACTATCAAATATTATTAAAAATAAAAGTGTGAAACGTGTAAACCGAGTAAATCATGTGGTTGTAAATTATTTACTTTTTATTTAACCATAACTATCATCTTCTTTATTGCCTTCCCACCATAACCAGAAGTACATTAATAACCTTAAACCCATCACTTAACATATCATCACTTAAAATATCATCTTGTCATCGATGTCTTCCAGCGCCTGTGAATACGTGGGGGCACTGTAACTTTTGGGCCGAGGGCATGAAGCTTTTCTCTTCAAACTTGACATTTTTTTCCTACTTATATAGTATGTCCCCAAAACCTTTGTTGGGGGCAAGTCCCCCCACTAGTTACTACATGGCTCCGCCTCTGGGGCCTAGGCGGGTGGTCAGCCACCTTCTAGCTAGTAATCGGCCTAGACGGGCCCTAGTTGGATTGAAATTATCTATTATAAACTTTGACTTCCAAGGTCCGATTTTCACCGACTAGGTCCTATCTGACAGTTTGCGATTATATTGGCCGATTAACTCTAAATCACATCTGCAAACACCCGCCTAGGCCGATTTTTACAACACTGCGTTGAGGATTCATTTACCCAGGATTCATGAGCCAAGTTATAAGACATAGATTTTCACATGTGCCAAGTTACGTGACATATATTTTCACATGTGCCAATTTACGTGACATATATTTTCACATGTGACCAAGTTTTTCACGTTTCCTAAAAAGCTACCTCAGATATATTTTCACACGTGACCAAGTTTTTCACTTATCCTAAAAAGCTACGTGAGATATATTTTCACATGTGCCAATTTACGTGACATATATTTTCACATGTGACCAAGTTTTTCACGTTTCCTAAAAAGCTACCTCAGATATATTTTCACACGTGACCAAGTTTTTCACGTATCCTAAAAAGCTACGTGAGATATATTTTCACATGTGCTAAGTTACGAGACACATATTTTTTCATGTGACTAAGTTTTTCACGTACTTAAGAAACTACAAAACATATATTTTCAAGTAAAACATCCAGATTCTAATCAGCATTTAGTTTTGCTGATATTAAAACAAATTTAATATGAAAATATTATTTATATGCAAATTTAATAGCCATTTCTAGAAGTACTTAAGGGGTGTTTGTTAAAGATTATTTGTGAGCTTATTTGATTTGCACTCAGATTTCTTAAGTCTCAAAATAAGCCATAAAATTTAAGCTTATAAAACATAATCCCAAATCAGCTTAAGTCTGACAAATAAAGTTAAACAAACAACCCATAAATGTTGATACCTTGACGAGGATTTTTAGGTAGATGTCATCAGATCGAGGAGCAGTTCTTTTGGTCCTCTTACTACTTACTACCAAGCAACAAGACCGATACCCTGAAAACATTATCAAATTTTATAAGTTATTACTGTAGTTAACGTTAGAATAGAAGATAAGTTATTACTGTGGTTAACTTTATACCCTTTCAGTTCTTCACTTGTTTGTTTGATGTCTATTTATAATCATTTCATCTTCTTGGCCCAGCTATTTTTGGCAATTGAGGATCTTATTGTATGTGGTGATACTTCTAGATCTCTTGGAAACCCAATGATACTTCAACATACCATCTTCATAAACGACCCTTTAGATACACTAAACCAAACTAGTCTTATGCAAATCAAACCTCCTTCCCCATGGCTGAAACAAATTTTATGACTACCAACCAGGCAACCAGGTCCTCTATAGAACACAGATAACATCCATAAATGTTAAAAATAAATAAATAAATAAAATAAAAAGAATAAAATAAAATAAAATAAAATAAAAAATCAAACATTATGCTTTAAGAGACACCAAATGACCCACTTTTTTGAAACTTTAGTATAAATAGAACCCGGGTAAGACCAAAGCACCAATCCTTGCAGAAAATCTTCACGTGTGAAGATATTCTTACAAAACATAAATAATCGTCTGTAAAACAGCAATAACTCCTATTTTTGCACTCTAGTATAACAGAACGCGAGTAAGACCAAAGCATCAATCCTTGTTGAAAATCTTCACATGCGAAGATATTTTTACAAAACATAAATAATCATCTATAAAACATCAATATATCTTATGTTTGAAACTCTAGTATAAATAGAACCCGAGTAAGACCAAAGCATCAATCCTAGCATAAAATCTTCACGCGCGAAGATATTTTTACAAAACATAAATAATCATCTATAAAACATCAATATATCTTATGTTTGAAACACTAGTATAAATAGAACCCAAGTAAGACCAAAGCATCAATCCTTGCATAAAATCTTCACGCGTGAAGATATTTTTACAAAACATAAAGAATAATCTGTAAAACATCAATATCTCCTATTTTTGCAACTCTAGCATAAATAGAACACGAATATGACCAAAGCATCAATCCTTGTTGAAAATCTTCACACACGAAGATATTCTTACAAAGCTTAAATAATCATCTATAAAACACCAATGTCTCCTATTTCTGTAACTCTAATATTAATAGAACTCGAGTAAGACCAAAGCATCAATTCTTGCTGAAAATCTTCACACGTGAAAATACTCTTACAAAACTTAAGTAATCGTCTATAAAACTATCAATATCTCCTATTTTGCAACTCTAGTATAAAAAATACACTAGAAATATCAAAAGCTTGATTCCTTGCTGAAAATTTTCACACGTGAATATATTCTTATAAAACTAAAATAATCGTCTATTAAACATCAATATCTCCTAACCGGACGCGAAGAACCAACGCTTAAAATTAAGATCAAAACACTAACCAAACGCTTAATTTCAACTAAAATCAAGACTAAAAGGCAACATATCTAAAAGAATCAATTACTTGGAGCATCATATAGTATCTTCACATGTGACAAGTTTTAACATTTACAGTACAAACATAAAAACCCTAAAAACAGTAAAATAAATAATTAGTTGAAAATAAGTACCATTCATCATCAAACGATTGTTAAAAATTTATAATTTTTATCAGACTGAATCGGAAAACGTCAATTTAATCGTCAACGCCGCAGTCAACGACAGAGATTAGGAAGGTCACGATGGAGAGACGACGGAGATGATGGTGACTGGAGATTGATGATGATTACCGTTGTGAATGGTGGTGAGCGGGGTGAACGGTGGTGAAAACCGCGGCGGTCCGTGGTTACGGTGAAGAACAGAATGGTGGTTACTTGAGAGAGGTATTTGCTGGTTTCACACTTAAAAATGAGGTGTGTGTGTGTTTTTTATTTATTTATATAGTAGGATTGAAAGTAAAGGGATGATTACTATAGTTTTAGTCTAAATATTTGAACTTATATTAGCCATAGGATCTAAAAATGGAGGGGATTAGATGGATGGCTAGGATCCCTTCTCGCGTTCTCACAAAAAATAGACTTCTCATTTGAACGCTTGTCTATATATATATATATATATATATATATATATATATATATATATATATATATATATATATATATATATATATATATATATATATATATATAGACAAGCGTTCAAATGAGAAGCCTAATTTTAGTGAGAACGCGAGAAGTGATCCTGACCCTCCATCTAATCCCATCCTAATATCAGTCCAACAGTTAAGATCAACCCAATATTTACACTAAATATACAATTAAGAGATGCATTTTCATACTTTAATTTTGAAGGTTAGTATAAAAGAGAAAAACACACAGAGTTCACATTTTCAAGCGTGAAAACAAATATACTCTCTCCAGGTTCATCAACACCAACTTTCACCACAACCATCGCAGATCACCACCGTGCACCGCAATCATCGTCGATCACCACCATCCTCCACCGTAATCATCACCAATCACCACTATACTCCACCGATAATCATCATCATCATCATCATCATCATCATCACTTATCACCGTCCACCACCATAATTAACCATTATAAGTATATATTCTTTGAATCTAGTTAAATCAACAATTATTTCAAATTGAGGTATTGAGTAAGTATGAATTAAGTTTTTGATTCATAATTTTTACTTAATTTGATGATTATAGATAAATTCTTTTTTCTGTTATATATATTTTGTAATTAGGTATGTTAATGAATAAAATGATTACATAGATTCTAGATGAATGTGTCTTTGATGGTGGTCTATCAATGCACATTAGGTGTTCGATAAAATGTATAGTTAATCTTCACATGTGAATATAGTTGTCTTTGATGGTGGTTCGTCACGCCAATGATTCCTTAGGCTTTTTCATCAGATCCCGTTTAAGATGTTGTCAACTTTTTGCAATTTAGAGATTATGACGTCAAAAATGGTCTATTTTTATTGTTTGTGCGTTTGTTTGGTTTATTGAAAGTGAGAACTATATTTAATTTTCACATGTGAGCAAGTTCTTCAATCATTATTGAAATTTTATGCTTCTTTTTAAATGTATACCATATGTTCTATAAAAACCTGCACCAATAATGTGAAAGATGTGAACTTTTTTCACTGACTAGGACAGTAAATTGTATCGAATCTTCACATGCTAAGAAAGGATATCGAATGCCCTTCACATGTGAAGAAATGTTCTATATGTTCTTCACGCCCATTGGAGAATGACGACAACTGTTTCTTTTATAATAGCATTTGGTAACGTAGTTTTATGTCTAAACTGATGTATAAGGTATGCAATCTTTATATTATTAGCATTTTAAATATGACCATTAAAGAGAATCCAAAAGTTAAGCGCTCGGTGCCACACAAGTATTATATTATATTCTAAACACTAAATACTTCAAAAAGCTCGATGCCAAACAATTGACTAGGTATATATGGAGTAAGGTATGTGCATCTGTTATTATAGTTCTTTTGGTAGAAAATTATAAAAGAAATAATTTTTACCAACCAGTCAACTTTTGGAGTTAAAAATTAGGTGTTTGTTGAAATGTTTAAGTTTTCTTCACATGTGAAATTTTTTTATTTTTTTTATAAAATTAGGTGTTTGATGAAATGTGCAAGTTTTCTTCACATGTGATTTTTTTTATTATTATTATTTTTTTAAATTAGGTATTTGATGAAATGTTTAAGTTTTCTTCACATGTGATTTTTTTTTAATAAAATTAGGTTTTTGATGAAATGTGTAAGTTTTCTTCACATGTGCAATTTTTTATTTTTTTTATAAAATTAGGTGTTTGATAAAATGTGTAAGTTTTTTCACATGTGCAATTTTTTTATAATAAAATTAGGTTTTTGATGAAATGTGTATGTTTTCTTCACATGTGCAATTTTTTATTTTTTTTATAAAATTAGGTGTTTGATAAAATGTGTAAGTTTTTTCACATGTGCAATTTTTTAAATTAGGTGTTTGATGAAATGTGTAAGTTTTCTTCACATGTGCAATGCTCTAGGAATTTATAAGGATCAGTGTGAATAATGGGCATGTCCGGTGACTTTGAGCTAGCTGTAAGTGAAAGTGAACTCCACAAGTGCAAGAACTGAAAGATGAACAAGGTGAGTGTCAAGTCCATCCTCACCCCTATATGCATGTGGGTAGCAATTTATCTTATGCGTTTCTTAGTATTTGGTCAGTCTTTTTCCCCAAACAATGATTTTTGTTATGATTGCTAGAGGTTAAGTTTTAACCGAGTACTTATCAGTATATCAAATGGGCAAAATAGAAATAGTAAACATGATGTTATTCACCTGGATTTAAGTTCTGGTCATGCTAGAATTGACCAAACCACGACACACAAACATCAGCCATATTACTCGAATTGATACCCCTTATGAATAGTTATGATCAAGTGAACCCTTTGCTATCGAAATTGATGTTATTGAAACTCAGTTATCCGAAACGCCCCCATACCATACAGTGTGCATGCTATGTTTTAAAACATAATGGATTATGTTCATTTAAGGTTTTAAATCTCGGAGCTACATGATTCGGTTTAACGGTCTAGTTTAATTGTCGGTCTTGGGTTTTGCATTCTCTTAATGACTTCTATTAAATAGCTAATTTTGTTTCGTTTGCTGTTCAAAAAAACTGAGGTGCTTTTTTGCTGGTGATTATATGATACTACTCAAACCTAGGCACTACAATTTACTAGGCACTACAAGACCCATACGGCAGTGATGCATGATCTTTGTTGTAGCTGTGACTATGTGAATAAACATAACATATGCCAAGATGTACACTTCATTCTACATGAATACCACAAGCTTCTATAAAATAAAAGGTGCATTATTTGTGCTAATATTAGAAAGACAACTTGCAAACACTTTACCTCCAGCGCATCAAGTCTTTCATATTTATATAATGATCCAATATTCATTAATATCACATTGTGCACATTACTCTATTTTAAACCTTAGTTTTGCTAGATTATTGGTTCTTAAGCAACTCAACAATTGTGATGCCAAATGCCCACTAATTGGGCTAATAATATTAGGCAACAAATTTGACCAAAACCATGGCCAAATCCTTCAACAGAAACTTTCATTTGACCCAATAACTTCTAAACGGGTCAATTTGGGTTGTCGTTATCTAAAACGGGCCTGATCAAAGAGGGACAGAATGGGTCAGATGTGTTAAAAGTCCGTAAAAATGTGTATTTGATAACGACTACATACTGTATGATAATTTAAGTTCAAAGAATAACATTACTACTGTAACAGTAGTGTTGTTTTGTAATTATTCAACCATTTTGGGCTCCATCTTCAAACATTCAAGTGTCTAAACAATTGGCATTATAAACAAACAAAGTTACTTGATTCACATCATGTTTTCCTTCAACATCTACATCATTATTTGATAATAACAGTTCTTTAGCCTTAGCTATAATCATTTATTCACTTTGGTAATTTCAATTCATTATTCAAATTTGGCCTAACCTGTTTTAAATTTCATTAAATCTAGCTCCAAATCTATTACAGCCATTATGTTTCTATCATTTTAGTGCGTGTTTGGTTTTGCATAACGAGGAAAAACAACCTGCTATTTTCATTAATAAAAATCTCTAGAAGCCCAAGTGTAATTGAAGGTACCATCAAATGCACAACAAATATAGAGAAGTGATTAATGTAGAACTAGCTCTTAAATAAGTAGGTACCTGAATATAGGCGAGTATGACATCGAAGGTCACTCTCAATCCTTACCAGTGCATCAATGGCATCTAAGTCAGCCTCCCAACCAACATCGGGAAGATATTCGATACCTTATATCTTCACATGTGAAGATATTCAATACCTTATATCTTCACATGTGAGTGTATTCGATACCATATATCTTCACATTTGAGTGTATTCGATACCTTATATCTTCACATGTGAAGATATTCTATATCTTCACATGTGAAGATATTCGATACCTAATATCTTCACATGTGAAGATATTCTATATCTTCACATGTGAAGATATTCTATATCTTCACATGTGAAGATATTCGATACCTTATATCTTCACATGTGAAGATGTTCGATACCTTATATCTTCACACAAGTGTATTCCTTATCAAATTCTTCTCACGGTAAGATACTCTAACAATACTTAAATCCGCTAAAAATCTCAAAAGTTCATTCCTTACAAATATTCTTCACGCTTAAGATACCCTAACTAAACTTAAATCCGCTAATAACCTTAAAACTTCAATCCTTGCTGAAATTTTTCACGCGCAAAGATAATTTTACTAAACTTAAATCCGCTAATAACCTCAAAACTCCATTACTCACTGATATTCTTCACTCGCGAAGATGCTATTAATATACTTAAATAATCAAAAAATCACTAAACTCGATATTCTTCACATGTGACTAAATACATAATATAAGTAATCTATGATTTATGCAAACTAAATCATCTTTGAACATCAAACACGAATTCAAAACTATTCTTTCACAAACGCATCAAAATTTACAATTCTAAACTAATTTTATAAAAATTAAATAAATAACAAAAAAAGTATAACAATTACTTGAAATCTCTGATTTAAACAAAGCATCTTCTTCACTAATTTCAGCTTCCTTATGTTCAATTTCATCCAAATTCACATTTTGTTCATTCATAATTATGCGACATGGATTTTTTGTGTTGAACGACGATGATATACTGGCTGAACGACGATGACATACCGCTATCGAACGACCATGCGTGGTTGAATGACGGTATGACGGTGATAGAAGGTTTTGATTTAAACGATTATTACAGCTATAATTGTGGCGTGTAGTAGTGGTTTGAACGGCGGTAGCCGTGGTTTTATTAGCGATTTGTGGTGCTTTGATTGCATGATGAAGGCAGCAGGATCAAAGAGAAAGAGGATCGGAGTTCATTTCACCTAAATTGTGGGACTTGTGTGTTTTTTTATATATATTAAGTGTGTGGATTGTAGCACACAAAAATACCCTTTGTAGTTAGTGTAAATGGTGGGATTAATTTTAGCCATTATATCTAAAAAAATGAAGGATAAGATGGAGGCTAGGATCCTTCTCGCTTCTCACAAAAATTAGACTTCTCACAAGAAACACCCCCTCTATATATATATATATATATATATATATAAATATATATATATATAAGAAACACCTCTATATATATATATATATATATATATATATATATATATATATATATTTATATATATATATATGCCATACTTTTAATTAAGTTTAATTGATGGCAAACTCATACGACTAAATTTTTTATTAATTTGATTAGGTTTATTAGTAATAGTCCTTTACTGCCTTGTATCACTTAGGGTTTGAATCCATGATCGCTCAATATATATAACATTTGGGATGCATTGTAACTTCTAGTTTATCTTTGATATTCAGAGAAATCACATTTAGGTGCTAAAATATTACAACTTTAACTTGGGATTTAGGAAGAAAATAATGGCACATGTTGATTTAAGATGTGTATGTCAACTCATAGACTAAATTTGAACATGTTAAGGTGGCCGATATAGACTACGTTGGATTTTTTTGTGTTACTAATGACTAAAAACATATATAAAAAAAGTATAAAATATACATAGGGTCAAAAAAAGAAATTAAGAGGGCCACAACCCCTTACTCTCTTCTAAGTTCCGTCCGTGTGTCAACCAAGTTATAAGATAATGGAACCCAATCACAACCTTTCATTTTTAAAAATCTCAAATACTTCTCCTTTCCCTTTCTCTCCATATTCACACACACATAGAAACTATCAAATCAGACTACGCTTTGTCCCTTGCTGGATTATTACCGAATCTCTTTCTTCTACATCTTCAATATCGTTGCTAATACGGGTTCTAGCACAAAATTTAGTGCTAACAACGCAAGAGATTATAAATTAATTGTTTCGTTTATGTTTGGTGATGTAAATTTTTACTTCTTGTTTTCACAATGACATTTCTTAACATCATTATTAACTTTCTACAAAAAGTAAATAGAGATGGATTGCAACTTCTAGCTTTGTCCTTTAAATCAAGATTTTACTAACAAGTTTATATAAACCGATTCTGAAGTTAATAATAGCCAGAAATTCACCCCAAAAATTGTACTCACCTTTGATAAATAGATCGATTGATAAAAACAAATGTAGTCAAGATAGATTTAGCTCAAAATTCACAAGATATAAATATCAACTATTAGGAACAAAAACAACATTTTGCATTATATAAACTGAAAAAGAAAACACATATATCTAAATTACATATAATTGAAAAACCTACAAATATTGAAAGTGAAAAACTTAAAGTATTTTAGGAAGTCCTTACAGTATTTTCGAAAAGCATATGCAAAGCTGGAAACTATTAACGCACTACTAATACACATCGAAAATCAGGTTGACCCGGTCACTTCAAACCTGGCAGGTCGACCCGATTTAATTTAACCCATTTTCGACCGGAACGGTTCAACCGGTTGAACCATCCGAGTCCAACCGGCTTTCAAAATATTATGTTTAATCCTTAAATATTCAAACTTTTATTATTTTTCATTTATAACTCATAAACTTTTTTTTATCACTAGAACTATCTGCCGCTATAAAATCCTGTTGCTATACATAGATACTCGTCTAATATATATCAAACTAAAAAAATGAATTTCATACAAAAAGTAACGGATCTATTCAAGTTCAAATGAAACTAAACTTACTATATATATTTCCAAGATCTAACTAAAGATAGATCAAAACACATATACCCAAGTCGATAAAATGAATGTTTTAAAGTTATTGAATTGAACCCTAGATAAACCAAACCTGAAATTTTTCTTCAAGAAAACTTATTATAAGATCTTGATCATCATCATCATACACCATTCCCTTTTGAGCTTCTATCACATGCCCATAATTAAAGACTCAGAGTGAGATTGTTATCTATCCATCTATCCAAGGTGAGACCTTTTTCCAGAATTATAATCATGAAATATAGAGGTTTGTACAAAGGATAATAAAAAATGTACAATTCTTTAACATTTTGTTGTTTTGGAACTATGAATATAGGCTCTGGAAGAAAGGAAAAATCCTATCTTCATCTTGGCTTTTTTATCATGTCTGACCTTTAATGACGTGGTCATTGACACGTATGATACAAAGTTGTGGGGCCCGTCATATTATCCAATGCACGTGTCGGATTAGTGTTTTTGGCCAATGAGAATTCGCCTGGTGTGATGAGAACATAGGTGAAGATAAAATGAAAATATTATGGAAAATTTCGAAAATTTGGTTTAGTATTAATCAGAGTTTTAAAAGAAGTGCTATGATGATGAAAAGGTCTCGCTTAAGCGCGAAGCGTGATCATCATGTTACGTGATAAATTAGGGTGTCGGTTTTAGGCGTGGTAAGAGAGATGAGGTGTGAAAAAGCGCGATAAAACATGCTAAGGTACGAGACGGGTTCCTTTTTAATTTAACTCTGATGATTTTTTTTTTTTTTTTTTGGGTAAGAAATAAAAGAGATTAAATACAATGATAGTTTCTTTTTTAATTTTTTATGTCTAACACTTTTTATAAACGCGATATATATGAAATATGATATTATATATAAAAATCTATAAATATTTTCATATATTGTGCCGCTTTAAGTCATGCTTTAGAAAACGCTATTGCTTCACCACAAGTTCAAGCAGATAATTCACATGCAACAACATAACAAGTTCAAAGGATCAAGTACCATAATTTTTTAAAACAACCACAAGAAATCAAGTCACTACATCCATCGCCAAGCTCTTCATTTCTTTTTCTTTCCCATGAGAAAATGAGCGAGACATTTTAACATCCCATTGATTTGTTTGAACTCTTCTGTTTCTTTAGGAATTCATGAAAGTTGTTCCATTTAAGACACGAGATCAAGTTGATAGTTTTGAATGGGGTCATTTGGATCAAATTCAACTTCGTCTATGGAGTCGGTGGGAGGATGAGGCCTTTTACCATCAACCATGAATCTCTTTGCATGTCTCTCAGTGAGAGGTACCAGGACATGATCAGCAAGAAAATGGTTATCGTTCATGGGAGATTATTGCATTCCACAAACGTGTCTAGCAAGGTGAGTGAGTAACATACCATAGGGAAGCACCATTTTGTCAGTTTAAAGATACCAACCATTCTCTTGGCAATGTAGTATGCAAGGTTGAATGATCTTTAGTTGATTAGGCAATAGATCATATAAACGAGACAAATGACATTCTCCCTAAGTATCTCTACTGATGCAGGTTTTACTGACCATGTCTTAATATTTATAGTGTCTCGCTATACCTATGGTCTACCCTAATGCACTAACGGGCAGTATACCCGGTCGTGTGTAGTGTAGTAAATGGTAAAGCTGAGGTCGTCCCAAGAGCTATGTGTGTCGGATAATTACAAATTCTAATTGTCACAGAATATAAATGGTTTGATAGGGTTTTAATTAATTAAACTACGAATGCAGAATATAAAAGCAAATAAATGGTAGAAAGGTAATCAAGTGAGGAATAGTGGTGCTAACCTAGTTAACCCTCCTAACTAGTTATGTCTACGTCTACCTACTTCCAATTACTTCAGGTGGGGTCAAATTCGAGAGGACATCATTTGGTCAATTCGCCCTAACCTATCAGCAAAGATGCCACCACAGGAGAAATCAGGCGCACCGTCATAAGTCCTGTTGTTCCTGGTCCCCTAAGCGAAGTCATTAAGTACCGCTACATGCTAGATTCTAAATAGTGAGTGCTACGGCGTTAGGAACTTAGACACTACACCCCCCAATTCTTAAGTTCATCTAAACGATAGGTGATTAGTTGGTCAAATCGCACAAGTAGAAAGGGTCGTCAGTTGGTCATAGCTTACCCTTCCCGTCTCAACTGGCTCACCTAGTGGTCAGTTGGTCATATCTCCTAGGCAATTGGCCTCTACCGCCATTCAAAAACTACCGAACCAGGGGTGACTACCAAAGAACTATGCATGATACACTTAGAAATAATTGTACGGAAGTAAAGGTAAACGCAAACAAAACAATTAAGGAATCATAACTAGGCTAGCACCAAAGGGTGCTTAGCCGCTCATATTAATCATGAACATCAATTCAATATTCAAAGGTACGAAATACATGAATTGAAAGTAAAAGAAATAATAAACGCTAAAGCTTATCGTAATGGTGTGACTTCTCCCTTGGAAACAGCTCCGTATGCTTCCCTAGACCTTCCTTGAGCTTTTTCCCACGTTCTCAGAGTGTTGTGTGTGGAATGGGATGATTAGAAATGCTGGAATTCGTGGGGTAATTATAGGCCAGGTCTGTCCGGTTACGGCGAACCAATATATGAGTTAGCCGTAACCTTCTATATCTCCGTAAATGCACTAGATTTGCTAGTTACGGCATAACCTAATAAGTGGTTACGCCGTAGTCTTCAATAAACATGGTTACGTCGTAAGTGATGCAGTAGTTACGACGTAAGTATCAGCGGCGTGGAACCTCTTTTGACCTAATGGAGTTGCGTCGTAATCTTTGAAAGGAGTTACGCCGTAACCTCTTGATGAGTTGGACTTCGGGGTCACGCAATAGTTATGGCGTAATGTGAGAGACGAGTTACGCCGTAACCTCTTCAAAATAAGCATACCGTGATAAATCCTTAGTAATGTTTCCATTTCCGCATCTCTTTAGCTCCAATGCTCGCATTTACCTGAAGTGTAAAACAATGGGAAACAAGCGTAAATCCATATAAATGATATAAATAACGAGCATTAACGGGGAAATTGACACTTAATATTCAGGACTATTTGATGTTATCAAATATCTCCCCACTTGAACTCTACTTGCCCTCAAGTAGACCTTATTAGATAGATTACTAAAAAGATATCTTCCAAAACCTGGAAAATATGAGTTTACAAATCCCTTATGCTAGAATAAAACAAAGCCGAACACCTCTCGAAAGGGGAACAAACACTCAAATCTCTCAACTATTCTAAGTGTCAATTTCGGGGTGATCACTCAATCGCACAGTCATAGCATGTATTCTATCATAAGCTTGGCGGTTACACAAATCTCCACCACTGGAGTTAAGGGCTAAACAATTCTCGAAGGCAATATGGGTAGACACGACAAAGGTTAAGGGACTAACATGTCACGGCGAAGTGGACAAAATCAATGATACATGACCAAATCCATGGCCAAGACACCAAAGATTGCTCGCTGCATCACCTAGACACGCTTCATGACTAAAGGGTAGGATAAGACATGAGATATATAATTGGTGTAAAATAAAAAACAAGCAGGTAGTCTATATCTATAACTAAGTCATCACCACTTACCGTCCGCCCAAAGTTCAAGCTTAAAAGTCTAGAGACCGGATCATAAAATGCAAGGTAGATGTGTCATTAGAGGACGTCGTGATGGGCACACTACCTTTTCTTCTTCAGTTGGTATTACTCTAACTCCAATCTTCAAATGTGACCGAGGTGGCCTCCTCGATACTAAACAATAAAGCTCATACTATAGTGCTTATAACATCGCACTTTACAAAATCATAACTGAATCAACTATTTTTTTTTCGAACATACATGATAACATAATATCCCCCCACTTGAGATGAACAATGGGAATTCGGGGGGTCTTCAATGATCTTCATAATTGTTGTCGATGAAAGCGTGATTTCCAAAACTTTCCACTTGAACCTTGAACTTAGGCAAATGATGACTTCCTAATTACAAATAAAGACTACAGGGTAGGCTAAGGTGTAAGGGTGTAGCGAAACAATATATTGGGGTGACAAAATGAAAGGAATGGCTCAGAAGGGTGTATCTAGGGGTATCCTGCACTAAAGGGGAGTGCAACAAAAGGGTTTCACATGGGGGTCGAAAAGTCGAGGTGACTAATCGATAGACTCACAATGGTAGGCTGTTTGGGTGATAATCCTATAATACTGCCTTCTAAAACTGAAAAGTCCAAATACATCGAGCTAACTCAACATATCTCGTCTATGGTCTCGAAATGATGCAAAGGCCAAGTTCTAAAGTTTACAAGCTACCGGCACACTCATAATTTGGTGGATTTGGGGTAAAATATAGGAAACGGATAAGGCTAATCTCACCATGTAATATCAACGGTTGTATGTGCTCGGCTAAGGTCTAGTCTAGTTAGGTTCGGAAAAGCATGTCAAAATATAAAAAATGGCATAATTTTTCAAAATAAACTAGAAAAATGAGGGCGAAATAATGTTCAAGAGATAATTCTACTCCCGTCCCCCCACTTGAATTGTACAAAGTCCCTTTTGTACTAGGCATTTAAAATAAATGTGAAGAGAAAGGTAGAATTAGAGCGAGAACTTCCCTGAAATTTGCTCCAAAAAGAAGAAGGCCCACGAGAAAGGATCGTGCCTTCGTTAAAGCGTTATGAGCAAACTTCAATCCCTGAAATTACAATACTGACAAGCATAATTCTAAAAAGGAAAAAATAAAATGAAAAATAAACCTAACTCACTTTCGTAGGAATCACGGTTGCATTTAGCTAATGCAACAAGCCTTTTAAACCACTTGGTGTCCCAAGTGGACGAGTGAAGTCTCGTGAGGGTTTACAGGGAACACGCCCACAAAGTTCATTTAAAAACTAATACAAGGTTACTGTGTTTTAAAATGAAAGAATTAAAGCAGAGGAGAGTTACGTCGTAACTCCAATACGAGAGTTACGCCGTAACTTGCAAAACCTGGTATGAGCTGAGAAGCGAATAGTTACGACGTAACCACTGAGATGGTATTACGCCGTAATTGGTAATGCGTCAAGAATTCTGCTGCTAAAATGTTGGTTACGGCGAAATCACAAATATGAGTTACGCCGTAACTCTGTTCAGATCAGCAACTGCAGCAGTAATTACTTCATTTTCTCCTGCAAAAATGGTTAAAAAACACAAAACCCAACAGAAAGGAAATAAAAACAAAAGAAAGGGATAATTCGGTTTGTCTCCCGAAAGAGCTCTTTTCCTTATTAACGAGTCTTTAAGTTAGACTCAGAGCCGCGGGGCTCCTATGGGGGTCTTTGAGCTTGCCCCACTTCTTCAATATCCTTCATCAAATTGTGCCTCATCCATGCAACATTAGAGGCAGTTCGGAGGTATTCAATGGTTTCGATCTTTCGGACTTTACAGAATTTCTCCTCCGGACCTAGGTGGTAGCGAGTGAATTCGGATTTTTCTACTATAATAGGGGGTGGTCTTTTGTAGGGTATCCCCAGGAGCTTTCACCTTCTTTGCTCGTAAGCTTCGTCATCGGGATCAATGAACTCTTCATTTCCTTGCAACTCAAGGTAATCTAGCATCCCTTCGATATCATCGTCATCAGAATCAGTACCCTTGAACCATTCTTCATCCAGCGAATTCTCCACTAGAACGCGCTTGCATTCTTCTTTATTATTAATCACCCGCTCTATGTCCACGTCAATTGTTATTTTACTCGTATTTTTGCTACTTTTGTCGTTAGAATTTTCTTGATCCATGTATTCCTTCCAAATCTTATCTTTTGTTAATGCATCCACATGCACATACTTAATTTTTACCCAACTATCAAACCCCAGGTTGTCTATCCAAGGTAAACTCGTTCTCTCCTTGTCATTGGTTGAGGACCAAAAGAATTCATCTTTTCCTAATCTTCCAGAGTTGCTTCCACCATCACACATATCGTCATACGGGTTGCATGATGCCCAGAAAATTTCCCCAGGGGATTTTGTCACACCCCCAATTTACCTGTTTTGCAGCGGAATGGAATTCCTGGGGGCTTGACTGTCATAGCACCACATCACAGTTATATTGAACGACCTAAAGTGCCGTTTTAAAAACACATCGTTGGATATTATAATAAAAACATTCAGAGTACAACATCGGTCCCAAAAGGTTTACAAAGTTTGCGGAAATACAAATATGATACAATCCAAACGATGTTTTGAAATAAAGTGCCATAATGTACATAATGTAAGTCGACACCGCGACTCAAAATGTAGGTCCCTAAACCATGTCATGATGATAATGCCTCAGTTACCTGAAAATACATTGCTAAAAACGGTCAACAATAATGGTGGTGAGAAATCATAGGTTTATGTAAATGTTTTATACGACTACACAAGTATCAATCATGCATGACTATCCAGTCACGTAAAAATAATGTTACAATTGCTCTAAGCCCATGATCCCCCCGAAAACTAGACTGTTCAATCATGTATGCCCCTGCAGAGTGTTTGCCAGACAACTCCGTAATGTTATCAAATGAAATGCATCCGTTTACCTGGCTGGGATTCACCAACCCGGTGGAGGCGTACCGATAGATCTATCCACTCATCCTCGCTTCAAAGATTAACGGTTCATGTTCAAGAAATGGGGACTTTCAAATTGGCAAATGCGGTAACTTAAGCAATGTAATGAATTTAACATACTTGGTATCGTACAAAGAAAAATGTAGTGCAATGTATTCTCCCCCGTGGGTTTGAAATAATCGAAAGCATGTAAAACGGGGCTATGAAAACTCACTTGGTAAACTGGAATAATGGCAAATGTGAGTACACGAGGTTTAATGTGATGCGTTAAACGGGAACTATTATCAATGATGATATGTCATGAGTTGCAAAGTAATGTTATGCATGCACTTGATATGTTATTTATACCATTTACGAGTTTTGAAAATATTACTCGACGTCGAAAAATACTCTTTTGACGTCTTGGCCAATCAAAAATCACTTTACATGTTTTTACGTAAAAATGTCATCCTACAATGGTTTTATAATGATTTTTAGTGAAATTACAACTTTTCGTCGCAAAACAATGTCGTCGGAATTTTTATGAAAATAACAAAAATGGCTTTGGAAAAATAGTCGTAAAACAGTGTACGTCGGTCGTTAGAGCTTTCACAACGAACTCGACGGTTTTGGAAAGTTTGTATCGATATCTAAAAGTTTCAGTTCAGGAGTTTTCGTCCCAAAGGTCTCGAACACAAAGATAATAAGGGTTAAAGATGGTGGTTTTTGGCTAATTGTGTGCAGAAAATTAGTTACGGCAAGTTTATGAAAAAGTGCACATCTTTGTCGTTTCAAATCCGTTTTCTACGTTTAATATGTCCTTAGCTTCGTATTGAAGTAAACTAATATATTTTTGAGAAGTCGAAATAATTTGTGAAGCTTAAGGCTCATTTTTGACCTGTACAAGATAAAAACATGTTGCTGAAATTTCTGAAAATTATAATTTTCGTCGTCAAACTTGTAAAATCCATAACTTTCTCGTTATAACTCCGTTTTAATCCGTTCAAGCGGCCACGGATTCGTTTTAAAGTATATTTTCTAAATATCATGGCCAAAAAGTCGTGCCTACTGTCGGATTTTCCAGAAAATCAAAACAAGGACAGAACACAAAATATACTTATCGAAAATAGTTTTTCTCGGACAAAACCTATTCTAATCCCTTCAAATCAACACCAAAACTAATCTAATCCTACCATACACCTTCTTAGGGTGTCATGGGTTCCTAATCACCATCAATTTTTTGTTTTGACCAACCAATACCAAGGGGATAATTATAGGATGACCATATATATATATAGATAACTCTAAAATCATGAAATAAATGGTATAAATCACATATCATGCATATAAGCTCCAAAAATGAAAAGAAACATATGAAAATGAAAAGGAAACTTGAAAATGATAAGAATATGCTTACTAGTAATAGTGATGAGGTGAAAGTAACAAGGATTAGCCTAAATACTCTTGGTTTTTATTTCAAAACCTTATATAGAGTATATACTAGATTGTAATAACACTTGATCTTGAAAAGTTTTTGATCCCTTGTACACCCTTTGTGTGGCCGGTTTTGATGGAGCAAAACAAAGAGAGAAAGAGTTTTCCACACTTGTAAACTTATGAGAAGAATGAGATAAATAAAAAGTGTAGTAAGACTTTATGTACAAGTATCATTTATTAACAATCAAAGGCCATACACATTTTAATGCAAGCCCTCCCCTATGGCCGGATTTAGGGGAGTATTGTTTCCCAAGATATTTTTTTTTTTTTTTTTTTTTTAAAATGTATATATATATATTGTATAATTTGTGTAATTGTTAAAATGTAGTGAAATGTATAAGTAAAGGTAAATGGTAATACTTGGTGCAAGTAAGTTTTTAATAAGTCAAATTAGAATGTAAAGAGATGATAAAATTTGTAAAAATACATTCCTTGTGAAAATTGAGTGATAAAATAATTATCGTATAATTTTTAAGAAAAACGTCGTAATAATTTAACTTTAATGATTTATTTACCAAATAAATTTGAAACACTAGGAAAACTAAAAATATAGTTTTTATAAACTAAATGTAAGTTTAAAAATACATCGGGATCATTTTTGAAAGTAATGGATTAAATATTCAAAATAATAACTCACGCGATAAAGATTATTAAATATAAGAATTACGCGTTGAATATGAAATGAAATGTCGTGAATGAATTAATGAGGTGCAAATGATGTCCATGGAATGTAGACTAATCTTAGTCCATATGAAATGTACGTGATGTCATGATCATGAATTCGCCGCTAAACCTCCAAGGTTACGCGAATTTGAAACAAGTAAACCAAGTTTACTAAAAATGTTGAAATAATGAGACATGAATCGTGTCGAGAAATGACCTGAAAGTACGGATTGTCACAGATTTTATTTTTCTCACCAGTGACTGCGTAGTTCTATGTTGTCAGTTTCATTTAAATGCTCTTCCGTGCAGAGTATATCATTATTAGTCTCATCCTTTCGAATATGCTTCGCGTAATCAACTTTTAGCTTCATAAGAAGATTTGGATTGATCTTGGCATTCCCAAATTGAATTGCGTACCAATCTTTGAAGGCCAAATTACCGAATTTTATCCCGTGTCTTTCACGCTCATGAGGGCATGTCCATTCTTTCATTTTTTCATTGTCTCCTCCATTGTAATACTCGAGGAAAGGGCTGTATGTGGGCCATGCCCTTGTGGTTTCTTCATCAGTAATGGCGACAGGAGTAAACCAGTGAGTGATAAGTGGCGCTTCTTCATCATCAAGGGAGAGTTCCTCGAGTTTTTCTGATCCGTCCAAGTCGAGGAATTTTTCGCCCATGTATCCCAGTTACGCCGTAACTGAGATTCTTGGTTACGGCGTAATTCATTATTGTCGTATTCCTCAGTATTCATCACAACTCGTTGTCGTGTCAAACACGAGGTTACGCCGTAACTCATTAGGTATGTTACGGCGTAACTCATATCTGTTGACGAAATCGTCCCCTAAACTCGTATCACTGGCCTGAACCTTCGAGTTATCATCCGAGAAAATTACCTTACATTCCATAGCTGGTCTAGATCCTTCAGGTTTATCGTTATTCCTTCTTACTTTTTCGCTGAGATTTATCACCATGGATTCAAGGTTTTTAAGAGTTGAGTCGTGTTTGGAATTGTTTCTATCAGTGTTTTCCTGGAATTCCTTCAACCATTCATCTTGCTCCTTTTGTTTTTGGGCTGAATTTTTCAGAAATTTATTAATTGTTTCTTCAAGACTGGGCTTTCTTTCTCCATAAGGCCCACAGTTGTAATTACCACGATACCCATTTCGATTGCCACCGTAAAATGGTCGATTTTCTCCATACTTAGCTTTTTCGATATCCTCTTCGTCCATATGAGGAAAATTTTTCGTAAGATGTCCTCCTCCACAGCTTTCACACCCCACTTGAATGGCATGAACGGTTTCCCTGACTTTCAGCATATCTCGACTGAGGCTTTCAATTTTACTAGCGATTGCTGCAATTCTGTCGAAACTTTCGCCTAAGTTTCTTTTACTTCCACCGTCGTGCCATTTTTGAGAATGGTCCGCCATTTTTTGAATGGCTTCTATTGCAGTAGTAGGAGTCATATTCGGGATAGGTCCTTGATAATCTAGCATCTGTCTCGTAGTTACATTTATTCCTTTGTAGAAAATATTGACCTTCTGCTGGTTATTAAGATCATTGGTAGGACACTTATAAAGAAGATCGTTGTATCTTTCCCAAGCTTGATACAGAGTTTCGTCGTCTTCCTGTTTGAAATTGTGGATCTCCAAGAGTTGATAAGAAATCTTTGATGGTGGGCAATATCTTTGGATTAAGTATTTCTTAAGCAGTGCCCAAGTATTAACTGCCCCGGCGAGAAATCTTTCGATCCATCTTCTGGCTCCAGTTACAGTCATAGGGAAGACCCTGAGCATAACAGCATCATGAGACATGCCTGGAATGTTGAAAAGGCTAGCGATGTATAGGACATTTTCAACGTGCTCATATGCGTCTTCGTCCCTACTTCCTGAAAAAGGGTTAGCGCGAAGCTCCCTCATAAATTGGTCTTTAATCTCGAAACGAACATCCGCTCCGATTGCCGGTCTTACGAGACCCGACCCTTGATCAGCTCTAGTCAACGCCAAGTATTCCTGAGTGAGGTCATCGATGTTAACCACTTCCATCGTACCTGAAAACTTGAAATATGATCGTGAGAAAAGTTTAAATATGAAATGAAATACTTAATATAAATCCTAATATAGCTCCCTGACAGCGGCGCCAAAAACTTGATGCAGGTTTTACTGACCAGGTCTTAATATTTATAGTGTCTCGCTATACCTATGGTCTACCCTAATGCACTAACGGGCAGTGTACCCGGTCGTGTGTAGTGTAGTAAATGGTAAAGGCGAGGTCGTCCCAAGAGCTATGTGTGTCGGATAATTAATAAGTCTAATTGTCACTGAATATAAATGGTTTGATAGGATTTTAATTAATTAAACTACGAATGCAGAATATAAAAGCAAATAAATGGTAGAAAGGTAATCAATAGAGGAATAGTGGTGCTAACCTAGTTAATCCTCCTAACTAGTTATGTCTACGTCTACCTACTTCCAATTACTTCAGGTGGGGTCAAATTCGAGAGGACAACATTTGGTCAATTCGCCCTAACCTATCAGCAAAGATGCCACCATAGGAGAAATCAGGCGCACCGTCATAAGTCCTGTTGTTCCTGGTCCCCTAAGCCGAGTCATTAAGTACCGCTACATGCTAGATTCTAAATAGTGAGTGCCCGGCCGTTAGGAACTTAGACACTACACCCCCCAATTATTAAGTTCATCCAAACGATAGGTGATCAGTTGGTCAAATTGCACAAGTAGAAAGGGTCGTCAGTTGGTCATATCTTACCCTTCCCGTCTCAGTCCGCTCACCTAGGGTCAGTTGGTCATATCTCCTATGCAATTGACCTCTACCGCCATTCAAAACTACCGAACCAGGGGTGACTACCAAAGAACTAAGCATGCATACACTTAGAAATAATTATACGGAAGTAAAGGTAAACGCAAACAAAACAATTAAGGAATCATAACTAGGCTAGCACCAAAGGGTGCTTAGCCGCTCATATTAATCATGCACATCAATTCAATATTCAAAGGTACGAAATACATGAATTGAAAGTAAAAGAAATAATAAACGCTAAAGCTTATCGTAATGGTGTGACTTCTCCCTTGGAAACAGCTCCGTATGCTTCCCTAGACCTTCCTTGAGCTTTTTCCCACGTTCTCAGAGTGTTGTGTGTGGAATGGGATGATTAGAAATGCTGGAATTCGTGGGGTATTTATAGGCCAGGTCTGGGTTACGGCGTAACCAATATATGAGTTACGCCGTAACCTTCTATATCTCCGTAAATGCACTAGATCTGCTAGTTACGGCGTAACCTAATAAGTGGTTACGCCGTAGTCTTCAATAAACCTGGTTACGTCGTAAGTGATGCAGTAGTTACGGCGTAAGTATCAGCGGCGTGGAACCTCTTTTGACCTAATGGAGTTACGTCGTAATCTTTGGAAGGAGTTACGCCGTAACCTCTTGATGAGTTGGACTTCAGGGTCACGCAATAGTTACGGCGTAATGTGAGAGACGAGTTACGCCGTAACCTCTTCAAAATAAGCATACTGTGATAAATCCTTAGTAATGTTTCCATTTCCGCGTCTCTTTAGCTCCAATGCTCGAAATTTACCTGAAAGTGTAAATCAATGGAAAACAAGCGTAAATCCATATAAATGATAAATAACGAGCATTTACGGGGGAAATTGACACTTAATATTCAGGACTATTTGATGTTATCATCTACCCACTTTTTGTAAAGTGGAAACATCTTAAAAAGTTCCATTTGAAAGGGATCACGATGAATAAGTTCCCTGTTACAGGTGAGTCGAGTTGGATCGGTTCTTCTTATAAAATGGTGTTTCGAACGGTAACGGGATCATCAAGAGGAGTGTGATAGGTTAGGTTTGAATCAGTTGAAAGGTGAAGATTTGTGAGAGACCAGTCACTAGAGTACATACAAAAACCTCTACAAGCGACATGAAGAATTTTGGCAAAAACGGTAAGAGGTAGGACAATGCTCTGTTCTTTGATTATAAAGGCAATGGAAATGGTTCAATCATCGTTTCTAATGATTCAGACACTTCTATAGTACTCAAGAACGAAGACGGGACAAATTTATTCATCCATATTAAGAAGGCAAGCAAAGTTGATTGTAGAGAAGACTTGAGGAATGCCGGTATCTTCAAGAAAAGATTGCTCAACGACTTGTACTTCATGAATAAGACATTTTTGAATCATTTTGAAGATTTTCTGGTCACTAGTTGAAAGACCTTTTTTTCGGTGATGAATTGGAATGTATTGAACGATATCATGATGATCTTGTTGGGTTGGCTTAGGCATTTTTGAACCTAAAACAATATGACACATTTTAACCAAGTAAGATACGTGTTCAATATTGAATTGTGTGGTTGTGTGTTTGAGTTAAGATAATTCTGGACGAGTTAATGCCTTGTCTAGAGGCATTCCAAACACTAAAAATATCAACTGGATTTCAAAGAATTATCACAAAACGGTTGGTAATTTTATTTCTTAACAAAAAAAAGGTAAGCATTATGACTTTTAACAAATCATTTTTACTTTAATTAACAATGCCAAACACACACTTTAATATTTTGCTGTTCATTAATCGAAAATTATTTTCATGTGGTTTTTGTGAAAATCAACTTAAGTTTAAGAAAATGCAATTCCTAACTAAGAGGAATCAAATTAGATAACTAATTTACACAATGTGATATCAAGAATGAATTAATTTTGACAAAACCCATTTGGATCAATTTTGATCATAAACCTTAGAAAAAGGACATTGAGATGATGTAATTACTTAAAAAGGTGGTTAACAAACAGAGATGGATGATGATTTAGCCCTAGAAAGAATGAGTGTGTGTTTGTGGTCATTTGTGTGAAGAGTGGGAAATTTTTGAGTTTATCAGTTAAGGCAGAAGGAGTTATGATGGGTCTGTTAAGGCGGTTCCACTGGATCCTTTGAAAAAGGGATCTGTCCTGTTAAGATGAAGGGATCTGGCTTGACAGCAAACACAAAGTTTGTTTGTTTGGTTTTTAATGTAACATTTATTACTTATTCCTTTATGTTAGGTGTTTATAGTATATGTTTCGAAGAGATGGCTAATGGTCCTAAGTAAATGATTTATTTAGACAAACTCGAGAGTTTTTGTGTTTATGTATACTAATGTTACGAGAGAATAAACAAGAAACAAGAAAAACGAGATAATAATCATATTACATTCATTTCAATGCACAAAGCGATACAAAAGATTGGATAAATGATAAAAACATAAAATCCTAGAAGAAAGTACAATGCCCTACGATGAACTTGATCATTGGGTAGATGAGCGTGACGAGAGAAATGATGATGATCACAAAAACGATACTAGACACTTTTTGTGGAGATTTTCACCTTTTTCTATTAAGAATGTTTTGGAGATGAGTGATAATTTGAAATTTGAGTGTGAATGAGATTTGAATGAAGAAGTTTAGAGAAAATAAAGAGGTTTAAGAGATTGATTACTATTCCTAACCATTCGAGCGGTGTGGGAGTTTGTGAAGAGATATTTTTGAATGTTGAGGTTTGGTACATCAAATATTCCATGTTGTGGTTGGACAATTTGGTTAGTAACAACATATTAGAAACAAGGCGAATGTATAATGGAAATAGTCAAACCAAAATTTCTAGTAAAAAAAGTTAAATAAAGGCTATTATACTTATGTTAGTCATGCTCACATGATGATAAAAAAAATCTAAATATTTAGCTGGTAACAGCTAGAGATGAAAAATAAACATGTAATACAAACAAATAGACTTCTATGAGAATATAGCTACTTACTATATAACCATCATAATTATGTATATCTGAGAGATTAAAAGAGCAGTTACTTATAAACCTAGATTCTAACTAGATGCAAAAAACACAGGTCATGAAAACAATTAGTTATTAGTAGTATTTTACTAAAGAGTTGAGATGCAATAACATACATTTCCTATATTTCCTTGAGTAGCTTTTGAAACCATTTTCAAATAATATATCATAAGCTTTTAAAATACCTGTAGGTTTATTGATGGAGAGGTTTGATATACATTTTGGTTCTTCTATATGTGTCATCTTTATTCTTTTTTTGATTGAAAGTAACTTTAGAACTTTCTTATCATGGAGATTTCTTGAAAAAATGTTTATTATGACCAGGGGCGGAGCCATGTTAGAAGTAGTAGGGGGAATTGCCCCCAACCAAGTTCTTGGGGAAAGAGTAAAACTAGTAAGAAAAAAAGTAAAATTAGCAGAAAAAATGGCTTGTGCCCTCGGTTCAAAAATCCGAGTGCCCTCGTCGGTGGTTAACTTCCAACAACAAGTGCTCTAAAATGTTATTTCTTCGTTTAAGAAGACATGTAAATGACTTTTTTTCTTTTTCTCTGATTTTTTTGGGTAGGTATAGAGATGAAGAAGATAGATTAATTGGGAAGAGGGAAAGCTTAGGGATCCACGTTAGAGTTTAGACCAATGGCTTAAGCAATTATTTATATTCTCTATTTAAAAAAAGTTACTAGCCTTTAATGTCACTTGCTTTATTGGTTTATCATAAAAATGTTTTTTGTTTTCAAAGTAGCATTGTAAATTTGGTTATTCAAAGATTTAAATTGTAGTTTTGATATAAAATTTATTTTGTTTCAGTATAATGTTTTGAAAGTAGCGAGCGGGTATTTAAGAGATGTTTAGTTTGTCTCATTTTTGTAAAGTAATTAAAATTTACCAATGAGAATAAAAATAATTTATTTTACAGACCATTCGTTAAATTTAGTGTTATTCATGTTTCGTTTTATGTAAACCAGCACAACTTACTAGTATTAATCGCCTTTAAATTAGAGTATTTTTACTCTTGACCCGACCCGACCTAACTTGCTTCGAGTTGCACAAAAAATTGCGTTTTTCATCATATAATATATCCTTTTCCATTGCTCACTGCCCCCGATGGTCACTTTTTCTGGCTCCGCCACTGATTATGACTATCTAATGAAGTAGTAGTAATGTTTATCTTAAATATATCATTGATGCAGGTTTTTCAACCAGGATTTAATATTTCTAAGTCTCGTCTACCTAAGGTCTACCTATTGCACTAACGAGTTGTGAACCCGATCGTGCGTAGTATAGAAGGTGGTAAAGCCGAGGTCATTCCCAAGAGCTATGTAGATGAGGATCCTAATTAAGTCTAATGTCACGGTTTTAAAAGGTTTTAAGTTGAAATGATTAATTAAACTAATAGACAAGAAATAAAATGTGGAAAGTAAATGAGGTTGTGAACGATAGAGATAAAATGTGCTAACCTAATTAATCATCCTATCATGTTTTGTCTATGTTTTCTAATTACTTCATATTGATTCAAGTAAGGGTTCAAGTCGCTAGACAGCATTTGGTCAATTCGTCATAGCCTATCAACAAAGGTTCTTACCCGACGTCAAAGGCCTACCCTTTGGGGAGTAGAGGGTCTCAAGCAACCTAAACTAAGTCATTAAGTACCCTACATGAAAGATTCGAAACAATGCGTGCCCGAGCGCTAGCATCTTAGACACACATCCCTAACTTCTTAAGTTCCTCCTTCCGAACGGTGATCCTTTGGTCAATTCGCACAAGAGGGATTGGTAGTCCTTTGGTCAATTCTTACCAACCCTCTCTACCTACTTACCTAGGGTCCTTTGGTCAATTTTCTTAAGCAAATAAATACGACTGCAACTCAAAACTACCGAAGCTAGGGTGACTACCAATGAACTATGCATGTATACACTAGAAACAATTATAGAAGAATGAAAAAATAAACAATACAATCAAGGAATCATAACTAGGCTAGCACCAAAGGTGGTTAGCCGATCATATTAAAAGACACAATCAATTCAATGTTTAACATGATTAATGAAGACATGAATTAAAGTGCAAAGAAGTAGTAATCATTAAAGCTTATCGATGATATGGTGTGATTTCTCCCTTGGAGATGGCTTCGTATGATCCGTATGATCTGCCCTTGGAACCCTCTTCACATTCGCTGCCTTTGTGTGGTGAGTGAATGATGTCAAATGCAGATTTTAGGGATTGTATTTATAGGCCCGATCATAGTTACGGCGTAACTTAAGTTGAGAGTTACGCCGTAACTTAATTATCCTCCAAACTCAACTCTCATAGTGGTGATTACGGCCTAACTTAAGGAATTGTTACACCGTAATTATAGCTCCACCGTAAATTTAATGAGGATTACGCCGTAACTTAATTACCCTCCAAACTCAAGTCTCGTAGTGCTGGTTACGTCGTAACGCAAGTTTGGATGTTACGGCGTAGTTTATGGAGGTGTAAAATTCCACATGACCTAGATGTTAAGGCGTAACTTAAGTTGAGAGTTACGCCGTAACTGCTGTTGACTTGGTCTTCGTATCATAATCAGCTACGGCGTAATTGAGAGTAGGAGTTACGTCGTAGCTTCTTCAATAAGAGCATACTAAGGTAAAAGTTGTTAAGAATATCTCCAAATCCGCGTCTCTAAGCTCCAATGCTCATATGTTACCTGGAAACGAAATATAAAGGAATAAGAGTATATATCCATATAAATAACACAAAATATGAGCATAAACGGGGGAAATTGACACTTAAAAGTTAGGATTATTTGATGTTATCAATTATCAATACTATCATTATCTCAGATAGAAATTTTATCATATTTGTAAAAAGGAATTTAATGTTTGTTTTTGTAAATATTTCCCTTCTATATTTTTCAAAGATTCACTGATCGTTTCATGTTTTAAAGTACAATATACTTTAAAAAACTTAGTAATGTAGCTCTGATGCCAATTGTAGAAAACTAAAAGGGGGGGGGGGGCTGAATAGTTTTACCAATTAAAATTTGGTTTCAATTAATTTAGATCAAGTATATGTCAAACCTTTTATATAGTGCAATATTAATATTGCAAGAATATAACAAATACGAATTCAAAGTAAAGTAAAGAGAGATAGAATCGTGACACAAGTATTTATAGTGGTTATGATACAAGGTCTATCTTCCTTGCCCTACTCCATTCCTCGAGAGTTCGTAAACAATAGATGAAGAAGCTCCTTATCCGGCGGAGAAGCCTCACAATGTCGCTTACACTTTATCTAGTACAAAGCTAGATACTGGGTTCTTGTTCACGGAAGAACCTTTCGTAACATGGCTTACGTTTTATCTCGTACTAAGCTAAGTACCAGGTTCTTTACAATGGAGGAACCAACCCAACAACACAAACTAAGATTACAAGTTTATGATACAATATGATGAATGAAATACAATAATCAAATCAGTAATCTTGTAATGATGATGATGGATAAAAACACTTCTCTTGAAGCTTGAAAGTCTCGTATAAAAAAATCATGATCTCGTCTTTTACGAAGAACTAAGAGAATCACCAAAAGTAAACTACAAGAAATGATCTGAGATCTGAGTTAGACATATAAGAGTATAAAGAGAATTATAGAAGAGATGGTAAAAAAAATTAATAAATGGCCATCTATTTATAGGAAAATTTTTCTCTGACCTTCCTGATCCGGTGGATCCATTTTAGAAGAGATCCGGCCAGCGTTACACGAGGGATTCGGGTTACTGGATCAAACAATCCATATATTCGATCACTAAGTCCGAGTTTTGGGTCATGGGTTCCGGGTTTTAGGTCATAAATGCCCAATAAATCTTGAGACATCTTGCTAGATATTCGAAAGATAGGGGTGAGGTCATGCATGAGTGATGTGCTATTTCATCCTGCTTTTAACATTTATAAAACTTAGATAACTTAGGATAAACACATACTAACGGGCAGAGAACCCGATCAGATGTAGTAAAGCCTTAGGTAAATCCGAGTATCGTCCCAAGAGAACCGTGACATTGAAAGAACTAAGATGATTAGAAATAATATAGATAATAGGTTGGTGTGATAAGATTGTTGTAACTCATCGATATGCTATTATTCCATACACACAGATACCAAAATTTTTGGACAAAGAGATAGATAAACAAAGCTTAACGAAGAACACAAATATGAATCGATTCTCGATATACAGGTTCAATATAGTGGTTAATTGTCACCAGACTCCTTTGGTCAATTCGTCATGGCCTATGGTTCTTAGATTCCTCACCAAGATGAACAGGTCACCCGGGATCATTCGGAAACCTAATAGCAGTCATTAAGGGCCAAATCTAATAGATCTAGTCTGTGGAAACCTGGCCGTTAGGAACTTAGATTTCCCCTAACCTCTTAAATACCTCCACTTGATAGGTGATCATTTGGTCAGTTCGCACACGAAGAGTGGTTGTACTATGGCCAATTCCTTCCATACTTCGCAATCTATCAGACTGGGGTCAGTTGGTCATATCTCCCAGCCCTTTAGATACTAAAAAGCTTATAATATTACCAAGACTAGCGATCTATGATAAGACTAGTAAATTTCTATAAAGAATTAAAGAGAAGATCAATAACACAAATGCAAACTTCAATTAATAACATGAATTCTTAGTATAAGTCCTAGAAAAATATAAAAAGAATTTAAACTCGAATACAACGGAAATCATAGACGAGAACTTCGTTATTCAATGCTCCTAAGCCATGCTTCTTCTTCTGTGTTTGATCTCCCCAAAACCTAGAAGTTTTGTGTTAGCCTTAATAGTTTTATTAGAAGTGATGGTCATTCACGTTTAGGAATTTTGTAACGTGTGTTAGATATCGTATTAGAATAGTCAACGGGCTCATGGATTGGACTAAGCTAATTGGCTAATAGTTTTGTTAATCTAGCCTTATATCAATCCATGTCCAATCCAATCCAATCGAAGCCCATCCAAGGCCTATGGCCAAGCCTTAGGGCATCATGTTACTTGTACTATATAAACCCCTCAAATCTCATTTGAGGGGTGTGCTTGAGTGTGTGTGTGTGTGTTTTTCATATGAAATATTGTTTTCATTTCTTCTCTCTATCTCTCTAAATATACACGCCTAATATATCATTCAAGTCACCATATCTATTTCTCTCATCTTAATCTTTCCTCTTCTTTATTTACGCATATAGTTTGTGTTTGTGTTTCGTAGTCTAAGCGTAAAGTGGTTTCACGTGGGTATACTTGTGCTCGTTTAGTGGGTTTGTCATAAGGTTGATATATTTAAGGTCCTACAATTGGTATCAATCGCCTAACAATGGTTTAGGAGTGTTGTGTTACGTTTTGTATTAGAACTTTACACAAAAGTTGCGTTTTTCCTATAAAACGTGGACTTTTATCATAAAGTTTTGATTTTTACGTGTTTTTAAGGTTAAAGCTGTCGACTTTCTTGTTTATTAAGTGTTTTGGAAGAAGTTTGTGCAAAAGAAATCGTTTGGAAACGTGTTTTGGGTGAAAAAATTCATGTTTTTACAGTTCTGGGCATTCCTACGCGTAAGCATACTTTTTGGTCAAAACCCTCTTTTTACGCGTAAGAAAGTCAAAACTCTAATCCTACGCGTAAGGTCTACGCGTAAGAATTTCTGTTTTCTACGCATAAGCTTTTGGTGCAGATTCTTCGAGTTTCAACGGTTACTCAGTGCTTCCCTCACTTGGATAAGTTTGTGGAACACTTCGACTTTGGATATCTCTTACATTGTGATAGTGTAAAGGATTTTGTGGGCAAAACCCTAGTTTTTACGCATAAGCTAAAAACTTACGCGTAGAATTTCTTTTGCCTAAGCATTTTCTTACGCATAAGCTTGACTTACGCATAAGCAAATCCTACGCATAAGGATTCTACGACTAAGCTTTTCGTTTTACGCATAAGCTAAGGTTTTTCAAGTCTACGCGTAAGCTAGGCATCCTACGCATAAGATCCTACGCCTAAGCAGTCTACGCCTAAGCACCAACTCTACTCGTAACTTCTTCTCTCTACGCCTAAACTCTTCAAAATTTGAGTAAAATTTAAATTTTAGGGGAGTCTAAACGTTCAATTTTTACGCGAAATTCAAATTTTGGTATAACTTGAAAAAGTTTGGTCAAAAATTCAAATTTTTCGACCCAAATTCAAATTTTTCGGTCAAATTTGGCGTCAAAATTGTCATAACTCAAATTTTTCATACGACCTTAGAATTGATTTTTATAGTGAATTTCAAATTTTGGGAGAAAATTTTTTACGCTTAAGAACCAAGTTCACGAGTACGACTTTCAGAAAAACTTCAAACGGCAATATCCTATTAAACACAACTCCTTTATCGTTGAACCGATCCTACATCAACTTTATCATAACATACCTTCATCAATGGCAACTCAACAAGACATTCATGCAGCCGGTGCCGAAAACCGTCCTCCTATGTTGGAAAAAGGTGGTTATCTTCAATGGACAAGTCGTATGCTTCGTTACATCAAGACCAAACCTAATGGAAAACTCATGATTCAATCCATTACAAATGGACCCTTCAAGCCTCGACAAATCCAAATCCTTGGAAATGCTAATGCAACACCTCCCGTCCCACCAACTTCTCGTGATCAAAACGAATCAGAATACACTGAAGAGGATCAGAAACAAGTCGATGTAGATGACATGGCAATTCACATTGTCCAACTGGGTTTACCAAGAGACATCTTTGCTGCAGTAGACAGCTGTGAAACTCCTTTCGATATGTGGGAACGTGTTAGACGGCTTTGTCATGGAACAGAAATTGGTCAACAAGACATGGAGAACAAGCTGCTAACTGAATGGGAAAGTTCACTTCAACTCCAGGAGAATCCATTGAATCCTACTATGGAAGGTTTTGCACCTTGATGAATGAGCTTATCAGAAACAAGTTGGCACCCAGAACTATCGTTCAAAATATCAAATTCCTGAACAATCTTCTAGAGGAATGGGGACGATGTGGAAAACTAGAAGGGGGGTTGAATAGTTTTACCAATTAAAACTTCCTTTTAATCTATTTAGATCGACTTATGTCAATCTATTTGGATGTGTGTGTTGGATGTTGATAAACAAGCATGTAAAGGTAAGTAATGAAAAGATTAGAGTAAGAAGCACAAAACCATAACGCAAGTATTTATAGTGGTTCGGCTACAAGGTCACCTTCCTTGCCCTACTCCACTCCCCGAGTCACCTACTCAAGAGTTCGTAATCACTACACCAATCTCATTCTGGCGGAGAAGCCTTCACAACGTCGCCTACTCTTTTTCCGGTACTAGGCTAACCACCGGGTTCTTTCACTCCAAGGTGAACCACACCTACACAACGTCGCCTACCCTTTATAAGGTACTAGGCTAAGTACCTAGTTCTTTCACACCTTAGGTGAACTACACCTTCACAACGTCGCCTACCCTTTATTAGGTACTAGGCTAAGCACCTAGTTCCATTTCAATGGAGGAACTACTACCACACTACACCAACGACTAATCCCAAAGGAGATCTACTCCTTTACAACATCAACAAGGATATCAATATCCTTGGATCTAATACTAGTCTATCTTGTACATCGAAACACACCAAATCAAATGTACATCTAAGGCACCTTTCACTAATGCCTTTGACTAGATCTACAAGACACCTTTCACTAATGTCTTGTGTCTTCACTTCTAAGCATCTTTCACTAATGCTTCTTTGTCTTGACTTCTAAGCACCTTTCACTATTGCTTCTATGTCTTGACTTCTAAGCACCTACCACAAGTTCTTTACCCTATAGACGATAGATACCCTTCACTAATATCTTCGTCTTGACTCTTGAGACATCTTTCACTAATGTCTTCAACACTACACTTCTTTGAAGAAAGAAAGGAATCATCAACAAGAAGACTTCAGTAGCCTTGATGATGAGGAAGCATGGCAACTCATGGACTTGAGCTTGCTCGACTTCAAAGGTGGTGATCTTGCCTTTAAGAGGAACCTAAAAGATCACACAAAAACAAAACTACAAACATAGATCTCTTGGATCTAAGGTTAGTGAGATTTAACTCAGGGGAGAAAGTATATTGAAAGGGGTAAGAAACAATGAAGAAATGGCTCACTATTTATAGAGGAAAAATCCTACTGTTCCCCGGATCCCACGGATCCCTACCACAAGGGATCCGGCTAGCACAAAGCTAGGGATCCGTTGTCCGCTCCTCTTTGCCCATGGGTATTTTTGGTTATGGGTCATGGGTCATGGGTTATGGGTTGATCCATGGTTTTCTTTCTAGATACAATGAACTTGGTTAAGTGGTATATATAAAACCATGGGTTGTGGGTCAAAACCATTTGCTAGTATTTTACCCATTTAGTATACACTTAGTTTTTACCCATTTTAGTATACTTAGTTTAAGTATATGTTTAACCCAATATGTAAACACTAGTTGTTGTACATATGTATCTAAATCATAAAATCACTTATACTTGTTTTAGTGTTTTATGTGAAAGCGTAAGTGTGTTAGAAAACTATTAACTCAAACTATTTACGTACTCTATTTGTTTCGTTAAAATGATTTTACTTTTGTTATCGACAAAACATTAGAAGATCGTAAAATATAAATAAACGTTTTTACGGCTTATTTGTATTAACAATCTCCCCTTTTTGTTGATGACAAAACATAAAATTATTTTAAGGAAAAAGCTAGAATTCGTAAAAATTTGAATTTGTAGTTTTTACTTTCTTCTCCCCCTTTTTGTCGAAACAAAAAGTGTTTGAAGGAAGGCAACACGTTGTTTTTAAGAAAAACATGTGAAAGAATTAAAAGTAAAAAGATATAGAGAGCAAATAATGGGAAATGATCTCGTCTTTTACTCCCCCTTGATGAGTCCATCCCTATGTAAAGGCGTCAAGTAAATGATACTAATATAGTTTGTTTGCAAATAAGTTTGCAAAAGATATCGTCTACGAGATGAATGTGCTCCCCCTTGATGATAACATTGCAAAGGGATGTCACGAAATGTAAACCTAGTATTGCAAGTGATTTGCAATGTATTGCTTTGACATAAAGCTCCCCCTAGCTTTATGATGTCAAAGTCTTCATATGTAAATTGAATAACTACAAAACAAAGGTTAGAAATCAAGTATAATTCACAATTTCCTGCAAATGTGATTCAAGTTAGTAGAAAGAAGGCTTTCTGTCTCACGGATCCTGCGGTTCCCTCCTAGTAGGGATCCGTCTAGGCCAATCTGAGGGATCCGTCTGGCTGATGAATAAAGTCAGCAAAGATTGGTATAACAAGAAATGTTAATACTAAAAGAGATATGGATTATATAGTATACTCACATACTCAGAAATATAGCAAGTAGCATGTAATTCCATTTAATAAACAAGAGTTATGATATACATGACTCGAAAAACAAGACAATAGACAATACATGACTAGGAATTTCTAGATCCCCTAACGCTTGAAGCTAAGACACCACTATAATCTTCTAGCTCAAGTTTTTTTTAGGTTTAATCTCGTCGAAACGTTCGAGGAGATGATAGAACATGAAACGTTGGTCTTCTCGTACTTCATGTATCAAATTTTCAACATGTTGACAATGATAGCAATCTTTGCCATGGCTAGGTAGTGGTGGTGGATGAAATGAAATGGCTTGATTCGAAGGATCAAGTGAAGCGGCTTGTGGAGCTTCAAACGATGGAGGGATTGGTGGAGGTGCATTTAAGAATGACTCAACCAAGAATGATGGTGGTGGTAGAGAGGTGTCAACTTCCATATGGTCGGGTGGTTGATTTTGATGATTTGTCATAATCCAAATGGGATTATATGATGAAAACGCCGAGAAGGAAGCCGGAGCAAGTGTTGACTCAACACCTTGATTTTGAACCATTATTCCTCCTAATGAGGAGTATGTTGTCGGCGGAAGCGGATGAGACGGCCTAGGAGGCAAGTCCTCTAAATTGTAGAGGTGTGGTGATGATAGTGGGGATGTAAATGAAAGAGCTCTAGGAACCAATGGTGATGGTTTGGTGGAGATGATACTGTTTGGCATAGGAGGTATGGTGGTGTTTGGCAAAGGTAGTTTTGTGGGTACTAACCTTTTAGAAATTGGTTTGATTGGATGATGAAGGATTCTATCATTTGTCGGCTTGACCGGAGATGATTCGGTTGAGGAAATTTTGTGTATAACACGAGCTCTTTTCATGGGTGGTTCTTTGGTGGATAAGTTACTACTTGGGGTTTTCCTCATGATGAGATGATTTCAAGAGTTTGCAAGAGCTGAAAGTTGGGATGAAAGTGATGACTATGGAGGTCCTAATAAGGTGGTTTATAAACTAAGAGATTTGGCAAGTGCATTTAAGCTTCAAGCCACTAGGATTCATTGGAATGTGATGATTGACATGCACAAGAGTCAACTTCAGAGGTTGTACTGATCTAGGAACTCATTTAAGATGAGATGGAGTGTTTGAGTTAGGAAGATGAGTTGAAATGATTGCTTTAGCAAGATTTGACCTATACTGTCATACTGATCCGACGGTTCCCTCCTCAGAGGGATCCGTCTAGGCTAATCCTAGGGATCCGTCTCTCAACAGCTATGAAAGATTGAAAATGATGTTTCTAAGATCTAAGACCTATATCATCTTGAGTGTTTCAGTTCTTCTAAGTGTTTTTAAATGAAAGGATGCTTGAGTACTTGAAGGTAATGAATGATGTAGCTAATGATTGTCTTTTGTGGAAGGATTTGGAACTTTCAAGAGTACCAATGGATGAACAATGATGACACTAAAGATTTAGAATGTCAATTGAAGCTAGATGATCCTAGAGATCAGGTTGTGTCTTAGGATAGTGTTTTGGAAAATATCCTAGAAGCTTTAAGATGAGAAAACTAGATTTTGATAAAATTTGATCAATTTGGAGGTCAGGATGATTTATGATCAATTTTGCCATAATTGAAAGATTTCTAAGACTAGATGTGAGAGATCAAGTAGAAAATAAGGTGTGAGTTTAAGAGCGGAAGAGTAATGGATTAAAACGAAACGGTAGATCTACAAGCGTTTTTAGAGTGTAACCTCGGTGAGTTATGTATGAATGGAAAAGATTAACCTATCTTGATAAGGACTTAATTTGCCTTAAGACACTATGTTTAGCTTAGTGTGAGGTGTTCTAAGAATGTCTTTGAAATACAATGCTTGTAATTGCATTTTCTGTTCGACGGATCCCACGGTTCCCTAAGAGTAGGGATCCATCTAGTGTAATTTTTGGGATCCGCCCATCCGCTCAGCAGGACCTTTACTAAAGGTATGCAATGATCTTGACAATGCATTATATCTCAATGATAGTCTAAAGAGAGTTCTAAATACTAAGATATCAAATGTTTTATTTCATGAAGGAAATTGGATTACATTGATAAAGCACGAGTACAATAGATTTGATCCTATTTTGAAATACTATTAGTTTCCTTGAGTGTTCTCGCTAGGGGGATCATTAAGTGATTGATGAGTGTTGGTGGAGTCAAGAATGAAGAAAGTCTTCATGAGGGATATGTTTAGCGGTTCCATCATTTTGTTCACAAGTACATACAACGGACTTTGAAATTGAGGATGGAAGTGCATAACATTATGATAGAGGCGTGTCAAGAACATTCCATAAAGGATGAGTTTATTCTTGGAGCCTTGAAGATTTGCAATTCGCCTTGCGAAGAAGTAGGCGAGATTGTATGGTTGTTGTATTAGCAAACAGTACAACATGTGAGCACAACAAGCGGGAAGGATTTCTCGATTTCCCCTAAGACTCCAAACATTTTCAAGTAGGATGAGTGCAAGATGCTTGTACTCTTCTCGGATATCCCTTGTAAAGATAATGTTTGGATCGGAGTAATATGGTCGAGGTTTGCATATTATGCGATTTAAATCTTCCGGAGAGGGTATGTGTGAACAATATGGACTATTTTCTTCACGAAAGTTGAAGAGAGAATCAAGAGACCAATCTTCGGTGAAGGCACATTGTCCATGATTTGGAATCCGGAGGATGTGAGCAAAATGCCCAAGGGTTAAAGTGAACTTTAGTTTTTGATATAAAACCAAAGAGATAAAGAGCGATCCTCGTTACGAACGAGTTCGACTTGACGGAAGAATTCCATTATGAACCTTGGACATATCTTCTCGTTGATTTCAAGAAGACATTCTAGTCCTATGGCTCGGAAGGAGGTATTGATACCTTCTTCGAATTGTAGATAGGTGTCTACAATACGTCCTTCGTGGAAGTGACGGTTTTCGAGATTATTGAACCCACGGACATGATTGCCAGGCGTGTTGGGTTCGAGAGAGATGTTCGGAGTGTAGACGCTAGTGAGTGAAAAATCAAACTCATATTCATGCGTCATAGTTGAACCTATAGAAATGACAAGTTAATAAAAGGAAATGTTTGTGGTCAACGTATGTTAATCTAATGTTTTTACTAGATTTTTATTAACAATGGTTTTTAACAGGAAATACACTTAACTCACTTATGGTTTTGACATACAAGTGGAGTATTACTCTTAGACGAAAAGAGGTTTTTGATTTGCATGAAAAACTGTTTTCCAGTAGGACGGATCCCACGGTTCCTTTTCAAAAGGGATCCGGCTAGTATAACTTCCGGGATCCGTAGATCTGTAATTAAAGAACCAGATTATATGAAAACTCATAGATTTTTGAATCTCATAATTTTATACCAAGATATATGTTTTAACCTACATTTTCTTTTAGCATGCATACATGACTTCTAATGTATCACAAAAGAATATAAAACATATAGATAAAAAATAAGTGACAAACACATTATGATAACAACAACCTAGATAAACTAGATTATTAATAATATTGCATTTCAATACTAAGGATGATACAGAGGATTGGGTATATGATCCCAATATAGATTAACAACACAAAGTAAATGTCTCCGTATGTGAACTTCAACATAGGGAACACAAGTGCGGTGAGTGTTATGGCAATGAGCACGAGTGCGATGTAAACCATGTTGAAGACGGATCTTTCTTGGTTTTGGTTGAGATGGAGTGAGGAGGAAGATGAAATTTTTGAATGAGGGAAGATTTTTGAAATTGGAAGATTTTGAAAAAGTGAGGATTTGGTAGAATGGCCGACGGTGGGGTTTTATAGGGAAGGAGGAATTTTTGAAATTCGTGTTTTGTTTTATTATTGGATTTAAAAGAAACAAAACATAAGTTTTATATACCACTATTTTTAGACGAGAAATAAAACACGTATGTGAGAAAAAGGCTTCCTAATGAAGCTTCATGTAAAACATGTATAAGCACAAAAGATAATCACATAAATACCTAAATAGGTATACTTAATTATCAAGCAAAGTAAAAGGAAAATCATACCTATAGCATACTTAGGAATGTCTTTACAAATGACACAACAAATGTCACTTAGACGATTCCTGCTCCTTTAAGATACCTTCTTAAGGAAGGTATTCTTGTTACCAAGCGACTCCTAAAGCTTGGTGGGTATGAGCTTTGACTAATCAACATGACAAAGAAGATTAGTGCAATTAAAAATAAATAAGAAACAAATTTTGTTATCAAATCAACATCCAAACATATAGTTTTAAAAGACATGGTGTTTGTTTTTATGAAAGACCTTCTTTGTAGTTTTCTATTAACCATGGATCGTATCAAGTTTTTAAAGTACAATATACTTCAAAAAACTTGGTAACGAAGCTCTGATGCCAATTGTGGAAAACTAGAAGGGGGGGTTGAATAGTTTTACCAATTAAAACTTCCTTTTAATCTATATAGATCGACTTACGTCAATCTATTTGGATGTGTGTGTTGGATGTTGATAAACAAGCATGTAAAGGTAAGTAATGAAAAGATTAGAGTAAGTGTTAGGAATTAGAAATTCCAGGTATTAAAGAGTCGGTCACCTCAAGTATATGTAATCGTTAGAAAGCTCGTAGTCATAGTAATATTAAGTTAAGTAGTATTTAGTTAAGTAACACCGTGGAGGACGGACGGGTCTTTACCCACTGTATGCCTGATCCACAGCCCGATGTGTGGCGTTTTATGTAAGACTATAAATACTCTCTACCTCCCAAGGTAGAGAGTTGGAGCTCATAATAATATCTTTCACTTTCTCTTACTAAGTTCCCTAAACCTCTAACTTTCTCTCTCTAGAATTCCATCTATATGCTACCTTGTGTTAATGTTATGATGTGTATGTGAAAAGTTATATCTTACAATTGGTATCAAGAGCCATGGTTAGATCATATCTTGCACATCTTTGGATTTGTAGTGGTTTTTAGGTGGTTTTTGAGTTTGAAAAAGTTTAGTGGTTTTTGCATCATTTGGATGATTTCTTGTGTTAAAGTTTGAATTTTGTTGGTACTTTTATGTTTAGAATCATCAAAAGTGTTTAGGTTTTCATTTGGTAAGCTTGAATCATCTTGGTTGGGTTGTTTTTGGATTGAAAAGTGATGTTTATATGGGTTTTCAAGCTAGCGACTTAGCTCACGGAATATTTTCTTGGTAGCGACTTGCTTCACATTTTTGTAGCGACTTACAGTGTTGAAACTAGCGAGTTAGATCTAGCGAGTTAAAGTACAAGTAGTAGCCTCTCCACTACGGTAGCGACTTGTGGTAGCGACTTGGTCTGTAGCGAGTTGCTCTTTAGCGACTTGCATTGTTAGCTACTTGAGTAGCGAATTTGCTCAAATTTTTGTTAGCTTAACTTAAGTGTTAGCGAGTTACCACTTAGCGACTTACATCCTGGCTAGCTTAATTGGAAAGCTAGCGACTTAGCGTGGTGGCGAATTAAGTGTTAGCGACTTGGACCTTAGCGAGTTGCTCTTTAGCGACTTGACTCTGTAGCGACTTGGGTCCTAGCGACTTGGTCTTAGCGACTTGGTTCAAGAATTCTTAGCGACTTGTTGACTTTTCCCGACAAAAATTCAAACGGCTATAACTTTTGATCCGTGAATCTGCTTTCAGCGTTCTACCCATCAAAACGACCGTGAGAACGAGGAGAATGTCACGCCGAATGGGTCAACCTTCGAGGGCTAAATCCGCTCTGAACAGAAGTTATTGAGGTTTTTATGTTTTAGACCTAAAATTCTCGGGAAAATCGTGCAACAACCAACCCAAATCACAACCAAACAACATCTCTACTTATCCCACAAACAATCATAAGTCCTAACACACAATTGTCTATCATTGTGTCGATCCATCAGTCATCTTAACACATTCCATTGGTCATTGCTTAACGGTTTGGTCTTGATTTTAGTAAAATCCCGCGAAAGATTCTATTTCTCGGTTTAAATCATAGACTTGTAAAATCCCGTGCATTCCACCACATCATGTCTTACTCTACTTACTCTACTGACCCAGTAATTTCAGAAGTGCTTAAATTGTATGATGCTGTGGACAATAATGTTAATGATTGCTACACCGAACGATTAAAGATGTTTGAATTAAACAATGAGGATGTGAGATCTTCATGTTCCGAGTACAATGAGAATGAATTGCACCTGCTACAGAATGCCATGCAAATGGAATGCAGCATTGAGCCCTATCAGCTACTTCATCCGCACCTCATACAACTGTTATCCATAGCTGGGGATCGAACATGTAGTGCTCTTTTCCGCCAAGACTTACCTACATTGACAAGAAGCTTGCTGTTGAACTTAGAACACTTAAAGCTGCAACTTACCAATAAAGAGGTTCAAAAGGATGGTTCCGGTGCAGCTCTTCAAGTAATCTACAAACAATTTCAGCCATTCATCAGTGGGGAATATTCAGCAGATTACGATCAACACTTGACTGGAATTTCCTTCAAAAACATACTGGAATGGAAATTCAGGAATTCATTGAGACATTTATCCAACTCATGGATAATGTGAAAAGTACATTGAAGAATCTGCTCAAAAGAATGAAGACGGGAATGAGTGTCAGGTGCAGTTGAAAGATTGTTGTGATAAGTTGGGTAATGTATATGTTGAAGAATCGGGTGTTGCTGAATGCAGAATGTCAGTGACAACAAAAATTGATGAGTCGGATAATGGAAAAATGGAATCTTCGTGCTCAAATTCACAAGAGAGAGAGGTGCACCCGACACAACCTGTGCAAGTTAATGCAAAGGAACGCTCCATGGAAGCTTCGGATGTACTCAAGATAAAGATGCACGTCACACACGTGCATGTCAATGCTCGGTAAGTTGCATGGATGTTTCTGCTGTACCTAGTTGTGCATCTTCTACTCAAAATGATGATTATGAACTGCATGAGTACGCTGCATTTGTGCCTGATGATTTCCTTACCACTGAGCTTAACATATATAAGGATCAGGTTGCTATTTATGAACAGCGTGCTAAGTTTGAGTTGACCACCCGTGAGCAGGAAATGGATGTCCAAATACGTACAACTATTAGAAAAAGTAGGTTTAGAGAAGAAGTATTAAAACAAGAGTTAAACTCCTTACAAGAAAAGCTTTCTAAAACTGCTAAGCAAAAACACGAACTTCAAGAAAATGTTAAAATGCTTAAGCAAGAATTCAAGGCTAAGGAATCAAAACTTTTGAATGATTTTTCCAATCTAAAAACTTTGAAAAACAAGCTTGAAAATAAGTTGTACGTACAAGGGAATACCATTCAGACTGCTCACATGATCACTAAGCATAGAGTCTTAAGCGATAAGCATAGCATTCCCCTTGTTGAGGAACCTAATCCAGAGGTAATTAAAAAGGCTAGAAATGCTCATAAGGTACTGTATGATGGTAATGAGATCCTTAAGACAGAAACCTAGTTATACTGAAAGTGCACTGAGGAAGATAAGAAATCGATGAAGTCACTAGGAGAAAATGAATAAGAAGCTAGAAGATCCCGAGTGTAAAAAGAACAAGATAACGATAAAACCCCATGATTACACTAAGGAAAATTGGATATCCTTAAACATGTTTAAGCCTCAGACTCTATTGACCCCCGAACAAGTGTTCTGGAAAAAGGATATGGACTTGCAAAAAGCTCAAAATCTTGTTGAAAAGAATCCCCCTTGTAGGAAATTCCCTAAAGCGACCGTGTATCCTCCAAATACACCAATGCATTTAGTTCCTAGAACTATTGCCACTAAGAGCAAGACCTTAATCAGTCAATATGTTATTCTTCAACTATTTACCGATTTTGAGAAAACTTGTAAGAAAAGGATCTCACCCACTGGGATAACTGAAGGGAAAGGGGTTTTGAGCAAATGAAAGAATGTTATTTAAATGAGGTCATGCCTTTCTTTAAACAACTAAAAGATCATTTTGAGAGTCTTAAAAAGGGGACAAAATCAGATATTAAAGAAATGGAAAAGGAATTTGATGCAATGGTAGTTGAAGTTAGTGATTATGAGCGTGCACTAAAATATAATGAGATTGAGAGGAAGAACTTGCATACCTTAAATGAGACTCTTATTACTGAATGTGTTGCTCAAGATATCTTTTTCACCGCTTCAAATTGCTCTATTAATGCTTCCAAATTTCATGAACTATCTGTGGCCCTGAAAGTCTCCCATGATCGTGTCATTGAGCTTGAAAAAACTAATTCTAAACTAAACGAGAAAATTGAACTGGATGATCACGACAATTTGGTTAAACATTTTTCTAAACTAGAAGTTGAGCATTTTAATTTACAACTCAAATATCAACATCTCAAAGAAAATGTCAAAACTTCAAATATCAAGACATCTTCAGATGCTCCAGAGTTTGATGCAGTTTTTCAAATTAACAAACGTGATGAACAGATTCAAGCTCATAGCAACACGATCAGAAAGTTGAAAGCCCAAATCTCTCAATTAAAGGGTCAAACGAACAATATGACAGGCTCCCAAATGCCTTCTCCTTTAGATTCTTCGAATTCTCAAACGTTTCATCTTCAAAACCTAGTAAATGCTTTACAAAAGGAAAAAGAAAGTTTTCTAGAAGAAAATGAAAAGGTTAAACGACATTTTAAAGAGTTATATGATTCAATAAACGTCACCCGTGACCAAAACAACGAAAAATAACGTCTTTACAAAAGGAAATTGAGAATCTGAGAAGTCAGGGAAATGGGAAACCGCCACTTGTTTTCAATAAGAATGTTGTCTCAAAATCACCCTTAGATTGCAAATACACTGATGATTAAATATATTCCTCCTCATCTTAGGAATAATGAACATGCTTTTCATGACTACTGTGCTCACCTTAAGGATAGTCTAGAATGTCTCCGTGAGATTGTCGAAGAGGATTTCATTAACGAACCTCTTGATAGTGAAATTAGGTTTGCTTGCCTCCAGGCCAAACGATCTCAAGAGCTGCTTGAATGTGTAATTTCAACATGTCCAAAACCCTTAGGTGAAAAAGGCAAAGCTGTGAAGCCTTGTTCTATGCCTAGTGCCAAACAGGAAATCCGTTCTATGCCTAAAGCCAAGCATGTGACCCTTGATATGTCTTGTTCCATATCTAAATTCAAGCAAGCAACCTGTGATGTGCCTCCTGGAATTTCAGATCCCAAAGACTTCTAGACCAGAATGCAGAAAGTAGTGAAGCCATGTAATGTTCCCATCGTTACTTCTACAGATGTTAAGATTGACACTAAAGTTAGCGGTCAAAACCTAGAAGCTATGCAAAGAAGGATAGGATTACGCAAACTAAAAGTGTTCATGATAAGGAAGTGAAAGAACACCATAGGGACAAGAAGTTTGATTTGAACAAAAAGAATCGTGTTAGTTCTAGTATTAGCTCTAAGCTTACTAAAATTAATTCGAGGCCTTATGCTGTTTGCAAAAAATGTTTAATTTCTGGTAATCATGATAAATGTGATGTGTTATTTCTGAGGTCTAAGATTCATAACCCAGTTAAGAAAGTTTGGAGAGCGAAACAGATTAAGCAATCATGGAAACCTACAGGAAGGTTTTTACCAATGTAGGATTTCAGTGGAAGCCAACAGGTCGAATATTAACGAATGGCAAACCTTGCCCCTTAACTAGATCCACTATGCCTAGAGTAGTGCCTGTTAAGGTTTGGAAGCCAACTGGTAGAACAATCCCATTAAGCACAAAATGTCCCTCGACTAAGTCCGATGCTTCTACTAGTTTAGCTCCTAGTGACAATGACATTGCACCTAGGGTTTCCGCTGATTCAAAGATTGTTTGTGCTAACCAAAAGGACCCCATGAGCACGTGGGGATCCAATGTTTCCCATTCTATGTCTTCGTCGTTATCCAAAGCGGTGTCGCATAAGTCGTCCCTTGGTATTTGGATTCGGGCGGCTCTAAACATATAGCTGGGCTCTAAACAATGACGTCTGTTCACATCAGTTCAGGCCTCGTTCTTCATCATTATGGTGTCTGCAGATAACACTTCAGGCCCCGTTCTTCAAAGAAAAGAAAAGTGTACGCTATTCTGTGCGCTTTATCTTCAGCTAAAGAGAAATTCTCTCATGAATGGCCATACTCATCTACATTCTTCATCAACAAGCTTCATGTTTTGCCATGCTTATTCAGTCATCAAGTGGATCTGCGTTCATTGGTGTATACTCTTATTCCCTTGCTAAATCAAAAATGGCAACTTCGGATGCAATTTTTGAGGGGGAGAAGAGTGAATATACTACATGATGATGGATGTTTGAATAATGGTTATACGACTTTATTTTTGATGATGATGAGTGTTTATTCTTTTTGATTATGAGTGAATATACTAAGGATAACTGGGATTCATTTTTTTGATTTTTGATGACTCTCCTCCAACGCCTAATGCTTCACTTACTAAGGATAATTGGGAATCAATGTTTGGGATTCATTGATTTTCAAAGATATGTTTGATGAGTACCTTCAACCTTCGACGAATGTTGATCATCCAGCTTCTGAAGCTCATGCTCTAGTTTCTACTGACTCAACAGGTTCATCATCAAAGAAGTACAACTCAGACTACTCAAAAAGCCCTATCTCCAGTTATTCCTCAAGGCGTTGATAATGATTATCATAATATTGCAGTTGCACTCATGAATAATGATCCGCTCTTTGGTATTCCTTTGCCAAATCTTCACGGATTATTGTTCATGAATAATGATCCACTCTTTGGTATTCCTTTGCCAAATCTTCATGGATTATTGTTCCTCACATCGTGCATGCTATAAATCAACCACATTAACTTCAAGGAAAATGTCTACCTCATCCGCCCGAAGTTATTGGTGTATCCTCCAGATCAGTCTCTACATGAATACTTTTAGGAAGAATACATTGATGTTGAGGCATCATTTGTTCCGGTTCATTCAGTGGATGAATGTACATCCGGTTGTATGTTTATTCACGTGTTGGGCATTTGACACAAGCTGATTACTTCTGAGTTAATCAATTATCACTTATTTGAGATTGAAGTTAAAATTCACAAAGGCGAGCTTAAGATGCAAATGCATGAAATTCTTCTTCAGTTTCAAGTTTGGTATATCGTTTTCTTTATCGGTCACTTCAAATTGTCTACATATTGGTTGATAAAGATAGTCAGAGAGTTTTTATCGCATGGTCCTATGGCTCTGGATACTCCAGTTCGAGGACCCGACTTCAAGACAGTCCTATTAGTTCATCCCTTATACCAAATTCTTCTTCAGAAACTCCATATGTACCTCCATCTGAAGATGATTTAAAGAAATTGTTTGATCCTATGTTTGATGAACATTGTGAGCCAAGTGCTAATGAACTGACAATTCCTACTTCAGAGGCTGCTCATATTCCTGTGAATGACGTCAATCCTTCAATCTCAATATCATTAAGTCAAGAAGCGCCTACTGCTGATCACTCTGTCTCATCAACAAATCATCAAACTTCGAGGGTACATCATGGAACTATGTCTGGTATCAATAATGAAGTTAATCCATTTGCTACTCATGAAGATGCTCCATTTGAAAATGTATTTGCTCCTGAATCTTCATCAGAACCATCTTCCTCAGGAGACATCGACTCTGCTACTTTAGTCCCTCAACCACTGCCACATGAACACCTCATTAAATGGACTCACGATCATCCATTGGACAACATCATTGAAATCCCTCTCATCCTGTATCCACACGGAAACAACTTGCAACAGATGCCTTATGGTGCTTCTTCAACCCCGTACTCTCTAAGATCGTACCAAAAGATGTTAAAACCGCCATGGATGAAGACTGCTGGTTCAATGCCATGCAAGAAGAAATTCATGAGTTTGATCGACTTATTGTATGGGAATTAGTACCGCCCAGATTGTGCTATGATCATCGCTCTAAAGTGGATCTTCAAAGTGAAACTTGATGAGCATGGTGATGTGTTAAAGAACAAGGCTCGATTAGTTGCTAAAGGATACCGTCAAGAGGAGGATATAGACTTTGAAGAATCATTTGCTCCAGTGGCTCGAATCGAGGCAATCGGAATATTCTTAGCCAATGCTGCAAGTAAGAACATGGTAGTCTATTAGATGGATGTAAAGACGGCATTTCTGAACGGAGATCTTAAAGAAGTTGTCTACGCCACCAACCCGGCTTTGTGAATCCAGAGCATCCTACTCGCTTATCGTCTGAAGAAAGCTCTTTACGGTTTAAATCAAGCTCCAAAGGCATGGTATGATACGCTATCAAAGTTTCTTCTGTCGACCGGCTTCAACAAAGGAGCAGTTGATCCAACATTGTTCACCAGAAAGTCAGGCAAACATTTAATTCACGTTCAAATATATGTTGATGATATTATCTTTGCCTCGACTGACCCCAATGAATGTGATCATTTTTCAAAAAGAAATGGGTTCCAAATTTCAAATGTCGATGATGGGACAAATGTCATTTTTCTTGGGATTACAAATTTCACAAAGTCCCGGAGGCATTTTCATTAATCAATCTTAATATGCAAATGAAATTTTAAAGAAATTTGGATTTGTATCACGTGACACCGTTGACACTCCCATGATTGAACGTACTAAACTTGATGAGGACCACTCAGGAATCATGGTAGACCAAACAAAATATCGTAGCATGATTGGATCCTCGATGTACCTCACAGCTAGCGCAGCACATCTTGTTCGCTGGTGCATGTGTGCTAGATATTAGGCTAAGCCTACTAAAAAGCACCTTGAAGCGGTTAAACGTGTCTTTCGGTATCTCCAAGGAACCATCAATATGGGACTATGGTACCCGAAGGACACCGGTATGTCACTAACAACCTATGCAGATGCCGATCATGCAGGATGTCAAGATACACGCTTGAAGTACATCGAGGTGCTCAGTTTTTGGGTGATAAGCTTGTGAGTTGGTCTTCAAAGAAGCAAATGAGTACTTCTATTTCCTCTACAAAGGCTGAATACATAGCCATGTCATCTTGTTGTGCTCAAATCCTTTGGATGAGATCCCAATTATCTTACTATGGCTTTGAATTCAACATAATCCCTCTTGTATCTGTGATAATAAAAGTGCTATTGCTCTCTCATGCAACAACGCACAACACTCAAGAGCAAAGCACATTGACATCCGACATCATTTCATCAGGGAGCAAGTGGAAAACGGTGTGGTGGAATTCTATTTTGTTAAGTCGAATACCGGTTAGCGACATCTTCACCAAAGCTCTTCCGAGAGAACGTTTTGAGTTTATTCTTCCTCGACTTGGCTTGAAAAGCCTTCAACCAGAAACACTCAAACGTCTTCAGGAGGAAGACGAGGAGTAAAGGTCTTTCCTTCATCTATATCTTTGTATATATTTATCCAAAAGCAAAATACAAAATTATAAAACCCTATAAAACCAAATAGAAAAATATAAAACTTTCAAAAATTCATAAAAATCGAAAAAAAAGTCAAAAATCTTCAAAAAATATTGTCAATTTGTCATGTTTTTCTCAGTTCGATTATATCTACGGTCTTTGTGCTGTCATTCAAAGAATGACACGGGACTTTAGATGTTGTTCGAATTTAAAAAAAAAAAAAATCCAAAAAATCAAAAAAATATTTTTGGGAGAAAGAGAAACAATGGTTTATTGTCATTTTCAGGCAATAACCCGGTTTTAAAAGAAAGAACAGAGCCATGTTTTACCATGTTTTCAAATTCCATGCTCTGATTCTATAACATTTATCTGCTGAAAACTAAATGCTTTGAAAAATAACTCGGTCTCTATTTTTGATAATCATCTGGACTTATTTGTCAAAATCTCTATCTCTCAATCAACAACCTATGTCATTGATTGAGGGGGAGAATGATTTCAATTAAATTAAAAAGTTATTTGGCATTAAATTGTTTTCAAAAGATGTACATGCATGTTTAACCAATGGAGTTTAAAATCTCAACATCAGATCCTTATCAGTTAAAACGCTTTCATAATCAAGTCACAATTCTCCTTAAAAGCTTTCAAAATCAATTTAAATCTACAGAGATCACAAATCTCAAATGTTTTAATTATTGTGATCGGGGGAGAAGTTGTGATTTAAATAGGATTTAAACTGATAATTCGATAAATGGTTTCTTAAGTGATTAGCATGTTTGCCTCCCCGTAAGTGACAAACGATTTCAAATTTTCCATGCACACATTGAGGGGGAGCATCTATAATTTGAAACGTGATCATTTATCTCAATGTGCAGGTTCCCTCTAGTATGTGTAAAACTCCTTTCAAACCTAGAAGCACATATTGAGGGGGAGCAAAATCATGAAAATCTCATCCTTCCCCAAAATGCTTTATCTACTTGATTCGATTTGGGAAGTGATGTTGATATCTTTTAGAAAATGGTAATCAAAGAAGTTAATTCTTTCTCTTGCCTCCGTGTGCAAAACATTTTCAAATACTTGATGCACATGTTGAGGGGGAGTTCTCGTTCTAAAATATCAAAAACAATTCAGGTACAAAATGCTTTGATAATATATCACAAGTATCTGGATTGATTTTCAAATGGTTTTCAATTGGTTCCAACGGCAGATGAACAATACCAAATAGACCGACCAACTTTACTTTATGTACGGTGATATAAGGATGATAAGGTTAGGTTTTTGTTCCTATGATCCGCCAGAACCGAGGGATCTACCCAGAACTATCCACTAGTTAGTGTAGAGTTCTTAGGTATGATGATAAAAGGAGAAAAATGAGGAATGGGAAGAGTGCGGACTGAGACTGAGCTAGTAACTGGAATAAACCCAACAAGGTTCTAGCTATGAAGTCTCGGTAAGCACTCAAGGGGTTGAAGAATTAAAAAGAATTGAATGAGAAAAGGGTGAAAACAAATAGCCCTCCATTTATTCAACCTTAGGGCAGAAACCGGGTTCAATTCATATGCTACTGATGGTAACATCGGTATTGAAGACAAAACGTCATGGACCCAGGACGACCTGCACTTCAACTTCCCAAACCACTCAAGTTCCTCTTAAAAGGACTTGTTTCATTCTCACGGGAACCGACATTATCTATCGACTTTCTCTTAGAGATTGTTGATATTGAAGAAGGAGACCCTCTCCCTAGTCTCCGACGCAGGATCCAAATATGCACAAATTGAGTCTAGAGCCACGAGATCATCAATAAATCTCATTAGGACACTTTTCAATGAAGACTCTGTTTCACACAATGTGGAAAGAGAGATTATATCTTGAGTCCTACGCATTATCCTTGTGGTATTGCCAGAACATCTGAGTAAAATGCAAACATACTCACAATGAAGATGGAAAGCGTTCTAGAGCCAACATCTAACAAGCTCCTGGTAGGTGGCATGTGAGATCTATTATATAGTTCAACCATGTGACAACCGAAGTAAACAATGGGGCTTTCATTCTTTTGAATCAATCCTGGTTCAGGTTATGGATTGACGGATACCTTTGAAAACCGGTCTTTGTGCTTTAAAACTCTTTTCATTAAGCACGTCGACCGTGTACTAATTTTTCAAATCAAAAGGTGTTTTATGATTGATAATTGATTTTCATTAAAACCTTCGTTATATTGCAAAACAATTTCTATTGAGCAATACACGATTGTTTTTCAAATCTCTTTTCATCAATCGTGGAAAATTTGGTTCACTCACTCCGTTGTCTTCTTTGAGACGTTCCGGTTTGAGAACGCTAGAGCATTGCGAAACCCTGTCAAGGAAATTCTGAATTATACCCGATCACAGTAGTACTTGTCTTGATCAACGGGAACCGTGGGCCGTGTACCTCAATTCATCGAAAGTGTTCAAAGACACTTTCGAGCGCTTTATTGCTAATGTCTTATGCAGTACACCCCGACGCTTGCAGCTGATCGAATGAAGCGGTCAATCCATAGCCGCATGCTCACCTAACACATTCATCTCAAAAGAAATCATGATTAGTGCATCAATGACTCTGATATTCTTACTCCATGCTTCGCTACTGCTGCCAATATCATGAATCAACGAATGCTTCCGCTACTCTGATGAGAATATATCATGATCCCGAATGTGAGCATGTCGGTCCGAATGTCACAACATCACATAATACCAACACCACAATGGATGTATATGAGATTTTCTACTAGCTGATGATCTCAAAAGCTGGCTCAAAATTATTATCACGTGGATCAATAATAGACCTCCACTTGAAGTAACCAAACATGCAATGTGAAGAATCAATGACTACGAGCTTAGGAACAAAGGACTACATCAAGAATGCAAGAACAATTGTTAATGTCATATCTGCTTGTATTCAATGTAATTTTAGTGCATGATTGAGGTGACCTCCCTTAGGGGAGATTGTTAGGAATTAGAAATTCTCGGTATTAAAGAGTCGGTCACCTCAAGTATATGTAATCGTTAGAAAGCTCGTAGTCATAGTAATATTAAGTTAAGTAGTATTTAGTTAAGTAACACCGTGGAGGACGGACGGGTCTTTACCCACTGTATGCCTGATCCACAGCCCAGTGTGTGGCGTTTTATGTAAGACTATAAATACTCTCTACCTCCCAAGGTAGAGAGTTGGAGCTCATAATAATATCTTTCACTTTCTCTCACTAAGTTCCCTAAACCTCTAACTTTCTCTCTCTAGAATTCCATCTATATGCTACCTTGTGTTAATGTTATGATGTGTATGTGAAAATTTATATCTTACAGAAGAAGCCTTAAAGAGAAAACCACAACTTGATAGTATTTATAGTGGTTAGGCTACAAGTGCACCTTCTGCCTTACTACTCCATCCCGAGTTCACCCTACTCGAGAGTTAAGTAATCACTACACCAATCTCCTTATGGCGAGAAGCCTTCTGACATAAGCGATACTACTCTTTTTAGGTGCCTAGTACAAGCTAACACCGGGTTCTTTCACTCCAAGGTGAACACACCCTACAGTGGCGTAACGTCGCCTACCTTTTATAAGGTACTAGGCTAAGTACCTTGTTCTTTCACACCTTAGGTGAACTACTACACTTCAAGCGTCGCCTACCCTTTATTAGGTACTAGGCTAAACACCTAGTTCCATTGCAATGGAGGAACTACTACCACACTACACCAACGACTAATCCCAAAGGAGATCTACTCCTTTACAACATCAACAAGGATATCAATATCCTTGAATCTAATACTAGTCTATCTTGTACATCAAAACACACCTGTCGAATGTTCATCTAAGGCACCTTTCACTAATGCCTTTGACTAGATCTACAAGACACCTTTCACTAATGTCATGTGTCTTCACTTCTAAGCACCTTTCACTAATGCTTCTTGTCTTGACTTAAGCACCTTTCACTATTGCTTCTATGTCTTGACTTCTAAGCACCTACCACAAGTGCTTTACCCTATGAGCGATAGATACCCTTCACTAATATCTTCGTCTTAACTCTTGAGACATCTTTCACTAATGTCTTCAACACTACACTTCTTTGAAGAAAGAAAGGAATCCTCAACAAGAAGACTTGAGCGATCTTGATGATGAGAGGAAGCATGGCAACTCATGGACTTGAGCTTTTTCGACTTCAAAGGTGGTGATCTTGCCTTTAAGAGGAACCTAAAAGATCACACAAAAACAAAACTACAAACATAGATCTCTTGGATCTAAGGTTAGTGAGATTTAACTCAGGGAGAAAGTATATTGAAAGGGGGTAAGAAACAATGAAGAAATGGCTATCCTATTGTTCCCGGATCCCACGGATCTACCACACCTGGGATCGGCTAGCACAAAGCTAGGGATCCGTGGTCCGCTCCTCTTGGCCCATGGGTATTTTTGGTTATGGGTCATGGTTTATGGGTTGATCCATGGTTTTCTTTCTAGATACAATGAACTTGGTTAAGTGGTATATATAAAACCATGGGTTGTGGGTCAAAACCATTTGCTAGTTTTTACCCATTTTAGCATACACTTAGTTTTTACCCATTTTAGTATACTTAGTTTAAGATATGTTTAACCCAATATGTAAACACTAGTTGTTGTACATATGTATCTAAATCATAAAATCACTTATATTTTTTTTAGTGTTTTATGTAAGGCGTAAGTGTGTTAGAAAACTATTAACTCAAACTATTTAATTACTTCTATTTGTTTCGTTAAAATGATTTTACTTTTGTTATCGACAAAACATTAGAAGATCGTAAAATATAAATAAACGTTTTTACGGCTTATTTGTATTAACAGACGATATGTCACTATTTTCAACCAAACAAAAGACTTACATTAGGTGAATTTTGATCAACTAAACGATTTTCTGAAACAAAACCAAGCTGAAGTGAATGAAGTCAGGAAAGAAAGATTGGCAAAGAATCACGATCCATTGACACTCATTGCAAAGACTCAACCTACAGTGAATACACAACAACAAGCTTCATCATCTTCCACTAACAACAACTTGCAGCAAAACATTCCACAACCACGCAGTTGTTTTCCCTTTTCAACAACAATTCTATCCACTAGAAAAACAAGTCATTCAACAACAACGAGATCCATAATACCAGGAACAAGTGAATCACGATCTTGAAATTGAACAAGAAGAGGATTTGTCAGATGCTTTTGCATTCTTGGGTAAAGCATTTAGAAGTAAGCATGGGTAATCGAGTGGTTCCGTGATCGTGAATTATCGGTTAATCAAAATGTTGGAAATCGAGATGGGACGAATGTTGGGAATGAAAGTACCATGGGTAATCAAAATGGGAATGTTTGCGGCCGATCGTTTCAGGGAATTATGGAAATATGAATCGCAGGTAATCAAGTTACGTGTTACAACTGTCAAGGAGGTCACATGGCAAGGAATTGTAAAGCAGAAAAAGAAGGATCTTGCGTTTCTTGAAAGCTATCTTTGTGTGGTACAAAAGGAAAAGCAGGACTTCGGTTGAGTCTGAGGAACATGACTTTATGGCTATTATGGATGATTTGGAAGACCAAGAGGACATCAGCAGTAATGCATCTTCATGGCAAATCTTGAGGAGACTAAGTATGACACAGCGACTCTGCACGCACCTCTGTCTATGGCCAACTTGCAAAGATTCGAGGTACCAATCATTGATCAATGCTATAACAATGTCATATTTGATGTATTTACTCATGACGAACAAGCATTCGTGACGCCAACACCTACTTATGATACATACGGACAATCCGAGTTGTAGCAATACTAACTCAAACTCCGGATGTGGATCCCTAATGGTACATGTGGCACAAAATACTAAGGCGATGAAACCCGTGCTTACTTTGAATCATTAATCAATAACTGTGGCATAGAAATTGAGAAAGTTAAAACGGTCATCGAGAAGTTAAAGCGAATGCTAAATTGACCGCTGAGCTTGAGAGTTACAAAGAGAACGCAAGAGCCTTTGAATTTCATACAAACAAAGTATCGGAATTAGAAATTGGTTATCGAGATTACTGTTTTTAAGAAAACAATTGCAAATCAAGTATGACACACTTGATGTGAATTTGAACTTAAAAATAAAATCTTTAAACACGGAAATTTGATCTAAAAACCAACTTTCTAAACAACAAGCAACTTATTCGATCTTGAAAAGAGAAGAAGCGATTGATTGTGATTTTTCAAAAGCGAGAAGATTCTCTTCTTGATGAAATTCTGGATAAAAATGAAACTATCAAAAATTGGAAAATTTGCTTCTTACATGGTCATTCCGCTAAAACAAAAAAGATGCTTTCTAATCAAGTTAATCCGTATTATCATACTACTCAAAAAATGGCTCGTGGTAACACACCTCCTTGTTTCCTCAAGAAAGCTCAGAAAGAACTAAATGGGTTGAACAATGGAAAAGCTTTGCATGCACCCATAATTGTACATGATTCTCTTGAAACGTTGGAACTATCTGAGGAGAGTAGATCAAAAATGAAACAAAAACATCCGGAAATCAAACCAATTGATTATAACAAATGGAACAAAATTAATGGTATTTCGTTTGTTTCTCATAAAGAACAATCAACGTTTTCCACCACACCAAGTGTTTCAAACAAAGTGTCAACACCAGTTTCAAAATCAGTTTCAAAACCAGTTGTTGTCTCCAAATCTCTTTCGAACATTGAACAAATGTCTTCAAACAATCCTTTTAACACAAGTGATGTGCGAAGTATTTTAGAAAATGTGAACTAGAATTGCCAGATCTTCAAGAGGCTGTTTAAAACTAAAACCAATATTACAACAAACATCTGGTTTAATAGTTTTGATAATGAAAATAAAAAATATTTTGAAACTCAAATTTCTCCCCAATTTGAATAACATCAACTCAAGGGTAATTCATTTTGAACAAGCCTTTTGAAAGAAAGCATTTAACTTTGTCAAGGACCATAAATCCCTGGTAAAACAAGCTAATGAAAATGTTGAACACATCAAAGTTTTGGAAAATCTAACTGATTCTCTCTTGAAGATGTTATGAACCGATATCATGTCCATTATCTTACAAACATATTACGTTGAAGATCATGAAAGACTCAGTCGATACCTCATAATTGTTTCAAAATATGAAAAGCTCTTGAAAACTTGAAAAGCGTGTCCTATTTTAAGCGACTTGCTTGATCGAAAGAGGAATGCAAGTATGACAAATTGTCGTATGAGCGTGCCTACAAGGACATGAAAGAGCAAAATGATCTTTTGAGAGCTCAGCTGGAAAGTCTAAAAGGAAAGGTTTGTGCCAGGATACTAAGTTTGCAAAACCATTGACTGAGGAGAAAACAACTGTTCCCAAACCGGTTTTCAAACAAAAAATGTCTATTTCCATTTCCTCCAAAAGTCAATGAGAAAAATGATTTGTCAAAAAACATGTACTCCCACATCCCTGCCTATTAAAAAGAGAATTATCAAAGGTTTTGAAAAAGAAAAAGAAGTTGATGAAAAACCTAAAGTGATTACACCTGGCATTTCTAGGAATAGTACACGGAATGTGACAAAAAATCCTGTTAAAGAATCTGTCAGTTCTAACAACATAGTCAACAATCACTATCTAGAAGAAGCTAGGAACAAGGCACAGACTCGAAAAGACGGAATTTTAGGTGCAACATCTAAGGTGATGAATTCTACAAGATTTCAAGGCAATACTATTAGTTGTAAACCATTACCTAGGAACCATCAAACGACTAGGAATTGGCATGCATCTAAGAGTAGTTACGGGAAGCAGAATGCTATGCATGTAGAAAACAACACTAGAGATTCTAAGTCTTTTCCGAACAAGAAACAATTTTCAAAAGACTGTAGTGACAAAGTTAAAGTTGTTGTTTTAGATAAGAATGTTGAATTTGTCTGTCCTACAAATAAAAAATGTGCTTTTTTAGCTAATCATGATGCCAAGGTACAATCCACTAAGACACCAAACAGAAACAAACCCGTTGACAAGATGAACATGCAAAAGAAACCTAATAGGTGGATCTCTTCAGGACGTAGTTTTTCAAAAAATGAGTCTTCCCTCTGCATCTGACAAGAAAACAACTCCTAGATCTTACCTTAGGTGGATACCCACGGGAAAAGTTTTCAACAAAGTAGGTCTTAGATGGATTCCCACAGGAAAGATTTTTGATACTTGCACCAACACAGATAATAGTGACAATCATCAGGATAAGGAAGTAGAAACCATTACAACCGTTGATCGTAATCACCCTCACCGTGAGGAATCTTGTATTTCTAACACTGTTATTTGTGAAAATTCTTCGTCTTTGGTTGCAGGTGAATCCAGCTCATCAGAGGGTTCTAATTCTGTAAACTCTTCTTCTTTATTCTCTCTATCTTCTATTTTTGATTTTCCATTTCTTTTATAAAACCAACAAAAACAAAATACAAAAATATAAAACTTTCAAAAAATACAAAATCAATAGAAAATCAAAAATCCAAAAATATTCTTCTACGACATGTCTCTCGTATAATCGATATTCTGTACGTTTCTAGAAATGTCATTCAACAATGATACGGGTATGTACAGATGCTTGAGCGAGAGTTCTTGATGAGTATTTAGACACTCATCAATCCCCCACACTAAGATATTGCTAGTCCCTAGCAATGATTTATGAAAATTTAATGGATTTTATCTCTTTACCAAAAGCCATTACTTCTGGAGTAGCCAAATGTTTCAGTTCAAGTAAGAACCTTGGTACATCGATAACCATCTGATTTATTGGCAAATCATAAACCATATAACGGATTTGATGTGTCTTTACTAGAAGCCGTTTGCTCTGGACTAGCCAACTCTAGATAAATTATCAATATTATCTTTGGTGAGTTGATTACCAATTATGGATTTTCCACTGCCTTTACCACAAGCCATAATCTTGCGGGCTAGCCAACTCTTCACTTTTAAGGATATGGTGAGTTGAATACCATACAATTTTGGGCAAATTGCAAGCCGTAAACGGATTTGAGATATCTTTACCAAGAGCCGTTTGCTCCTGGATTAGCCAATCCTTATGTGGGTTAGACATGGTGGACTGATTACCATTTGTTGTGTTTAGTACATAGTACTTCCACTAAAAAAATTTTAAAATTTGGCCATTTTGGGGGAAAAAGGGACTAAAAGGGTACATTTATGATCAAAATTCGCCAGAATTTCCCCCCCACACTTAGAAATGAATATTGTCCTCAATATTTAAAGTACCGGCTGTTAATCCTAAAACTTAAAACGAAAAATAACATTACTAGCTAAGTGTGGAAACACAACAATTATTCTCTTTTTTAATATTTACAATTTTCATTCATTTTATAGATCTATATACAACATGTGGGGCATCTCCCCCACACTAGGGTGGTACACACGGGTGAAAAACCCATGTTGCATGCTTCTTGATTTTTGATTGCAGAGTCGCTAGCTTGACTCGACCCCGAATTAATTTGTTCATGGGAAGTAAGTGGAAGAAACAATCTCCATCGGACTTTCATTCAAGATGTTTGGATAAACATTGAAATACGTGAAAGTTCCACACCGATGAGATATCTGACAGTGAGCGGTGCGGCTCACATGAAGTGGTACATGGAAATGCAGGTCAAAGATAATGTCTTCATTAGAAGGAGTGAAGAAACAGGAGAAATGTGAGAATATATGAAGAAAAGAAAGAAAATCATGATAACAATCATGACTAACTCTTCATCCTCAATAGGAGAATTCATAGTTTTATGAATCTCCTCAGTTAAGCTCATTTGATCAAGACAAATCTCGGGTGTGTCTATATCAAAGTAGAAATTATATACTCCCGGAGATATGATATGAGTGAGTTCACCAGAACTCCTGCTGTAAATGAATCATATTAGAATTGGTATCGTGTCTTCCAGTGAACTAATCCAATGTAAATGATTCATAATCGGGGAGAGAATTATGAGAATGAAAAGTGGTACTGCCACTCAATCTTCTCTCCCTATATATTATCAAAATAGAAGGCTTCCATTCGGAATAGAATCATCGGAAAGAATGTCACTATCCTTAATGGGGATAGGAGATGAAATAAGTTTTTCATTGAAAGCTCCGATTTTAGAAAATGAGAAGACTATTCAATAATGTTGTCGAAGAGCTTCATCTTTGATTTCAGTGTCAGTAACTTCATCATTCTTCTAAGCTAACAAGCTCGAAGGTAATTCTTCAATATAATGATGTCCCACAAGATAACGAATCGTCATCAATAGAATCAGAAAGCACATCTCAACATGATTACTTTGGCACAAGAGGTGAGGATATCAACACATGATCAAGAATTCCCGACTCTTGGGATGGGATTGGTCTCAACACTAGACTTTATTAATTCGTACGATTCTTTCAGGAACAAAGGTCAAGAAGCCTATCCCATGTTCAGGAGGTTGAGTTGGAGCCGTGTGATAACAAATGACTCCAGGAGTTGAGAAGGACTACAGTTATGGATTCTACAAGTTCCATTATTTCCACTGCTAGTGACTACCATATTCTCCCTCGCTGATTTACACTGATGGAATCTCAACTGATGAACTTGATGAATAAAATTGTAGAATATCAAGGGTATCTTCATCATCAGGAATGAAATGGAATTGAGAGTTAGATTTGAATGCTTTTGTAGTCTAATTGATTCCCTAATGTTTTCAATCAAGCAACTGGGAATCTAATTTAGCAAATCTTCAGTAACAAACTTCCATGATTTTTCATTGGATTATTCGGGAGTGTTTAGATTCCTTCAAATCTTCACTAAAATCCAAAAGATCAAGGAGAAGATTTTGAGGAAGCGGCTCAGGTGAGGTGGTGCATTCACGGTAACTGTGGAGGTTGGTCATGATACGAAGAGTCGAATTGTTACAAGGAAATGGATTCTTGTTTGACAATCCGAGTAGAGTGAGGACCTCCATACTACATGGCTGTAAAAAGCGAATGTGCTGTGAGTGGTATATGTTGTCATAATTGTTATCGGGAACACGCTCGTAGACAAGCGTGTTTCCGATTGACAATCAGCGGAGTGAACCACCGATTTTCATAGCAGTAAAGCTGGCGAGTCTCACGTGCGGTAGGCGATGATGGAATAAATCGGTTGTGTTATGGTAGGAATAGGGATCCACGGTTATAGACAGACCATTTCTGATTCCACCATGCTGGCGGGGCAATTGCCACCATTATGGAACACACCATTATTGACCAGAGGGTGAGGATAAGACATAGAAAGAATCAAAGGGTTCCATAGGGTAAGAAATGAAGAATCAAAAGAGGGTAAAGAGGAATATTTTGGTGTTTTTGAAAACATTTTGAAAAAACAAAGAATGAAAATCTTTTTGGGTTTTTGATTTTAAATATATAGATGGTATAAACAAGGGTGAATATTCAATCACTAACGCTATCACGATGAAGACTATTAGCCTTTTCTCCCGTGGCCCTTAAAATTTGATCTGGCTTGAGCAGTCAGTCTAATCACTAACCGGCCACTTGTGAATGACCGGTAACAGACTTAAAGCAGTTTAGCACAAAATGAAATTTAAAATCAGGAGATACATTGGATTCCCAGTCGTTAAGTCGGCGGTACGTGAGAATAGTCAGCGTAAAGTGATCGGGAGATTTGAGCGAAAAAAGGAGATTGTGGTTGATCTATACCTAAAAGAAAGCCCATAAACTACAGGGCTTAAATGCAAATTAAAGAAATTAAAAGATAAAATCTATTAAATAAACATTTATCACTATAATTAAAATGATGTTTTGGTTTTTATGTTTTTATAAAACTGAAATTAAAATCTACGCGACGTACAAATAAAAACGTGAAACTTACACAATATAAATCCTAAAAATATGAAAATGACATTTTTACAAACCTAATGATAAAAGAAAATTTATAGAAAAAGAAAATTATTTTTATAACTAATTAATTAATTATTATTAATTAAAAACTATTTTAACTATTTAATAATTACCTAAAATACAAGAATATATGAAATAAAGCTAGAAAAATAAAATTAAGACTTGGAAAAATCTAAAATATCAAAATAGAATTTTCAAAATTATTTTTGTATTTTTCTGATCATTTTCTATTTTTTATGGATTTTAAACTATTAAAAACTAATTAAATTACTAAAAATTACCAAATAAACTATGAAAAATCTGGAAAATTACTTTTTTTACTTTTTATATTTATCTTAACTTAATAAAATTGAAAAATTATTTTTTGAACCTTTTCTTAATTATTTGTATTAAATGCTATTTAAAAGTACTTAAAAACTAGTTTAAATTAAGAAAAATAGCAAAACACCTTAGAAAAATCGAATTTCAGGAAAAGTCTAAAATTACACTAGGAATCTAGGAAAAATGGAAAAACATGGGGTTATGTGCAAGATATTGAAACTGATGAGAAAGTGCTTATTGAAATAAGCACTTGAATAAGCAAAAGGAATCCAAAGGCTACCAAACCAAAGCAGGAAATCTAATAAGCTAAAATAACACAAATGGAACAGGTTTCAACAAGCAATAACCTACGGAACAACAAGCTCAACAGATTTGATGCTATGAGCTTTTAGGCTAAGCGTTCTGGGGGTAACTTGCGGCATATGAATAGCAATCAAAAAAGTTGAAAATAGAAACCACCAATTGGAACTTGAACAAGACCTAGAGGAGAATGTGTAAACCAAGAATTGACCTAGGTGAGCTCTAACAAGCTCACGTGCATATACTAAAATCTTGCATAATACATGCAGGCCTAATGCCACAGGGCACTTTTTGCCACTTTTACAAGCTTTCCTTGGAGCTTTTGAAAAATTCTAAAAATCAACAAAAATAGTAATAAGAAACTAGACCAGGAGAGGTTTTAAAAGCCACAAAATTTACTTGATTTGCCCAAGAAATGAATCCATGAAAAATACTCCTATGTTGGCCAAAACTTAGTTTTTAACTTTTGACTTTTATCAAAAGCGAAAGTTTGACTAATATGAGTTTAGATCAGGTTAGGCCGATAAAAACATTAATGGAAGAAATAAGACTAAAGCAATCTAAATCTAAGAAATACAAACACAAAACAAGAATATGATTTGACAAATTCACCACAGTTAAGTTGTGAAGACAGATTTATAGGACTTTTGACTTTGGACAAGTCAGGACAAAATGAAAGACTCAAATGAGTTTAAAAAGGACTTAATAAGCATAACCATGATTTTTAACCACCTATACCTCTAGGGCAGAAAAGACGAGTGGATCCAACACCCTTTAACTTATGTTTTGCAAGTTTAACAAGGCTAAGTGGTGAACAGGCTAGTATCAGCGATCAAACTAAGCTAATGAGACTAAATACAGATAATAAACAGGTTTTGGCGGTTGATGAATACAAAACACAAAACCACAACCACGGTAACTTGAGTAAAATTGAAATGGAGAATGCTACTCACAAGTATCCCGGTTGTTTGCGGGCGAGAACCAAACACAACCACTCATCCTCTCTATTTAAACCATATCCATCCTACGCAACACCATTATCGGCACAAAGCAATTCTTGGTCCAATTTGACTTTTGTTGACCATGTACCACTTTTGTTTGGCTGAATCATGAGCTTATAGAAAACTATAACAAGCCTTAATAAGTTTATGTGAGATGGAAATTGAGCTTTTACAAGCTTGTAAGTGAGAATTTGGCTGAATAATACCACAGATAAACATTAAACTTGGATTTTGAATGAAAACTTTGATTGATACTTAACAACACTTCAAAATGAGAATTTAACTTGAATGTGATACAAAGAAATGAAATTACAACATTTTTCTACTAAACTAAGACATTTAGATAAAAAAACGACATTAAAGGAAAATAATAAAACTAACTACTACTTGTTTCCTCTTTCTTCTTCCTCTTTTATACTTTAAGCAGCTTCCACGTGTCCTTATGAGTGTTTCCCACCACCCTTGTGAGCCAATGGGAGACTTTTGTGAGTTTTGGCCAAAATGTCAATTTTGGCGAGAAATTCTGGTTTTGACCTGTGGCTCTAAAACTAGCACTAGGGGGGGGGGTGGCATTTATTGTAGTGGGAAAGGTAGGTGGATGTGATGATGAAGGGGTGGAAAAGGTGAAGTGATGCACGAGATTCTGAGAGCAACTTGGGAAAATAGCAGGAGGTGGAGGGAAAAGGAGAGGGGTCTTGTATGTTTGATTTGGGGTTAGAATTGGTTTTGGCAGGGGGTCAAAGGGTAATATGGCGGTCAAAATCATTGACAAGGCTTGGATAAGTATTTAAAAAGGACTAAACTTGCAGTTCGAAAACTTGAAGGACCAAGCCTGCCATTTTTCCAAAGTTACCATAAGGACTGAATTTGACAAACTTTAATAGTACAAGTACCATTTTTGACATTTTCAAATTCTCCAAGGACCAAACGACATTTTGAAAGTTTAGGGACTTTTTCGCCATTTAACAAAGATTTGGGACCATTTTTGACAAGTTAGAATAATTCAGGGACCTTGAATAACATTTTTTCTTTATTTTGATTTACCAGGGCCCTGTTTTGACAACTTTTGAAACTTGGGGGACTAAAGCGCCAATTATGCAAACTTTTATCGTTTTCACGATTTTGATATTTTTGCTTTTAAAACACATAAAACACTTATTTGTGATATTTTTGTCATTTTGATGCATTTCGAGTGTTTTCAGTGTTTTTAGAGTTTAATTAGTACAAAAATGATGAGTATTTAGACACTCATCAGTTCTTTAATGTTTTCCAAAACATGTCGTTTCTCAAAATTTCTTCAAAAGATGGTTTTCGTATACATCAGTACAAAACCCGGACAAAAATGATGACTTTTGATTATTTCAAATCAAAACTCGTGTTTTTTTAATGAAAATCACTAGTGTATGCTTCAGTGCACTACATTTAAAAGCGGTGAAAATCCTCATCATCTTGAGCACCTTTTCAAGATTTTCAAAAAAGATTTTCAAAAATCTTTCAAAATTTTTATTGCTCAAGATAAGTCTCTCTAAAACCCTTTAATTGATTATGCTTTAATAAAGGGGGAGTATAAACCAAAATGTTCCAAATTCATGCTTAAATCAAAATGTTTGTCTCCCTACAAGATTTGAAAAATGTTGTTTAATCCATTGATATGAAAAATATCACGAATAAGCTATTTTTGAGGGGAAGGCGTGATTAAAATGTGATCAAAAATGTTTAATGATGGTTGTTTGAATCTCAAAATGAGCTCGACTTCGAGGCGGAACCAATGAATTGACGGGAATCTAAGTCATTATATGTACCATCTCGAGAAACTTGTGATAGATATGCACCTTCATGGGTCTAATCTCTTTTCAAGGTGTTTACAACTTCAAGTTAGTTATTAGAGCTAGTTGTCACCTAAAAGCTGACAATGTAACTCTTTAACTAGGCAGCGTAACCGTGTCTAGGTGGGGGTATGCGTAAATGCCGATCAATTCAAAAAGTTCGAACTCTACCCTCATGTGCAGATTTCTGTCAAAAACTTATAAGCACATATGAAGGGAGTGTTTAGAAAATATAAAACTCTTGGGTATCTCAAACATGTTTTCAATCATAAACACTTTGAGAGATTTTTCAAGAAAAATGGTTTTATGGCAACAATAGGACAATCATGGAGTTATAAGGTGTCTAGGATAGGAACATTAGTCCTATGATGCTGCGCAGGCCGGGAGGATCTACCCAAGGACATCACAAATAGTTAGTATTAGAAGTCCTTAGGAATGATTAAAGAAAAAAAGGAGTAATGTGAGAAAGGAGAAAGAAGGGGTTGAAGAATTAAAAAGAAATGAAAAAGAAAAAGGGTGAAAATAAATAGCCCTCCAAATTATTCAACCTAGGGCAGACACCGGGTTCAATTCATATGCTACTGGTTGTCACTAGATGACACCGGTATTGAAGACAAAGACGTCATGGGAGTGGCATAGCGCACTAACCTTCTAGCCACTCAATTCCTCTTAAAAGGATTTGTTTCATTCTCACTAGGAACCCTTCATAATCTATCGACTTTCTCTTAGAGATCGTTGGTATTGAAGAAGGAGACCCTCTCCCTAGTCTTCGCTCAGGAAAACCAAAATGCACTATTGAGTATAGAACCACGAGATTCTTCAAGTTATAAAGTGGAAGATCCCACTTAGAAGCGGAAGTGTATTCTAAAGTTGCAATCGTTTTATCCTATACTAACCTCTTTTTTGTAGACAAACGGAGATACACTTTTAGTAGTTACAAGTATCGTAATAACTAAACTAGAGCAAAAGTAGAAGTAAGGTTGTTAGCCTTAATAGTTTATATTAGAAGTGATGGTCATTCACGTTTAGGAACTTTGTAACGTGTGTTAGATATCGTGATAGAATAGTCCACGGGCTCGTGGATTGGGCTAAGCTAAATGGCTAATAGTTATGTTAAGCTAGCATTTCATCTTGTGTTATCCAATCCAAGTCAACGAGGCCTAAGCCAAAGCCCATTAGGGCGTTTATGTATTGTACTATATAAACCCCTCAAAGTCTCATTTGAGGGGTGTGCTTGAGTGTGTGTGTGTATGTTTTCTTAGGAATATACAATATCTTGTGTTCATCTTTCTCTCTTCACATACACGATTTATATATCAAGTCACCATCTTTCTCATCTTTATTTCTTTCATCTTCACGCATAGTTTGTGTTTGTGTGTTGAGTTCTACATACATAGCGTGGTATTTGTGTGATAAGGTTGAGATATTTAAGGTCCTACAATTGGTATCAATCGCCTAACAATGGTTTAGGAGTGTTTGTGTTTGTTTTGAAGTTTGGTACTGTACGCATAAAGCTCTCGTTATACATCTTTGACACGCTTAAAGCTTTGATTTTTACACTTAAAAATTCAAGATTCTTGTGGTTTAAGGTTTATTTGGTGTTAAAGTTTTAGTTTTTTGCAAAAAGTTCGAAGCTTTAGGTGTTTTTCTTCATTTTTAACTCATGTTTGGTTCGTTGCTCATTTCTACGCATAAGCATAAAGGCATTTTGGGTGATAAAGGTCAAAACTTTCTGGTCGGTGGGATTTGAGTGTTTTGGAAAGCATTTGTGCATCAATCGTTTGAATCACTGGAAATTTTTTACCCGTAGGTCAAAACCCTATTCTTCTGGCGTAAGAAAAGTCAAAACCCTTTTCTCGCATAAGGTTTTTACGCATAAGCTTTTGGTGTAGATTCTTGAGCTTCAACGATTACTCAATGCTTCCCTCACTTGGATAAGTTTGTGGAACACTTCAACTTTTGGATATCTTTACCTTTGTGATAGTGTAAAGGATTTTAGGCAAAACCCTAGATTTACGCATAAGCTAAATCTTAGGCGTATAATTTCTTACGCATAAGTATTTTCTTACGCCTAAGCTTGTCTTACACATAAGTAAATCCCGCATAAGGATTCTACGTTTAAGTTTTTAGTCTACGCATAACTCTATTGTTACGCGTAACTTGGGTATTACACGTAAGTTCTCCCTACGCTAAGCATCTCTCGCTAAGCATCCTACTAAGTAACTTCGGTCTACGCCTAAGCTCTTTAAAAAAAAATCAAATTTTTGAGTAAAATTTACGCGTATAACTTGAGTAAAATTTAAGCTTTTTAGGAGACTAAACGTTCAATTTTTACGCGAAATTCAAATTTTTGGACCAAAATTCAAATTTTTCGGTCAAATTTGGCGTCAAAATTGTCATAACTCAAATTTTTCATACGACCTTAGAATTGATTTTTATAGTGAATTTCAAATTTTGGGAGAAAAATTTTCATACGACCAAGTTCACGAGTACGACTTTCAGAAAAACTTCAAACGGTAATATCTTATTAAACACAACTCCTTTATCGTTGAATCGATCCTACATCAACTTTATCATAACATACCTTCATCAATGGCAACTTAACAAGACATTCATGCGGCGGTGCGAAAACCGTCCTCCTATGTTGGAAAAGGTGGTTATCTTCAATGGACAAGTCGTATGCTTCGCTACATCAAGACCAAACCTAATGGAAAATTGATGATTCAATCCATTAAGAATGGACCCTTCATACCTAGACAAGTCCAAGTCCACGGAGATCCGATGCAACACCTCCCGTCCCACCATCTTATCGTGTTCAAAAGCGAATCGAATACGAAGAGGATCGAAACAAGTCTATGCAGATGACATGGCAATTCATATTGTCCAACGGGTTTACCAAGAGACATCTTTGCTGCTGTAGACAGTTGTGAAACTGCTTTCGATATGTGGGAGCGTGTTAGACGGCTTTGTCATGGAACAGAAATTGGTCAACAAGACATGGAGAACAAGCTGCTCACTGAATGGGAGAAGTTTACATCAACTCCGGGAGAATCCATTGAATCCTACTATGGAAGGTTTTGCACTTTGATGAATGAGCTTATCAGAAACAAGTTAGCACCCAGAACTATCGTGCAAAATATCAAGTTCCTGAACAATCTTCGAGAAGAATGGGGACGATATGTCACTATTGTCAACCAAACAAAAGACCTACATCAGGTGAACTTTGATCAACTAAACGATTTTCTGAAACAAAACCAAAATGAAGTGAATGAAGTCAGGAAAGAAAGATTGGCAAAGAATCATGATCCATTGGCACTAATTGCAAAGACTCAAACCTCAGTGAATACACAACAACAAGCTTCATCATCTTCCACCAACAACAACTTGCTGCAATACATTCCACAACCACAAGCTGTCTTCCCTCAACAACAATTCTATCCACTAGAACAACAAGTCATTCAACAACAACAGTATCCACAATACCGGGAACAAGGAATCAGCGATCCTAAAACTGAACAAGAAGCTGCTTTGTTACAGGCATTTTCTTTCTTGGGTAAAGCATTTAGAAGTCGCTATTCCACACCAACTAACAACAATCAAAGGATTTCATCAAACACTCATAGCAGGCAAATTGCACAAGGGTGTGAATATGGGTAATCAAGGACAAATGGTTGGAGTTATTGGGAATCAGCGGGGATATGCTACTGGATTTCGCATGGGTAATCAGGCGGTTCCGTATCGGGTATCAGTTGGGTCAGAATGTTGGAAATTAGATGGGACAGAATGTTGGGAATAGAGCAGTGGGTAATCTGAATGGGAATGTTGCGACTCGGTCGTTGGGAATTATGGAAATGTGAATCGGGGTATCGGGTTAAGTGTTACAACTGTCAAGGAGTGGGTCACATGGCAAGGAATTGTCCTACTAAGCCAAAAAAGAAGGATCTTGCGTATCTTCAGAAAGCTATCATGTTGGTACAAAGGAAAAGGCCTTCAGTTGAGTCTGAGGAACATGACTTCATGGCTATTATGGATGATTTGGAAGACCTCGAGGAACTCAATGCAATTGCATCTTCATGGCAAATCTTGAGGAGACTAAGTGCGACACGATTACGCACCTCATGTCTATGATGCCAACGCGTATCGAGGTACCAATCATTGATCCATGCTATAACAATGTCATATTTGATGTGTTTACTCATGACGAACGGCATTCGTGACGCCAGGCACCTACTTATGATACATACCGGACAATCCGAGTTGTAGCAATACTAACTCTGAAACTCAGGATGTGGATCCTAATGAAGGCGTGTGGCACAAAATCTGAGGCGATGAGGAAACACGTGCTTATTTTGAATCATTAGTCAATAAGTGTGGCATTGAAATTGAGAAAGTTAGAGCGGTCAATGCGAAGTTAAGGCCGAATGCTAAATTGACCGTTGAGCTTGAGAGTTACAAGGAGAACGCCAAAGCCTTTGAATTTCATACAAACAAAGTATCAAAATTAGAAATTGGTTATCGAGATTATGTTTTAAGAGAAAACAATTGCAACTCAAGTATGACACACTTGATGTGAATTTGAACTTGAAAATAAAATCTTTAAACAAGGAAATTTCTGATCTAAATGACCAACTGTCTAAACAAAAAGCACATTTTCGATCTTGAAAAGAGAAGAAAGCAGTTGATTGATCTGATTTTTCAAAACGAGAAGATTCTCTTCTTGATGAAATTCTGGATAAAAATGAAACTATCAAAAAATTGGATAATTTGCTTCTTACAACGGGTCATTCCGCTAAAACAAACAAGATGCTTTCTAATCAAGTAAATCCGATTTTTTATACTGTGCATAAAATGGCTCTTGGTAATTCACCTCCTTGGTTCCTCAAAGCTCGAAAAAGACGGAATGTGTTGAACAATGGAAAACCTTTGCATGCACCCATAATTGTACATGATTCTCTTGAAACGTTGGAACTATCTGAGGAGAGTAGATCAAAAATGAAACAAAAACATCCGGAAATCAAACCAATTGATTATAACAAATGGAACAAAATTAATGGTATTTCATTTGTTTCTCATAAAGAACAATCAACGTTTTCCACACAAAGTGTCAACACCAGTTTCAAAATCGTTTCAAAACCTAGTTGTTGTCTCCAAATCTCTTTCGAACATTGAACAAATGTCTTCAAACAATCCTTTTAACACAAGTGATGCGAGAATTATTTTAGAAAATGTGAAAACTAAATTGCAGGATCTTCAAGAGGCTGTTAAAACTAAAACCAATATTACAACAAACATCACGGTTCAATAGTTTTGATAATGAACAGAAAGTTTTTGAAACTCAAATTGCCCTCAGCTGAATAACATCAACTCAAGGGTAATTCATTTTGAACAAGCATTTTTGAAAGAAACAAGTGACTTTGTCAAGGACCATAAATCCCTGGTAAAGCAAGCTAATGAAAGTGTTGAACAAATCAAAGTTTTGGAAAAGTTAAATGATTCACTCTTCGAAGATGTTCTCCTACGATATTATGTCCATTATTTTACAAACATATTACTGTTGAAGATCATGAAAGACTCGATCTGAGACCTCGAAATTGTTTCAAAATATGAAAAAGCTCTTGAAAAACTTGAAAAAGAAAATGTCTCATATTTTAACAACTTGATCGAAAAGCGAGGAATGAAGTATGACAAACTGTCGTATGGCCGTGCCTACAATGACATGGCGAAAAATGATCTTTTGAGGGCTCGTGGAATGTCAAAAAGGAAAGGCGTGGATACTAAGTTTACAAAACCATTGGCTATGGAGAAAGCAAATGTTCCCAAACCGGTTTCCAAACCAAAAATGTCTATTTCTATGCCTCCTCCAAAAGTCAATGAGAAAAATGTTTCATCAAAACCAATCACTCCACCTGCCCTACCTAAACAAAATGTTGATAAGGGAAAAGCGGTTATCGAGAAACCAAAAGTTTTAGCACCTGGCCTTTTTAAGATGAGTACCACTAATGCGGCTGCCTCCACATCTAAAACATATGGAACAAACGACATAAGTTTAGAAAAGCACTCTAAAGAGACTAGAAAAGCTGAAACCACCTCCCTTCATAAAAATGTGAATCCTAATGCGTGTGCCTTACCTTCTACAGGACTAGAAAGCACCTCTAGGAGCGGCAGACTAAAGCCTAAGAGCAATACAAGGAACAATAGAGTCTCGGCCTCTAAGAGTAGTAGCTTGAATAAAGAGAAGAAAGTAGAAGAACACCCTAGGATTTTACAGCTTTTGAATAAGAAAGACATTTCATCTGAATGTCTTGAACCTATGAAACTTGCTAAGTCTAATGAATGTGTTGAATCTCTTTGTTTAACTTGCAAGAAATCTTTAATTAATGATCAAGATGATTGTGTTTCTATGAATGTGAATGATAAGCTTTGTTAAGAAGAAGCGTTCCAAAAATATCTTACGCTAAGCAGTAGGAAGACTAGTTGCAAAACTTAGGCTTTTCACTATTGACAAGAACCATAGTGTTTACTTTAGGGATGATATTTGGAAACCCACAGGTAGAACTTTCACACTCGAGAATGGTAAAATGAGTGATAAACCGAGAACTCCATAGCAAACCTCTTTGAGTGTGATCAGGATTTTACCTCTAACCCAAAGGAACCAAAATCAAAACGGTTTCCAAAATATTCTTTTTACATTCTTTGGAAGGTTATCGAAATTTGTCTTTGGATTGTCGACTCGGGTTGCTCCAAGCACATGACCGGGAATCTGAAGCTGTACGATCAATTTAGATCGGAAATTCATGGGAACCGTATGTTTTGGAAATGATCATGTAGCGGCTATCATGGGTTATGGAGATCTACCTTTTGGAAATTATTTGATCACTCGGGTTTACTATGTGAAGGATTGGGACACAATTTGTTTTCGGTCGGGCGGTTACGTGATGCATTTAGAGGTTGCTTTTAGGAAAAATGCTTGCTTCGTTAGAAACTTGGATGGCGATCTCTTAGCGGGAATCGTGATACAAACTTGTATGCTATCGACATCAATCAAATGGCCTCTTCATCACCAATATGTTTTATGACACGAGCATCGGAACCATCTGGTTGTGGCATAGAAGGTTATCCCATCTCAATTTTGACACCATCAACAAATTTGCCAAAGACAACATCGTCAACGGACTTCCAAAGTTCAAATACACCAAGGATCACTTATGTCCATCATGCGAACAAGGAAAAAGCAAAAGAGCATCATATAAACCCAAAACCGTACCTAGTTCGGAAGCAAAGTTGCATATGTTGCACATGGACTTATGTGGCCCAATGAGAGTTGAAAGCATTAATGGGAAAAAGTATATTCTTGTCATAGTCGATGATTATTCAAGATATACATGGGTTAAGTTTACGAGATCAAAAGGCGAACCACCGGGCATCATCATCACCTTTAAAGCGTATTCAAGTACTTCTTCAAACTCCAGATGGGGTTGTAAGAACAGAACAACGACGCGAATTCACTAATCGGAGTTAAGAACTTATTTTGAAGATGTTGGAATCACACATCGGACATCGGTTGTTAGAACTCCACAGCAAAATGGGGTAGTTGAAAGAAGAAATCGTACTCTTGTGGAAGCTGCTAGCACAATGCTAATTTATTCTAGTGCACCGTTATTTCTATGGGCTGATCTTTGTTGCCCTGCTTGTTTCACTCGAACCGATCCCTTATCCATCAAGATTCAATAAAACCCCATATGAGCTTGTGAACAACGAGAAAACGGATATCTCTTACTTTCACGTGTTTGGCGCTTTGTGCTATCCTACGAATGATAGAGAAGATCTGGGAAAACTGAAAGCAAAAGGTGATATTGGAATCTTCATTGGATATTGAGATAACTTCGAGGGCATTCAGGGTGTATAACAGAAGAACTAGGAGGATCATGGAGACGATGAATGTGAAGTTTGATGAACTTTCACATATGGCTTCTGAGAGACTCGCTCTAGAACCCGCACTAAACCAGCAGACTTCCGGACACATCAGTTCGGGACTCGTACCTCAAAGAGCTCAATCAACTTCATTTGACAATCCTAAGAACAAGAATGGGAGAATTTCTTCGAGTTAATGTTCGATGAATACTATGGTGGAACTCCGACAAATGCATCAAACCATCATTCCGCTGCACCCGCTCAAAATCATCCTCCACCACCAACAGAAGATGCATCTACAACGGTGAAACCAATGCACCAACTCCATCAACATCATCTACATCTACTCCAGGTCTTGCACCCGTTCTACCAGCAGTTGATGAGCAAAACCAAAAGCGAGCGATGCAGCGTTAGATGAAGACTTATTTGAAAACCGTTTGCTACGGAATGGTGAATCATCTTCAAGCTTACGAGAACCATCTAACTCGCATACGTTTAACCAACGGTATCCTTCTACACTGAAGTGGACAAAAGACCACCCAATTGAACAAGTTATTGGTGAACCGTCATGGCCAATTCAGACGAGGCGTAACTTGCCACCGATTGCGACTTATGCATTTACCTTTGCTCAATTAGCAATATAGATCCAAAGAACATTCGTGAGGCAATGGCAGAACCCGCATGGATAGAAGCGATGCAGGAGGAACTTCTCCAATACCGTCTACATGACTCTTGGGAAATGGTTCCAAGACCAATTGACATTCGTGTCATTGATCTCAAATGGTTATGGAAGAACAAAAGGGATGAAGAGATGACTGTAATTCGCAATAAAGCTCGTCTTGTGGCCAAAGGATACACACAAGAGGAAGGGATAGATTTTGAAGAGTCATTCGCGCCGGTAGCTAGACTAGAAGCGGTCGGGATATTCTTAGCCTATCGACTCACAAAAACATCACGGTTTATCAGGATGGACATTAAGACGCGTCTTGAATGGAACTCACGAAGAAGAAGTTATGCGTGAGTCGGCGAAGGCTTCATCGACATGGAACATCGGACTACGTCTACAAACTCAAAAGGCAATCTATGGATTGAAACAAGCTCGAGGCGTGGTATGACGAACTGTCCTCTTTCCTTATCCAAAACAATTTCACCAAAGGAGCAGTTGATCCTACCTTGTTTACACAAAAATGCAAAAATGACATTTTGATTGTTGATTTCGTGGGCGACATCATCTTTGGGTCCACTAATTCGAATCTTTCAAAACATTTTGAAAATCTCATGAAAAGCAAATTTGAAATGTCCATGATGGGGAACTAAAATTCTTTCTTGGTTTACAAATACATCAATCCCCTCGTGGAATTTTTAGAAATCAAGCTAAATATCTGTTGAGATTTTAAAAATCATGGTATGGATAATTGTGATTGGATTCCGGAACACCAATGGTAACTTCACCAAAAATTGGAGCCGATTTTTTGGGAAACCTATCGATCCGAAGAAATATCGGAGCATGATTGGTTCTCTCATGTAACTTCTTCTAGTCGACCCGATATTCATTTTCTTTGTTTGCTTATTAGCGGTTTGGGCAAAGCCTACCGAACTGCACCTCAAAGAGGTTAAAAGGATCTTTCGGTACTTGAAGACATCCATTCACATGGGACTTTGGTATTCGAAGGAATCCGGATTTGATCTAATTGCCTTTTCAGATGCGGACCACGCAGGTGATCAAGTTACAACAAAAGTACATCAGGAGGAGCACAATTTTTGGGTGAAAAGTTAGTAAGCTGGTCTTGAAACAAGATTACCTTTGCACTTTCAACGGCTGAATCTGAGTATGTGTCTCTATCTGCGTGTTGTGCTCAAGTTCTATGGATGAGAACACAACTCACAGAATATGGCTTTACTTTCGATAAAATACCTATGTATTGTGACTCGAAAAGTGCCATAGCCATATCATGCAATCATGTTCATCACTCAAAGACTAAGCATATCCATGTCGCTATCACTTCATCAAAGAGTACGTCGAAAATGGTACTGTTGAATTATTCTTCGTGAAGGCAGATTACCAACTCGCCGATCTATTTACTAAAGCCCTTCCAAAAGAAAGGTTTAACAATTTAGTTCGACGAATTGGAATGCGAAGCCTAACCCCTAAGGAGTTAGAACGTCTTCTCGAATCTTCTTGAAAATAATTTTCCAACAAGCTTATTTGTAAATATTTTTGAAAAACAAAATACAAAATTTGAAAAACCAACAAAAGCAAAATATAAAAATATAAAACTTTCAAAAATTCAAAAACAATATAAAATCAAAAATCCAAAAATATTCTTCTCACGACATGTCTTTCGTATAATCGATATTCATGTACGTTTCTAGAAATGTCATTCAACAATGATACGGGTATGTACAGATGCTTGAGCGAGAGTTCTTTAATGTTTTCAAAACATGTCGTTTCTCAAAATTTCTTCAAATAATGGCTTTCGTATACTTGATACGAAACCGGACTAAAATGATGACTTTTGATTATTTTTCAAATCAAAACTCGTGCTTTTATAAGAAAAATCAAGTGTATGCGCTTGTGCACTACATTTAAAATGGTGAGAAATCATCATCATCTTGAGCACCTTTTCAAGATTGTTCAAAAAGATTTTCAAAATCTTTCAAAATATTTTGTGCTCAAGATAACTCCCTCTAAAACCCTTTAATTGATTATGCTTTATTAAAGGGGGAGTATAAAACAAAATGTTCCAATTTCATGCTTAAATCAAATCCGTTTGTCTCCCCAAAAGATTCTAAAATGTTTTAATCCGTTGATATCAAAAATATCACGAATATGCTATTTTTGAGGGGGAGGAGGCGTGATTAAAATGTGATCAAAAAGTTTAATGATCGTTGTTTGAATCTCAAAATGAGCTAGACTCAGACGGAACCACAATTGCGAGAATCAATGTTAGAAAATGTACCATCTCGAGAAACTTGTGATAGATATGCACTTTCATGGGTCTAACCTCCTTTTCAAGGAGTGTTTACAACTTCAAGTTAGTTATTAGAGCTAGTTGTCACCTAAAAGCTGACAATGGAACTCTTTAACTAGGCAGCGTAACCGTGTCTCGTGGGGAATTGTCTATCATGAGCCGATCAATTCAAAAAAGTTCGAACTCTACCTATATGTGCAGATTTGTCAAAACTTATAAGCACATATGAAGGGGAGTGTTTACGTAAATATAAAACTCTGGAGTGTTTCAAACATGTTTTCTATCATAAACACTCTGTGAGATTTTCAAGAAAAATGGTTTTATGGCAACATGGGACAGTCATGGAGTTATAAGGTGACTAAGGATAGGAATAATCGTCCTATGATCCGGAGCGGAGGATCTACCTAAGGACATCACAAATAGTTAGTATTAGAAGTCCTTAGGAATGATTGAAAAAAGGAGTAATGTGAGAAAGGAGAAAGAAGGGGTTGAAGAATTAAAAGAAATGTAATGAAAAGGGTGAAAATAAATAGCCCTCCATATTCAACCTTAGAGGCACGGGTTCAATTCATCACGCTACTTGGTTGTCACTAAGTTGACTGGTATTGAAGACAAAGGCGTCATGGACCCAGTGGCCTGCGCACTAAACCTTCTAGCCACTCAATTCCTCTCAAAAGGATTTGTTTCATTCTCACTGGGAACCCTACATAATCTATCGACTTTCTCTTAGAGATTGTTGCTATTGAAGAAGGAGACCCTCTCCTAGTCTCCTTCGGGAAAACCAAAATGCACTATTGAGTCTAGAGCCACGAGATTCATCAAAAGATCTCATAGGAACACTTGACATGACATTGCTTGTTGTTCATCAATAAGGACACAAGTGATATATTCTAGAGTCCTACGCAGATCTTAGCAATGTGCCAGAACATTTATGAGAAGTTTCACATCTGTGATCTTCAGTGATTGAATGGAAACTCTGCCGGGGTCAACATCAAGCGACCACGGCGGCCGGGTCACGGTAACTCCCGGTGGATTACGCAGTGTGTCTCAAAGCGGTCTACGTCGTGGGGTGATGCTTGGTGTACCTCGTGACTCATCGGAAGCTGTAGGTGTACTTCGGTATATCGTGTTATCTCACTTGTGGGACTCCAGTTCAGAAACGGCCTTTGTGAGAATTAGAGACGTGTTTTCACACTATCTTTGTTAACACCCTTGAAATTCAAACTTGTAAGTGCCGGAATCCGCTTATTACTAACCTGTTTTATGTTTTCTTCTTATGGAAGCTCCGGAGCGGATTGATCGTGTAGATACTCCACATGCTCATACCAACAACACATGAAAGTTCTCATCAATATCAAAGGCAACAAAAAGTGAAAGATGATTCTTCGTCAATGTCAAAGAATCTACAAAGTTTAAAGACTCGAGAACTACATCATTGGTAACCAAAAGACAAATAGTAGTGTGAGCATGGTGGAGAAAGACGTGGAGATACCTAACCAACGAAGTTGACAACGGCATACAACCACATTAATTGATCACAAAGCATGAAGGAACAAAGATTCAAGACTATTCTATATCTACACACAAAGTTCAAGCTCGAGAAAAGTAAAGACCTAATCAAGTGGAGCATCATTTGAATGACCACCCTTAGGGGGAGATTGTTAGCCTTAATAGTTTTATTAGAAGTGATGGTCATTCACGTTTAGGAACTTTGTAACGTGTGTTAGATATCGTATTAGAATAGTCAACGGGCTCGTGGATTGGACTAAGCTAATTGGCTAATAGTTTTGTTAATCTAGCCTTATATCAATCCATGTCCAATCCAATCCAATCGAAGCCCATACAAGGCCCATGGCCAAGCCTTAGGGCATCATGTTACTTGTACTATATAAACCCCTCAAAGTCTCATTTGAGGGTGTGCTTGAGTGTGTGTGTGTGTGTGTTTTTCATATGAAATATTGTTTTCATTTCTTCTCTCTATCTCTCTAAACATACACGCCTAATATATCATTCAAGTCACCATCTCTATTTCTCTCATCTTAATCTTTCTTCTTCTTTATTTACGCATATAGTTTGTGTTTGTGTTTCGTGGTCTAAGCGTAAAGTGGTTTCACGTGGGTATACTTGTGCTCGTTTAGTGGGTTTGTGATAAGGTTGATATATTTAAGGTCCTACAGTTTGGGAAAGGAGAGATGATTAAAATTGGTGAAATCTTTGACTATTTATAGGCTCGGATACTAGTTCTTAGTAACATTTATTAATATTACACGTAACTCTTCAAATCGTGCTTATCCATGGTTATAAGTAACCTGACGGGATTACGCCATAGTCTTTGTGAATCATGCTTATTTTTTGTTCGGCGTAACCTGAGCTAATGGTTCGCGCCTATATAAATTGATGTTTATCGAGCATTTGGCGTAACCAGTGAGGTTACCCAGTATCTCTTGTCAAGTAAGCTACATAATGTTCAGTAGTCATGTTACGGCGTAATTATATTCCATGGTTACGTCGTAATCTTCATAATCATTGTTACGCCGTAACTCCATCACTTGGTTACGCCGTAGTTGAGAGACAACTCATCCTTTGGGCTTGAAAATGTCCAATTACTGCTTCCTTTCATAAAATAGGTCCTGAAATGAAATAATAAGGAATAAGGATGTTTTCACTAGCATTTTACTCATAATGTGATGATAAAGGGGGAAATTATCACTTAGAATATCAGGACTATTTGATGTCATCAAATATCTCCCCCTTGAACTCTACTTGCCCTCAAGTAGACCAATTTAGACTACAAAAAATACATCCCAAAGGAGTGTGCAGTTAAGATTTCCATACTAGAATATTTATAAGAGCCGAACACCTCACAAAATGGGAAGAAAACACTCTCCTCATCCTAATCTAAATGTTTATTTGGGTGATCACTCAATTGCCGGCATGCAAGTATTCTATAATAAGCTTGGCAATTACACACAACTCCACCACTAGAGCTAAGGTTGACAAATTTTAGAAAGCAATGTTGGGTGATAGTGATTCAAAGGCTATGGGGTAGTGTCATTACTAACGTGTCACAGCGAAGTGGACAAAATCAATGATACATGACCAAATACATGGCCAAGACATCAAGGATTGCTCGCTGCATCACCTAGACACGCTTCATGACAAAAAGGGTAAGTTAAGGCATGGGATATTTTAATGGGTGAAAAGAAAAGAAAACAAATAGTCTTAGCTTAAAACCAAGTTTTCATCGCCCCACCGTTCATTCGAGGTTTATCTTCATAATCATGATACGTTAAGGGAATACACCATTTGAATATTTCCCTTTCTTGAACCGATGGTGTCTTCACTAACTTCCAATCTTCGAATGTGATCGAGGAGTTTATTCTCAATGTCCATTTCTTTCATTCATATAGTGCTTACAATATTTCGCACTTTTTTTTTTTTTTATTATTATTTTTTTTACACAAATGCTATATCCCCCCACTTGAGACGAGCATAAGGAGAAAATTGGGGGGTCTTTAATGATCTTCAATAATATGAAGATGATGTGGTACGCCTTCCAAAACATTTATTCTAACCTCGAACAAGGGCGAACAATGACTTCAAGATAAAAGATAAGACTACACGGTAGGCTAAGGTGTAAGGGTGTAACAAAAATAAGGGTAAGAAAATGAAAATATAGGCTCAAAAAGGTGTAACTAGGGGTATCTTGCACTAAAGAAGAGTGCAACAAAAAGGGTAAACACGGAGGTCGAAAAGTCAATGTGACTAATCGATAAACACACACAATTAAACACATATGGGCAATTTGGGTTTAATCCTAAAACATTTACTTTTTTCAAATCGCCTTTTCCAAATGCACCAAGCTAACTTGATACACTACTCGTCTATGGTCTCGAAGTGATGTAAAAGCCAAGTTCTAAAGTTTACAATACTATCGGCACACTCAATATTTGGTAGATTTGGGTAAAATGGGAAAACCGGAAAGGCTAAATCTCACCAATGACAATAAGGATTATAGTGTGCTCGGCTATATGTAATTCTAGATTGGTTAAAAATATGACAAAATTTTTCAAAATAAGCTTAAAATTTTAAAACCAACTAGAAAATTAGGGCAAGTAGGCTAAGTAATCATACACTTCATTTCTATTCCTATCCCCCCACTTGAAGTGTACAAAGTCCCATTTGTACAAAAAAAGGAAAATGAAATAGAAATGAAAAATAACCGAGAAAGAAATAAACCCCCCTCTCAAATGCTTGACCAAGATGTCTCACTAAAGGTTGAAGGTGGGTCACAAGGTTGCTAATGCGTATAATATTCGGTGACTACGCCTTAACTAATACGTTGCAAAAATAATTCCAGCTGCTTCTCAGGTTACGGCGTAACTGACCCAAATGGTTACGTCGTAATTCGCATCACATAACCAAAACCTGCACAAAATACATAGGAAAATTTTGTACCCATGGGTACAATTGATAATCAAGCACACAAATATCCTAATTATTCAGTTATTACAGACATATGTTTGAAATTGTTTTAAATTATTCAACAAACAGGGGAATCAATCATCCTTGTGAAGATCGTGGTCCATGGAGTGAAACTGAGTTGGGTCGAACGGGGTGCTTGTGGTGCTGCCAGGAGTGGGCTCGGCTTGCATAAATGCCACACCTCCTTGGACGCTAATGTCGGGGATGTCGGGCTAGTACACATACCCCGGTCCATGCCATCTAGGGTGGCTCAAGTGCATGCTCTAGAGCATTTGGCTTGTACGATCTGCACTCCAGTTGAAAAAATCCTACTGGAGTTGCTGCACTTGATCCATTGTACCTGCAAAACCCTCAAATTGGTTACTTAGAACATAAAAACCCACTCAGATGCTATCAATCTCCTCATTGAAGTGGGTAGATATCCCCTCGATCCTCTCATCGATCATTTGTAACCTGTCCCCAACATTAACGTGTGCCCTCCTTCGACCCCTAGGCACACGTTCCTCAGCATCCTCTTGGGCACCAACAACACCACTACTTTCCCTAAATTCTCTCCTCGGGTCAATATCAGCTAACCCAATCACTCAGCACACATCTTCGGTGCAAATCCCGAACTCAACTAGCTTATTCAACCCAATTAAGCTAGTCTCCCTTCCACGGGATACTGATAACACTCAAATTGTACATGTTTTTAGTAGCGTTATTCGTGCTTATATGTGTGTTATTTGGCTATAATCATATGCTTTTAATTCTTAATCGTACAAAAGTGTGTTTGCTAGTTCATTTGTAGCCAAGTACAGGAAAGTGGAGAAAAAGACAGAAAAAGAAGTAAAATATGAAGATTTCTCCAAATACGAAGAATTCCCGTCAAATGCAAGTCTTGTGGACTATATTAGAGAAGATAAAGTCATCAAGTTAGTGGTCCAAAGACTCAAAAATAAAGTTCAAGAAGGAAAACGAGAAAGAAATGAAGAAAAGAAGCTAAAACGAAGACATATTGGAAGACTCGTTGTTCCCGACACATCTTCACCATTTTGGCCATAAATTTTCCATACGGACTCCGTTTGACCCCCGGTTCACGGCCACGGAAAGCTAAGAGAAAGATCTACAACTTTGGTGTTTATGATTTTTTTGTCAACTTGCTCCAACCGTTCGGTAGTGCCCCAACCGGACGGTTGGAGAGATTAAGTAGACCAACCGAAGGTTGGGCCACCGATTCGGTTGGGAAGCCCTGGACAGCCAATTCTTCATCACTAAGACTCCAAACTTGTTCCAAACGATTCTAGGTTCTTTCTACATGTATTCTAGTCCCTTCCAAGCTCCTTGGAAGCCAAGTTCAACATTTAATACCCCTAGCCTTGGAAGTAGTATAAATAGAGGCCTTTGCAACCTCATTTCATGCACCACAACTTGAGAGAACTTCTCTCACACCTCTCCTACCACCACCACTCCTCTCTAGGTGTGAAATTCAAGCCTCCAACCTTAAGGACGAATTTCCACCTAGAGCAAAACAACGAGAGAACACACCCACTCTCATCTCTTCACCCCCAAGGTGTGGAATTAGATCCTCCCCTTAAGGACAATTTCCACCAATTACACCAACTTATCTTCCCCAAAAGACCTCAAACCTCTGCCAAATTCATGTAGTTTGCTCAAGGGCTGATGAAGGCGTTTGGATATGATTTTCCGGCTAGGTAGAACTATTGTAGTCAATTGGAGGCTTGAAGGAGTGCTATAATCCATCATCTTTTCCTATTGTAATTCATACTTTGGGTAAACCTTGTTACTTTTATATTTCAAGATGTTTGTTATTAATATGATTGTTGAGATTTTGTGTTTGATTGAAATAACCATGATGTTTTGTTTACTTGTTTTGTTCTTATGATAATATGTTCTTATATTGCTTTTATTTGTAGTTTGATCCGTGACAATCATAACCATGAACTTGATACATGCTTGTTCTTATTGCTTTTCTTGTTGGTTTGATATGTGACAATCATAACCATCAACTTGTTACTTGCTTAAAAAAACAAACGACACTTGTAGTGCAACCAAGTCTCTTGGGACGACCTTGATTTACCATATACTATACTACAACTTGACTAGGGTATACTTTCCCGAATATGTTCCTAGTTAACCGGTAATCCTTGTTACAAATTTAAAACCCCGATGGAACCCATCAAGTTTTTGGCGCCGCTTCCGGGGACTTGTTTTGCACTTGTTTGCTCGTTTGATTGCTTTCTTGTTTGATTGATTGCTTGTTTGCTAGTTTGTTCGATTGATATATTGATCTTGCTCATGAATGATTGTTTCTTTGCTCTTGTTTGATTACTCTTGATGTTTGCTTGAATGCTTGTCTTTTTCTTAAAATCTCTCATTTTCTCATAATTGCTCAAATGATCTTTGCATCAAAATCAAGTTTTTGATGTTGGGATTTCGTTTCATGTGTTCTAAAATGCTCTTTCTAAGTGTGCTTGAAAATGTTTGCGAAAAAACCACCAAAACTGACCAGAATCATCTAACCGGATCGGTTGCCTCTACACCGCAATTTGAACCACCCAAACCCCTCCAACTGGTCGGTCACCACCCGTAACCGATCCGGTTGGAGCTTCTGTCCAATTTTTTTTAGTTTTCTTGTTTCTTGTTTCGTGTATTTTGTGTTTCTTATGTTATCTGATCTCTTGCATGTTTTTGTGTTATTTTTGTTTGTGTTATTATTATCTATGTTAGTTTCGTATTAATTTTAAATAAGATTATCTTGTTTGATTTTTGTTACGTGACTAATTGTGTTTGCTTTCGTCTATGTGATTGTTGTTTTTCTGTGAAAGTGCTTCTATGTGTTTTAAGTGTCATTTTATGTTCTTGATGTTATTCTAGTTAATGTGTGTTTATGTGTCTTATTTAGTTGTGTTTATTTTTGTGTTCGTAACCTTTTGTGTTCTTTTTTTATTTTATCAATAACAGTTTTTAAATAAAACTTGTTTTTTATATATAAAAAAATAAATAAAAAAATAGAGAAAATCTCCTCCAACCGATCGGTCACCGCCCATAACCGGTTCGGTTGGAAGGATGGTCACATTTGGTTCATCCCAACCGGTCGGTTACACCCCGTAACCGATTCGGTTGGACCAATCGTTAAAAAAAAGTTGATTTTTCGTATTTTGTTTTTGTGTGTTTGTGTTTAGATAGAATAAGTTTAAATGTCTTTTTGTTTTTTTCAAGAGTATCATTTCTTAAATTTTGTTAATTTGGTACATTGTAAATAAATAAGTACTTGTTTTAAAATAAAAAATGTTTTGAACTTTGTGGGTATGTTCACTGGAAACCCTCACGAGACTATAACTCGTCCACTCGGGCCACCGAGGGGTTTAAAGGCTTGTTGCATACGCTAAATGCAACCGTGATGCCTACGAAAGTGAGTTTTATAATTTTACGTGTTTTTTGTAGTTTAGTTTATTTTTGCAGATTTAATAAGCTTTTGGAGGAAGGATTGGTTGGATCGTGAACCTTATATTCTTGGTTTGACATGTTTGGATGAGAAATCGATTTATCTCACACGCTTATGCTAGCCCTTTGCGTAGCATTTTATCATATGGAGTTCGATCGCTATTTTCGGCCCGGGAAGTTTCGTTTCTCTTAGACTTATAGTTTTATTTTTCCCTATCTTACATGCTTCGTAGTTTATTTTTCACAATTGCTTTATTTTGTTTCTTTGTTATTTTTTCCTTTGTTTGTTTGTTTGGTAAATTATTTTATAAACTGATTTTTTTTTAAATCCCTCGAAAGTAAGGCTCACCCATTGTAAACAAACTGTGTGAGAGGTATAAGGGGGGTCTCCCTGATTCCCTAAAGAAGTCGGGTTTTAATATGCCGTGACCAGCTTCTCTCGCTTCTTTGTGCGTTTCAATGGAGCTACCGAGAACTCGTGGGACAAGAATAAGTCACGTTTGGTTTTTTTTAATTAAAAAATAAAAAAAAAGAAAAAAAAAAGTCGTAACTAGATTATTTTCAAAGTTTTCTCCTAGTAATAGGATAGTAGCAAATTTTTTTTAGTCATTAAGTTATTTTTCTTTTGTGTGCTTAACTTAAGTGTGGGGGGGAAATATTATTGTGAAAAACGAACTTCGTTTTTAAATTTCCAAAATGTTTGGGCCAAAATTTTAAAATTTTGTGAACTTGTTTGCCCTTGTGATCTAGTTGTTTTCACGCTTATAGGATAATATATTAGAATAACTGGATCAACCCACTGGTGAAATTGGTAATTTTTGAAAAAGTTGAGATGTGTCCCGATTAATATTGCAATCCATTCTGGGATCGATAACATTTGCTTGCGCATATTTTATAGCCCTTCCACTAAATTGTAAGGATTTGAGCCTATTCCATATATAGCATACATCTTTTATGCTTGAATCTTTTGCTATGAGTGTGCCGGTGATTTTATTTATTCTAGAACTTGGACTTGCAAATCATTACAGGACGATAAGATCACATTCGTGTGATATAAGTGTATTCGTGTGATAAAGAGGCACCTTAGGAATAAAACCAAATGGCCTTCCACTTACATCTAATGATATATTAGCTAACCACATCGGTTAGTTAACCACCCACATGGACCCATTTGTTAGCGCTCATCTTTAGCGCTAGATACCCTTAGTTACACCCTTCGAGCCATTCTTTTCTTTTTGTTACATCCAGAAAATACAAAAACATTTTACACTTTAAACCTTAGCCAACCCCTTGTCAATGTCTAAATGGTTGGTTGCTAGTTACTTGGAATGATTGGATTGTTTTTGATAATTATGAGTTAGCGCGCATTGGTACATTGTGCCATTCCGACAAAGATGAAGGTGGCCAACTTCTTATTTGTATTTTTTTGGTGTATGCTTATCACAAGTGTGAGGGAGATGTGATGTATGTGAAAAAAAATGAATGAAGAAAAAAAAAAGAATAATTCATCGAAAAATATATATATATATATATATATATATATGATGACAATGTGCTTTATATTATTATGTAGATGAAGGAAGTATGTTTGAGATATCGATTAGCCAATGTGCTAAGACGTGATATATTTGTATTTGGTGATCGATATGTGAAGAGAAGATTGTAACTATAATCATTTTCGGGTTTGTGGATTGTTCGTGACTAGCAACATGGGTATTAGACTTGACTTGATTTTACTTTTATTTTAACACCAATTTAATAAAAATTCCCATGCCTTAACCCTTCCCTTTTGGCTTTGTGAAAATATGAAGTGCATGAATATTTATAGTGACCATCCGGTTCTTGAAGGATCGAATGACGCGCCAGCGATCTAGTGCATATTTTTGGTGACCATCCGTTATGCGAATAACGCGCTAGCGATCCAAGGTAGACTCTAGTGACCATCCGTTGTTTGACTTAATCAAATTACGTGATCTATATGTTCTTGTATGAAATGTTTGAACATAAGCGTTAACCCTTTTAGCCTAACCGAATAAAGCCCTCTTTAGATATTTACACTTGGTGCTTACATACGTCGGTGTAGTTTTGTTTCTTGTACAAGCCTATGGTAATATTTAGATCATGACTGAGCAATATGAGTGTACTATTCCTTAATACTATCCATCACTAAATAAATTGAGTATTGAGTGAATTATACATCCGTTCCTTTTCGTGAGGTGCTTAGCCATGTTATCAAGCGAGAGAATCCATGGGGTATCGTTAAACATCTCGGTTTTTCCTCTAAAAGCTTAAAGCGATGAATCATATCTTGTTTTGTACTTGGTAGATTTGCATCACATTTTTCTAATCATATTTCATGCACCATGTGGGATTTATTTTTCTTAAATTTCTAGATTTGCTTGAGGGCAAGCAAACCCTTAAGTGTGAGGGAGTTTGCGCTCATTTTTAGCTTATTTTTATTTCGTAAAAAAAAAAAAAAAAAAAAAAAAACCAAAAATATTTTCAAATTTAAAAATTTTTTCTTTTCATTTTGTCGTTTAGGTATGTAGTTTAATTTTTCTTTTCTTAGATTTTCTTGAGGGCAAGCAAAGTTTAAGTGTGGGGGAATTTGATAACGCTCAAATTGTACATGTTTTTAGTAGCGTTATCCGTGCTTTTATGTGTGTTATTTGGCTATAATAATATACTTTTGATGCTTAATCGTACAAAAGTGTGTTTGCTAGTTCATTTGTAGCCAAGTACAGGAAAGTGGAGAAAAAGACGGAAAAAGAAGTAAAATACGAAGATTTCTCCAAATACGAAGAATTCCCTTCAAATGCAAGTCTTCTGGAGTATATTCGAGAAGATAAAGTCATCAAGTTAGTGGTCCAAAGACTCAAGAATAAAGTTCAAGAAGGAAAACGAGAAAGAAATGAAGAAAACAAGCTAAAAGCGAACATATTGGAAGACTCGTTGTTCCCGACACACCTTCACCATTTTCGCCATAACTTTTGCATACAGACTCCGTTTGACCCCTGGTTCATGGCCACGGAAAGCTAAGAGAAAGATATACAACTTTGGTGCTTATGATTTTTTGTCAACTTGCTCTAACCGTTCGGTAGTGCCCTCAACGGAACGGTTGGGAGGCGATCAAGTAGACCAACGAAGCGGTTGGAGCCCAACCGATTCGGTTGGGAAGCCCTGGACAGCCAATTCTTCATCACTAAGACTCCAAACTTGTTCCAAACGATTCTAGGTTCTTCCTACATCTATTCTAGTCCTTTCGAAGCTCCATGGAGGCCAAGTTCAACATTTAATACCCCTAGCCTTGGAAGTAGTATAAATAGAGGCCTTTGCAACCTCATTTCATGCACCACAACTTGAGAGAACTTCTCTCACACCTCTCCTACCACCACCACTCCTCTCTAGGTGTGAAATTCAAGCCTCCAACCTTAAGGACGAATTTCCACCTAGGAGCAAACAAACTTGAGAGAACACACCCACTCTCAGTCTCTTCACCCCCAAAGGTGTGAAATTCGATCCTCCACCCTTGGGGCAATTTCCACCAACTTATCTTCTCCAAAAGACCTCAAACCTCTGCCAAATTCGTGTAGTGTGCTCAAGGGCTGATGAAGGCGTTTGGATATGATTTTCCGGCTTGGTAGAACTATTGTAGTCAATTGGAGGCTTGAAGGAGTGTTATAATTCTTCATCTTTGCCTATTGTAATTCATACTTTGGGTAAACCTTGTTACTTTTATATTTCAAGATGTTTTTTATTAATAAGATTGTTGAGATTTTGTGTTTGATTGAAATAACCATGATGTTTTGTTTACTTGTTTTGTTCTTATGATAATATGTTCTTATATTGCTTTTCTTTGTGGTTTGATCCGTGACAATCATAACCATCAACTTGTTACTTGCTTAAACAAACAAACGACACTTGTAGTGCAACCAAGTCTCTTGGAACGACCTTGATTTACCATATACTATACTACAACTTAACTAGGGTATACTTGCCCGAATGTGTTCCTAGTTAACCGGTAATCCTTGTTACAAATTTAAAACCTCGTGCGAACGCATCAGATACCCAAGCCAACACCGCATCAGTCATCAAAGCATAGCTCCTTGCCAACCTACCAATGAAATGAGCCCCCTGGATTGGACTCTTCCCTGTAAACCCCTTAGCACCACCGCCCAAGAATCTCACCAAATAGTGGGGGACATCAATGTGATTTCCCCCGTCCATCCCCTCTAAGAGGTATAAATCGTCCATGGTCATCTTCTCCCTTAGCAGAGTGCCTTGCCCAAATAGACCAAGCAAGGAGTCGGTGCGCCAAACGGCGGATAGGGTTCCTTACCATGGTGTAGGTTGGTGGGTGCATCGAATCGTATC
>OU343224.1:46960699-46980378 GCA_910596185.1 Chrysanthemum makinoi
AACATTTTGGAAATTTAAAAACGAGTTTCGTTTTTCACAATAATATTTCCCCCCCCACACTTAAGTTAAGCACACAAAAGAAAAATAACTTAATGACTAAAAAAAATTTGCTACTATCCTATTACTAGGAGAAAACTTTGAAAATAATCTAGTTACGACTTTTTTTTTTCTTTTTTTTATTTTTTAATTAAAAAAAAACCAAACGTGACTTATTCTTGTCCCACGAGTTCTCGGTAGCTCCATTGAAACGCACAAATAAGCGGAGAAGCAGGTCAGCCTCGAAGCATATTAAAAACCCGACTTCTTTAGGGAATCAGGGAGACCCCCCTTATACCTCTCACACAGTTTGTTTACAATGGGTGAGCCTTACTTTCGAGGGATTTAAAAAAAAATCAGTTTATAAAATAATTTACCAAACAAACAAACAAAGGAAAAAATAACAAAGAAACAAAATAAAGCAATTGTGAAAAATAAACTACGAAGCATGTAAGATAGGGAAAAATAAAACTATAAGTCTAAGAAGCGAAACTTCCAGGGCGAAAATAGCGTCGAACTCCATATGATAAGATGCTAAGCAAGGGCTAGCATAAGCGTGTGAGATCAATCGATTTCTCATCCAAACATGTCCAACCAAGAGTATAAGGTTCACGATCAACCAATCCTTCCTCCAAAAGCTTATTAATCTGCAAATAAACTAAACTACAAAAATACGTAAAATTCTAAAACTCACTTTCGTAGGCATCACGGTTGCATTTAGCGTATGCAACAAGCCTTTAAACCCCGGTGGCGAGTGGACGAGTTATAGTCTCGTGAGAGTTTCCAGTGAACATACCCACAAAGTTCAAACCATTTTTTACTTTAAAACAAGTACTTATTTATTTACAATGTACCAAATTAACAAAATTTAAGAAATGATACTCTTGAAAAAAACAAAAAGACATTTAAACTTATTCTATCTAAACACAAACACACAAAAACAAAATACGAAAAATCAACTTTTTTTTTAACGATTGGTCCAACCGAATCGGTTACGGGGTGTAACCGACCGGTTGGGATGACATGTGACCATCCTCCAACAGAACGGTTTTAAGGTGACCACATCGGTTGGAGAGATTTTCTCTATTTTTTTTATTTATTTTTTTATATATAAAAAACAAGTTTTATTTAAAAACTGTTATTGATAAAATAAAAAAAGAACACAAAAGGTTACGAACACAAAAATAAACACAACTAAATAAGACACATAAACACACATTAACTAGAATAACATCAAGAACATAAAATGACACTTAAAACACATAGAAGCACTTTCACAGAAAAACGACAATCACATAGACGAAAGCAAACACAATTAGTCACGTAACAAAAATCAAACAAGATAATCTTATTTAAAATTAATACGAAACTAACATAGATAATAATAACACAAAAAAAAATAACACAAAAACATGCAAGTCGGATAACATAAAAACACAAATACACGAAACAAGAAACAAGAAAATAAAATTGGATGACTCCAACCGGATCGGTTCTGGTGGTGTGGACCAGTTGGAGGGGTTTGGGTGGTTCAGCCGTTCGGCTGTAGAGGCAACCGATCCGGTTAGATGATTCTGGTCACTTTTGGTGGTTTTTTCGCAAACATTTTCAAGCACACTTAGAAAGAGCATTTTAGAACATGAAACGAAATCCAACATCAAAACTTGATTTTGATGCAAAATCATTTGAGCATATGAAAAAGAGAGATTTTAAAAAAAGACAAGCATTCAAGCAAACATCAAGAGTAATCAAACAAGAGCAAAGAAACAATCATTCATGAGCAAGATCAATATATCAATCGAACAAACTAGCAAACAAGCAATCAATCAAACAAGAAAGCAATCAAACGAGCAAACAAGTGCAAACCAAGTCCCGACGTAAAAACTTGATGGGTTCCATCGGGTTTTAAATTTGTAACAAAGTTGGAACAGGATAGGAAAGTATACCCTAGTCAAGTTGTAGTATAGTATATGGTAAATCAAGGTCGTCCAAGAGACTTGGTTTTACAAGTGTGTTTGTTTTAAGCAAGTAACAAGATGATGGTTATGATTGTCACATATCAAACCAACAAGAAAAGCAATAAGAACAAGCATGTATCAAGTTCATGGTTATGATTGTCACGGATCAAACTACAAATAAAAGCAATATAAGAACATATTATCATAAGAACAAAACAAGTAAACAAAACATCATGGTTATTTCAATCAAACACAAAATCTCAACAATCATATTAATAACAAACATCTTGAAATATAAAAGTAACAAGGTTTACCCAAAGTATGAATTACAATAGGAAAAGATGATGGATTATAGCACTCCTTCAAGCCTCCAATTGACTACAATAGTTCTACCTAGCCGGAAAATCATATCCAAACGCCTTCATCAGCCCTTGAGCAAACTACATGAATTTGGCAGAGGTTTGAGGTCTTTTGGGGAAGATAAGTTGGTGTAATTGGTGGAAATCCGTCCTTAAGGGTGGAGGATCTAATTTCACACCTTTGGGGGTGAAGAGATTGAGAGTGGGTGTGTTCTCTCAAGTTGGGGTTTGCTCTCTAGGTGGAAATTCGTCCTTAAGGTTGGAGGCTTGAATTTCACACCTAGAGAGGAGTGGTGGTGGTAGGAGAGGTGTGAGAGAAGTTCTCTCAAGTTGTGGTGCATGAAATGAGGTTGCAAAGGCCTCTATTTATACTACTTCCAAGGCTAGGGGTATTAAATGTTGAACTTGGCTTCCAAGGAGCTTGGAAGGGACTAGAATACATGTAGAAAGAACCTAGAATCGTTTGGAACAAGTTTGGAGTCTTAGTGATGAAGAATTGGCTGTCCAGGGCTTCCCAACCGAATCGGTTGGGCTCCAACCGTTTCGGTTGGTCTATACTTGCTCTCCAAACCGTTCGGTTGCGGGGCACTACCGAAACGGTTGAGCAAGTTGACAAAAATCATAAACACCAAAGTTGTAGATCTTTCTCTTAGCTTTCCGTGGCCGTGAACCGGGGGTCAAACGGAGTCCGTATGGAAAATTTATGGCCAAAATGGTGAAGATGTTAATGGAAACAGGTCTTCCAATATGTCTTCGTTTTAGCTTCTTTTCTTCATTTCTCCGGTTCCTTCTTGAACTTTATTTTTGAGTCTTTGGACCACTAACTTGATGACTTTATCTTCTCTAATATAGTCCACAAGACTTGCATTTGACGGGAATTCTTCGTATTTGGAGAAATCTTCATATTTTACTTCTTTTTCTGTCTTTTTCTCCACTTTCCTGTACTTGGCTACAAATGAACTAGCAAACACACTTTTTGTACGATTAAAATTAAAATCATATGATTATAGCCAAATAACACACATAAAAGCACGAATAACGCTACTAAAAACATGTACAATTTGAGCGTTATCAGTATCCCGTGGAAGGGAGACTAGCTTAATTGGGTTGAATAAGCTAGTTGAGTTCGGGATTTGCACGAAGATGTGTGCTTGGTGATTGGGTTAGTGATATTGACCCGGAGAGAATTTAGGGAAAGTAGTGGTGTTGTTGGTGCCCAAGAGGATCTTGAGGCGTGTGCCTAGGGGTGAAGGAGGCACACGTTAATGTTGGGGACATGTTACAAATGATCGATGAGAGGATCGAGGGGATATCTACCCACTTCAATGAGGAGATTGATAGCATCTGAGTGGGTTTTTATGTTCTAAGTAACCAATTTGAGGGTTTTGCAGGTACAATGGATCAAGTGCAGCAACTCCAGTAGGATTTCTTCAACTGGAGTACAGATCGTACAAGCCAAATGCTCTAGAGCATGCACTTGAGCCACCCTAGATGGCATGGACCGGGGTATGTGTACTAGCCCGACATCCCCGACATTAGCGTCCAAGGAGGTGTGGCATTTATGCAAGCCGAGCCCACTCCTGGAAGCACCACAAGCACCCCGTTCGACCCAACTCAGTTTCACTCCATGGACCACGATCTTCACAAGGATGATTGATTCCCCTGTTTGTTGAATAATTTAAAACAATTTCAAACATATGTCTGTAATAACTGAATAATTAGGATATTTGTGTGCTTGATTATCAATTGTACCCATGGGTACAAAATTTTCCTATGTATTTTGTGCAGGTTTTGGTTATGTGATGCGAATTACGACGTAACCATTTGGGTCAATTACGCCGTAACCTGAGAAGCAGCTGGAATTATTTTTGCCGTATTAGTTAAAGTAGTCACGAATATATGATCGCGCATTAGCAACCTTGTGACCCACCTTCAACCTTTAGTGAGACATCTTGGTCAAGCATTTGAGAGGGGGGTTTATTTCTTTCTCGGTTATTTTTCATTTCTATTTCATTTTCCTTTTTTTGTACAAATGGGACTTTGTACACTTCAAGTGGGGGGATAGGAATAGAAATGAATTGTATGATTACTTAGCCTACTTGCCCTAATTTTCTAGTTGGTTTTAAAATTTTAAGCTTATTTTGAAAAATTTTGTCATATTTTTAACCAATCTAGAATTACATATAGCCGAGCACACTATAATCCTTATTGTCATTGGTGAGATTTAGCCTTTCCGGTTTTCCCATTTTACCCAAATCTACCAAATATTGAGTGTGCCGATAGTATTGTAAACTTTAGAACTTGGCTTTTACATCACTTGAGACCATAGACGAGTAGTGTATCAAGTTAGCTTGGTGCATTTGGAAAAGGCGATTTGAAAAAAGTAAATGTTTTAGGATTAAACCCAAATTGCCCATATGTGTTTAATTGTGTGTGTTTATCGATTAGTCACATTGACTTTTCGACCTCCGTGTTTACCCTTTTTGTTGCACTCTTCTTTAGTGCAAGATACCCCTAGTTACACCTTTTTGAGCCTATATTTTCATTTTCTTACCCTTATTTTTGTTACACCCTTACACCTTAGCCTACCGTGTAGTCTTATCTTTTATCTTGAAGTCATTGTTCGCCCTTGTTCGAGGTTAGAATAAATGTTTTGGAAGGCGTACCACATCATCTTCATATTATTGAAGATCATTAAAGACCCCCCAATTTTCTCCTTATGCTCGTCTCAAGTGGGGGGATATAGCATTTGTGTAAAAAAAATAATAATAAAAAAAAAAAAAAGTGCGAAATATTGTAAGCACTATATGAATGAAAGAAATGGCCATTGAGAATAAACTCCTCGATCACATTCGAAGATTGGAAGTTAGTGAAGACACCATCGGTTCAAGAAAGGGAAATATTCAAATGGTGTATTCCCTTAACGTATCATGATTATGAAGATAAACCTCGAATGAACGGTGGGGCGATGACAACTTGGTTTTAAGCTAAGACTATTTGTTTTCTTTTCTTTTCACCCATTAAAATATCCCATGCCTTACCTTACCCTTTTTGTCATGAAGCGTGTCTAGGTGATGCAGCGAGCAATCCTTGATGTCTTGGCCATGTATTTGGTCATGTATCATTGATTTTGTCCACTTCGCCGTGACACGTTAGTAATGACACTACCCCATAGCCTTTGAATCACTATCACCCAACATTGCTTTCTAAAATTTGTCAACCTTAGCTCTAGTGGTGGAGTTGTGTGTAATTGCCAAGCTTATTATAGAATACTTGCTATGCCCGTGCAATTGAGTGATCACCCCGAAATAAACATTTAGATTAGGATGAGTGTGAGAGTGTTTTCGTTCCCATTTTGTGAGGTGTTCGGCTCTTATAAATATTCTAGTATGGAAATCTTAACTGCACACTCCTTTGGGATGTATTTTTTGTAGTCTAAATTGGTCTACTTGAGGGCAAGTAGAGTTCAAGGGGGAGATATTTGATGACATCAAATAGTCCTGATATTCTAAGTGATAATTTCCCCCTTTATCATCACATTATGAGTAAAATGCTAGTGAAAACATCCTTATTCCTTATTATTTCATTTCAGGACCTATTTTATGAAAGAAGCGATAATTGGACATTTTCAAGCCCAAAGGATGAGTTGTCTCTCAACTACTGGTAACCAAGTGATGGAGTTCTGCGTAACAATGATTATGAAGATTACGACGTAACCATGGAATATAATTACGCCGTAACATGACTACTGAACATTATGTAGCTTACTTGACAAGAATCGGTTGTAACCTCAGCTCGGAGTTACGCGTAACAACGAATAAACATCAATTTACATAGATACGGCGTAACATTAGCTGGTTCGCGTAACAAAATAACCGGATTCACAAGACTATGCGTAACCCCGGCTCGGTTACGCCATAACCATGGATAAGCACAATTTGAAGAGTTACGGTGTAACTTCTTAATAAATGTTCTTGCCGTAACTAGTATCCGAGCTATAAATAGTCAAAGATTTCAATTTTAATCATCTCTCCTTTCAACGTAGGACCTTAGATATATCAACCTTATCACAAACCCACTTAACGAACACAAGTATAACCACGTGAAACCACGAACACAATATGCGTAAATAAGAAAGATTAAGAAAAGAAAGATGGTGACTTGAATGATATATGAATCCGTGTATGTTATGATATGAAGATAGAAAGATGAAAACAATAAGATGTTATATTTGCTCAAAGAAAAACACACACACACACACACACACTCAAGCACAACCATCAAATGAGACTTTGAGGGGTTTATATAGTACAAGTACTAGATGCCTAAAGGCTTTCCATGGGCCTCGTGGATGGATTGGATTAAATGAACTTATTCATGGCTAAGCAACTAACTAATACCCATTTAGCTTAGCCCAATCCTCGAGCCGTTGACTATTCTATCAAGATATCTAACACACGTTACAAAGTTCCTAAATGTGAATGACCATCACTTCTAATAAAACTATTAAGGCTAACAATCTCCCCTAAGGGGTGGTCATTCAAATGATGCTCCACTTGATTAGGTCTTTACTTTTCTCGAGCTTGAACTTTGTGTGTAGATATAGAATAGTCTTGAATCTTTGTTCCTTCATGCTTTGTGATCAATTAATGTGGTTGAGCCATGGATGTCAACTTCGTTGGTTAGGTGTCTCCACGTCTTTCTCCTTCTCTCACCATGCTCACACTTCAATTTGTCTTTTGGTTACCAATGATGTAGTTCTCGAGTCTTTAAACTTTGTAGATTCTTTGACATTGATGAAGAATCATCTTTGACTTTGAGTTGCCTTTGATATTGATGAGAACTTTCATGTGTTGTTGGTATGAGCATGTGGAGTCTACGATCAATCCGCTTTGGAGCTTCCATAAGAAGAAAACATAAACACAGGTTAGTAATAAGCGGATTCCGGCACTTACAAGTTTGAATTTCGAGGGTGTTATTACGACATAGTGTGAAAACCGTCTCTAATTCTCACAAGGGCGTTCTGAACTGGAGTCCCACAAGTGAGATAACACGATATACAGTACACCTACATTCGGTTCGGATGAGTCATTTCTGAGGTACAGCCGAAGCATCACCCCATGATTGTAGACCGTTTGAGACACACTAAGCGTAATCCACGGGGATTTACCGAAGTGACTGTCTGTCATGGGCTGCTTGATGTTGACCTGGCAGGAGTTTCCATTCAATCACGAAGATCACGGATGTGAAACTTCTCATAAATGTTACGGCGATTGCTAAGATCTGCGTAAAACTCTAGAATATATCACTTGTGTCCTTATTGATGAACAACAAGCGATGTCATGTCATGTGTTCCTATGAGATCTTTTGATGAATCTCGTGGCTCTAGACTCAATAGTGCATTTTGGTTTTCTGAGCGGAGACTAGGGAGAGGGTCTCCTTCTTCAATATCAACGATCTCTAAGAAAAAGTCGATAGATTATGTAGGGTTCCTAGTGAGAATGAAACAAATCCTTTTAAGAGGAATTGAGTGGCTAGAAGGTTTAGTGCAGTGCGTCCTTTGGGTCCATGGCGTCTTTGTCTTCAATACCGTGTCATCTTAGTGACAACCATGTTGCGAGATGAATTGAACCGGTTTTACGCCTAAGGTTGAATATGGAGGGCTATTTCTTTTCACCCTTTCTCATTACATTTCTTTTAATTCTTCAACCCCTTCTTTCTCCTTTCTCACATTACTCCTTTTTCAATCATTCCTAAGGACTTCTAATACTAACTATTTGTGATGTCCTTGGGTAGATCCCTCGGCTCTGGCGGATCATAGGACGAATTTCCTATCCTTAGTCACCTTATAACTCCATGACTGTCCCATGTTGCCATAAAACCATTTTTCTTGAAAATCTCTCGGAGTGTTTATGATAGAAAACATGTTTGAGACACTCGAGAGTTTTATATTTTCGAAACACTCCCCTTCACATGTGCTTATAAGTTTTGGCAAATCTTGCACATAGAGGGTAGAGTTAGCACCTTTTGAATTGATCGGCTCATGATAGACAATTCCCCACGAGACACGATTACGTTGCCTAGTTAAAGAGTTCCATTGTCAGTTTTAGGTGACAACTAGCTCTAATAACTAACTTGAAGTTGTAAACACTCCTTGAAAAGGAGGTTAGACCCATGAAAGTGCATATCTATCACAAGTTTCTCGAGATGGTACATTTACTGACTTTTATTCCTGTCAATTCATTGGTTCCGTCTGAGTCGAGCTCATTTTGAGATTCAAACAACGATCATTAAACTTTTTGATCACATTTTAATCACGTCTCCTCCCCCTCAAAAATAGCATATTCGTGATATTTTTGATATCAACAGATTAAACAACATTTTAGAATCTTTTGGGGAGACAAACGGATTTGATTTAAGCATGAATTTGGAACATTTTAGTTTTATACTCCCCTTTAATAAAGCATAATCAATTAAAGGGTTTTAGAGGGAGTTATCTTGAGCACAAAATATTTTGAAAGATTTTGAAAATCTTTTTGAACAATCTTGAAAAGGTGCTCAAGATGATGATGATTTCTCACCATTTTTAAATGTAGTGCCTTTGGCGTACACTTGATTTTATCTATAAAAGCACGAGTTTTGATTTGAAAAATAATCAAAAGTCATCATTTTGTCCGGGTTTCGTAATCTTGAAGTATCGAAAGCCATTTTATAATGAAATTTTGAGAAACGACATGTTTTAGAAAACATATTAAAGAACTCTCGCTCAAGCATCTTCGTACATACCGTATCATTGTTGAATGACATTTCTAGAAACGTCTGAGAATATCGATTATACGTGAGACATGTCGTGAGAAGAATATTTTTGGATTTTTGATTTTATATTGTTTTTGATTTTTTTGAAAGTTTTATATTTTTATATTTTGCTTTTGTTGGTTTTCAAATTTTGTATTTTGTTTTTCAAAAATATTTACAGCGAAGCTTTTGGAAAATCATTTTCAAGAAGATTCGAGAAGACGTTCTAACTCCTCGGGGTTAGGCATTCAATTCGTCGAACTAAATCGTCAAACCTTTCTTTGGAAGGGCTTTAGTAAATAGATCGGCGAGTTGGTAATCTGTCTTCACGAAGAATAATTCAACATACCATTTTCGGCGTACTCTTTGATGAAATGATAGCGGACACAGATATGCTTAGTCTTTGAGTGATGAACAGGATTGCATGATATGGCTATGGCACTTTTCGAGTCACAATACATAGGTATTTTATCGAAAGTAAAGCCATAATCGTTGAGTTGTGTTTTCATCCATAGAACTTGAGCACAACACGAGATAGAGACACATACTCAGCCGGTTGAAAGTGCAGTGCAATCTTGTTTCTTTGAAGACCGACTTACTAACTTTTCACCCAAAATTGTGCTCCTCGGATGTACTTTTTGTAACTTGATCACTGCGTGGTCCGCATCTAAAAAGGCAATTAGATCAAATCCGGATTCCTTCGGATACCAAAGTCCCATGTGAATGGATGTCTTCGGTACAGAAAGATCCTTTTAACCTCTTTGAGGTGCGGTTCGGTAGGCTTTGCACGAAACCGTGCTAATAAGCAAACAACAAAATGAATATCGGTCGACTAGCGTAAGGTACATGAGAGAGCCAATCATGCTCCGATATTTCTTTGGATCAATAGGTTTCCCAAACAAATCGGCTCCAATTTTTGGTGAAGTTACCATTGGTGTTCCGACCGAATCACAATTATCCATACCATGATTTTTCAAAATCTCAGTTGTGTATTTAGCTTGATTTATAAAAATTCCACGAGGGATTGATGTATTTGTAAACCAAGAAAGAATTTTAGTTCCCCATCATGGACATTTCAAATTTGCTTTTCATGAGATTTTCAAAATGTTTTGAAAGATTCGGATTAGTGGACCCAAAGATGATGTCGTCCGCATAAATCTGAACAATCAAAATGTCGTTTTGCATTTTTGTGTAAACAAGGTAGGATCAACTGTTCCTTTGGTGAAATTGTTTTGGATAAGGAAAGAGGACAGTTCGTCATACCACGCTCTCGAGCTTGTTTCAATCCATAGATTGCCTTTTTGAGTTTGTAGACGTAGTCGGATGTTCCATGTCGATGAAGCCTTCGGTGACTCACGTACACTTCTTCTTTGAGTTCCATTCAAGAACGCGGTCTTAATGTCCATCGATAAACCGTGATGTTTTGTGAGCTTGCATAGGCTAAGAATATCTGGACGCTTCTAGTCTAGCTACCGGTGCGAATGACTCTTCAAAGTCTATCCCTTCCTCTTGTCTGTATCCTTTGGCCACAAGACGAGCTTTGTTGCGAATTCAGATCATCTCTTCATCCCTCTTGTTCTTCCATAACCATTTGAGATCAATGACGCGAATGTCAATTGGTCTTGGAACCATTTCCAAGAGTCATGTAGACGGTATTGGAGAAGTTCCTCCTGCATCGCTTCTATCCATGCGGGTTCTGCCATTGCCTCGCGAATGTTCTTTGGCTCTATATTGCTAATTGAGCAAAGGTAAATGCATAAGTCGCAATCGGTGGCAAGTTGGCGTCTCGTCGGAATTGGCCTTGAAGGTTCACCAATAACTTGTTCAATTGGGTGGTCTTTTGTCCACTTTAGAGTAGAAGGATACCGTTGGTTAAATGTATGCGAGTTAGATGGTTCTCGTAAGCTTGAAGATGATTCAGCTGATTCCGTAGCAAACGGGTTTTCAAATAAGTCTTCATCTAACGTTGCATCGTTATGGTTTTGGTTTTGCTCATCAACTGCTGGTAGAACGGGTGCAATAGCTGTAGTAGATGTAGATGATGTTGATGGAGTTGGTGCATTGGTTTCGACCGTTGTAGACGCATCTTCTGTTGGTGGTGGAGGATGATTTTGAGCGGGTGCAGCGGAATGATGGTTTGATGCATTTGTCGAAGTTCCACCATAGTATTCATCGAACATTAACTCGAAGAAATTCTCCCATTCTTGTTCTTTAGGATTGTCAAGCGAAGTTGATTGAGCTCTTTGAGGTACGAGTCCTGAACTGATGTGTCCAGAAGTCTGCGGGTTTAGTGCGGGTTCTAGAGCGAGTCTCTCAGAAGCCATATGTGAAAGTTCATCAAATTTCACATTCATCGTCTCCATGATCCTCCTAGTTCTTCTGTTATACACCTGAATGCCCTCGAGTTATCTGAATATCCAATGAAGATTCCAATATCACCTTTTGCTTTCAATTTTCCAAGATCTTCTCAGTCATTCGTAGGATAGCACAAAGCGCCAAACACGTGAAAGTAAGAGATATCCGGTTTTCTTTTGTTCACAAGCTCATATGGGGTTTTATTGAATCTTGGATGGATTAGGGATCGGTTCGAGTGAAACAAGCGTGGCAACACATCAGCCCATAGAAATAACGGTGCACTAGAATAGATTAGCATTGTGCGGCGGCTTCCACAAGAGTTAGATTTCTTCTTTCAACTACCCCATTCTGCTGTGGAGTTCTAACAACTGATGTCGGATGTGTGATTCCAACATCTTCAAAATAAGTTCTTAACTCTTAATTTGTGAATTCAGTGCCGTTGTGCGTTCTTACAACCCTACTGGAGTTTGAAGAAGTACTTGAATTCGTTTCAGAAAGGTGATGATGATGCCAGGTGCTTCGTCTTTTGATCTCAGAAACTTAACCCATGTATATCTCGAATAATCATCGACGATAACAAGAATATACTTTTCCCATTAATGCTTTCAACTCTCATTGGGCCACATAAGTCCATGTGCAACATATGCAACTTTGCTTCGAACTAGGTGGTTTGGGTTTATATCATGCTCTTTTGCTTTTTCCTTGTTCGCATGATGGACATAAGTGATCCTTGGTGTATTTGAACTTTGGAAGTCCGTTGGCGATGTTGTCTTTGGCAATTTTGTTGATGGTGTCGAAATTGAGATGGGATAACCTTCATGCCACAACCGGACTGTGTTCGGATGCTCGTGTCATAAAACATATTGGTGATGAAGAGGCCATTTGATTGATGTCGATAGCATACAAGTTTGTATCACGATTCCCAGTTAAGAGATCGGTGCCATCCAAGTTTCTAACGAAGCAAGCATTTTTCCTAAAAGCAACCTCTAAATCGGCATCACAGAACTGCCCGACTGAAAACAAATTGTGTCCCAACCCTTCGACATAGTAAACCCGAGTGATCAAATAATTTCCAAAGGTAGATCTCCATAACCCATGATAGCTGCTACATGATCATTTCCAAAGCGTACGGTTCCCATGAATTTCGGTGAGGAAATTGATCGCAGCTTTAGATTCCGGTCATGTGCTTGGAGCAACCAGTCGACGATCCAAAGACAAATTTCGATAACCGCCATGTGAGAAGAAGATTTTGGAAACCGTTTTGATTTTGGTTCCGTTGGGTTAGAGGTAAAATCGATCACACTCAAAGAGGTTTGCTACTGGGGAATTATGGTTTATCACTCATTGTACCATTCTGGAGTGTGAAAGTTCTACCTGTGGGTTTCCAAATATCATCCCTAAAGTAAACACTATGGTTCTTGTCGGTAGTGAAAAGCCTAAGTTTTGCAACTAGTCTTCCTACTCGTTTAGCGTAAGTTCTTTTTGGAATGTTCTTCTTAACAGGCTTATCATTCACATTCTTAGAAACACAATCATCTTGAACATTAATTAAAGATTTCTTGCAAGTTAAACAAAGAGATTCAACACATTCATTAGACTTAGCAAGTTTCATAGGTTCATTACATTCAGATGAAATGTCTTTCTTATTCAAAAGCGTAAATTCCTAGGGTGTTCTTCTACTTTCTTCTCTTTATTCAAGCTACTACTCTTAGAGGCATCCGAGACTCTATTGTTCCTTGTATTGCTCTTTGGCTTTAGTCTGCTGCTCCTAGAGGTGCTTTCTAGTCCTGTAGAAGGTAAGGCACACGCATTAGGATTCACATTTTATGAAGGGAGGTGGTTTCAGCTTTCCTAGTCTCTTTAGAGTGCTTTTCTAAACTTATGTCGTTTGTTCCATATGTTTTAGATGTGGAGTCAGACGCATTAGTGGTACTCATCTTAAAAGGCCAGGTGCTAAAACTTTTGGTTTCTCGATAACCGCTTTTCCTTTATCAACATTTTGTTTAGGTAGGGCGGTGGAGTGGTTGGTTTTGATGAAACATTTTTCTCATTGACTTTTGGAGGAGGCATAGAAACGTAGACATTTTGGTTTGGAAACGGTTTGGGAACATTTGCTTTCTCCTAGTCAATGGTTTTGTAATCCACAGTATCCACGCCTTTCCTTTTTGACTTTCCAGGTGAGCCCTCAAAAGATCATTTTTCGCTTTCATGTCATTGTAGGCACGCTCATACGACGGTTTGTCATACTTGCATTCCTCAGTTTTTCGATCAAGTTGTTTAAAATATGAGACATTTTCTTTTCAAGTTTTTCAAGAGCTTTTTCATATTTTGAAACAATTTCGGAGGTCTCAGGCTGGAGTCTTTCATGATCTTCAACAGAATATGTTTGCAAAATAATGGACATAATATCAGATAGTCGAACATCTTGAAGAGAATCATTTAAATTTTCCAAAACTTTGATGTGTTCAACACTTTCATTAGCTTGCTTTACCGGGGATTTATGGTCCTTGACAAAGTCAGTTGTTTCTTTCAAAAATGCTTGTTCAAAATGAATTACCCTTGAGTTGATGTTATTCAGGTGAGGGGCAATTTGAGTTTCAAAAAACTTTTTTTTTCATTATCAAAACTATTAAACCAGATGTTTGTTGTAATATTGGTTTTAGTTTTAACGATCTCTTGAAGATCTGCAATTCTAGTTTTCACATTTTCTAAAATACTTCGCGCATCACTTGTGTTAAAAGGATTGTTTGAAGACATTTGTTCAATGTTCGAAAGAGATTTGGAGACAACAACTGGTTTTGAAACTGATTTTGGCGGGTGTTGACACTTTGTTTGAAACACTTGGTGTGGTGGCAAAACGTTGATTGTTCTTTATGAGAAACAAACGAAATACCATTAATTTTGTTCCATTTGTTATAATCAATTGGTTTGATTTCGGGATGTTTTTGTTTCATTTTTGATCTACTCTCCTCAGATAGTTCCAACGTTTCAAGAGAATCATGTACAATTATGGGTTCATGCAAAGGTTTTCCATTGTTCAACACATTCCGTTCTTTCCGAGCTTTCTTGAGGAAACAAGGAGGTGTGTTACCAAGAGCCATTTTAGTAAGTATGAAAAACGGATTTACTTGATTAGAAAGCATCTTGTTTGTTTTAGCGGAATGACCCGTTGTAAGAAGCAAATTTTCCAATTTTTGATAGTTTCATTTTTATCCAGAATTTCATCAAGAAGAGAATCTTCTCGTTTTGAAAAATCGGCAATCAACTGTTTCTTCTCTTTTTCAAGATCGAAAGCGATGCTTTTTGTTTAGAAAGTTGGTCATTTAGTTCGGAAATTTCCTTGTTTAAAGATTTTATTTTCAAGTTCAAATTCACATCAAGTGTGTCATACTTGATTTGCAATTGTTTTCTCTTAAAAGCAGAATCTCGATAACCAATTTCTAATTCGATACTTTTTGTTGTATGAAATTCAAAAGCTCTGGCGTTCTCTTTGTAACTCTCAAGCTCAGCGGTCAATTTAGCATTCGCGGCCTTAACATCGCGATTGACCGTTCTAACTTTCTCAATTTCAATGCCACAGTTATTGATTAATGATTCAAAGTAAGCACGTGTTTCCTCATCAGTCTCGGTATTTTGTGCCACACAGCCTCCACTAGGATCCACATCTGGAGTTTCAGAGTTAGTATTGCTACAACTCGGATTGTCGAGGTATGTATCATAAGTAGGTGCGGCGTCCAGAATCTTTGTTCGTCATGAGTGAACACATCAAATATGACATTGTTATAGCATGGATCAATGATTGGTACCTCGAATCTGCGTTGGCGTCATAGACGGGAGGTGCGTCGAGTCGATTAGTCGTACTTAGTCTCCTGGAGATTTGCCATGAAGATGCAGTTCGCATTGATTTCCTCGAGGTCTTCCAAATCATCCATAATAGCGAAAAAATCATTTTCCTCGGCACTCAACTGCATCCACTTTTTCTTTTACGTGCTAACACATAGCTTTCGAAGAAACTTCAAGCATTCTTTTTTGTGGCTTAGTGGGACAGTTCCTTACCATGTGACCCACTCCTTGACAGTTATAACACTTAACCGATTACCACGATTCACATTTCCATAATTCCCAACATTTGGAGCGCAACATTCCCATTCGATTACCTTCTCTATTCCCAACATTATGTCCCATCGATTTCCAACATTCGACCCAACGATTACCACGATCACGGAACCGCTGATTACCCATGCGAAATCGGTAGCATACCCTTTCGATTCCCAATAACTCCAACCATTTGTCCTTGATTACCCATATTCACACCCGGTGTGCAATTTTCACATTCGCGAGTGTTTGATGAAATACTTTGGTTGTTGTTAGTTGGTGTGGAATAGCGACTTTTGAATGCTTTACCCAAGAAAGAAAATGCACTGTAACAAAGCTGCTTCTTGTTCATTCAGTTTTAGGATCGGTGATTCCTTGTTCTGGTATTGTGGATCTTGTTGTTGTTGAATGACTTGTTGTTCTGGTGGATAGAATTGTTGTTGAGGGAAGATAGCTTGTGGTTGTGGAATGTATTGCTGCAAGTTGTTGTTGGTGGAAGATGATGAAGCTTGTTGTTGTGTATTCAGTCAAGGGTTGAGTCTTTGCAAGTAGTGCCAATGGATCATGATTCTTTGCCAATCTTTCTTTCCTGACTTCATTCACTTCAGCTTGGTTTTGTTTGAGAAAATCGTTTAGTTGATCAAAGTTCACATGATGTAAGTCTTTTGTTTGGTTGACAATAGTGACATATCGTCCCCATTCTTATGGAAGATTGTTCAGGAACTTGATGTTTTGCGCGATAGTTACGGGTGCCAACTTGTTTCTGATAAGCTCATTCATCAAAGTGCAAAACCTTCCATAGTAGGATTCAATGGATTCTCCGGTTGAGTGAACTTTTCCCATTAGGTTAGCAACTTGTTCTCCATGTCTTGTTGACCAATTTATGTTCCATGACAAAGCCGTCTAACACGTTCCCACATATCGAAAGCATTTCACAGCTGTCTCTAGCGGCAAAGATGTCTCTTGGTAAACCCGGTTGGACAATATGAATTGCCATGTCATCGCATCGACTTGTTTATGATCCTCTGATTATTCGATTCGTTTTGAAGACGAGAAGATGGTGGGACAGGAGGTGTTGCATTAGCATTTCCAGGGATTTGGACTTGTCGAGGCTTGAAGGGTCCATTCTGAATGGATTGAATCATGAGTTTTCCATTAGGTTTGGTCTTGATGTAACGAAGCATACGACTTGTCCATTGAAGATAACCACCTTTTTCCAACATAGGAGGGCGGTTTTCGGCACCTTGCTGCATGAATGTCTTATTGAGTTGCCATTGATGAAGGTATGTTATGATAAAGTTGATGTAGGATCGATTCAACGATAAAGGAGTTGTGTTTAATAAGATATTGTCCGTTTGAAGTTTTTACGAAAGTCGTACTTTCGTGAACTTGGTTCTGCCTAAAAAATTTTCTCCCAAAATTTGAAATTCACTATAAAAATCAATTCTAAGGTCGTATGAAAATTTTGAGTTATGACAATTTTGGCCTAAATTTGACCGAAAAAAATTTGAATTTGGGTCCAAAAATTTGAATTTTTGACCAAAATTTTCAAGTTATACCAAAATTTGAATTTGGCGTAAAATTGAGCGTTTAGTCTCCTCAAAATTTAAATTTTACTCAAATTTTTTAAATTTTTTTTTGAAGAGCTTAAACGTGAACCGAAGAAGTTACATTAGAGTAGGATGCTTAGGCGTAGAGATTGTGCTTAGGCGTAGGGAGAACTTATGCGTAATACCCAACTTAAGCGTAACAATAGATTTATGCGTAGACTAAAAACTTAAACGTAGAATCCTTATGCGTAGGATTTACTTATGCGTAAGACAAGCTTAGACGTAAGAAAATACTTATGCGTGAAATTATCTGCGTAAGATTTAGCTTATCGTAAATCTAGGTTTTGCCCAAAATCCTTTACACTATCCACGTGTAAAAGATATCCAAAAGTCGAAGTGTTCCACAAACTTATCCAAGTGAGGGAAGCGAGTAACGTTGCTTCGAAGAATCGTACAAAAAGCTTATCTGCGAAAAACCTTATGCGCATAGAAAAAGGGTTTTGACTTTCTTACGCGTAAAATAGGGTTTTGACTTCTAAAAATTTCCAGTTGATTCAAACGATTTGGATGCACAAACGCCAAAACACTCAAATACCACGAAAGTTTTGACCTTTATCACCCAAAATGCCTTTTATGCTTATGCGTAGAAATGAACAATGAACCAAACATGAGTTTAAAATGAAGAAAAACACGTAAAGCTTGAACTTTTGCAAAAAACTGACACTTTAACACCAAATAAACCTTAAACCACAAGAATCTTGAATTTTTAAGTGTAAAAATCAAAGCTTTAAACGCGTGTCAAAGATGTATAACGTGAGCTTTATCGCGTTGCGTACCAAAACTTCAAAATAAACACAAACACTCCTAAACCATTGTTAGGCGATTGATACCAATTGTAGGACCTTAGATATATCAACCTTATCACAAACCTTATACACAAAGTATAACCATTGAAACCAACGTATCGTAAATAAGAAAGCGTGAAGATGAAAGAAATAAAGATGAAAAGATGGTGACTTGATATATATGAATGCGTGTATGTGAACAGATAGAAAGATGAAAACAATAAGATGTTATATTGCTCTAAAGAAAACACACACACACACACTTTCAAGCACACCCCTCAAATGAGACTTTGAGGGGTTTATATAGTACAAGAACTAGATGCCCTAAAAGGCTTTCCATGGGCCTCGTGGATGGGCTTGGATTGGATTCGGTTAAATAAACTTATTCAAGGCTAGCTTAACTAAACGAATACCCATTTAGCTTAGCCCAATCCACGAGCCCGTTGACTATTCTATCACTATATCTAACACGCGTTACAAAGTTCCTAAACGTGAATGACCATCACTTCTAATAAAACTATTAAGGCTAACAGGTTGGGGTTGAGGAAGATTGTTTTTTATCTTTTTATGTTTTTTAGAAAATAGAAAGGTACGAATCTCGGGGTTTGGATTTGGGGGTTGGTATTTCTACGATCGCTACTTAATTATCTAATCTATAGTGTATGTAGTCTATGTCTAATTATTGTGTGCTCGTATGATAGTTTAAAGATGTGTTCATTTAGGTTTTATTCTCATATTTATCTCTACTATTGGATGAGTTGAATTGTCGCGTCCCTTATTCTGTCCGTTGTGTGTCTAAGGGCGTAGGGTATGCGTTGTCCCTAACTCTTTGAAACTTCAAAAGGTCTAAATCTACCATATCTCTAGGAATTATAAACTCTAACTCTAAGGTACTCTTTGGATGGTTTAGCCTACAACTACTCTATTTGTTATAGTCTAGGGTTGCTAAAAAGTAATCAAGCATTAATCTACACAACGAATGACCTATCGCATTACTAGATCATTAACAATTAAGATAGGAGACAACCAATCAATATTCAATAATTAAGTTTTATATTCCCTAAGCAAACACACAAATAAATTAGCCGGACATAGAGAACATGCAAGTATACACACAAATAATTGAAGACATAATTGAATTAATGAAGTAAAACACTTATCTTGTGGTAAGATAGGGTTTGGAACCTAAAATCTTACAAGCAGACTTGGATTCGGTTTAGGTTTTTACTCAAAAGACTACACACTAAAGCGAAAAATTCGTTCTATATATAAGATTACAATGGCGACGTCACCTTATGATTTGTGGCCGTAAGTCAGCCGTCATGGGGTTCGTCTTGGCCACGTTAGTCTTTAGCGGCGTCACCTTATGCTTGTGGCAGCCGTCCTTGATCTCGGCGCCCGATACGGTTCAAATCTAGGCCTTCGAGTTCGGCGGCCTACTCTTTAAAGCGACACGTCACTTGAAAATAAGCAATTTGGCTCTTGGCCCGTCCGCGAGATGCTCGGCGTCGGGAGTTAAGCGATTGTCCCCTTGTATTTCGGCTGACTTGAGTGTCTAAATTCTGACTTTGGCCATTTTCTTCGTATATCGCGCCTTTAGTCCAAATAAGTGCCATTCGGCAATTTTCCTTCAAGAGACCTAAAAAGTGAAAAGGAACGATATTAAGTAATAACGGATAAAAAAGT
>OU343224.1:46987966-46999418 GCA_910596185.1 Chrysanthemum makinoi
CATCCACAACAGAAATTCGGTTGAAGTAGGCGGCAGTATCATGATCTTCAAACCTATGCCTCCAACAAGTGTTGTAAAACATTGGGAAGGCTTCAGACTCCATCTCTTCCCGAGTATACAAACCCATTCTTTTGGTAAATTGCTTCAAAGTCAAAAGCCTTCTCACACCCCCCAATTGAAAATACAATGAATCCACATTATCATCCTCTATCTCATTTTTGAATTCAACAGTAGCAAGAAACTCCCGAACATATTCTAGAATAACCGGCTCGGTGATCCTAAAGAGCCTTATCCAAGCATTGCAAGTGAACTCCCCCTGTGAACATGTGTACTTGATCTTGCAAAATTTTCTCAACTTCCTTCAGTGACCCCATTGGCAATACTATCAAGCATCGAAATCCAGGCTTGGTGACTAATGTCTTTTATTCTCAACTTCTCGTAATCTTCAAGACATAGTTGCCTAATCCCTTCGTCTCAGAATGCCAGAAACCTAACCCACTCAACGGGGTTGGGAATAGGGTTTGCGCCTGCCAAGAAAACAGATATCAGTTAGATGCAGACCCTACTGATGTACTAGTTATGAAGTAACCAACATTATAGGTTACGCCGTAAATAGATTACTCAAACAGTTACGGCGTAACTTAACCCAAAGGTTATGTCATAATTAAATTACTCACATAGTTACGCGCTTAACAACCCGATTCGCCGTAACCTTCCTCAGAAACTCAACACAACAGATGGTCACAATTAGCAATAGATTACGCCAAAACCATCAATTTTATCCAAGTGGTAAAAAGAATCAATAATTTTTTAACCTAATAGTGCTGAGGGGCCGCGCCTAAACCACTAGGTTTGTGTTTGACCAAAAACCTTTTTAAATTAAGTCAAAACATCCCTAACGACCCATAATGATAGGACACGAATCAAAATAACATGGGGAATTCATCATAATTATTAATTAATCAAACCAATAGCAGTAAAATAATCAAACAAGCAAGATCCCCAAAATATTTAAATATAAACCCTAATTGAATAATCGTAAGAAACGAATCAAAAAGAGTAGTAATAGATCTTACCAGCCATGGTTTGAGTGGCGGGATGAAGAGATCTTGATGGAAAATTTTTTAGAGAAAATTTTACTGTTTTGGCAGGCGGTGAAAAGTGTTTATGTAAAAATCTAGTTTTTCATCCGAATAAGGTTTTATACCGCCAGGAGGTTAAGGCATAATTAGGATAATAGTTACGCCGTAACTAAATTTTCAGATTTATAATTTTTATTATTTCTAAACGGTTACGTCGTAACTCTTAATAGAGATTACGCCGTAACTAAATTTTTAATTAAAGTTTTAATTTTTAGAATTCTTAAAATTATTTAATGGTTACGTCGTAACTCTTAACGAAGCAGCGTAACTAATATTCGAGAGAAGAATAGATGTTTTATTGCAATATGAGAGTTTGAGATACGTACCTTGGTTTGAAAATGCTCAAATCTCTTAATTAGGTAAATATGATATACCTTAGATCTTTCATTAACTGCTCCTGGCAGCGTAGCCAAAAAGTTGATGTGCTATTTTATCCTGCTTTTAATATTTATAAAACTTAGATAACTTAGGATAAACACATACTAATAGGCAGAGAACCCGATCAGATGTGGTAAAGCCTTAGGTAAGTCCGAGTAACGTCCCAAGAGAGCTGTGACCTTGAAAGAATTAAGATGATTAGAAATAATATAGATAATAGGTTGGTGTGATAAGATTGTTGTAATTCATTGATATGCTATTATTCCATTCACACAGATACCAGAAATTTAGGATAAAGAGATAGATAAACGGAGCTTAACAAAGAACACAAATATGAATCGATTCTCGATATATAGGTTCAATATAGTGGTTAATTGTCACTAGAATCCTTTGATCAATTCGTCATGGACTATGGTTCTTAGATTCCTCATCAAGACGAAAAAGTCACCCGAGATCACTCGGCAACCTAATAGCAGTCATTAAGGGCCAAATCTACTAGATCTAGTATGTGGAAACCCGGCCGTTAGGAACTTAGATTTCCCCTAACCTCTTAAATATCTCCACTTGATAGGTGATCATTTGGTCAGTTCGCACACGAAGATTGGTTGTACTATGGCTAATTCCTTCCATACTTCGCAATGTATCAGACTGAGGTGAGTTGGTCATATCTCCCAGCCTTTTAGATACTAAAAAGCTTATAATATTTCCAAGACTAGCGATCTATGATAAGACTAGTAAATGTCTATAAAGAATTAAAGAGAATATAAATAACAAAAATGCAAACTTCAATTAATAACATGAATTCTTAGTATAAGTCCTTGAAAAATATAAAAGGAATTCAAACTCGAATACAACGAAAATCGTAGATGAGAACTTCGTTATTCAATGCTCCTAAGCCATGCTTCTTCTTCTGTGTTTGATCTCCCCAAACCCTATAAGGTTTGGGAAAGGAGAGATGATTAAAATTGGTGAAATCTTCGACTATTTATAGGCTCGGATACTAGTTACAGCGTAACATTTATTAAGTAGTTACGCGGTAACTCTTCAAATCTGTGCTTATCCATGGTTACGACGTAACACAGCTGGGGGTTACGCCGTAGTCTTTGTAACTCATGTGCTTATCTTCTGTTACGGCGTAACCTGAGCTAATGGTTACGCCGTAGCCTATGAAATTGATGTTTATCCGTTGTTCTGCGTAACTTGGTGAGGTTACACCATATCTTGTCAAGTAGTACGCAATGTTCATTAGTCATGTTCGGCGAAATTATATTCCATGGTTACGCCGTAATCTTCATAATCATTGTTACGCCGTAACTTCATCATTTGGTTACGCCGTAGTTGAGAGACAACTCATCCTTTGGGCTTAAAAATGTCTAATTACTGCTTCCTTGCATAAAATAGGTCCTGAAATGAAATAATAAGGAATAAGGATGTTTTCACTAGCATTTTACTCATAATGTGATGATAAAAGGGGGAAATTAACGCAAAATATCAAGACTATTTGATGTTATCAATGAGGTAAAATGTAAAATAGTTTATAATTATCTTATTTTAGTTAAAGTATACTTTATGAAAGTGTATGTAACAAGTATTACATGTAAATGATTTTGACTTATTTAAAATATTATACTAGATGTATTAAACTAATTATCTTTGAGTATTTGGTAAAGCTTATGATTAGCATAATGAGTTAAAAAAAACTATTGGCTCAAAACTTACGTATTTTATTTTTTTTTTTATTCAAACGATTTTACAATTGTTATCGACAAAACATAGAGAGAAGTAAAATATAACTAAACATTATTACAATTATTTGTATAAACAGGTTGAAATTATTTAAGTGTTTTAGTTGGAGTAATGATTAGAATGCCTAATTATGGTAGTTGTATCATTACAACTGGCTAATAGAGCTAATCCCAGTGTTGGGGTTTTTATTTCCAGTGTTGGTTCAATTTATTTTGAGTCACTGTTATGAAGTTCTTAGTGGCTGTTTTGAAGTTGGTTAAAATGAAAACTAATTTTTTGGTTCTGTTTTTGGCGTATTATGAGGTGGAATTGAAAAGACAATACACAAGTCTTAATATGTTTGTGGTTAATGTTCTTCAATGTAGATATGTTCTTTAATATGAATTTATGTTTTTAGCTCTACGATGTTGTTATCTTGGGATTTTTGTGCAGGTTGCGGCTAAAATCACTTGTAAGACATCGGAGGTAATATGTTTGTCTGTAGATGTGGAGTTGTTGATTCATGGTACTCATCATTTTAATATTTTTGCCTCTTTGAGTGTCATACATTTGTTTTGAAAATGCATGGTGATATGTCTATTTTTGTGTTTGTTTAAGGTTTGTATCATCTTTTAGAGTTTTGTGTGTGTGGTCAGGTGTTTATTTTATACATTGTGTATTATTTATATACGTATTTGCCTCTGTGAGTGGTGTAGTCTATTTTTTTGGTTATATGGTCATATGTGTTATTTTTATAGGGTTGATGAGTGGAGTAATTGGTTATGGTAGGTGTTTAAAATGGTCTTCATGTCGTCATTTTCAAATTTGGGTCATGCATTTGTTTGCACTAACTGGGTAGCATCATAAGCGAATTTGGATTGCTGTCAGTCTGATGTTTGATTATACATGAAGAATGTTTTATAACTTATAACACCCACATTTTCGGTAGGCAGCAGAATACTACTTGGATTGTTATTGAATAGTAACATAGTACAAGTCATAGGAAACATCTCAAAACTAAAGATGTTGTTAAACAAGTTTCACATTTGATAACATCAGAGTTTAGCAAAACAAGGTCCCAAAAGTTTAAACCAACACAAGTGTCTAAAAGATACATAAATTTAAACACAACATAAGTTTTGAGTTTTCAGGTTTCCATCAAATGTGAAATAAACGCAAGTCCATCCATCCATATCCTTGCACACCCATCCATACTATCATCACTTATGGACTTGAGATAAAACATGCTAAAAGTCAACAACAATGTTGAGTGAATTAATAGAGTTTAATAAATAAAACAGTTGAATACAAGATTTCAAGTTTAAGTGATATTGGGTTACTACCCTCATAATTGAAAATAAGAATTTATAACATCGAGCTCATGACACCGAACCTTAACGAGTTCAACTAAAATTTCCCATCAGAAGGTATACTTGTCCTATACCTTGACCTCTCAGTATTTTGTACCCGTTTTACCTACAGATGTCATGTGGCTACTACCCGCGAAGGTTGGTTAAACCAAATATGCATATTCATAATACTAACATATACATTGTATGTAATTAACGGTTCATGAAATAGGGACTTTTCAACAAGAGGTATTTGATCTGTTAATCAATTCAAGTATACCAAAAATCACTTGTATTAAATTTGAAAAACTAGCATGTATCTCCCTCGCGTAGTTTATAAAATATTTAAGTAAGTAAAGGCGATGCTATGAACTCACCTTAAGCAATATAAACCAAAGAGCACAAATAAACCAAATAAAGACCGAAGCGAGACTAGAAATGACCTATAACAAAAAACGTGTCTAAGTGCATGCTAAATGAATAAGAGAAAGAATGCACTATATTATACTTGATTCATATAGCTAAGACATTGTAGAAAGGGTTTTCATAAGTTTAAAAGTCATGGTTTCCAAAAATATTAAGTTTTCGGGTTGTTTACCCATCACATTTCCTTAGTTTTACTAGTGGCTGAAAACTCTCAGACTTCCAAAAGTCACTACTTGAAAACCGTAAGTAGAAATATCAAGTTTCAAACCGTAAGTAGAAATATCAAGTTAAAACGAAACTAATAATAAAAAAGCGGTAAAGCGAGTTGTTACCAAAATTTGTGAAATCGTGAAGCGAAACATAAAATATGAAATATAGAAATTTTTTGAATCCTAAGAGTATATGATGGACTATTAAATCACTTATGACATGAAAACAGATAGGTATCCTAAACACGGCTCATGAATAGCTAGAAACTCAAAAATCGCTAAATCGGGTAAAAAGTAAAATGAAATTTTTACTCAAGTGGAAATAGAAATAGCTTATGAATTAGATATTGACCTTGAAATTACAACGTAAGAGAATTGAGAAATAAACAGAAGTACAGTAACCTAACGAATCGACTTGTAAGATAAAACTTATCTTAAAAGTATATGCGCGAAATAACAAATGAAAATTTATTTATATAAAAATAATGAGCAAATAAAAGAATCAAAGTATATAATACATCACATGTATTATATGAGAAAATCAAGAAAATAAATAAATAATAAAGGAATAGAATTCGACAGTCAAGAAAACCTCAAAATAGAGCAAAAGAAAGTTTCTTATAAAAGAAAACATACTATAAAGGTATTCTAAATGATTTAAAAGAAATTCTATTTTTTTTATAAATCTTAATATTTTCGTCATTTTGTCGGAATTTACGGAAATAGAATTTTTGTGAAACATTTACCAAGTGTAGAAATTTTTGAAAATTTTGGCATGACCCGTTTGTTTATCGGACGGTTCCATATTTTACAACACCTCTATTAAAAAATATAAAATGATTTGACAAAACTACTATAATCCGATATGACAACATAAAACAATAAGGTACCCGAGACGCCCCTTTTGGATCATCACAACCAAAAGTGCACTATAATCAAATACGGCTAATCCGAAGTCTAAAGATAACAAATAATATGGTTTATAAAACAATGTATGCTAATTAATAAACAATGATAGAATTTTCTAGAAAAATGACACTTAATCAATATATACTATTTTCCAGAAAATAAGCAACTTTGAACCAGTCCCGAAAAATAAACAACTTAAACAAGGAAAAATAAACCGTTTATCTAGTTCGGAGCCATTGGCAACAAAGAACGCGGCTCGTCATACCTACGGCGTATTAATTCCACTTGTTACGAAATAAAAAACGATCACATTTGCTAAACAATAAGTTCAAAGCCGTTAGCTTACGGCTCGGCTCATCATAACCGAAAGCCAATATTTTCTCCAATTATAATTACAAGTTCAAAAATATTAATCCGGTTCGTTAATCCACAATGAGCTTTCCATTGGACTAGTCTTGTGTGCTAACACTACACCGAACCAAACGCTCCTTTATGGATTTTAAAATAAGTAATTCAAGTAAGCATCAAAATCAATCTTTTAGCTTGTCAAAACAATTTTAAGTCATCAAAATCCTATGATTTAAATTATGACAACAAGTTACATGAGCCAAAATGAAATTAAGAAAAATAATAATAATAATAAAAATAAAAATAAGCACTTTTAGAAAATAGCGTTTTATTTCACCAAATTAACCACCAATAAGAGAAAACTTATCATATGAAATGAACGGAGAATTTATAGTGATGAAATAGTGTCAAGGCATGGGATGTTGTTATCTATAGTCTCGGATAGAGGTGTTTGATTCATTTCGAAGGTTCTGTCTAGTGAGCAATGGAAGGTCATTTCTAGAACGGCTAGTGATAAGGCCTAGTTTATCGATTGGGTGCAAGATGTAGGGTAAAGACGACTATGATGTTTTAAAGCCGAGACGAAAGTGTACTGTGCAAAGATGCAAACGTTGGTGATATGAAATGCTTATATACTCACACAAAATTTGCAACTCCCGAAGATTTAGCACGACAATAGAGTTAGGTTCATGTGTTAGTTTGTTCATTTCGAGGGTTATAGTGGAAGATTTACATAAAGATTTTGCTTGAGTTTATATTAGTTAGATTAAGGTTAAATTGTAACTAATGTAACAGAAACTGAAAAAGACTCGTCGTATCAAAATTGATCAAAACATGACATGACAAAAGCACTCAGTGACTAACAAGCATAGCCGAAGCGTAGCGTAACAAAACAATACAAGAAGGATAGGAACGAGGTATGCTCGACGCTAAAGATAAGTGTTTAGCTATAGGGTTCAATGCACAATCAAGGATGCAATTTCAAGTGGCTTCCTTTTTAAGACCCTACCATACATGATTTGAAACCACTACTCCCTATCATTTCATGATTTTTCCTTAATTAGACATAGGTGATCAGGCTATGTATAATTGAGGAGTAACGGTGCAATGCTCGGACTAGTCAAATTGTATGATGTTCGGTGTTTTAAGAAAAAATTATTTTAGTTATAGTTGCGATTTTTATATTAGGAAAACCGGTATTTTCTACAACATCTAGTTATGATGTTTTATGATTTTTAGTGTTATATCGAATTAACGACATTGTTTGTAAGATAGTAGTCAAAGTAGTTTATATAGTAGCGACACAGTTTATAAGATTCATAAAAAAATAGCAAACAATAAAATAATAACAAAACAGTTTATGAGGTAATAGTAAATCAATATTTCTTGTTAATAAGACAGTAGTAGAGTAATTTGTAAGAGAGTAACAAAATGGTTTATAGGATAGTGACAAATTCTGTATAAGGTGATGAGGAAATAGTTTTACAAGGTAATTGACCAAACGATTTGTGAAGAGGTAACAAAATAGTTTATTATGAAATTAGTCAAAACAGTTTATAAGATAGTGATATATAGTATTTGTAGGAGAGTAATGAAATGATTTATAGAATGGTGACCATGCTTGTATAAGATAATAGAAAAAATGGTTTATAAAATGGTAGTAAAATAATTATTAAAACGTAATTGACTAAACTGTGAAAAACTAGAAGGGGGGTTGAATAGTTTTGCCGATTTTAAGTTAGTTTCAAAAACTTTAGATTTGATGTAATGTGAAATCGTGTGGATAGAGAGAAAGTATAGATCTATAAGTAATGCAAGTAAAGAAAGCAAGTAAAGTAAAGGATAGAAATGACAAAACCGATTTATAATGGTTCGGCTACAAGGACACCTTCCTTGCCCTACTCCACTCTCCGATTCACCTACTCGAGAGTTCAAGCACTATGTCAACAAACTCCATCAACTCAGCAAAGAAGCCTTCACAACGTCGCTTACACTTTTTCGGTACAAAGCTAAATACCGAGTCCGTAACACGGAGGACCAAACCAACACTACTATAAACACAAAATATATGAAATATGAAATACAAGATATTTGCTATAGAAATCTTGTGGACGAACAAATCAATCAAGGACCCCTTACTTGGATGACTTGTAGAATGCTCGTGATCTCGCCTTAGAGAAGGACCTATATGAGAATCACAACAAAAGAAAGAAGAAGTACTATCTAGATCAAGTGATCTTAGGTTAGAAGAATGTAAGAATATATGAGAGTTTGTAAGAAGAGGGGTGAGTTACAATGAAGAAATGACTCTCTATTTATAGGCAATTTCTTGCTACTGTTGCACAGATCCCACGGATCTCTTGCCTGAGAGATCCGTCTAGTGTAAACGGAGGGATCCGTGAGATGCTCCTGGGTATCTAAGTAGATACAATGTATCTAAAAGATGCAATGCATCTAAACAATGGGTTATGGGTTAATTCCATGGGTTATGGATATGCTCCATGGGTATGGGTCATGGGTTGTGGTTTTTACCCATCCAAATAAACTATCACAATAAATGAATTATTACAAAAATTTATATTAAGTGACTATATATGTAGATGTTTTACAAAAATAACATGTATCCTTATAATTTTACTTATGATAACATTATATTTGTTATCAACAAACACAAAGAGATTGCTAAATATTAATAAACATTTTTACGATTTATTTGTATTAACATAAACTATTTGTAAGTATGTAACAAGGCAGTTCATTCAGAAATAGTCAAAACAGTTTATAAAATGGAGGTGAATCAAGTTAATAGTTTATAATGTAGTAGTAGAAATATTTATATGAGGGTAGTAAGTTGGGTTATAATAGTTTATACGAGACTAACAAAACAGTTTATCAGTTGATAGTAAATCAGGTTATTGGTTTATAAGATATCAGTAAGGTAATTCTTAAAAGAGTAGCGAATCGGTTTGTGATATAATGAAAAGATGATTTATAAGATAATAACAAAGTTGTTTACAAAATAATAGTGAAATAGCAGGTGCAACAGACAAGATTTGTCGCAACATGTTGATATAAAATAGTAGATAGTTATAAGTCAAATAAATCCCACCACTTGGGATGAACATGTTATACGATGATAAGTTAAAGTCATGTTCAAAATAATTGATGTGTTTTTAGGCAATGGGTCATGAGGCAATGTAAGCATTCCAAAGGTTTAGGAAGGAATTGTTTAAATTCATTTTCAGAGGTAGATAGTAAGATAATCAAGGGGAATCGATAGACTGAGACAGGTTTTATATAAAAAAAATGTCATGTAAGGTCATGAAAAGTTTTTAAAGATTACAGTATCACTCACGATTTTTTGAAAATAATTGAGAACATTGTGCCATTCACAGTGTTTTAAAAAGTTTTAGGGGATCATTAAAATGAATAACTATGCATAACCGTTTGGTAATCTGGTAAAATAGATATTTAATTGGGAGAAGTAAAATTTGACATAATGATTTGGAGACTGTGTATAAAGGGTAAGAATTGGTAAAACATTTATAAAGATAACTTTTATATAAATAAGAATTAATGCTCTAGTAAATAGATATAAGTAGTCGAGAGTACACCAAGTACATATAAATAGTCTTTATATATATGGTATCAATAGTGATGCTTCAGACAATAAGTAGAAATGCTCAGGAAATATAAGTGTACGGGAAGTAAAACAACCAAGAGAAACTGATGATAACTGTAACAGGTTTCGCTATCATATGAAATGATATTATATATGGCTATGAAAGAGTTCAGAGATCATTGTAATCACATGCAATGTCTGAGAAATGAGAGAGACCATTGTAATCTCATACAATGTCTGAGAAATGTTACAATGTCCAGAAAATTTTAGTATTTATATTGAGAAACTTTATATAGAAATATATCGATGCTTTAGGAACAAACAAGATAGTCAAAAAAATAACACAAGTACATATGGTAATATTTATTATACGTATAAATATAACAACGGTGCACTTGAAGATGTGTATAAATTTCTGGATGGAAATTCATAATGCTCATGAGTAGCATAAATACAACAAGGAAGTTTAGTGCACAAAAGGTTATATATATATCGAGTGTTTTCCATTTACTCCCTCGAGTGTTTTCCATCATCTTTTCTGATAGTTGAATGCAAGATTTCAAGTTTAAGTGACGTTAGGTTACATTGTTATACACCCATAATTTAAAATCAGAATTTATAACATTGAGCTCATGACACCGAACCTGAACGAGTTCAATTAAATTTTCCCATCAGAAGGTATACTTGTCCTAATCCTTGACCTCTCAGTATTTTGTACTCGTTTGACCTACAGATGTCATGTGAGCGCTACTCACCCGGGCAGGTTGGTTAAACAAAATATGCATATTCATAATAAGCGTATATACTATATGTAATTAATGGTTCATGAAATAACGACTTTTCAACAAGAGGTACTCGATCTGTATAAATCATATAATCAATTCAAGCATACCAAAAATCACTTGTATTTAATTTGAAAAACTAGCATGTATCTCCCTCGAGGGGTTTATAAAAAAATTAAGTGAGTAAAGGCGAGGCTATGAACTCACCTTAAGGAATAGAAACCAATGAGCGCGAATAAACCAACCTAAGACCGAAGCGAGACTAGAAACGACTTATAACAAGAAACGTGTCTAAGTGTATCCTAAATGAATAAGAAAATGAATGCACAATATTGTACTTGATTCATACATCTAAGACATTGTACAATGGGTTTTCATAAGTTAAAAAGTCATGGTTTCCAAAAATGGTAAGATTCCGGGTTGTTTACCCATCACATTTCCTTAGTTTTACTAGTGGCTGAAAACTTTCCCCGACTTCTAAAAATCACTACTTGCAAACCGTAAGTCAAAATATCAAGTTCTTTATATCCCTAGTTTCTTTAAGTCTCTGGTTTATTGGAAA
>OU343224.1:46999518-47034240 GCA_910596185.1 Chrysanthemum makinoi
TGCAGGTTGCGGCTAAAATCACTTGTAAGACATCGGAGGTAATATGTTTGTCTGTAGATGTGGAATTGTTGATTCATGGTACTCATCATTTTAATATTTTTGCCTCTTTGAGTGTCATACATTTGTTTTGAAAATGCATGGTGATATGTCTATTTTTGTGTTTGTTTAAGGTTTGTATCATCTTTTAGAGTTTTGTGTGTGGTCATGAGTGTTTATTTTATACATTGTGTATTATTTATATACGTATTTGCCTCTGTGAGTGGTGTAGTCTATTTTTTTGGTTATATGGTCATATGTGTTATTTTTATAGGGTTGATGAGTGGAGTAATTGGTTATGGTAGGTGTTTAAAAATCGGTCTTCATGTCGTCATTTTTCAAATTTGGGTCATGCATTTGGTGTTGCACTAACTGGGTAGCATCATAAGCGAATTTGGATTGCTGTCAGTCTGATGTTTGATTATACATGAAGAATGTTTTATAACTTATAACACCCACATTTTCGGTAGGCAGCAGAATACTACTTAGATTGTTATTGAATAGTAACATAGTACAAGTCATAGGAAACATCTCAAAACTAAAGATGTTGTTAAACAAGTTTCACATTTGATAACATCAGAGTTTAGCAAAACAAGGTCCCAAAAGTTTAAACCAACACAAGTGTCTAAAAGATACATAAATTTAAACACAACATAAGTTTTGAGTTTTCAGGTTTCCATCAAATGTGAAATAAACGTAAGTCCATCCATCCATATCCTTGCACACCCATCCATACTATCATCACTTATGGACTTGAGATAAAACATGCTAAAAGTCAACAACAATGTTGAGTGAATTAATAGAGTTTAATAAATAAAACAGTTGAATACAAGATTTCAAGTTTAAGTGATATTGGGTTACTACCCTCATAATTGAAAATAAGAATTTATAACATCGAGCTCATGACACCGAACCTTAACGAGTTCAACTAAAATTTCCCATCAGAAGGTATACTTGTCCTATACCTTGACCTCTCAGTATTTTGTACCCGTTTTACCTACAGATGTCATGTGAGCGCTACTCACCCGCGAAGGTTGGTTAAACCAAATATGCATATTCATAATACTAACATATACATTGTATGTAATTAACGGTTCATGAAATAGGGACTTTTCAACAAGAGGTATTTGATCTGTTAATCAATTCAAGTATACCAAAAATCACTTGTATTAAATTTGAAAAACTAGCATGTATCTCCCTCGCGTAGTTTAAAAAATATTTAAGTAAGTAAAGGCGATGCTATGAACTCACCTTAAGCAATATAAACCAAAGAGCACGAATAAACCAAATAAAGACCGAAGCGAGACAAGAAATGACCTATAACAAGAAACGTGTCTAAGTGCATGCTAAATGAATAAGAGAAAGAATGCACTATATTATACTTGATTCATATAGCTAAGACATTGTAGAAAGGGTTTTCATAAGTTTAAAAGTCATGGTTTCCAAAAATATTAAGTTTCCGGGTTGTTTACCCATCACATTTCCTTAGTTTTACTAGTGGCTGAAAACTCTCAGACTTCCAAAAGTCACTACTTGAAAACCGTAAGTAGAAATATCAAGTTTCAAACCGTAAGTAGAAATATCAAGTTAAAACGAAACTAATAATAAAAAAAGGCAGACTGAAAACGCGAGTTGTTACCAAAATTTGACGAAATCGTGAAACGAAACATAAAATATGAAATATAGAAATTTTTTGAATCCTAAGAGTATATGATGGACTATTAAATCACTTATGACATGAAAACAGATAGGTATCCTAAACACGGCTCATGAATAGCTAGAAACTCAAAAATCGCTAAATCGGGTAAAAAGTAAAATGAAATTTTTACTCAAGTGGAAATAGAAATAGCTTATGAATTAGATATTGACCTTGAAATTACAACGTAAGAGAATTGAGAAATAAACAGAAGTACAGTAACCTAACGAATCGACTTGTAAGATAAAACTTATCTTAAAAGTATGACGCGCGGAAATAACAAATGAAAATTTATTTATATAAAAATAATGAGCACATAAAAGAATCAAAGTATATAATACATCACATGTATTATATGAGAAAATCAAGAAAATAAATAAATAATAAAGGAATAGAATTCGACACGAATCCGAAAACCTCAAAATAGAGCAAAAGAAAGTTTCTTATAAAAGAAAACATACTATAAAGGTATTCTAAATGATTTAAAAGAAATTCTATTTTTTTTATAAATCTTAATATTTTCGTCATTTTGTCGGAATTTACGGAAATAGAATTTTTGGAAAACATTTACCAAGTGTAGAAATTTTTGAAAATTTTGGCATGACCCGTTTGTTTATCGGACGGTTCCATATTTTACAACACCTCTATTAAAAAATATAAAATGATTTGACAAAACTACTATAATCCGATATGACAACATAAAACAATAAGGTACCCGAGACGCCCCTTTTGGATCATCACAACCAAAAGTGCACTATAATCAAATACGGCTAATCCGAAGTCTAAAGATAACAAATAATATGGTTTATAAAACAATGTATGCTAATTAATAAACAATGATAGAATTTTCTGGAAAAATGACACTTAATCAATATATACTATTTTCCAGAAAATAAGCAACTTTGAACCAGTCCCGAAAAATAAACAACTTAAACAAGGAAAAATAAACCGTTTATCTAGTTCGGAGCCATTGGCAACAAAGAACGCGGCTCGTCATACCTACGGCGTATTAATTCCACTTGTTACGAAATAAAAAACGATCACATTTGCTAAACAATAAGTTCAAAGCCGTTAGCTTACGGCTCGGCTCATCATAACCGAAAGCCAAAATTTGCTCCAATTATAATTACAAGTTCAAAAATATTAATCCGGTTCGTTAATCCACAATGAGCTTTCCGTTGGACTAGTCTTGTGTGCTAACACTACACCGAACCAAACGCTCCTTTATGGATTTTAAAATAAGTAATTCAAGTAAGCAATCCAAAAATCAATCTTTTAGCTTGTCAAAACAATTTTAAGTCATCAAAATCCTATGATTTAAATTATGACAACAAGTTACATGAGCCAAAATGAAATTAAGAAAAATAATAATAATAATAAAAATAAAAATAAGCACTTTTAGAAAATAGCGTTTTATTTCACCAAATTAACCACCAATAAGAGAAAACTTATCATATGAAATGAACGGAGAATTTATAGTGATGAAATAGTGTCAAGGCATGGGATGTTGTTATCTATAGTCTCGGATAGAGGTGTTTGATTCATTTCGAAGGTTCTGTCTAGTGAGCAATGGAAGGTTATTTCTAGAACGGCTAGTGATAAGGCCTAGTTTATCGATTGGGTGCAAGATGTAGGGTAAAGACGACTATGATGTTTTAAAGCCGAGACGAAAGTGTACTGTGCATAGATGCAAACGTTGGTGATATGAAATGCTTATATACTCGCACAAAATTTGCAACTCCCGAAGATTTAGCACGACAATAGAGTTAGGTTCATGTGTTAGTTTGTTCATTTCGAGGGTTATAGTGGAAGATTTACATAAAGATTTTGCTTGAGTTTATATTAGTTAGATTAAGGTTAAATTGTAACTAATGTAACAGAAACTGAAAAAGACTCGTCGTATCAAAATTGATCAAAACATGACATGACAAAAGCACTCAAAGGACTAACAAGCATAGCCGAAGCGTAGCGTAACAAAACAATACAAGAAGGATAGGAACGAGGTATGCTCGACGCTAAAGATAAGTGTTTAGCTATAGGGTTCAATGCACAATCAAGGATGCAATTTCAAGTGGCTTCCTTTTTAAGACCCTACCATACATGATTTGAAACCACTACTCCCTATCATTTCATGATTTTTCCTTAATTAGACATAGGTGATCAGGCTATGTATAATTGAGGAGTAACGGTGCAATGCTCGGACTAGTCAAATTGTATGATGTTCGGTGTTTTAAGAAAAAATTATTTTAGTTATAGTTGCGATTTTTATATTAGGAAAACCGGTATTTTCTACAACATCTAGTTATGATGTTTTATGATTTTTAGTGTTATATCGAATTAACGACATTGTTTGTAAGATAGTAGTCAAAGTAGTTTATATAGTAGCGACACAGTTTATAAGATTCATAAAAAAATAGCAAACAATAAAATAATAACAAAACAGTTTATGAGGTAATAGTAAATCAATATTTCTTGTTAATAAGACAGTAGTAGAGTAATTTGTAAGAGAGTAACAAAATGGTTTATAGGATAGTGACAAATTCTGTATAAGGTGATGAGGAAATAGTTTTACAAGGTAATTGACCAAACGATTTGTGAAGAGGTAACAAAATAGTTTATTATGAAATTAGTCAAAACAGTTTATAAGATAGTGATATAGTATTTTGTAGGAGAGTAATGAAATGATTTATAGAATGGTGACCAATGCTCTATAAGATAATAGAAAAAATGGTTTATAAAATGGTAGTAAAATAATTATTAAAACGTAATTGACTAAACTGTGAAAAACTAGAAGGGGGGTTGAATAGTTTTGCCGATTTTAAGTTAGTTTCAAAAACTTTAGATTTGATGTAATGTGAAATTGTGTGGATAGAGAGAAAGTATAGATCTATAAGTAATGCAAGTAAAGAAAACAAGTAAAGTAAAGGATAGAAATGACACAACCGATTTATAGTGGTTCGGCTACAAGGATACCTTCCTTGCCCTACTCCACTCTCCGATTCACCTACTCGAGAGTTCAAGCACTATGTCAACAAACTCCATCAACTCAGCAAAGAAGCCTTCACAACGTCGCTTACACTTTTTCCGGTACAAAGCTAAATATCGAGTCCTTAACACGGAGGACCAAACCAACACTACTATAACACAAAAAATATGTGAAATATGAAATACAAGATATTTGCTATAGAAATCTTGTGGAGGAACAAATCAATCAAGGACCCCTTACTTGGATGACTTGTAGAATGCTCGTGATCTCGCCTTAGAGAAGGACCTAAATGAGAATCACAACAAGAAGAAAGAAGAAGTATCCACTTTATCTAGATCAAGTGAATCGTATTAGTGTAATAGAAGAATGTAAGAATATATGAGAGTTTGTAGAAGATGGGTTGTGAGGTTACAATGAAGAAATGGCTCTCTCTTTATAAGCACAATTTGACTTGCTAGATGCTTACACAGATAACAAGGATCTCTCTTTTACGAATAACATCCGTCTAGAAATGTAAAGCTGCAAGGGATCAACGCTGAGATGCTTCCTAGGGTATTCTAAAGTAGATACAATGTATCTAAAAAAGATGCAATGCATCTAGAACAATGGAGTTATGGGTTAATTCCATTGGGTTAATGGATATGCTCATGAGGGGGTATGGGTCATGGAGTTGTAAGGTTATTACCCATCCAAATAAACTATTACAATAAATGAATTATTAACAAAAATTTAATATTAAGTGATCAAAAGATATTATGTAGATGTTTTACAATAATAACATGTATCCTTATAATTTTACTTATGATAACATTATATTTGTTATCAACCAACACAAGAGATATGCTTAAAATATTAATAAACATTTTTGTACGATTTATTTTTGTATTAACATAAAAATTTGTAAGGAATGTAACAATGGCATTCAGGTAGATGAAGATAGTCAACAAGATTTTTATAAAAATGGTAAGGTCGAATCAAGTTAATAGTTTATATAATGTAGTAGTAGAAATATTTATATGAGGGTAGTATAAGTTGGGTAAAATAGATATAAGATAGATTTGACATAATAATTTATACTGAGATAACAAAACAGCAGCTATTTATCAGCGTAATGATAGTAAATCAGAGTTATTGGTTTATAAAGATATCTTAGTAAGGTAATCTTAAAAGAAGTAGCGGTAATTATGACTTTGTAAAGATATAATGAAAAGATGATTTATAAGATAATAACAAAGTTGTTTACAAAATAATAGTGAAAATAGGCAGGGCAACAGACAAGATTTGTCAGGTAACATGTTGATATAAAATAGAGTAGATAGTTATAAGTCAAATAAATCCCACCACTATGGGAATTATCATTTCATTTTGTAATGGAACATGTTATACAGATGATAAAGTTAAAGTCATGTTCAAAATAATTGATGTGTTTTTAGGCAATGGGTCATGAGGCAATGTAAGCATTCCAAAGGTTTAGGAAGGAATTGGTTTAAATTCATTTTCAAAGAGGTAGATAGTAAGATAATCAAGATTGAATCGCATAGAGCGTGAGGACAGGTTTTATTCAAAAAAATGAATCGCTTGTAAGGTCATGAAAAGTTTTTAAGATTACAGTATCACTCACGATTTTTTGAAAATTAATTGAGAACATTTGTGCCACTCACTGGTGTTTTTAAAAAGTTTTAGGGATCATTAAAATGAATAACTATGCATAACCGTTTGCTAATCTGGTAAAATAGATATTTAATTGCGGAGAGACTAATCAAATTTGACATAATGCATTGCGAGACTGTAGTATAAAGGAGTCGAAGTAAAGAATGGTAAAACATTTTTATAAAGATAACTTTTATATAAAATAAGAATTAATGCTCCTAGTAAATAGATATAGTAGTAGTTCGAGAGTACACCAAGTACATTATAAATAGTCTTTTTATACATATATGGTCGCATCAATAGTGATGCTTCAGACAATAAGTAGAATATTGCTCAGGAAATATAGTGTCGAAGCTGGAAGTTAAAACAATCCAAGAGCCCATGATGATAACTGAACTAATAGATTTTGCTATCATATGAACTGGATTATATATGGCTATGAAGAGTCAGAGCCATATTGTAATCCATGAAATGATATATATTTTATCGATATGCTTAGGATACAGAACAAGCATATAGAGAGTTACGAAAAAATAACACATGAGTAAAATATGGTAAATTATATATTTATCGATACTGTAGTGAAATATAACAAACGGTGCACTTGAAGATGTGTATAAATTCATGCGAATGGAAATTCATAAATGCTCATTGAGTAGCATAAAATACAACAAGAAGTTTAGTGCACAAAAGGTTATCTATATATATAGATTGTAGTTTTTCATTTAAATCCCTCGAGTGTTTTCCATCATCTTTTTATGATAGTTGAATGCAAGAATTTCAAGTTTAAGTGACGTTAGGTTACACTTGTTATCAACACCACATAATTTAAAATCAGAATTTATAACATTGAGCTCATGCACACTCAACACCTGAAGCGAAGTTCAATTAAATTTTCCGCATCGGAAGGATTTATACTTGTCATAATCCTTGACCTTCTCAGATTTTGTACTCGTTTGACCTATTATGACCTTCATGGATGATCATGGCAAGTGCGCTACTCAGGCCCAGAAGGCCGGGCGGCAGTGTTGGTTAAACAAAATATGCATATTCATAATAAGCGTATGTATACCGATATATGTAATTAATGGTTCATGAAATAACCGAACTTTTCAACAGAAGAGCGTACTTGCCTCGATATGAAAATCATATAAATACAGATTCAAGCATTACCAAAAATCACTTAGTTAATTTAATTGAAAAAACTAGCATGTATCTCCCTCGAGGGGTTTATAAAAAATAAAGTGAGTAGAAGCCGAGGTGGCTATTGAACTCACCTTCAAAAGGATATAGAAACCAATGATGGGCTCTATCGCGAATAAACCAACCTAAGACCGCAAAGCGCAAGACTAGAAACGACTTATAACATTATGAACGCACTGTGTCTAAGTGTGTATCCTAAATGAATAAGAAAATGAATGCAAATATTGTACTGATTCATAATCTAAGACATTGTACAATGGGTTTTCATAAGTTAAAAAGTCATGGTTTCCAAAAAATGGAGTTTAAGATGGTTTCAGGAAGTTGTTTACCCATCACATTTCCTTAGTTTTACTAGTGGCTGAAAACTTTCCCCGACTTCTAAAAATCACTACTTGCAAACCGTAAGTCAAAATATCAAGTTCTTTATATCCCTAGTTTCTTTAAGTCTCTGGTTTATTGGAATAATAACCTTACCCAAAGTTTTGCAGGTCTAAATACGTTTTATAAATTTACACTACAGGTCCTATAAAGGTGAGGCCAATTGGCTTACCGTATCGGATGCCATTTGAAATCTACAAGTCCTATAAAGGTGAGGCCAATTGGAGGTGATAGATATACTTGTATAGTACAAGTTACATAATTGTTTTTTAAAAAGTTAGTGCATAAAAATTGATTTAACACCCGTATACCAACAGCATACAAAATCCGACCATTTCCAAAATAAAAAACACATTTTAACCATCGTAATACTTCTAATGGCGAGCTTTTTTGAAAAATGAACTTGAGACATATACCTAGGTCTGTATATTTCTTTCTATTTTATTGACCCATGTTGTATTTTTAAAACATTCATCCAAAACAGCCTATCAATTTTCTACATCACAATCAAACCACACAATCACCTTCAACCAATGCCTCTAATGAATCAAGTATAGTATGCACATGATATTGAAAGACCATTTATAGAAGTAACATCAATATTTCATTGAAAAACAAAAACCCATTTGCATGTAACAAAAATCAATGAAGATGATTAGATTAACTTACTAGAAGTGACAAAATCAATAAAACCTTTTCTAGGGCTTGGATTAGAACGACCCAAATGACACCATAGTGAAACCCTTCTCTCTTCAAGCCTTCAAAATGTGATTAAGGGCTGTAGGAATATACTCTTAACGAACTTGAGGAAGAATCCAAGAAAACACCAAGAAACCTTCAAGAAAACCTTCAAAAGTTCGATTCAAATCACCATCTTTTGCAAGCACCTACAAGAGGATGTTGTGGAGATAATTTTGATGATGAAAAATCACAGAGATGAGGGTTTTTAGATGGTGATTCATGGCAGCAAGAAAGGAAGGAGGAAGAGAAAATGGATGATTTTTGACTTGGTGAGATTTGCAGTGTAAAATCAATTTTTTTTTTTTGTTTGAGGATTTCTTAGTAAAGATTAAAAATGGGATATGCATCTTGGGGACGTAATAAAGAGCGGGGGTGGAGACGGTTTTGCCGTGTCCAAGCCCAAAGCAAAATTATATTTATTTTAGTAGATATGGGATTAATTATTTGGGTCCTTACGTAGTGGAGCCTATGTGGGGTTTAATGAAATGTGACTTGACGGTTTAGAAATGGACCCATTACGCCTAGTATGTATGGCGTACGACTGAAAACGTAAATTTTAGAAAAGTGTTATAAAAATATTATGAAATTGTTATGAAGTGTTAAAATGGCTAATTTTAATATTTCATAGAATCCTTGGGTTTTCAAGAGTGTTAAAACGAAATTAAAAATAAAAAAGATAGACCGAAAACGCGAGTTGTTACCAAAATTTGACGAAACCGTGAAACGAAAAAGAAAATGTGAAATATAGAAATTTTTTGAATCGTAAGAGTATATGATGGAATATTAAATCACTTCTGACATGAAAATAGACAGGTATCATAAACACTGCTCATGAATAGGTAGAAACGCGAAAATCGCTAAATCGAGTAAAAAGTAAATATGACAAATTTTAGCTAAGTAAACCCAAGTAAATAGATTATGAATAAGATATTGCAACTTAAAATTAGAATGTCAGTCACACAAGGTGTTTTATTTAAATTTTATATTTCATTATTAATTATTATTATTATTATTATTATTATTTTATTTTTTATATAAAAACTAATTGAATTGAAGCAACCTTTATGGAGAATATGACTTGAATAAGCACATATTATGAGAATAATTAATTGTGCTCGAGTGATCGAATTGTATGAGTGGTAGATCTTATTTTGAAATTTAGTGATGAGCTAGGAGCGTTGCTATAGCTACTCAATTAGGTAATATTTATGAGATTTGACAAGCATCACAATGGAGTTTGTTGGCGATGTGTTGACACTATCCTATTTAGATTGTGATACTAATTTAAGAAGAAATTGGACATTATGGCAAGAAATATTAGTCGGCGGGATAAATCGTTAGCCGTATTGATGGAGGGTTTGATATATTGCCTTATGTACGGTTTTGGTAGTTCTGAGACTTCAGTTAATTAAAGTATTAGACGGCATGTAGTCATCATGTCAATGTTTGCTTGACATAAAGAACATCTTTCATTGTTTAATATTTCATTCTAAATGTAATTCATTAGTAAGTAAGTATTATGGTCTTTCTATTTGCTAGGTTATTGAAATAATATTAGCCCCCCCCCCCAAAACGAATTTTTCTGCAAATATCAAAGATTTTATTATTTTTTTAGGGGTATTTATCCATTACACATAAAAATGCTTACTAAAGATTTACGGGAAAATTTGCTCCTAAGCTTACTAAAGCTTTTTTATTGTATTCACATTACTCAATGTTCTTGTCGCAATTCCGCGTATATGTTTGTTTACTTGATTTTGCGTAACCTAGTAATTCCAATAATAATACTATGTGGCAAATATTTTAGATTTCTTTATATTAAAAAAATGGGTCTTAATATACAAATAAGACGTTCCTAGAAGGTTTTGCGCTTACCGAAATTACGATATTCAGGTTTAAATGGACTTGATTATAAATACGTATTGAAATTCATTTCGTTTTAAATTGTCATGTGTAGTACAGCTGAGTTGTTTTTAATAATAACAAATAGGGTGACGTTTGCATGGGAATATACGAATATGTTTCATATTTTTATACGTGTTTGTTATATCAGGACAAATCGGTTTATGGGGTAAACTCGTCTTATTAATATTTTTTACTAGTATCTTTTACATTATACTTGTGTCGTATATGCCTGCGTGACAGGCCCCTTTTGTTATTTTATTTGCGATTTTATTATCAAATTTTGCACAATGGGAAAAGGTTTATTTGTATGTTTTTTTTTTACATATTTGGACTTTTACTATTTTATTAATTAATTCATTAAGAATATTACTTTTGTTTTGATATTGTTTCATATTAGTGCATGCGCATTTCGCAAGCCGAGATCTCATGGCGAAGGCTTGACACCGCCAAACGAAACAACGTACGCGGCTACCGATCCCCTATCACGAAACAAAATGGTGCGTCACTAAAAAAATTATAAATTAAAAAAAAAAAGAAAAATTTTATTAAAATTTTTTAACAAATTATTTGAAAATACTAAGTCACTCGTACACACTAAGGCTTTACTGGACTGACGAAATAAGGTTGAAAAATAAATCCGAATGTGGGGACCACTTAATTTTCCCGAGTACCGCGACCGGGCTCTACACAATCGGCGCATATTCCCGTAAAAAGCTGGAGAGGCGAAAAGAAAGGGCATCAACATAATATAAAAACGCCGAATATTCCTCATGGTCTGGCTACGCGATACCATTTGGACTACCCTAATTTCCGAATCCCGGTTCTGGATACGCTCTAACCGCTAGTGGAGCGATACCACTATAATTTTACTGCGTCGAGGAAAAAAATGGGGTAACCACCTATTCGGTACGCTGCGGATCGCATCACTCCACACCCAGGGTTGGGTACAGTGGAGGGGTACAGTGCTCCATCCCCTATTTTCATATGTAGTGTATTATACATTTTAGCGATAGTTATTATTACGTTTTTGGATTCGGATTGATTATATGTTTTTCTATATGTATACTTTTATTATGTAAAAACATTATAAAACATACAAATATATTACAAGAAGATAAAACCTAATAGAACATAAAAACATGATAGAAAACTGCAATACGAGGGTAATTAAAGAGCCGGATTAAAATCATATAAAACAATAAAAAAGTATAAACATAAGCCATAATGTATGAAAGATGAACTAAAAAAATTGTATCAAAACTATACGGTTATATCAGCCTTATTGTAACCAAACGTAAAAATGGTATTAGATTTAAAAATGGGTTAATACACAAATAAGTTATTAAAAACGTCAAAATATTCATTAAGAATAGGTTATTCTTAAAACAAAAATATAGAAAAGAAAAAATTGTGTATAGTTAAAACAAAAAGAAGACGTTTACAAATTTTTACACCCGCTACAAGCACAAAGATGAGTTTTTTACATAACGGCGCTATTAGAATTGGACGTAAGTGTTTTGAAGTTTTCAAGGTAAAATTAAAAAATCAAAAATTAGCAAATACATTGCAAAAACAGTACGAATAAGCTTATAGGACAAGATACGCGAATATATACACAAAAATTCCCTACGAAAAACGACATACAAGAAAAGCGTCCTAACGGTACAATTCACAGCGAGCAGATTGTAGCTATCACAAAAAATGCATTAAAACGGGCCGATAGAAATCATCAAAAAAAACATACATTGTTGATAGATATAACAAAACGTTACGAAATATGCGGAAGTGGATAAAATCATAAAAACATATAAGCAAACGACAACAAAGAAATACGCGTAAAACCACGTATAATACGTATATAAATAACGTACGAAAATGGAGGAAAACATAAAACGTATAAAGTAAAACTGAAAAAGTATAAAACATACATAAATGTATTAAAAAAGGATAGTAACTTTTTTTATAGGTTCGACTAACCTATTTAATAAACCTGCGCGATATTCGATGAACATATAGTAACTTGCATTTAATATCTCAAACTATAGTGACATGACGTGGACAAAGGGCAACGGTGAATCATCCGAACTATGCCGTTCACCACTCCGTAGGTTATAACCAAGAATATCACTTTTTAAACTTGCATAGATTAACCCATATAATAAACCGCGTTACTTGAAGAATAACCGTGGATGAATAACAACAAAAAAACTTTAAACCCTGACTTTGCTGACAATTTTTTCGCTAAAATTAAAGCCTAACATTTTCTAACTAGTACTTTTGACTTTTTCGTCTTGACCAACTTTTCAATTAACCCTTATTTTTTTAATCATTCGCGCAATTAAGTTATGTGTGCAAGTTGGAATTTCTTCCTTCTTTTAAAGCAGATTTCTTGATGCGTTTGTCTCGCTCTTATTATAGAAGATTGATTACTTCAATTAAACGGAATTTTTGAGGTATGCCATTTGTTTCTTTTGTGGAAAATTTATTGTTGTCTGATTTTTACCTTAGTGTCTTTTGTTAGGAACTATCAAGTTTTTTTGTTTTTTTTTTGTTTTTTTGGTTTTTTTATTTTATTTTATGTAATTTAAACTATTGTTCATTTTGCAATGTATTTTATAAATGTATCTCAAGAATCATTGGTTTAAGGTGTTACAGCTTTTCGTATGAGTCATACTAATGATGGGGTGATGGTGATGGAATAAAACTATACAAAGATTTTTTGCGACGCTTCCAAAGATAAGTTATGTGATGAGAAACTGTTTTTTGTTTGCCTTTTCATAGCTACATTTTTCCGTACACGCTTCCTAGAAGACATTTATATCGGATTTTCCCATTTAGCTTTGTCCGATGTTATTTTGGCCATTGTTCAAGTCATGCATTTTCTAAATACAGAGTGGCTGCTTTCTTTAGGTAACACGTTCATTTGGTAAAGGATTTTTATTTATTTATTTTTTTTTGTAAAGGGCATTTTCACCGATAAAATATATTACTAAAAAAACGTTTAAGTAAAATGGAATGTGGCTGAAGTACCATATTAACTGCAAGCAATCGCTTGACACAACCACTAAATCATTTATAACAGGCCATCAATGACAACTAGCTACAACCAAGTAGACCACCAAACCAAAACCAACATAAACTAAGATACATCAGAATTTTTATGCAAAGATAAATAAATAAATAGAAAACAACCTAATTATGACAAAAATCTTGAATTCCAACAACCTTTAATTGTGCAGGAGAGATGCCAAAATCATCATCATCGTAATTATTGCCATCACCCGTATCAGCTTTGTAGGATCATTCATTTTATGTTGTTTGATGATTCGGGTGGTGTAGGATTATGATTATACAAGTATGTCATGTTTAAAGAGATGAAGAGAGTAGAGAAGGAATTATAGAGAGAGGTTTAACAAAAATGTGAAAGGTTAGATTAGAAGTTCTACCCCTTCCAAGGATGGAAGGGGTATTTATAGTTACAACTACTACGTCCTCCTGTCGGACTGTGGATCATGCATACATTGGGTAAAGACCCGTCCTTCCTCCACGGTGTTACACTAAACTAAACTACGCTAATAACTAACTAATTAACTACTGAATAACGTAAATAACGATATTTCTACGAGCTAACTTATGCTAGATTATATTTGGGGTGACCGACTCTTCACTATGGAATTTCTAATTCCTAACAATCTCCCCCTAAGGGAGGTCACCCCATGTTTTACATTTCGAATCCTAGCATTCTATGTTATCTTGATCTTGAGCTCGAGACTTTAATTCTTCAACTTCGCATCTTTGTGCTTTAGCAGCTGATACTTCAAAGGCGATAGTTTGTACTTCAAGTGGAGGTCTTTGAAGCTGATCCACATCTTTGATGATCTTCGAGCTTTATGGAGATCATCACCACAGAAATCTCGGATCACCCTTTTATTGTGTTGCCTTCATGTGATGTTGTGACTGTTTTGGACCGACATGCTCACACTTACGGATCATGACATCTTTTCATCGAGTAGCGGAAGCATCTTTGTTATCTTTGATTGTCATGATATTCTTCAATTAAGTGTGAATGCCGTGAGCATGCGGTGTGAATTGATCTCAATATCGATCACCGCAACCTCCAAATGTTCCTCCCCGCAAACAACAGTTAGCACTAAAACACACGAAAGTGTCTTTATTCACTTTCGTTGAATATAGTTGCAAGAACCACGGTTCCCCGCTTGATCAAGATAAATACGCCTGTGATCGTGTAGAGTTCAAGAATCTCCTTGACAGGTGTTTCGCAGCTTGATCTAGCCGCTCTTAAACCGAGCGCCCCAAAGTAGACAACACGGAGTGAGTGAACCAGCGGTGAGATTCACGGATTGATGAAAAATTGATTTGAAAACAATCGCGTATTGCTTGAAGAAAGAGTTTTGCAATACGACGAAGGTTTTATGAGAAAGATCAATTTTCAATCAAAAATACTTTTTGTATTTGAAAAGAGTACACATTCGATGTGCTAGAGAAAATAAGAGATTTGCACATCGGAACGGTTTTTCCAAAAGTATTTTTTCAATCAGAGATACTTTTTGTGTTTGAAAATGAATACACATTCGATGTGCTAGAGAAAAGAAGATTTGCACATCGAACGGTTTTTCCAAGAGTATTCGTCAATTCAATTCCTGGACCAAGGTTGATTCAAGAGTGAATCGCCCAATTGTTTCTATCCAGTTGTCACAAGTTTGATTTTTAGAAAAGATCTCACATGTCACCCACCAAGAGCTTGTTTGATGTTGGCTCTAGAAGGATTTCCATCTTTATCGTGAATATTTTTACATATCACTCGGTTGTTCTGGCAATACCACAAGGATAATGCGTAGGAATCTCAATATATACTTACTTTCCACATTGTGTGAAACAGCAAGTCTTCATTATTTTTGTGTCCTAATGAGATATTGTGGATGATCTCTTGGCTCTAGACTCAATTGTGCATTTTGGTTCCTATGCCGGAGACTAGGGAGAGGGTCTCCTTCTTCAATATCAACAATCTCTAAGAGAAGGTCGATAGATTATGTAGGTTCCCCGTGAGAATGAAACAAGCCCTTTTAAGAGGAACTTGAGTAGCTTGGGAAGTTTAGTGCAGTGCGTCACTGGGTCCATGACGTCTTGTCTTCAATACCGGCATTACCTTAGTAACAACCAGTAGCATATGAATTGAACCCGGTTTCTGCCCTAAGGTTGAATTATTGGAGGGCTATTTCTTTTCACCCTTTTCACATTCATTTCTTTTTCATTCTTCAACCCTTTCAGTTCTTACCGAGACTTCATTACTAGAACCATGTTGGGTTTATTCCAATTCTAGCTCTGTCTCAGTCGACACTCTTCCCATATTCTCATTTTTCTTCTTTTTTCATCATACCTAAGGAATTCTACACTATCTAGTGGATTGTCCCTGGGTAGATCTCTCCGGCTCAGGCGGGATCGTGGGAACGAATACCTAACCTAACCATCCTTATAACACCATGCATAAAGTAAATTGGTCGGTCTTTTGGTATTGTTCATTCCTTCTCGAAACCAATTTAAAAATCATTCGGAAAATCAATTAAGGTACTTGTGATAAAAAATAAAAGCATTTTGTACCTTATTAGTTTTGATCATTTAGAAATGCTCCCCCTCAACATGTGCATATGATTTTGAAATTGTTTAGCACATGGAGGCAAGAGTTCTTTAAAATAATTTCTTGATCACAATTTCCTTAGAAAAAGCCTTTTGATTTTCTTGGTAAATTCTCCCCTTCAAAATGTGGGTTAGTTATTTGAAATCATTTAACACATAGAGGAAAGAGGTTTTTGAAGTACTTCCACGATTGCCAATAGAAACCATTCGCTCCCCCTCAATATGTGCATCGATATAAAAAGAGTTAAGCATATATTAGATAGAACTTGCACTTTGAATCAAAACGATCATCTTATATCAGATTTCATATTTAAATCACATTTTCTCCCCCGATCAAAAGTATCAAACCCTTTAGATTTTGGATCCCAAGTGATTTAAATAGTTTTAGAAAACTTGGGAGAAAATATGCCTGGTTTAAATTCTCTTCTGGTTTTTGGTTAAATGCTCCTCCTCAATCATGTGCATCATGTATTTAAACTCTTTTGGCACATGAAGGAAGGAGTGCTTTTGAAATAATCACCCTTTAAAACCGATTTGAGATTTAAATCACGATCTCTCCCCCGATCAAAAATTTCAAACCTTTTGAGATTTGTGATCCCAATTGATTTAAATTATTTGAAATTTTTTAGGGAAAGACGTGGCTTGATTTAATTTTTGAAATTGACTAATAAGGATCAAATTAAGACATTAAAGATTGTTAGTGTCAGGTATGATAGTTTTTAAGAGATCTTTAAGTAAAATAAAACAATTTCACAATCAAACAAGAACAAAAAAAATTTCATTTTGAAAGATCTTTGGGTTTTAAACAAAATCATACTATGACATAACATTAAATCTTTATATCTGTTGGAATCACTCCTAAACCTTAATTCAAGAGTTAGTAATTAATATGTAATAGTTAGCTTAATATGGCCTTTATGTTAGTAATTAGCCTTAGGCTTATGTAGAAGGCCCATAAGCCTAGGCCTAGCCCAATAAGGAAAAGGATGGGAACTAGGAGTGTTGCCCTAGCTTCCCTCCTATAAATACCTCATGTAAACCCTCACTTGAGGGTTGGTTGTTTAATTCATTCTCTTTCACTATAGCCAGGCATAACCTTTCTTTATGATCATACGCATAGTGTTTGGTTTGTGTCTTGTTCATCCGATCTTTCTCTCTATCTCTTTCTATTGTACTTGTGTTGTAAAACTAGTGACCTAACAGTGGTAACAATCGCCTACTAGATGGGTGAATCGTTATTGCTTTTGAAGTGGTTTTTGGTCCTACGCGTAAAGCTAACGAGATACTTTGGTTCGCTTAAAAACACGTTTTTTACACTTTTTAATCCAAGATTCTTGTACTTTCAATGTTTTTAGGTGATAAAATAACTGTTTTTGGCAAAAAGTTTCAAACTTTATGCATGGATCATAGTTTTTAAGCTTGTTTTTGTACGAGGGTTTCATCCTACGCGTAACCGTTTTAGGAGTTTTGGCTCATCAAGTTTCACAATTTTGTGTTATTTTGGTGATATTGAAGCTATTCCTCAACAAAAAATCTGGTTTAGAAACATCTTTGGGCAAAATCATTTTACGACGAGTAAAGCTGCTGTAACAAAACCCTAATCTTACGCGTAACTTTATCCTTGGTTTGATCTTCGTTTTCGTGGTTTACTCCGTGGTTTCTTGCTTGGATAAGCCCTGAAAATACGTCCGACTTGGATATCTTTGCTGACCGTGATAGTGTAAAAGATCATTTGGGATAAAACCCTAAAATTACGCATAAGCATAAAGCTTAGGCGTAGAAAATCCTACGCATAAGATTTATCCTACGCCTAAGCTTAGTCTTACGCATAAGGTAATCCTACGCCTAAGTTTTCTACGCCTAACTTCTTGTTTTACGCATAACTTTAGTATTTTATCCTTACTTACGCGTAACTCTATCTGTTACGCATAACTTTGGTTTTTTTACGCATAAGTCCTACTTGGTTTATTGTGATTTCTACGCCTAAGGATACTTCATCAACAACGGTTCATTCGACTACAAAGATCCATTTTTACCAACACAAGTTTTCAACATGTCACAACCACCATACTCTAACTATTTTCCTTACACTTATAATCAACAACAACAACAACAACTAAGTCCCCAACATCAACAATGGAATCAACAACAAGCAGTTTATCAACAAAAATTTAATCAACAACATACTCCACTACTTGCAGCAATTCGACAACCTCAAATGGTACAACCACCACCTAGTCTTCAAGTACAACCTTACACAAACTTCTACAATCAACATCCATCTAGGAATACTATGAAGGAACCAGCATGGTTTGGCAAGATGTGTGAAGCCTTGAGTAGCCAACAATCAATTCATGAAGCTGGCTCACTTGATAGACCTCCAATTCTCACTACCGGTAATTATGATCAATGGGTAATTCGGTTCTTTCGGTTTTGTGATCTAAAGAAGCCACATGGAAAGTTTTTAAAGAAGGTCATTATGGAAGGTCCATTTCAGATGCCTACTATCGTTACATCCGGAGATCCTAATGCGGTCCACCAAGAGATGATGTCACCAACATTGCAATGTGCGTAACTCACGGGTGATCAACTTCTACACTTTGAAGCCGATTAACTTGCAATGCAATACATCCTTTTAGGATTACCCAATCCAATCCTTCGAAGTGTTGATGCTCAAAAAGACTGCCAAAGCAATGTGGGAACAGATTCATCTCCTTATACAAGGCACAACACTCAATCAGGAAGACATGGAATCCAAAATCTACTTGGCTTATGAACACTTCATGATTGAACCCGGAGAGTCATTAGAATCTTATCATCATCGCTTTTCAGACATCATTAATGATTTGGACAAACACAATATCATCATGCCACTAATTGCTGTCAACACAAAGTTCCTAAGTAGTCTTGGTCCGGAATGGGAGAAGTATGTCATTTTTCTCCGCTAAAGATATGCATCATGCTACCTACGGATTTTGTACGACTATCCAAGCCTCACCAAAAAGAAGTTGATAAGGAAAGGATTCTCCGTGGTCAAACTGTTTCACCATCACTTCCGGACAATCAACAACTTGCTTTGTGGGCTCAAACAAATATTCCTCCTCAACAAGTTCCTCAACCCGCTCCTCAAACAACTGCAACCATCAAATCTTCTGATCCGTCACAGCTACAACCTCAACAAAATCAATTGGTTCCATATAACAACAACACTGCTCAAGCTCTTTACAGTGAAGCTGATGAGGACTCCAATGCCTTCGATGAATTGCAACAAGGATTTGTTATGATTGCTAAAGCATTTGGCCGTTATACAAACAAATTGTTGGATCGATATACTTTAATCAAACTAACTTAACTAGCTTGTTAAGGTTTAATAACCTCGGATAAATCCTAAGTTATTAACAAAGAAACACTGAGCAATCTTTATCAAGTATGCGGAATTTACTTAACAAAGCTAAGAAGAATAACCTTTTATTATAAACTCTAAATCTGCTTATTATGCGGATACTCTAATACAACTCTAAGATAATCAAACTTTCGAAAACTCTAAACAACTTGTGAATTCGTAAACTCTAAAACTCATAGACTCATACATCTAATGCCAATCTAGGAGTCCTTTTATAGGCTCAAGGATATCCTAGTCGGTTTACAATTTGTAACCTTGTACGACAAGTAATCTAAACATAGAATACAATACTTTCCATAAACGAATATAACAGATCTTTTGTTCTTGCAGAGACTTTGACTTCTAGGTGCAGTAGACTTTGACTCTTTGACTTTTTCCAAAGTACTTTGCAAGCTACAGTACTTTCATATCTTCGTACTTTCATGTCTTCAAGACTTTCATATCCCAACAATCCTTCCCTAACTTGAATTCTACTTGCTTGACTTCAAGTTCCTTTGTAAATATATCTTTAACAGCTTCATCTTTAAGGACAGATTGTTTCTTAGTCTTTAGATTGTATCTTTGTAGTGTCTATGTTTGTCAAAGTATCTCTTAGAATTGTTCTTTCTTAGCATCATCCAGTAAGCTCCATCTTTTCAAAGAACACAGCAACATATGTCAATTTGTACATTAATTCGGTTTAGGTTGCATACTATTTTCATCACTTCCAGGTGTGTTAACTCCTGTGAGAGGTGAATCATTGAAAATTTAATGGATTTAGATCTCTTTACCAAAGCCATTATCTTTGGAGTAGCCAAATGTTTTGGTGTTTAAGATCATGGTACATTGATAACCATATGATTTTTAGCAAATCATCAGCTATCAACAGATTTGATTTGTCTTTACCAAAAGCTATACCCTTCCTCGACTAGTTAGTTCTTCTATCTAATGGTGAACTAATTACCAATAATGTTTTTTCCACCGCCTTTACCACAAGCCATTTTCTTGTGGGCTAGCCAACTCTTCACATTAACTGATATGGTAAGTTGATTACCATACAACTTATTAGCAAGTTGTCAACTAAAACGGATTTGATATATCTTTACCAGAGCCGTTTGCTCATGGATTAGCCAATCCTTTTGAAACCATGGTGGATTGATTACCTATTGATGTTTCCATCTCAAAATCCATTTAATTCACTTAACCTTTGTTTCAAAATATTTGATATTTTAACAAAAAATTTGTTTCAAAATCACTTAACCGTTTTAAAAAGTGCAAGTAGTACTTTGATGAAAGTACTGTTTGATCAGCAGTACTTTGAATAAAGTACTGATTTATCAAAAAATAAATTATTCAATAAAACTCATACCAGTTTACTCATCTTCTTCAGCAATAGTAGTCCAGTTGATAAATAGGTTGATAACCATGCAAGCAGTTTCATTATCCTCTTCTACTTCCAATCCATGCTCTAGCATTCTTCTCATGAGCTCAACTGTGAGAGGATATCGTTTGTTTACAAACATGTGTCATTTTACTATTCTCTTGCTCTAAAACATGAACTCTGACTCTTCAAAAATCTCCGCCTAACAATTTCCCAGCTTTTTGATTTTCCATATATCATCAGTGCTTTCCTCTTACTCGTTTCCCACATGGTTATGAGATCCCCAAGCAAAACCAGACCAATTCCTTCTGATGGAATATCTCCAAAATAAGCTTTTACACATTATATAGATAGAATAGATCCACTCTATCTATAATATGTAACAAATCCCATAGCCTGTTGAAAACTTTGAAGCTTTCATCTTCTATTAAAATCATATAATCTCCTTCTTTGGATTTCACAACATTAAAAGCACTAATCTGAAATCTGTTCATCTTCATGTTAAGCATTCTTTTGAATAATCAAAATCTACCACTTGAGATAATTTCTTAATGCATCTTTAGACTCGACTTAATTCAATTTTTCTTTCTTTGAAAACTGTCTATCTGCAACTCAGTTTCTTTCTTTTTTAAGCTTTTCTTCCTTTCACTTCATTCAAGAAGCTTCTTTCTAAAAATCTTTAATATCTGCAACATTCTTCTTATAAGCCTCTGCTTCAGATCATTGAGTCTTTTCATGTCAACATAGTTCAGCTTCGCAATCCTTTATACCTCGACCTTTCAAATAAGCCATCATAGCATTCCTGTCCTTAGCTAAATTAGGTCTTCTTAGCATATATCTAACAGAGTAGGTGACGTAACGGTTCATCAGCTTCAGATTTAATTGCTCTTGTAACTTTTAGCGCTTCTCTACTTTGAACTTCTTCAGATTTTGAGTGCTTCTATCTTTAGCATCTAATTCTTCTTGAAGCTTTCTAGCAGCAGCTTCATTCCTAGCAACTTCAATTTCTCTAATTTCTGCTAAAGTAAGTTTCTTCTTCTTTACTTCTACTAGAACACCTTTCTCTTTATCCTTAGGATCGATTGCAGGTTGAGAAGTTCTTTGTTGTTCATCTTCTTGTACTTCTTGAATAGTAACACCACCTCTAGGTTGAGATAAATCTTCTAGAATTGTAGCAATGAATGAAATCATCATCACTGCAATGAATAGGTTTGAGAATAGCTTCTTCCTCTTCTTGTATAACAGTTGTAGAAGGACCAACTTCCTCTTCAAAATTCAAAACTCTAGAGTTATTACCTCTTGTCTAAAAGTACCTGTCTGTTCAGTACCTTGATTATCAATATCTTGAACTTGAACTTGTTCCTCTTGTTCATCAAGTATCTTGAATGATTTTCATGTTTATCAGTTTGATAATCAGTACCTTCAGGTTCTTTCTCTTTCAACATCTTCTTTCAAATTTCTTTGTGTAAATTCCTCCCCAAATTGACGAAGATTGTTGATGAACCTTTTACGCTTACTTTTTTGAGGCTGCTTTGCGCCTTCTTTTTGATTTAACCTGCATATTTAAATTCTTGAACTAATGGCCACACAAAAGTCTTTAGCCTTCTAAACTTCAGTTTTAATTTCTTTATCTGTCTGGCTTGAACCTCAGTAGTCTTTTTCAACTTAACCAACTCCCTTGTCAAAACATAGTTATCCAATGTGATTTCATCAGGAGGTATGGTATGTGAATCCTCTCCTTGAATAGGTGAATGATCCTCTGATTGAGAAACAAGAACAGACCCTTTTGAGATGGAGAAGGTGAAACTGCAACATCTTCTTGAAGTTCAAGACTTGGAGAAGCAGAAGTCTTGTAGAGATGCAGATACCTTCTTTTGGAAGCTTGTAGAGAAGCAGTACTTGCAGATGCATTTGCAAGATGCAAGTACTTTCGAGTTTCATCAGCTTCAGTATCAGCTCTACACCTCAACAACTTACATCATAGAGGTAGTAAGGAGTATCTTGACCCTAATAAAGCACTCCTTTGCCATAAAGGTAAAATCTTCGATTGTTGAACAACCACAGCAATATATCATTGTAGGTTTTGGCATATCGCAAGTTGCTTGTTTAAGAAAACCTCAGATAAACCTTGGGTACATTAGCCAAGTAGATCCATGTGAGATATGCGATAGCATTCCATCCAGTTATAGCGGAGAAGTTAAAAAACTCTATCGAAGCTAACCCAACCATAGCAGATGCTATATTTGACCCAAAATGCTCCCAAGAGGTACTCTTAGCACTTATGCAATGGAGCAACACATGAACCAAAAACTTCCAATGCGGACAAAATAGTTGTTTTCAAACGCTTGTTCATTCAAAGATCCTTCATAACCATATGTCGAAAGTATCCCATATCAACCGCTATCAAACCTTATAGCCCCATCTGCATCATTGAACAATAAATCTTCTCGGATGGAAGCTTCAGTAATCTTAACAGTTCTTCCAGCAACTGTTGATCTAATATAATATTCATCATTCTCCATATTACCTCTAGCATTAGCCCAAAATTCTTGAATCCAAGGTTCAATTATATCCGGCTCAACTAAAAGAGCATAACCGATAGGCTTAACCAAGAAGATAATCAATTATATCATGAAAGAGTATATTCGCTTCAGTCTTATCCAAATTAGCGACCATATTATGCTTCGAAATAGTAGGACGATTTGCCATCGTTGATTATGTAAGCACAAAAGAGTTGTAATCGAAGAAAATGAATATGATGAGAGAAAGATGGAAAAGATTCTAATGTATCAAGATGAGAGGGAAAATCAGAAAGTAGGTATTTATAGGTGAGATTTGAAAATCACACCCTAAAATAACATTGTTACCAAGTAGCATTAATTACTCTTCAAGATAACCGTTGGAACAGTACTTTAATAAGACAAACAGTACTTCCACGTAAGCAGGACTTTCCCAAGCAGACTTTCCAAGCAAGACTTTCACAAAAAAACAGACTTTTCCAATTTCTTCAGTATAAACGAAATATACATAACTATCCTCCCCTCAAGCAATACTTAGGACTATACAAATACTAAATAGTCCTCCCCTTAAATGTAGCTCAGTGATTAATCATTCCAATGCTCACCACCAAGTGAGTGAATCTTGAAACATCAAAAACCTTGGTGAGTAAAGTCACTACATTATCATCTCTCGTGAACCTTAACCACATTAATAAGCCTGTGCTCATAGCAATCTCTGATAAAGTGATGCCTAATCTATATGTGCTTGGTCTTGGAATGATAGACCTGGATTCTTCACAATACAAATGGTACTCTCATTATCAATGTTGATAGGAGTATTCTTGAAATTGAATCCATAGTCCAAGAGCTGATTTTGCATCCACAAAACTTTTCCACAACAGCTTGCCGCAGTACATATTCGCTTCAGTAGAGGATGTTGCGCAATTGTTTGTTTCTTGCATTGCTGGAGACTAATCTTCTTCCAAGATATTGGCATCCTCTATTGGTTGATCTTCTATCATAGTTATCACCTGCATAATCACTATCTCAAAAGCTTCCAAGTGAAAAGGTGACTCTTTTGGATACTACAACCCCAACTTTGGTTGTTGCTTCAAATAACAGAAGATTCTCTTTTATCTGCATTCATGTCGAGAGATCTTTGGTGAGACTTGATATCTAGCACATAGACAAACTGCAAACATGATATCAGGCCTTGATGCAATGAGATACATAAGAGAGCCAATCATGGATCTGTAAAGCTTAACTTCAAACGGTTGTCCATCGCCATCTTTGCCCAATGAATTGATAGATTTAATAGGTGTAGTAACAGTCTTCAAATCATCAAAATTGAACTTTTAAGTGTCCTGAACATACTTGTCTTGACTGATAAAAATACCTTCCTTTGACTGCTTAAACTGAAGTCCTAAAAAGAAAGTCAACTCTCCCATTGAACTCATTTGAAATTCCTTCGCATCACTGCTCAAACTCTAACCATGGATTGTTTGTAGCCCCAAAGATGATATCATCAACATAAACTTGAACTAACATGATATCTTTCTGGTCTCTCTTGATAAACAAAGTCTTGTCAATAGCTCCCTTCTCGTATCCATGTTGCAATAAGAATGTGGAGAGTCTCTCATACCAAGCTCTAGGTGCCTGATGAAGGCCATAAAGAGCCTTAACCACCTTGTAGACTTTGTTTGGGTGTTTAGGATCTTCAAAAACAGGAGGTTGTTTGACATAAACTTCCTCTGTAATCTTGCCATATAAAAGGCACTCTTGACATCCATCTGGTAAACTTGAAATCCCATAAAGAAGCAAAAGCAAGAAATATTCTAATAGCTTCAGTCTTGCTACAGAGCAAACACTTCATCATAATCCACTCTCTTCTTGTCAGTAGCCTTGTGCTACTAACCTTGCCTTATTCTTGATAACATTACCTCTTTTCTCGTTGACTCGAAAACCCATCCGTTCCAATCTCTCTTCCATCCGAAGATCACATAAAACCCAAACCTCTTGTAATTTAAATTGAAGAAGTTCTTCCTGCATAGCTTCAACCCAGCTTTCTTTAGTCAAAGCTTGAGCAATATTCTTGGGTTCCTCTTGAGAGATTAAACAAGTAAATAGGCCAGTTTGATGGTCTTATGATTCAGATTTTGTTTATCACAAAGCTAAGTAAAGCATTGTGAGGTGTAGAAAGTGTCTTAGCTCCGGTGTCTAGTCATTACTCCGTAGAGAAGGACCAATGATTTGATCAGAAGGATGATCCTTATGAGTTCTTAAGTTTTGGAGACTGTAGAACTCCATAAATATCCTCCAAATTAGTAAACAGCACCTTCATTGAAATTTGTGAAAATACCTACATCTTCAAGTTCATCATCAAGATCTTCTAATCCATGCATAGTAGGATCATCTAAATTATCTAAAGTACTGTCCAATGTGCACAAGACCTTTGGTCGAAAGTACTGTCCAAAGTATGTGAGAGTACTCTGCAGTTTGTTCTTTTTCTTTGCCTCTTCATAAGCTCTCCTTGTTCACCGTGTAAGAATGTGCTAATACATCTTGAAGAAGCATCTTATTAAGTTCCTCTTGAATAGATTGATCCTCGCCAGATAAAGAGGATTCTGGGGCAACAGATTTGCTGGGGCAACAGTACTTTGCTTGGAACTTCATTACTTTGTTTGGACTAAATGAATCTTCATTGGAACAAAGATCGTCTAATATGAACCTCCAGAACAACATATTGTAAATCTTCTCCACTATGCACTGGTTGATTCTTCTTCTAACAGTACATAGTTCATAGATGGAGTTAAAACCTCAAGATCAAACATCCAATCAGGACCTTTACCTTTCTCATTGTCTTGATCTTCTAAGAACTCAACATGAAGACAATCTTGAACCTTCTTAGTAACCTTGTTGTATACTCTAAAGCCCTTACTGTTAGTGCAATAACCCAATAAGTATCCTTCTTCTGACTTGCCATCAAACTTCCCCAAATTATCAATAGTATTTAAAATAGTTAGAGGGCATCCAAAAGGCTTCATAAAACGAATGTTGGGTTTATTGCCCATCAGTAATTCATAGGGTGTCTTCATCTGTGGTTTGGTGATGAGACTCTAAAGTACATAGCAAGCAGTACTTACAGCTTCTGCCCAGAATTGAATAGGTAAATGAGAATCTGCTAACATTGTTCTTGCTGCTTCAATCAAAGTCCTATTCTTCCTCTCTGCAACACCATTCTGTTGTGGTGTTCTTGCAATACTAAACTCCCTTTTTATGCCTTTGTTTGCACAAAATTCATCCATAAGCTTGTTCTTGAATTTAGTCCCATTATCACATCTAATACCTCTAACCTTGAGTCTCAATTGGTTTTCAAGGGCTATAATCAGTGTCTGAATAGCATTAAAAGTATCATCTTTAAAACCCAAGAAAAATACCCAACTGAATCTACTGCAATCATCTGTTACAACTAAGCAGTACTTTTCTTGTTTAAACTTGCCACATAAACAGGTCCAAACAAATCCATATGTAAAAGCTCCAAGGGTTCTCTAATAGTTCTCTCTTCAAGCTTCTTGCAAGAAGCTTTTTGTTGTTTACCCTTCTTGCATGCCAAGCATGATTGATCATTCTTGTAAGTCTTTGAAGGTAAGCCTCTAACTAGATTGCCTTTGACCAGCTTGTTGATATTCTTGAAGTTAACATGGCCCAATCTTCTATGCCATTGATGTGCCTCTTCAGATGTTGCTTTAGCCACCAAACATGTGGCTCTTCCATAGGAATGTTGACTCTTCATGTCTAAACTATACACATCATTTGTCCTTGGTACTCTAAGAACTACTAATTCATCATCAACAAGCTTAAAGTCAGAGGAAAGGATGAGACATTCTGTGTCAGTGAATAACACATGATGCTTTTTATCACATATTTGTGAGACTGACAATAGATTGAACTTTAACTCCTTCACATATCTAACATTCTCAAAATCTATAAGCCCCGCTTGATAGTCCCTTTTCCCAGTAATTTTCCTCCATTGGGATCATTCCCAAATGCAACTCTTCCTCCACTAATCTTTCTAAAATCAGACAGGATCTTTTTGTCTCCTGTCATACTTCCAGAGCAACCACTATCCACAATGAGATGATCTTTAAGCTCCTCTTCTGGGTTGCCCTGCACACAAAGAAAAGAGTTAGAAACTTTTAGGAACCCAAGCCATTACTGACTTGTGTTCCCCTTATGAAGTTACAAACTCAAATTCTTTGAGGATGTAATGTCCACTATCTTTCAAATGATGATCCAAAATTATCTTTTGATGTTTAGCATGTGGTTTTTCAAAACTTTCTGGTTTTTCAACACAAATCACTTTTTCTTGTATCACAAAAATATCAGATTCACTTTTGGTTGAAAGTACTGTCTGTCACTCTACAGTACTTTCCCTCTTAACCCATTCTGTTTTAACACCTGGTTCCCGTGGATCTAAATCTCCTATGTGAATTGTAATACCTTCTAGGTTGATAGTGAGATCTCCTAGGATTCCTATACCAAGTAGTGTTATCAGTACCTTGTTTTGACCAAAATTATCCCAAAAAGGTTTAGCAGTACTGTTTTGAAAAAGTTTTGAAGAAGGTATGCTGTGGAGCAAGACTTTGTTTTGAAGGTACTGCTGAATTTTGAACATTGTGTTCAACAGGTTCTTTGGGTTTCTCAGACCTAGATTGAGCAACTAGCTTCTTCCTAAACTCTAGACTGTCTACTCTAAAACGAGAAACATCGTGCCTAGGGGTTGATGAATGCCAGTGGGATGAGGAACAGCATGATAATCATTAGATTTCTTATATTCAGGAAGTGAATCACTTATTGAACCCTCATTACTAGATGTATCAACATAATTAATGAGTTCTTCATCACTAGTAATTATATCCTCAAAATCACCTTCATCCTGATCACTAGATTGGTTTTCTTCTAATTTACTAAAATCCATTCCAAAACCTAATCCAGTTTTAAGGTAGGCTCTATGTTGAACATAAGAAACATGTGACAGACAGCTTCACCCCAGCAAGCAAACTTAGCTAACAAATCATCTCTTTCCTTAGTTAATTTCTCAATTTCAGTAATTTTACAGTTTAATTTCCATTCACTAAGTTTTAACTGGTAATCCTGTTGTTTATATTTTTCAGCCCAAGCTACTTCATTAGTTTCATGTGCTAAAATTTTGGCTTCCATAGATTCTATGGTTATTTGATAACCACTACCTCAACCTAGCCTTAACACAATTATCTCTCTCAATCACATAACTACTAAGTAATTTATGATAAAAATCATAGCAGTTTGAGCATACCTCAGAGATAGGAGATTGAGTTGGTGAAGTAGCCACCAATGCTAGTTGAACAAGATCATCTTCACTTTCTTTGCTCCAATCAAATCTTCCAAAGCCATCATCGATTCCAAAACAGATGTTCAGTTCTTCAGAAAAAAAGGCTCCAATCCAATGCTTCTACTGAATCTTCAATTTCTTCTTCCACTGCTACCATACAGTAAGTCATTGGTTCATCATCAAATTCTTCACCCTCCAACTTCTGATAACTTCTCTTGAGCAACCAAAGCCTTTGTTTCAATAATTGGAATTTCCTTAAGCTCAAGTTTTGGCTTTTCCGATGTCCTGTTTGCTTGATACTTAGCAAACCTGCACTCCCTTGCAAAGTGACCCGTCTTTTGACAATTGAAGCATTCAATTTTAGATTTGTCAAAAGTTATGCCCTGTTTTGGTTTGAAATCAATGCTTTTGCCTGTCTTCTTCATGTACTTTTTGATTCTTTGCAGTGATCATAGCAACTTGCCACCTGATATCAATTTCTTCAAGTGCATCTTCTTCAATTTGTGCTAGATCTTCTTCATAAGTGACAAGTAAACTAGCTTGTTGTGCAAAGAAAGAGCACATAACTTCATCTGAGGCAATAGTGGTAGTTGGTGGGCCTGCCGAACATATGAGGGAGGTGTGTAGACAACAGTACTTTGAGAAACAAGACTTTAGGAGAAGCAAAGACTTTTGGAAGTACTGGCCTTCTTTTCAGATGATAGAAAAGCAATACTGTGAGACTTAGAATTTGTTTGACCACTCATCTCATGCTCATACACCTTAAGTTGATGATAGAGATCATCAAAGTCCATTACATCCAAACCTTGTTGTCCTCTGATCATTGTAGCAATCACATGCCATAAAGATGGCAAACTCCTTAGAAACTTCAAATTAGCATCCTCAACTGATACTTCTGACTTGTATAGCTCCAACATGGTGAGAAGATTCAAACCTATCATATGCAAAGATCAAGACTCTCTCTTTCACCAACTGTGAAAGTTTCAAACTGTTGCTTCAAGAAATTTCTGTGCATCTTTTTAGAGGCTTCATTCCCTCCAAATCTGGTTTTGAGAGCAGCCCAGAGCTGCTTAGCATCTTTAGCATCATGAAATTTAAGAAGATGACCATCTGGAATGGCAGATAAAAGAATGTTGTGTGCCTTCTCTTGATTCCTTAAGGTTGCTGCTGGTAATACTGCCTTAGGTGCCTTGGGTTGTCCAGGAATATCAATGGGATCTGGAACAACTTCATTCCCATTCACAATTACATTCCATAGAGCATGGTCTGTAATGGCAATGTATTGCCTCATCTTCATGCACCAGAGATCATATTCTCCCTTCTTGATTATTGGAATTCTGAGTGAGGTGATTGAGGGTGGTGGAACAGCTTCAGTCGACATCTTGAATATTGTTGAAGTAGGGTTTCTTCCTAGTCAGAGTTTCCACACAAGCTCTGATACCACTTGTTGGATCGATATACTTTAATCAAACTAACTTAACTAGCTTGTTAAGGTTTAATAACCTCTGATAAATCCTAAGTTATTAACAAAGAAACACTGAGCAATCTTTATCAAGTATGCGGAATTTACTTAACAAAGCTAAGAAGAATAACCTTTTATTATAAACTCTAAATCTGCTTATTATGCAGATACTCTAATACAACTCTAAGATAATCGAACTTTTCTAAAACTCTAAAAAACTTGTGAATTCGTGAACTCTAAAACTCATAGACTCATACATCTAATGCTAATCTAGGAGTCCTTTTATAGGCTCAAGGATATCCTAGTCGGTTTACAATTTGTAACCTTGTACGACAAGTAATCTAAACATAGAATACAATACTTTCCATAAACGAATATAACAGTTCTTTTGTTCTTGTAGTACTTTGACTTCTAGGTGCAGTACTTTGACTTTGTCTTTAGCAGTACTTTGACTCTTTGGCTTTTTCCAGTACTTTGCAGCTTACAGTACTTTCATATCTTCAGTACTTTCATGTCTTCAGCACTTTCATATCCCAACACAAATCCAACAATCGCATTCGTTCCTCATCTAATACAAGAAATCAGGCTGTTGTGAACAATGGACGAGTTGAAGTTCAAAATCGTGGTTATTGTCGTCAGATGGGAGGGTGGTCAAGGTTTTCTATGCTATGGGAAGGAATAACATTGGTGCTCCGCAGCAGCAAAGGGCTCAAGTGGTTGAACAAGGAAATGGGGTCTTCATTGCTATAACTGTAATGAGAAGGGTCATCTGGCTAATGCATGTCCTAAACCGAGAACAAGAGGCAGTGCTTATTTCAAAGAGGCTTTGCTTTTGCTCTCAGGATGACGCTGTGGAACTCTCACCAACAAGGAACAGAGCTTTTGGTATATGCAGATTCTGATGATGATATGGAAGACTGCAGGCTAATGCAGCAGTGATGTTATGGCACAAATGCAAGCACTACACATGGATTATACAGGCCCGTGTATGACACTGACGGCTTGTCTCAGGTACCCGAACAAACAATTATCATCAATGATCTGATATCTCCGCCACTTTCTCTATCTGAAAAGGATCAAGTGTTCAACATGAGTCTTCCACATCTCATTCCGATGATTATCAAATAGATCCCGTAGTTATATTTGATGATCCAAATGACCTTATGGTTAATATTGATAATCAAGTTGACTCCGTGGTTATATTTGAGGATCTAAATAATGATCATGTTGACACTTACATTGAACAAAATGAGCTTTGTCTGACAGAGAAACAGAGCTCTTGACCTTAATTAAAGACCAACATTCTCGTTTGGAAATTTGCACGAAATTAAAAGAGAAAAATGAACTGTTAACCATGGATAATGATGTTTAATTCGACAACTCTCATTTTTTTTCAACTCAAGAAAACCGTGAAAAGGTTTTGAAGCCGCTTTTGCCAATCACCACCGAAATGAAAAATTTTGGAACGACAGATTTGTGATCTAGCCGCTTCGAAGAATGCTTTGTTGTCTCAAATAGAACAAATGAAACATGAACATCAACAACAACTTAACGCTCTTACTTTGGACACTCAAAAAGCCAAGGCTGAGTTGTTAACTTGTCAAAAACAATTCTCTTAGTACAAAAAGCATTCAACGAAAACGAATAGACACTATCTTGAGGAAATTTTCGACTTACAAACCAAAATCAAAGTGTTTAAAACTGTTGTTTATAAACATGGTGAATCAATCACAACGATTCAAAAGTTTTCTTTCAAACCTAATCCAAATGGATATGGACCGAATCTTGCTGATTATAAACCTAAGTTTTCACACAGAGCATTCCAACCAAATCCTGAAGTTTACAGTGCAGAACATAGAATTGATGATTCCATTATGACTGTTGTTGAATATAATCGGATGGAGGAATTAGATGCTGATGACGAGAGTCGGTCAATAATGGAAAATGTCGTTACAACAAACTTTAACTATTCGAAAGCCGTAACTTTTGTCACACAACAAGATACTTCAAACACACCTTTGGTTATCACACCATTTTCTGAAGCCAGTCCTCAATCAAAAGGTGCACAAATTAATAGTCCTTTACCTTCACTTAGTGAAGTAAAAACTAATGCCGAAAGTTGTCGCGTTATCAAATACTTTGACACTTTCTTATCTGACCTAAAAATTTTGGAACGTGAGATTGAATTTCATTCTGAAATAAAAGTTCAACATTTTACCTCGCCAATGGCGCGAGAACATAGAGATATTCTTCAGAAAAGAATTTTACCCCATGTCAAAAATTTTAAAAATTGTGCACTATATTGGGAAAAGGATTTTCACAAGGAACTTGGTCTCATGAAAATAGTTTTCGAGAAACAGAAACATCGATTTCAAATACTAAACGTAAAAGAAACTGTTGAGAAAAGATGTTGATCGACTCTTGGAAGATGTTATCTGTGCTGATATCCATAATGCCGTGTTATTACATTCTTTGCCATATGCATCTGATGATATCTCTACTGATTATGATTCTGTGATATGTTGTGAATACTGATATGATGCATCAGATCGAGTCTTTAACAGTTGAAAATAAACGATTGTCAAATGAGCTTTCAAATGCAATACATCTTCTTAATTGGTGTCAAAAAAATATTCACGATCAACAACTTGCTTTTCAACACAAAATCGCCCAGTTGAGTGCAAAATCTTATGATCCTAAAATTGAGAAACTGGATGATCAAAACGTGTCTTTTAAGTGTCAAATCTCAAAATATGAACAAGAACTTGCAAAAGTTAAAAAGGAATATGGTGTCATATTTGATTTACTCAATCAGACTCGTGATAAAGCATCAAACGAACTTGATCATTATCTTGCACACACTAAAGAAGTCATGAATTTTGCTGGAAGTCTTCGTTCTGAAAATCAAGATTTGCTGCACACTATCACTAAGTTAAGGGAAATGTTAGGAAAGTATGAACAACTTCCGCCTACTGTGATTAAGAGAATAACACCAGTAACACTTAGTAATCGTGAACCTAGAATCCCTACTACCAAATCAAAAGTTGCTAAGTGCTTCCTTTCTACTGAACAGGAATAGTTGCCTCTTTTCCAAACGTCCGCACTTCACAGCCTAGGAGCAATACAATGAAGAATAGGAAGTTGCGACCTAAGAAAAGAACAATAAAGAATGCTGAAGTAGAAGAACACCCTAGGACTATGAATAAGACTCATGTTGCTTCCACTATAAATATTGCGTCTGGCAAATGTAATAAGAATAGTGATGTAACAAATGCTAAACCTTTAAGTACTTTTGATATTCAGTCTGATGCACCTTGTGTTATTTGTCGTAAAAGTATGAATTCTGATTGTCATGACAAATGTGTTGCTAAAGCTCTCATCTCTCGTTTACGGAATTCTAAGAATCGGAATACCTCTAGGCCTACTAATCTTTCTAAGTCTGTGCTTGGTAAACCGCCTTCTTTAGATTCTAAGAAAAGCATTAATGTCCCTGTAGTTCCAGTATCACCTCCAAGGATTGTTGTACCACCTAGCACATTCACTAAGACTAAAGCTAAGACTAGTTGGAGATGGCAAAAATGGTTACATAATACACTAGGATTTAAATGGATGCCTAAAATTATTGATGTGTGTATTTCAACTATAACTGCTGAGGAACCCTCTAACACTTCGGGGTCCACATCTACTTCTATTCCATCTGTGTCGTCTGTGTCTAATGCAGGTGATACAGATCATCATCTGGATTGTTGATAGCGGATGTTCCCGACACATGACAGGCAACCTTAAACTGTTATCAAACTTTGTTTCAAAGTTCATTGGCACTGTCAGATTTGGGAATGATCACTTCGCAGCTATCATGGGCCACGGAGATTACATTAATGGCAACATCGAAATTAGCAGGGTTTATTATGTGGAAGGCCTCGGTCACAATCTATTCTCAGTTGGTCAATTTTGTGATGGAGACTTGGAAGTAGCTTTCAGGGAGAAAACTTGTTTCATTCGTGATCTTCAAAGAAATGATCTTATGTCTGGCCAACGCTCATCCATCTTTTACACTATCTCCATGCAAGACATGATCGCTTCATCTCCCATTTGTTTACTCTCAAAGGCTACATCTACAAAATCTTGGCTATGGCACCGTCGTCTATCACATCTAAACTTTCAAACCATCACCAACCTTGCTCGACACAAAATAGTTGAAGGTCTCCCACAGATCAGGTATTCTAAAGATCACCTATGCTCGGATTGTGAACAGGGGAAAAGCACTCGTGCTCATTTTCCTTCAAAGTTGGAACACAGCTCTCAGCATGTGCTTCATCTTCTTCACATGGATTTTTGTGGCCCGATGCCCGTGCAGACGATAAATGGCAAACGCTAC
>OU343224.1:47034340-47071200 GCA_910596185.1 Chrysanthemum makinoi
ACCATTGAAAATAGAGATACACATGAAACAGTGGATGCTCTTATAGCCACTGTGGATGGGGTAACTATTTATGTTACTGAGGAATCCTTGAGGAGCATTCTCCAATTGGATGATCTCAATGGTATCATCACATTACCCATGCCAGAAATTCATACACATCTTTCATCCATGGGGTATGATACCACTGACAAAAAGGCTACTTTCAAAAAGAGTGGTTTCTGTCCTCATTGGAGATTTTTGATACATACTCTTTTACATTGTCTTAGTCCTAATAAAACATCTTATGAGCAATTCAGTTCAACAATGGCTTACCATTTGGTTTGTCTAGCTACTGATAAGATTTTTAATTGGTCAAGATATATTTTTACAAGTATGGAAGGCAATGTAAAGAGTTCAACAAAAATTTTTATGTATCCAAGGTTTGTGCAAGTAGTGTTAAATGAATTTCAACTGCAAACCCATACACGAGTTTATAAAATCCGTTGCCTTAAACCTAAAGTTTTTCAAAACATGAACAAAGATGGCAATAGGATTGTTACACCTCTTTTTCCTCAAATGCTTGCAAAGATTTCACAAGTACAAAACTCACCCACAATCACTGTTCCAAACATTGATTACACTCCACCGTTTCACACCTATGAGAGGAGGCATAAACCAACAACTCCCATTACAACACAACATGTCCCCGATCCTTTTGGTTTAAGAACAAGCGTGGTGGTTCCGGCTTCAATCTAGTCCAACTAGGGAGGAATGCGAGCCAATGCCCTATGATTCACCTCTCCCAAATGTGTCACACGCTTGGAAGTGTTGAGGCGAAGCAACAAATGGAATTGATGGCACTTTGTACCAAATTATCCAATCAGGTTGAATCTCTGGAGAAAGACTTGGCACAACTAAAGGAGCAACATGCCAAGGATGTTACACATTTGAAAGAAGAGATTTAGACCTTGAAGGAAGAGTTGCAGGGGTTGAAGCAAAGGAAAACTCTAAAGATTGTGATATCATCTCCATCCTCACCTGATAATGGTGATTCTGAAGGTTTCAATAAAGATTTGGGAAATTCTCCCAAACAGGGGAGGAAAACAGATGCTGAAACCAATGGGAGGAAAATTGACTTTGGAGATGAAGGTGATAATTTTGGAGTTACTAAGGAAGCTGAGACTCAAGAAGTTCCTCAACAGCAACTAGAGCAAGAAATTTTTAGTACTTGCAAACCACGACTTCATTCCCAATCGTAAGAAGTTACCATCTTGATCAAGCTATTACCACTGCAGAGGAAGAAATCAAGAAGAAGAAATGTAAAGCAGCAGAAAAGAGCAAACAAGTAGAAAGATTTCAAAGAAAGAACAAGCTCGATTTCATGATGAAGAAGTTTCTAGAAAGATCAATGAAGATCAAGTTGCTAATACGAAAAGACTGGAGGAGATAGAGATTGCAGACTTTATGGAGGCTAAAAGGTCGGGCGAATGGACACCACCGATCCAATGGATGTAAATCCGGTTTCCACTATTCCACCTACAATATTCATATAAAAGACCCGAGTTCACTATGTACCTACAAAACAAGAGATTGAGTTCTTGATTACTAATGATCCAGTGATCAAGAAGAAGGCAATTGACCTAGTTGCAGATAAGTCTTTAACTGAAGAACAGATGACTGGAATAATATTGATAGAAGAAGAAGATTTTTATCCTGAACCACTGCAAGTCAGACATCCTATCATTGATTGGGAAGTGTTTACTGCTAGCAATTTTTCTCCAACATGTAAAATTACAAGGCTAGGTGGTGAAACTTCATCATTCATTTAATTTGAATAACTCATCAAAGCATGTGACAGACATGATCTGGATACTTTGTGGAGATTGGTTCAAGAAAGGTTTGATGCTGAAAATCTCAAAGATATGAAGGAAATGCAGTTATGGGTTAATCTAAGAAGGCTCTATGAACCAGATACTTATGATGATTTCTGAAAATTCTCATGTTCATGTCCTGGTACTAAATGGTTTTATTATGATTGTTAGGTCACAAGGTTTACCACACAAGCTTAATAGAAAGATAGAGAGGCGATTGAACAAGATTCCAAACACACACACACGATAATATGGAACGGTTAGGCGTAGAGGTGAGTGAAAGAGAATAACTTGAACAACCAACCTTCAAATGAAGGTTTACAAGGGGTATTTATAGGAGGGAAGCTAGGGCAACACTCCTAGTTCCCTTCCTTTCCTTATTGGGCTAGGCCTAGGCTTATGGGCCTTCTACATAAGCCTAAGGCTAATATCAAACATAAAGGCCATAATAAGCTAACTATTACATATGAGTAATTAACACTTGAATAAGGTTTAGGAGTGATTCCAACAATCTCCCCTCAAGTGTTATTACATATGAGTAACAAACACTCAAGTGTTGGTGATGAAAGCGGTGAAGGCGTTGATGTAATAGTAGCTGACGCCTTCTTGACATTCTTCTTTCTTGCGAGAAGAATTGCCTTGATTTAAACAATCTCCCCAGTGTAGAGAGATAGTTTATTTTGAACGGTTATGCTTTGACGTCATCATTAACTTTGTTCTTTGATCATTGTTCTTTGTGGTGAAAGTGATAGTATGTTGTTGTTGTCGATCAAGTTCCGCCTCGCCCCGCTTCGCCGCTACAGCCTGTTCCACGTCGTTCTTCAACATGCTCACACGCCTTTTTGACGTTGGAATTGATCTGATGGAGTTCTTTAAGTCTTTAACTTTGTAGATTCTCTGTATTGACGAAGAATCATTACATTCGATTGTGTTGCTTTTGGATAGAACTTCCATTAGTGATGATGATGTTGGCGTGAGCATGAGAAGAATCACACACGCATCATTCCGGAGCTTCCATAAGAAGAAAACATTTAAAGCGGTTAGTAATAAGCGGATTCCCAAGACTTACAAGTTTGAAATTCGAGAGTGTTGACAACATAGTGTGAAAACACAACTCTAATTCTTACAAAGGCCGTTCTCAATCGGAGTCCCACAAGTGAGATAACACGATGTACCAAGTACATCTACGATTGTGATGAGTCGGTGAGGTACAATCAGCATCACCTCTGACCAGACTGTTTGAGACTACTAAGCGCAATCCACGGGAGTTGCCGGCGACCCCGCATGTGTGGTCGTTTAATGTTGACCGGGTGAGTTTCCATTCATTCAGGGATCACAAATGTGATCCTCTCATAAATGTTCTCGACAGATTGCTAAGATCCGTGAAGGACTCGATATGAACCAATCGATAACCTTATTATAGAGCATCAAGTGATTAAATGTCAAGTGTACCTAAGAGATCTTTTGATGAATCTCGTGGCTCTAGACTCAATAGTGCGCTTTTGGTTTTCCTGAGCGGAGACTAGGGAGAGGGTCTCCTTCTTCAATACCAGCAATCTCTAAGAGAAAGCCGATAGTTTACGTAGGGTTCCCTGTGAGAATGAAACAAGCTTCTGTTGAGAGAAACTTGAGTGAATGAGAAGGTTTAGTGCATGCGTCACTGGGTCCATGACGACTTTTAATCTTCAATACCGGCACAAAGTGACAACCCGATGTATATGAATTGAACCCTGCTCTAAGTTGAATAATCTGGAGGGCTATTTCTTTTCACCCTTTTCTTTGCATTTCTTTTTAATTCTTCAACTCCTTCTTTCTCCGATTCTCATTTTCTCCTTTTTACAATCATACCTAAGGACTTCTAACTACTAACTATTTGTGGTGTCACGGGGTAGATCCCTCCGGCTCTGGCGGATCATAGGACGTTATTCCTAACCTTAGTCACCTTATAACTCCATGACTAACCTATGTTGCCATAAAACCACTGATGTGAAAAATCTCTCACAGTGTATATGAATGAAAAACATTTTAGTACCACTTTTGAGATAAGATTTTGCATAAATACTCCCCCTCCACATGTGCTTAAGTGTTTTAACGGTTAAAATGCACAATGAGGAAAGAGCGCACACATTTTGAATTGATTCACTCAAGATAGACAATCCCTCGCGGTTGCTGGCATAGTTAAGAGTTGCATTGTCAGCATTTAGGTGACAACTAGCTCTAATAACTACCTTGAAGGTGTAGACAATCCTCTAAAGGTCGTCAAACCCGTCAGAGTTCATGTTTATCAAGAGTTTCTCGAATGGTACATTCTACTCGAACAAGTCCTTTGCAGGTGACACGCTTTACATCACTAGCGCACTAGCTTGAAATTATTACCCGTCCAGGACAAGTCTTTTCGAGTTACTAACAGTTAAGCATCGTCAATTAGTTGGTTAAGTCCTAATCACACAGATTCATTTGCATTTTACACAACATATTTCTTATCACATATTTTCTCCCCCTAAAAATGGCATATTAAAGTGTTATTTTTGAAACGTTTGAGAATAAATATGACCATTTCGAGTGTTGCGGGAAGAATGACCACTGAGAACAATTTTTGAACAAAGTTTTAATTCAAGTACTCCCCCTTAACGAGTGATATAAACGGTTGAGGTTTTGAAAATCATAAGGGGAAGTACTTGTTCTTTTGAGCAAAACCTTGAAAAGTGAAATGTTTGATAGGTTTTACTCAAAAGTAAGAAGCTTTCGCTCCTTTTATAAGGATTGTGGCAATCGCGCACCACGTGGTCCTTTATTTACAAGTACGGGTTGTAATCGTAATGTGTGCACAAGACATATACATAATCAATCAAACATCCAAAATGATATGAAGAAAACAATTCAAGGGGTACCATGAAGTGCAGTGATGTTCCTGTGAGTGTGCATGGCGTTGAAATCCGCTTATGTTTCTCCGGTCGAATCACCCACATAACTCTCCATCGTACCGTCTGAACCGATCCCTTCAAACAACCGCTCATCAATCATTGTGATGATCCGTCTCACATCCCTCCTTTCACGAGAATTCCAGGCTTAGGAGACCCAATTTTCGTGGTATATCCTTCAACCTCGTATGCCAATCCATCCCTAACCAGCCAAAGTATGATCCCCGAACTTGGAGGTCACTACCATTAAGCAGTTTCTTTGAAGTTCACTACTGTAAACAACGTAACGGTTTTGCTGATGAGTGTATATTGAGATAGCTGGTTGATATTGTAGGATCATTATTTTATTGTGTTTGATGATTCGGGTGGTCTTGGGAGATCAAAATACATGTTTACCATTTTAGAGAGAGAAAGTAGAGAGAGAGGGTGTTCTTGCTAGAGGTTTACACAAATGAAAGGTTAGATTGAAAATGAAGCACCACCCCTTCCATGGATGGAAGGGGTATTTATAGTTACACAATACACGACCTCCTATCGGCCTGTGGATCAGGGATACAGTGGGTAAAGACCTGTCCTTCCTCCACGGTGTTGCACTAAGCTATACTACGCTACAAACTAATAAATAAACTACTAAATAACGTAAATAACGATATGTCTACGAGCTAACTTATGCTAGATAATATTAGGGGTGACCGACTCTTCACTATGGAATTTTCTAATTCCTAACAATCTCCCTAAGGGAGGTCACCCCATGTTATACATTTTGAATCCTAGCATTCTATTCTTGTCTTTGTTCTTGAGCTCGTAGACTTCAATTCTTCATTTCAACAATCTTTGTGCTTTTGTATTGATTCTTCAAAGTCCGCATTGATTTGTACTTTTAGTGGAGGCCATTAACTGATCCACATCTTTGATGATTCGAGCTTTGAGATCATCACCACGTAAATTCTCTGGATCATCCATAGTTGTGTTGCCTTCATGTGAAGTTGTGACATTTGGACCGACATGCTCACACTTTTGAATCATGACATCTTTCCATCAGAGTAGCGGAAGCCTTACCGGTTCATGATATTTGCGCCAGCGTAGCGAAGCATAGTATAGAAATATCATAACCGTGTTATGTAGATTATGCACCAGTCATGATTTCTTCAAATTAAGTGTGGATGTTGTGAGCATGCGGCTTTGGATTGACTCCTCAATTTCTGAGCACCGCAACCGTCCAAATGAACCTGCAAACAACAGTTAGCAATAAAACCCACGAAAGTGTCTTTGATCACTTTCGTTGAATTGAGGTACACGCCCACGGTTCCTTGAGCATGCGTACCGCTCTTTGTGATCGGTATGATTCCTAAGAATCTCCTTGACAGGGTTTCGCAATGCTCTAGTCGTTCTCAAACCAACGCCTCAAAGAAGACAACACGAAGTGAGTGAACCACAAATTGAGATTCACTGATTGATGAAAAATTGATTTGAAAACAATTGCGTATTGCTTAGAATAAAGAGTTTTGCAATACGACGAAGGTTTTATGAGAAAGATCAATTTTCAATCAAAACACTTTTGTATTTGAAAATAGTACACAATCGACGTGCTAGTGAAAAGAAGAGATTCAAGACATCGACCTTTTTCTAAAAGTATTTTTCAATCGAGATACTTTTGAATTTTGAAAACATAAGTACACATTCGACGCGCAGAGAGAAAGAAGATTTTCACATCGAATGGTTTTTCCAAAAGTATTCGTCAATTCCATTCCTGGACCAAGGTTGATTCAAGACTAAATCGCCCCATTGTTTCTATCCAGTTGTCACAAGTTTGATCTTACGAGAAGATCTCACATGTCACCCACCAAGAGCTTGTTTGATGTTGGCTCTAGAAGGATTTCCATCTTCATCGTGAATATTTTCATATCACCGGATGTTTCGGCAATACCACAAGGATAACGAGTAGGACTCTTAATATATTCTTACTTTCCACATTGTGTGAAATAGCAAGTCTTCATTAATATAGTGTCCTAACGAGATATTGTGGATGATCTCTTGGCTCTAGACTCAATCGCACATTTGGTTCTGATCGAGACTAGGGAGAGGGCTTCCTTCTTCAATATCAACAATCTCTAAGAGAAAGTCGATAGATTATGTTGGTTCCCCGTGAGAATGAAACAAGCCCTTTTAAGAGGAACTTGAGTTTTGGGAAGTTTAGTGCGAAAGGCATCACTGGGTCCATGATGTCTTGTTTTCAATACAGTGTTACCTTAGTAACAACCAGTAGCATATGAATTGAACCCGGTTTCTGCCCTAAGGTTGAATTGATGGAGGGTTATTTCTTTACACCCTTTTATCATTCATTTCTTTTTCATTCTTCAACCCCTTCAATGCTTACCGAGACTTCATAACTAGAACCTTGTTGGGTTTATTCCGATTACTAGCTCGCTCCAAGCACTCTTCCCATATTTTCATTTTTCTCCTTTTTTTCATCATACCTAAGGACTCTACACTATCTAGTGGATTGTCCTGGTAGATCCTCGCTCTCAAGGGATCGTGGGAACAAATATCTAACCTAACCATCCTTATAACACCATGCATAAAGTAAAATGGTCGGTCTTTTGGTACAGTTCATTCTTCCTTGAAACCAATTGAAAAATCATTTGGAAAAACAATTAAGGTACTTGTGATACGAGATCAAAGCATTTTGTACCCTAATAGTTTTGATCATTTAGAAAACCTCCCCTCAACATGTGCGTATGATTTAGAAATTGTTTAGCACAAGGAGGCAAGAGGACTTTGAAATATTTTCTTTGATCACAATTTTCATACCAAAAAGCCATTTGATTTTCATGGTAATATTCTCCCCCTCAATATGTGCATAGGATTTTTGAAATCATTTTTATCACATAGAGGCAAGAGTTCTTTTGAAGCACATCCACGATCACATAATCTATTAAGAAACCATTTAAAACTCAATCAAGGTACTTTATAAATCACTTTAAAAGCTTTGCGACTCGATAGTTTATTTTCTCCCCTCAATATGTGCTTCATCAATTCAAAGCTTCAAGACATATAAAGAGAGCAGGCTTGCACAATTGAATCAAACCGATCACCATTTATCAAATTTCATTATTAAATCACAAATTCTCCCCCGATCAAAAATATCAAATCCTTTGAGATTTTGGATCCCAAGTGATTTAATTAGGTTTAGAAAATATGGGAGAAAATGTGGCCTTGTTTAAATACTCATCATGTTTTTGGATAAATCCTCCTCCTCAACATGTGCATTATGTATATTGAAATCTTTTGGCACATGGAGGCAGGAGTGCCTTTGAAGGACTAAAACCAATTCCATTAAAACAGATTTGAGATTTAAATCACGATCTCACCCGATCAAAATTTCAAACCTTTTGAGATTTTGCATCCCAATTGATTTAAATCATTTAAAACATTTCGGGGAAAGACGTGGCTTGATTTAACTTTGAAAAATGACAGATAAGGACCAACTCTCGACATTAAAGATTGTTAGTATCAGGTATGATAGTTTTTTAAACGATCTTTAAGTAAAATAAAACAGTTTCACAATCAAACAAGAACAGAAAAAATTTCATTTTGTAAGATCTTTGAGTTTTAAAGAAAATCATACCATGACATAACATTAAATCTTTAGATCACCACTTTATTTCGTACAAACGGACTTGATAGATGAAATATCGTTTTGAAAATATTTAATTTAAAATCACTCTCCCCCTCAATTGATGACCGAAGTCGATAATTGAGTGACTTAGATTTTGATAAAAAAAAGAAGTCCGGTGATTTTCAAATTTTAGTCCAATATATTTTTTCAAAAACAATATTTTCCATTTTCAAAACAATTTTATTCAAATTTATCAAAATTGTTTAAAATGGTATCCTGCACAAAGATAAGTTAGGTGGTTGAGCCGCTTTGTTGTTGTTATCGTAGGGTTTGGAAGAAAACCGTGCAGATGCATGAGACTTCTTCTTCACGTTGCATTTTGAATGCCAACCGAGGTCAAATTAAGCTCCGTTTCTTCAATCACTTAGAAGAAAACCATCTCCGATGCGTGAGACCTCTTACGTTGCTTTTTTCCATGCCAACTCTCCATAGAAGTCCAATTAAGCTCCGTTTCTTCATTTGTCAACCCAAGATATAGTTACCCTTTCCTTTCGGCATCCAATCATCTTCAATTGTGGGATCCGGATCGGAACATTCTTATAACCAATATACCTGATACGTTAGTGAACACATACGATATATGGTGGTCGCCATCACCCATAACAAAAATCGACTAATTAAAGTCAATTCAACATAACAATCAGATCATATAAGGCATGGGGTTTATGTGTTATTCAAACTCTAATCATCTAAACCTAACAATCATATCCTAAATTCCTAGTCCTTCGACACAGGCAATTATCATCTTTAATTAAGCACGTAGGATAATTAAGAAAGTCCGTTAGATGATATAAATTTGAAAACATTCTCCCCTCAATCAATGACTCTTTTCTTGAAAAGTTTTAAAAGTCGAAGTCATCGATTGAGTTTTTCTAATTAATTCTGAAAAACTCGATCCGATTGATTTATCAAGCAACTCATTTTACCACCATTTTGAAATACAACAAATATTTTTCTGAAGAATTTTAGACGGAAAAACATTTGTGTAGGAACAAGCATCCCGACATACTTTCCTCAATGTATTTTAGGATAAGTGCACGAAATATTTGAAAATTGATTTAGCGCAACACTTTCCTTTCTTTAAAGAACGGGTTGCTATCTGAAATAATAGCAAACCATGGTTTAAGTACGGGTTACGCCCCTGAGGTAACTGCAGTTTCATTTTTTAAGCCGTTACAGTCTAAAATAACTGTAAGCCATCATTTGAAGCCCGGGTTACAGTCTGAAATAACTGTAAGCCATTAGTTTGAGACATGTTTAGAAAAGAATATTTACACCTCTCGAACTTCATCTATGGTCCCGTGCCATTATTGAATGACATTTCTAAGACCGTAGATGTTATCGATACCGAAAGACATGTCTTGAGAAAACATATTTTTGGTATTTTTGAAATTTTCTGAATTTTTATGGATTTTTGAAGGTTTTATATTTTTCTATTTTCTTTTGTTGGTTTTATATTTTGTATTTTGCTTTTAGTTGGTTTTATATTTTTGTATTTTGTTTTTGATAAATATATACAAGGATAGAGTAGATGATATAGTTAAAGAAGATGATGATCAAAGTACAGATAAGGATATCGAGCAAAGACGTCGTAGAAGATAGAAGTCATCAACTCTTAAACATCCACCACCAAAGCTTCCAAGGGCTCTTGAATAGAAAGAAATAGAACCATCTGAAAGTGAGACTTTGGCGCCTTCCCCCAAACCGAAAATCCTTTAAGCGTGATTCAAGCTCTATTTCAAGCTTGCCTTAGCCAGTGCAGTAGGAGAAGCACACCATTATCATAAATCCCGCCGCTCCATTTAAGAATGATGATCGAGGATCTCCATTTGGGGTTATATCATCAAGAAGAACAAAGAACGTATCATCCCACACATAAAATAATCTTCTCAAATTTCTTTTCTCCCACGTCAAGCAATCCATTCAAAAGGTGTCAAGAGACCACTTCCCACGTAGTCAATTGATGCTGATGCCTCTTTAGACTAGAGCTCACGAACCCGAATACATATACCAAGACAAGGTTAGAAACTTATACCATCGAAGTAGGAGATTAATTCCAATAGCCAAAGAATAACCCCGATGTATACTTTTCTCTCCCTTAAAGAAAGTGTATGAAGCTCAAGAACCCGAAATACCCAATGCCCAAAGAGAGACAATCGATAACATTGAAGAAGCAGTGCCGAATCACTCATTATCTCAAGGATGACAATCTCGGATGTCCACTGGAATAAGTGATTATATCTCGAATCACGATTAAGCCCTCAAGTGAGACAAATTGAGCATCCCCAATGTACACAATCTCTCTCCTCTCGATGAATGCGATAGCATCATCACACACTTAGTGTACCTCTTTTATCATCGAAACTAACTCTTCCATCTCTTCCCCACATAGTTGGAATAAAAAACACTGAACGCCATGAGTCAAATCTTGAGTTTCTCTGCGGTAATGACAATAGTCTTCCAGGGATATCTTCAATCACTTAGAAGTATTAAGCTCGTCAAGATTACTCGCAGATAGATGTGTGTCTCCTTTCCCTTGCGGTGTTTAGACACTCTAATCGCAACTCAAAGAATTGTAAGCCCGTATACTTGAAATTTGTTGAGAAGATCGCTTGAAGTCTTTGTGAGAATCAACATGCCGAATAATAACGTGAAAGCAAGTCTAATTAGAGATTATATTTGGCATTTCAATCTCCCCCAATTAGTGCTCTCCCCTAAACCGACAATCTGTTTGATAAATGCCCGTAATAAGAAGAAGTCTTTGATAATCACGCAGCAACTCGTCTTTTAGTCTTCTAACATATAGCGAAAATGTAGAACCGATCAGACTCGACCTTCTTCTAGATTGTCCAGGTTGGAATAGATAGTTAACATTTTCTTTACACCAAAGGCATTCCCGTTAACTTGTAAATAGCAAATCCCCTTAATTAAAATCCTTCCAATCAAACAAGAACGTAAAGATGTTCATCAAAGAAATCACCATTGACAGAACTAGAAGCACTTTGTCATTTAATCATATCATCCCGTGTGAAGATGTCAACCAACAGCTCTTAGAAGAAACTACATGTGAAGATGACCCGATAAGAAGAAGCTCGGTTCTTACATGAGTTTAGAGCCGCATGACCATTTATATTCTCAAATATCAATCAACAATGCAAAAATTCACACTTTTCTCCCCCAAGAATTGCATCGTAGTTGCCATTCTTGACTAAACAAGTGAACTCATCCATGTGTAGTCTATTTCCACTTCTCTCCCGCAAAAATTGCATATGATGTCGCTATCGCCATTTTAATTGAGCTATTGAAAAATAGAAAAACCATCAACAGTAAGTAGATCACCATTGAGAAAAACATGAGAAGAAGATCCACTTGATGACCGAAGCGAATGGAAAAAGCATGAAGCATGTTGATGAGAATGGTCATAATAAGAAGATTTCTCTTTTTCAAGATAAAGCGACCGAACGCATACACTTTTCTTTTCTATAGAGAACGAGGCATGAATCTGTGTGTTCATACGCCATAAGAAGATTTCTTCTTTGAAGATAATGCGACCTGAACGCATTACACATTTCTTTTCATTAGAGAATGAGGCATGAACTGTTGTGTTCATACGTCATAAGAAGATTTCTTCGGAAGATAATCGCGCCAAACGCACATTTCTTTTCGGAGTACGAGGCCCGAGCTGATGTGAACGCATCGTCATAATCTCTCTTTTCTCGCTCTCTTAGCAAAACATGTAATCATCCCCATTATCATTCTCAGAGGCTCTTTGTAGTGACAATCGATGGAGAAAACCCAATATGATGAATTTGACCTCGAAGTAAACTAACCCGAACTCGTGACTTAAACTTGCACATATGTAACAAAGAGCTGTGTCGAGAATTCATGCTCCATTGAATCTCTTATGTACTCTATACTCTTCAACCAACCAACCATCAAGTAATAGACGTACATTACCTCTTGAAAATCCACAATTGAATGTGACACAGAGCACTACAACGTAACTCCTTTAAGTGATAGTTATTTTGTAGTGGTAAGAGCCCAATTCCCCAAGTGGTAAAAGAAAAGGTAAAAGACACCCAACAATAACTAGATTTCCAAGTCTTCGTTTGAAAATAAGCTCGAACAAGGATCATGAAGAATCTTCATCCAACCATCCCCCGATATTCGGATACTAAGTACACTCACCCGTGATATTTCACTTCAACCTCAAATAAATAATATTGAATTAACGCCGTTGTCACATCTTCTCTAACCGCCTCAAATCTAGCCTCCTTTGACTTTTAAAGTGAACTATGATAATGGTTTCATCCCGACCATGGTTAAAAGTACATCACCCCGTAAAACCATGTAATAACCAAGCTGCCATGACGATAATCCAAACACACATCCAATTCATGAAGTACACCCTTTTTATCCCTTCTTCGAAGCAAAAACCATAGCACCAGCATCAGAAAAGATCCCGAAATACACTTTCCTTTTCTCCAGGATGGTTCCATCAATACGGGATTTTACAATTCTATGGTTTAAACCGAAAAATAGTTTCTTTTGCGGGATTTTACAAAACCAAGAATAAACCGTATGATAGATCCGAAAATGCACTTTACTAATACCAGGATGTTTCCATTGTCACGGAATTTTACAAGTCTATGATTTAAACCGAGAAATAGGTTCTTTCACGGGATTTTACAAAATCAAGACAAAACCGTAAACAATGTCAGCTTGAATGTGTTATGACGACTTTGGTTTCAAAGTGAATATCCGTTTTAGGGAACATGCATGGTTCATCAACGGTTTATTATCCAACATCAACACCATCATCAACCATCCAATTAAACACTTTCGTAGATACATCAATCACGCATTCTGTCGGCTATTGTAGTGACCACATGGAGAAATAGACCCGATATGCCAAACTTGAACAAGACGTAACATTCCCAGGATTTGTTACTTAAGTTGCACTACTGTGAAAAGAAACGGTGTAACCAATGTACAAAACCTCTTGACGTATCCTCAACTGCGTGAGACACCGAAGTGATAGCTACGTTGTGGGTTAAGTGAGAAAGAATCACAACCGTAACTAAATAGCCAAGTCTTTATCACACTTCAATAAACGCCCAAACAAGTTATCTTCGCGGAAGGGTAGAAAGAAAGAAGACGAAATAAGTAAACGTGCCCAGAAAAACCTCACTTCACATCCAAATTAGAAATACCGTTCAAGCAACCCCGTAGTCAACCAAGTTCCAATAACACATCAAGCCGAGACATAGTATCCTCCGTGAGAGTGTATATACCAAAGTGCCAAAACCCCAACATTACAACTCTTATCAACAGCATAACTCACATAACTCACATAACTCAACCAGTCTCATCATCAAATCTTATCGGCAAAGCCCATAAAAATCAAATCCCATAAACAACTCTCATCATCAGATCGCATCGAGTCGCAAATTGTATCATCCATTCTCATCATCAATGCTCATCAAATAGCAAATATCATTATCAACTCACATGATCAATTTACAACTTGAATGACTCAGATTTCATATAAACACATCAAAAATTCACATATGAGATCCAATGAATTATAGACCAATAAGTCACATTTGCATATTTGGTTCAACACACCAAATTCAGACCCGGTCCAAGCTTAGGAAGAATATAACGTGGCCCAACATGATAACATATGCAACCTTGGCCCAATCAAGTTATAACGCTTTAAAGGCCCATGATACATAGTAACACAAAGGAACACACGGCCCAAGATTCACAAACATACCCGATCCATATAAACTTATGACCGGTATTAAAACATATCAATCCCCAAATATTTCTCACAATTAACCTAACCCTAACACTCATTTCTCAAACAATCCGCCCCCCTCTTCCTTTCTCAGTCATCAAACCCTAATACAACACAACAAAATCCGCCCTTTTTCAAATTGCTACCATCACGCCACGTGGATGGCTAGGGTGATTCGTGGATGTACCACATGGATGGTATAGGACCTAAGGATGAGGCTTCAAAAATCAAACCAAGGTAGGTTTAATTTCTCTTATGTTTCCTTGTGTAAAACTGAATACTCTATAATCTGATAACATTCTTGTTATTGGTATTTAGAGATTCGAATATTTAACTCGGATCATATTCCAAAATTGATCTATGATGCATACGTTCTTGTGTGAATAGATCGTTTGAGATCTATGTGTTTGAAGAACCACTCACATAAGGAACAAGGCTGAGATCGTTGTCATGTTTAAACTATTGAGTTTGGGTCGATCTATGATTTTAATTCTTTTGTGTATAGATCAGTTTAGGTCTATGTGTTTTGATAAACCACACACAAAAGAAACAAGACTGAGATCATTTGTTTTTCTTTGCAAATCATTTGAGTCTTCGGTGTCATGATCAATGAGGAAACATGTCATGTAATTTTACCTTGAGGTGCACATGTGCTTAGGGTTTACATGAATATTCTGAGATTTGTTAAATTTGTGTTTATTGTATGTGTTGATGTAGATGAAGATGCTTGTTTGTAGATTGTGGATGAGTCTTGTCATGGATCTGTGATGATGTGATTTCGTGTGATAGACCCATGGTGGTCTTGATTTGTTTCTTTGACACACGAATAGATCTGAGATCGTTTTATGATTTCCTTTTAATCTTTGAGACTTGTTGAGGTGAATGAAATAGTAAAAAAGTGATGATGGGTTTTGATTGAGTAGTGTCGGTTTAGAGTCTGATAAGTTGTTTGTCAACTTGATTTGAGTCGAATCTGCAAGTATTTTCTTTTCCAATCGTACATCACTTGACTGATGATGGTTGACATAAACTGAGGTCGAGATGTTGGTAGATTGAATTTGGTAAAATGGTATATGTTCAGATCTGTTATGAGTCTTTTGTGTGGTCATGGTCAATTCTTCTTCTACCTTTCTGTCACTAAACCATCTTTTACACAAGTCGCCACGGCCAAGTCGCTAGGCTAACTCGCCACCGACCAAAGCCAAGCTAGTTAACCTCGCCGCCTGACCAGTCGTTAGCTAACTCGCCACGCACCAAGTCGCTAGGTTAAGTCGTAGCGACTTGTAAAGACAAGTCGCTATTTTGAAATAACTCGCGCCTTTTCTGCACATAGTCGCTATTGACTTTCAAAAAGTCAACGATATCTAAGTCGCTCTGAGAGATACGTTGAATCGAAATCTTTAAATGATAACTCGCTAGCAAGAAATTATGAGTTTTCCGACCTCTTTTCCGACCATATTCATATTAACCCGTAAGAACTCAAAAACGCAAAGATAAAACTATCATTAAGACCGTTGACCTTGAAAATCGTGACTATATGACCATTTAACATCAACTCAGCTACGCATACGTAAAACAGATTGGACCAAGGACGTAAATAGAGAATACCATACCAACCATTTACAAACTATTTTGACTAAGATAATAAGAGGAATAGATTTCAACCAACAAACTAGTACAAAAAAACAAGTTTACAACAAGATTCAAAACCAACATAACCATGATACAAAACCACACAAATCAAGGATAACACAATAACCTTGGCTCTGGTACCAATTGTAGGATCATTATTTTATTGTGTTTGATGATTCGGGTGGTCTTGGGAGATCAAAATACATGTTTTCCATTTTAGAGAGAAAGTAGAGAGAGAGGGTGTTCTTGCTAGAGGTTTACACAAATGAAAGATTAGATTAAAATGAAGCACCGCCCCTTCCATGGATGGAAGGGGTATTTATAGTTACACAATACACCGACCTCCCTATCACGTGTGGATCGTGGGGATACGGTGGGTAAAGACCCCCTTCCTCCACGGTGTTGCACTAAGCTATACTACGCTACAAACTAATAATAAACTACTAAATAACGTAACTAACGATATGTCTACGAGCTAACTTATGCTAGATAATATTGGGGGTGACCGACTCTTCACTATGGAATTTCTAATTCAATGTATATCTGGAAGATCAAGCTTTGGAGGTGAAGTTGACACGCCCGATAAGATTCAACGCCCACCGGGAGATCTTTTACACGTTCCTTGATGACAATCCGTCTTATGAAGATGAGAAGTGACTTGATAAATTCACGCTGTAACGCAGCTTGAGAATTGTCTCATGCGCCACGTACCTTGCATCTTTGGCAAGGTACATGTCTTCGATGTCATGAGAGACAAATTCTCAAAGTCACCTCGAGAAAGCATAGTCCCGTTCATCTTGTCGGTTGACTACGATCTTCTTTAGGAATGTGTAGTCCCACTTAGACGAAAGTTCAACGTGTATGATGGCAACGATTTCTTTAGAACTATGCACCGACATGTTGAGACTTGAACCACGGCTTCTATAGTAGATTCGTTGGCATTCTGCCGATGAATCCCATACAATGCATCTCGGGCGTATGCCTCCAACGTGGTTGGAGAACAAGTGATTGGCACGCCTCAATAGCTATGCGCTTTGAGTAGACAATGGCGGGAATGGAAGTGTCAACGACGTAGCATATTTTCTTTATCATCGTCCGTGTAGAAGAAAATCCGTGTCTTTGTTGAAGAAGTATCCAAAGGAATCCTTGGTTCAGTTGGTTGCCAAGTGTTGGTAGAGGTTTGGTCCAATCGATGTAGTATGGAGGGTTGTCCCTTTGTGTGAAGTCAATGTTTGCTTCCGGGTTGAGCCAATCCATGTTGTTAGACATAGCTCGAGCAATGTTTTCAAGGTGATATTCGACCTCGAGCACTTTCTTCGAGCATCTTTTAGAAGTTGAAATGCTTCATTTTTTATTAAACCCTACCGATATCGCCATTTTCTTCACATGGAACTTTTCTTGCAGAAGTTTAGCATGCTCCAATGTAGAACCGTCTACCAATTCGACCTTCTTCGTGGTAGGAGTGTTGTTAACAATATTAGAAAACCATTCAAATTCCTCTGTTTTATCGTCATCTAGCCATGATACGACGTCGCTTGAGGCGCCTTCTTCTTCTTCTTTTAAGGCCTAGATGATGATTCGCTTCGAACTTGTTCGGGAGAGGTGGGTTGTTGTAGGCTCAAGGACCTCTTCATCGCCACCACCGTATACTCAAAGTGATCGGCTTTTCGAAGTCGGGGTGGTAACTCTAATCGCCCCGAGGTTTTTCAAGCAGAAGAACGAGGAGGAGATTTTTGTTGAACAGGAGCCCGCTGTGGAGGAGGTTGCATCAAAGAAGATTCACCGTGATCTCGACGTTAGGTGAGTCTTTATCCTTATCCTTGTCTTCATCGTCTCTAGGGACGCTTAGACTTTTCACCTTCAAATCTACAAGCTTGAAGTTGGTAGTCCAATGAATGCTTGAAACAAATTTTCCTTCATCGAAGTAAATGTCCCGGATCGCGCGTGACATTTGTGACAAGCTTGGCCATCAATTCATTATCCGAGAAAACTACCGGATCGGTTGGATTGATTGTGACGTTAAGGCGCGTTGATCGAATAGTTTGCTTGGCGACCGCATGAGATTTGGATAAAGTTATTTGGTGAACAACTCCTTTGTGACTTTAGAACGCATCTTAAGGTACTTTTTCGTAGCCTTCGATTTCGCTCAGTTCCTCTTGACGGTGATTTTTCATGAATTCTAACTTCCTCTCTCTCCTTTTATCTTTTCATGCTCGTCATACATATGTTGTATGTGATCGCGAAAGAAATTTAGCTTTTGTTGAGCACGCTTTTCTTCCGACTTGTTTGACGCCTTTGGTAATCCGCTCATGAGCTTGAGAAATCCAAGATTTAGATGGTTTCTTCACGCAGATTGGATGATGATTTGGTTGACTTCTTTGATGGTGGTGGCGAGGAGTGAGAAGATCTAATCGATGATGAAGAGATAGAGACTCGATCCTTCTGAGGTTCGAGGTTTCTTCCTTTGATCGCGCATGACTATCTAGAAGAAACGTATCATAATCCACATCTTGATCTTTTCGACTTCTCAGCTTCCTTCCTCGAACTCATATTTGATAGTATCCTCCACAAGCTTTTGTTGTTGCATAAGAGTGGTGGCACCAGCCCCCTTATCGGGTTGATTAACCGCATCAGGAGATGGTTCAGAGTGGACGGCACCACTTGATCCTCCGGGACCACCCATTTGGTCTTTAGCAAATTCTTCAACTTTTTGAAGGTGTCTAACGATATTAAACTTCTTCTCAGTATGATATATCCGGTTGCTCTTCTTCTTGATCCGAAGCTTTCATCATACGGTACAAGTACAGAGTCTTTCCTTTTCCTTTATCACCGGTGGACTTGGAGGTTTAGCCGGGAAGGAGGTGTTACCGCTGCGCATTCTAAGTAGGTAATCTCTTCATCTGTCCATTGCACCTTCGAGCTTTCATCCACAAGCTTTCTTTGCGGTTCGATGTGGGAATAGGTTCAACTTCCTTTACGGAACAATCCTTTACGAGGAGGATTCCTTTGGGAAGCTTCCTATAAAGATCAGACTTGTAACACTTCCAAGACTTCCTCTTACGGTCCTCCAGAGTAGGTGTACCGTAAGATTTTTCATCAATATGACCAACTTTGCCTTCTTTTACGGCTAACCGATACCTTTTATATGTTTCAAGCTTTTGATTTCTAAGTCGGGTGATCGTGTAATACCGCACTGCTTTGTTGACGATTCTTTGATTCGATAGATAATATGGGTTCACCAATATGTCGCGGATTATTCGGGTCATTGAGCCTCATGGGATGTCGGATGAAGTCCAAGTGCTCTCGATCAACAGTTGTGTATCGACATAGGGAATCTTGGAGCCAAGCTTCTTGTGAAATACCATCATGTCTTCCCATATCGGTGCTTCGATTTCAATGTCCTTCTTGTTGATCAACGACCAGAAAATTTGTAGTTCCATGAGCTTGGGATGCTCATAGCCACTGTCACCACCAGAGACCGATTTGGTGATGATCATGTAGAGTGTTCTCCATGGTTGAGGAATATATCAGCTTGACTGAGAGTGCTTAGTAATGATTCCTCAAGCTTCATCATAACCAATATCTATCAAGAATTTCGGTGACCGCCTCTTCAAGTAGGGTAGCAAAGAAGTCGGTTGGGCGATGTCGAATGATGAGAACAGCCGTAAGTCGCCAGGAGTGATAGTGACTTGTTTGTGATTAGTGTCACATTCACGACTTTGACAAATGATCCTCGCATAGAATCCCGTAATTGTTGAATGTAGACCTCTGAATCGTGGCGAGTGTGAGAGCATGTTCCGGTAGGGATGATTCTTGAGAATATCCACGAATCAAGCGGTGAAGATTCCGAGCAAGTGAGGGTATCAAAGTCAACCCTAAGGTTGTTCTTTCCAATCTTTCTGATAACCGTTGGGAAGATATCGCCAATGGTGAGAATCTTAGGTGCATCCACATTCATTTGTTCACCATGTCGCGGATCCGAAATAACATTAGCCAAAAGAACCAACATATCGAAAGACATAGTGTTAGTCAACGGAAGGTCTTATTGTCTAGTTATTGAATGTAAGTGTCAATGATTGTTACGAGTCCTAAGTCACTTGTTTGTCCAATAGTCCAATGACGCCGCGGGTGAAATGTTTTCGATGAGTTAGTTAACTTAAAGTTTTAAAGTTTATGTTATCACTTATTGTTCACAACATATCAAACGATTAAGTTTATTAGTGACATTATTGGATTCGTGGCGTTATGATTAGTTTATTTACAAGTTTGTACACGTAACAATTCATTATGAAGGTCAATCCGGGCTTAAGCGTAGTTTTGGCAAAGTTAACAAATGAGATAATATACGCGAGATCTAAAGCTTACAGCGTAGGATCCTAACTTACGCAAAGAAATGTTACGCTGTAGGAAAGGGGACCTTATGCGTAGGCTTACGCAGTAGGCGTATATATATACCTTACGCGTAAGGCTACTCGTAAGAGTTGACCTTGGCGCGTAGATGTCACCGCTTTTACGCGATATCCTTCACGTGATAATGCCAGTAGTCCCATTGTAGAACCTTACCAGTAATAGTTATGCGTGATTGTTCGCATAACTTAACTACGCGTAGGGTAATCCTTATGCGTAGAGTTGCAAATGACCTTGATTCTGAGTATTAAGCGTAGCAAAGCCTGAAATAAATTCATCAAATCATCAAAATAGACACAAACATTCATTATATCAACAAAACATGGTAAGAACAATTGTTAAACAGTTATGCGTAGAACTACATAGGTCAAAACCCTAATAGTTCAAGAATTACGCGTGCAACAATTCTAGCCATGGAGATTGCACCAAACGCTTTTCTCGTAGGTCTAAGGTATTGTGAGTCTACTAACCAAGTATTAACATCCAATACATGGTGAATCAAAAATACCCAAACTTAAGAACTTTAAACCCTAATTCAAAATTGTTAATAATTTAGAGTTTCTGGGTGGTTATAGAGCAAGGATATCATCAATTCAACATCATAAGAACATAACCCAACAATCTTTTTGGCCATAACACTTCACATTCGAAAACACCCAATTCGACTTATAAACCCTAGTTTTCAAAAGTCATCAATTTGTGTTTCTGGGTACGTTTTGAGTATGGAAAACATATCATTCATGTTAGTAAAACATTTTGACACTTCTTTTATGACCAAAACACCAACACGATTATGTGTTCATACGCTACGCTAGAACACAAAATCAACCATAGTGAAAAATCTAACCATTAGTTATTGAAACGATTTGAAACCATAGTTTGTAATCTTGTTGGGAATACATAGAAACTTACAATTTGAAGATCTTAAGCACGGATTTTTCAAACGATTATGGTATGTAGGATCTTTTAGGTTATGAGTAATAAATGTGAAGAAGAAAAGTAGGTGGGAGGTATTTTATTTAAAATAACTTTAACATTTTGACAGTTTTGGTCCCTCCACCTTTTCCTTTTTCAAACAAAGCCATTTAACTTCCATTTTGGTTATCAAACAAAGATTTTCAGGAAAGAAACTTGACGACACTCCCCTTTGACTTAAGAAATAATGAAAGGTTATAAATTTAGTCCGAGGAGTGTCATTGTACCGGAAAATTTACCACCAATGATAAAAGAAACAACCGGATAGATAACATGCAAGTACAGATGTTTTGAAGCGTTAAGTGAAAATTTTTCTCCCCTCAACACTAGATCGAAAAAATCTTGAATTTTGAAAGATTATAGTGTTGACGAGAAAACTTGCAATGTTGAAAGAAAATAGATAGAAGAATATTTTTGTTGTTTTATCAGGTTTTATTTTTGTATTTTGTTTTTGAAAAATTATTTACAAAAGAGATTTTGGTGTTTGATAGGTTTTTAAGACTGTTTTAGGAGGTCATCCAATTCCTCTTGAGTCAAACACCTCATACCAATCCGTTGGACCAACTCATTAAACCTAGCGGGAGGCAAGGCTTTGGTGAGAAGATCTGCCAATTGGTATTCTCGCACTCCACAAAATATAATTCAACAATGCACTGCTCCACGTGATCCTTGATGAAATGATATCGAAGATCGATGTGCTTTGATTTCGAAAAGTCGAACGAAGTTGCACGAGATTGCAATGGCACTCGATTGTCGCGCAGACATCTGGGATTCTCAAATACGTAACCATAGTCTTTGAGTTGTGTTCTCATCCAAATGACTTGAGCACAACATGCGAACATGGCTACATATTCTCGCTTCGGTTGAGGACGATGTACAATCCTCGCTTCCGATTGCCATGACACCAGCTTTATCACCAAGAAATTGTAAAGCTCCCCGAAGTGCTTTTCCGAGTCTAAGCATCCCGCGCGTGGTCGCTGCCTCAAAAGCGATTAGTTCAAAACCGAATCCTTCTGGATACCGGATCCCCAAGTTAATGGTTCCCTTTATGTATCGGAGGATTCTTTTAGCCTCGTGAGAGGTGGGTTTCGCTTGGTCGCGACCGATAACAGAGCATAGATAAACGGCAAAGACAATATCGTCCGCTAGTCGTTAGATACATGAGAGATCCAATAATACTTCAGTATTTAGTAGGGTCCACCAATTTCCCATGTAAATCACCGCGCTAGCTTCTTGGTATAAGCCATTGGTGTGGCATAGGTGTCACAAGTTTTCATTCCAAATTTGTTTAACAATTCAAGGGCATATTTGGACCGACTCAAGAAAATACCACGGGGTGATTGATGAACTTGTAGTCCTAGAAAGAACGTAAGTTCACCCATCATGGACATTTCAAAATTTTTCTTCATTAGTTTTGCAAAAGCGATTGAAAACTTTTATGTGTAGACCCAAAAATGATGTCATCCACGTAAATTTGAACAATTAAGATATGTGCCCGTGATATTGTATAAAAAGAGTTGGGTCAACCGAACCTTTGGTGAAATTATTAGCAATGAGGAAGGATGATAGCTTATCGTACCATGCCCGAGGAGCTTGTTTGAGACCATACTGAGCTTTGTTTAGTTTGTAGACGTGATTCGAAACTCGTGATCAACGAATCCATCGGTTGGTCGACATAAACCGTTTCTTTAAGTTGTCCATTGAGAAACGCAGTTTTGACATCCATCCGATAGACCGCTATATTCATATGAGCGCGAACGCTAGAAATATCGAACACCTCAAGACGAGCAACCGGAGCAAAAGATTCTTCAAAGTCAATACCCTCTTCCCGACGATAACCCTTAGCCACCGTGACGTGACTTATTTCGATAACATTTCCTTCAAAGATCCAATTTGTTTTTCCAAATCCATTTGAGACCAATGACGACCCGTTGGTCTTTCAACCATTTCCCATACTTCAAGACGCTTGAATTGGTTGAGTTCTTCTTGCATGGATTCAATCCAGTTGTCTTTTGTCATTGCATCTTTGATGTTTTTAGGTTCGATTGGCGACGCCGTGAGTGCATAAATGCAATGTTCACCGTTTCAGCGTGAAGACGTTGTCTTGTAACGACCGGGTTGATTCGGGTTGCCAATAATGTTTTCCTGAGGATGGTCTTTCGTCCATCTATGTGTGGAGGGTTGATGTTGGTATACATTGTGCGATTCTGAGGATTCAAATGGTTTGTTGAAGATTCCGCGACATCCGTGCAGCAGCCTCATTAGCAAACGGGTTGAAGAACGATTTGGATCAAAATCGCAGTGGGGTACTTCATTCGTAATATCATCGCCAGCTTCATCATTGTTGGAAGCGGTTTGTTCAAATCGTGGTGGAGTCAAGCCGTGTAGGTGCATCTTCAACAAGAGTTGTTGTAGCGTGTATCGTAAAGAAGTATTATCGTTGAGAACGGAAAATGATACACCGAGCACGCTCATCAATATCGCCACGAACAAATGGAGCAAATAACCTTTCCATTTGTTGACGAGTAAGCCGGGGCTTTGTTCACCGATGATGGGGTTTGAGGGAAGTTTAAGCGGTTGTGTCCGGTTCCAAGTCGTTATACCGTAAGCCATTTCCGTAAGTTCATCGAAATGAGCATGAATCGCTTCCATCACCTCGCTTTGTACGACGATTCCGATTCGAAACCTTTGGAATTATCACAAGATCCCATAAAGACTCCAATGTCGACTTTGGCTTTGAGCTTTCCAAAGTCATCACGATCATTATAGCAAAGAGATCCAAATACATGAAAGTGTTTTAGATTCGGTTTTCACATTATGGACGAAGCTCGAAGGTGTTTTGTTGTGGCGCTTTTGTAATCATAGAACGGTTTTGAGTATAGCATGCAGAGATCGATACGCCTTCATAAGTAATCTGGAAGTTTAGCATTGATTAACATTGTTCTTGCAGCTTCCACTAACGCTCGGTTTCGTCTTCGACAACCCGCTTTGTTCGTGTACGTGCAATAGATGTCGATATGAATTCCCACTTTCTCATAGAATTCACGAAGAGTTTGATTAACAAATTCGCCTTTATCTGTTCGATTAGTCGAACGGTGTTCCGGAGCTGAACTTGTATTTTCGTGAGAAAGGTGATGATCATTTGTGGAGCTTGATCTTTGCTTCGAAGAAAGTAGACCCAAGTCCATCGTGAATAGTCATCAACAATTACTAAGATGTAGCGTTTGCCATTGATCGCTTGCACGCGCATCGGGCCACACAAATCCATGTGAAGAAGATGAAGCACATGTCCGAGAGTCTGGTTCCACCTTTGAAGGAAAATGAGCACGAGTGCTTTTGCCTTGTTCACAAGCGGAGCAAAGGTGATCTTTAGAATACCGAAACCGTGGAGTCCTTCAACTAGTTTGTGTCGAGCAAGGTTGGTGATGGTTTGAAAGTTTAGATGTGAGAGCGGCGTGCAAGCATAGCCGTGATTTTGTTGATGTTTCCTTTGAAAGTAAACATATGGGAGATGAAGCAACCATGTCTTTCATAGAGATAGTGTAGAGACTAGAATTACGCGATCCGGACATAAGGTCATTTCCTTGTAGATCACTTAATGAAACAAGTTTTCTCCTGAAAGCAACCTCCAAATCTCCATCACAAACTGACCTCCATCGAAAACAGATTATGACCGAGGCCTTCCACATAGTAAACTGAGCACCCGCTAATTTCGATGTTCCCATTGACATAGTCTCAGTGAGCCCATGATAGTCGCGTGATCATTCCCGAACCCGACAAAGGCCAATGAACTTTGCAATAAAGTTTGATAACAGCTTAAGATTGCTGTCATGTGTCTGAACATCCGCTATCAACAACTAGAGAATGATCTCAGATCACCCGCATTACAATACAATGCATCTACAGATGGAATAGAAGTAGATTTGGAACCCGAAATGTTAGAGGGTTCCAGCGATTATAGTAGATATACAAACATCAATAGCTTTAGGTATCCACTTAAATCCTAGTGTGTTATATATCCATTTCGGCCATCTATAACTACTCTTTGCTTTAGTCTTAGTGAATGCACTAGGTGGTACTACATTCCTAGGAGGTGAAAATGGAGCTACAGGGACAAAGAATGCGTTTCTTAGAATCTAAAGATGGCGGTCTACCAAGCACTGACTTAGAAAGATTAGTGGGCCTAGAGGTATTCCTGTTCTTAGGATTCCTTAAACGAGAGATGATAGCTTTAGCAACACATTTATCATGACAATCGGAATTCATACTTTTACCACAAATATCACAAGGTGCATCGATCAATATCAAAAGTACTTAACGGTTTAGCATTCGTTACATCACTATTTCTATTACATTTGCCGGGACGCAATAGTCTTATTCATAGTTCTAGGGTGTTCTTCTACTTTAGCATTCTTGATTGATCTTTTCTTAGGTCGCAACTTCCTATTCTTCGATTGAGTGCTCCTAGGTCGTGAAGTACGGCGCGTTTGGAAAAGGCTCAACTATTCCTGCTTTCAAGAGAAGGAAGCACGCTAGCTACTTGTGATTTGGCAGTAGAGATTCTAGGTTCATGAGTACTAAGTGTTACTGGGCTAATCTCTTAATGATGGTTGGCGTAAGTTGTTCATACTTTCCTAACATTTCTCTTAACTTGATGATAGTGTGAATCATATCTTGATTTTCGAGACCAACATTTCCAAAGAAAATGCATAACTTCCTTAGTGTGTGCAAGATAATTATCAAGTTCATTTGATGCTTCATCACGAGTCTTTTTGAGTAAATCAAATATGACACCATATTCCTTTTAACTTTTACAAGTTCTTGTTCATATTTTGAGATTTGACACTTAAAAGACACGCTTTGATCATCCAGTTGCTCAATTTTAGGATCAGAAGATTTTGCACGCAATCAAGCGATTTTGTGTTGATAAACAAGTTGTTGATCGTGAATATCTTTTTGACACCAATTAAGACGACGAATTGCATTTGAAAGTTCGTTTGACAATCGCTTGTTTTCAACTTTAAGGACTCGACCAAGCACATTATCGTTTCTCAACATTTATCCACGTATTCAACGATCGCAGAGATGATCAAATGCATATGACAAAGAATTCAATAGCACAACATTATGGACATCGACATGACATCTTCCAAGAGTCGATCAACATCTTTTCTCAACAGTTTCTTTTTACGCTTAGTATTAGAAATAGATGTTTGCTTTTCTAAAAAAAACCTTCATCACTCCAAGTTCCTTATGAAAATCCTTTTCCCAAGCTAATGCACAACTTTTCAAATTTTTAACATTTGGTAAAAGATTTTTCTGAAAAATGTCTCTTTTTCTCGCCAGAGATTGAAAATGATCAATTTTGATTTCGTGAATCGATATTCTATCTCATGTTGTAAAATTTTGAGGTCAACCATGAAGATGTCAAAATATCTAAGAATTTTTCGATTTTCGTGTTTTGAATTTACTTCACCGATGGAAGGTAAAGGACCATAAATTTGTGCATAATCCGGTTGGGGATTAACATTAGAAGACTCAGGTGTTTTGATGATAACCCTTGGTGTGTTAGAAGAATCCGCTGGTGTGACGAAAGTGACCGCTTTTGAATAGTTAAAAGGTTTGTTGTAAACAACTTTTTCTAATTTTGATCGACTCTTCGCATCTAATTCCTCTTGACGATGATATTCAACAACATTCATAAATGTAATTATCAACTTTATATTCGTGACCGAAACTTCGTGGATTTGGTTTGAATGCTTTTGTTGAAAGCTTAGGTTTGTAATCAGAAGATTCGGTCCATATCCATTTGGATTGGGTTTTAAAGTAAACTTTTCAATGGTTGTGACCGACTCGCCATGTTTGTAAACAACAGCTTTAAACTCTTTAAGTTTGTTTTGCAAGCCGATGATTTCTTCAAGATGATCATCTATTCGCTTCGTTGAATGCTTTTTGTATGCAGAGAACTGTTTTTGACAAGTTAACAACTCAAATTTTAGCTTTTTGATTTTCCAAGGTGAGAGCGTTAATTTGCTTTTTATGTTCATGTTTCAGCTTGTTCTATTTCGCATAACAAAGCATTCTTCAAGCTGCTAGATCAATGATCTGTCTTTCTAAATATTTTTCGCTTTGATAAGATTTGGCAAAGGTCGCTTCAAAACCGCTTTCACGTTTTTCTTGAGTTTTGAAAAAGTTGAGTTGCTTTTGTAAACATTCAAAATCCTTGGTTAACAGTGCATTTTGCATTTCAAGTCCTGATTAATGGCATGACATTTTTCCACTATGGTCTTGTTGGTCTTGTATTAAACGAGCAAAATGATGAGGCAAAATTCGGCGTGTTCAACGCAGAGTCTCAACATGATCATTACGGAGATCTCTCAAGTATAACCACGAGTCAATTTGATTATCAAGGGAAACCGTTGGTCATCTTGATCGCCAAATATAACTACGGGTCTAGTTGAAAATCGCCGAATGAGATGTGGATGACTCATTTTGAACATTCGAGCCTTGCTGATCTGATGTTGGCGGAGATATGAGATCGAGATAAATATGGTTTGTTCGGTACCGAGACAAGCCATCGTGTCATACACCGGCTGTGTCACTCATGTGTAACTCATGCATATTAGCCATCAACATAACAAATGCCGCATTGGCAAGTCCTCCATATCATCATCCGAGTAAGATTTGCCATAAAGCTCGTTTTGTCGTGAGAGTTCCACCGACCTTCATCCTTAAGAGCCAAAAGAAGAGCCTCTTTGAAATAAGCACCTTAGTCCTGGCTTTGGGCATGCATTAGCCAGTGTCCCTTCTCATTGCGCTTGTAGCATCGAAGACCATTCAACCCATTGAGCATTTCCTGCTCCACCACTTGAGCTCATATTCCTACCCACAAAGATTAAACCCTTGACCACCGCCCATCCGACGCGACCATAACCACGATTCTGAACTTCAACTCGCCCATTGTTCACAACAGCTTGATTCCTTGTATTAGATGAGGAACTAATCTGTTGTTGGATTTGTTGGTATAACGGCTAAAGGCATTAGCAATCATAGCAAATCCTTGTTGCAATGCTTCTCGAATCGGATCGGATTCCTCATTATGAAGTGCTTGATCATTGTTGTTGTAAGGAACCAATTGATTTTGTTGAGGTTGATGTGGTAGATCGGTGGTTTAGCGGTTGGTTGAGTTGCTGATTGAGGAGAATAATTTTGTTGAGCATATAAGGCAAGTTGTTGATTTTCCTGATGTGTTGGTGGAGCAATTTGAGCACGGAGAATCCTTTCCCTATCAACTTCCTTTTCATGAGGCTTCAAGTAATCGCACAACAATCCGTAGGTAGACTGATGCATGTTTTTAGCTTGACGGAGAAAAATGACATACTTCTCCCATTCAGAACCAAGACTACTTAGGAACTTAGTATTCACCGCAATTCTTGGCATGATGATGTTGTGTTTATCCAAATCATTGATGATGTCCGAAAATCAGTGATGATAGGACTCGAGTGTCTCTCCATGTTCAATCATGAAGTGTTCATAAGCCAAGTAAATTTTGGATTCCAAATCTTCCTCGATTGAGTACGATCCTTCCATAAGAAGACGAATATGATCCCACATTTTCTTTGCAGTCTTTTGAGCATCAACACTACTAAGAATTAGGTTTGGTAATCCTAGGAGGATATATTCCATTGCAAGCTCATCTGCTTCATAGTGTAGAAGTTCTTGAGGATTCAAGTCTCAACAAAGAGCAATGTTCGTTTGTTCATCTCTTGGTGGAATGGCATTTGGATCTCCGGTACAATGACAAGAGGCATCTCAAATGGAACTTCCAAGATAACCTTCTTTAAGAACTTTCCATGTGGCTTCTTTAGATCACAAAACCTAAAGAACCTTATCACCCATTGATCGTAGTTTCTGAGTGAGCATTGAGGTCTATCAAGTGAACCTCATGAATTGATTGTTGGTCGCTAAAGCTTCAAACATCTTTGCAAACCAAGTGGGTTCCTTCATAGTGATCCTTGATGGATGTTGATTAAAGTCATTTGTGTATGGTTGAGCTTGAAGACTTTGTGGTGGTTGAACCATTTGAGGTTGTGGATTGGCAGCAAGTTGTGGAGTATGTTGTTGGTTAAATTGTTGTTGATAAATTGCTTGTTGTTGATTCCATTGTTGATGTTGTGGAGTTAGTTGTTGTTGACGCTGAGGATGAGGATAAGTGTAAGGGAAATAGTTAGAGTATGGTGGTTGTGACATGTTGATAAACTTGTGTTGGTAAAATGGATCTTTGTAGTCGAATGAACCTTTGTTGATGAAGTATCCTTAGGCGTAGAAAAACAAGAACCAAGTAGCACTTATGCGTAAAACACCAAAAGTTACGTAACAATAAGAGAGTTACGCCGAGGTTTTAGCTTACTGCAGTAAGTGGAAAAAGGCACTAAAGTTATGCGAGACAACAAAGTTAGGCGTAGAAAGTTAGGCGTAGGATTTAGCTTATGCGCGAAGACAAGGCTTAGGCGAAGAAAATCTTAGCGTAGGATTTCTACGCGTAGTTTATGCTTATGCGTAATTTTAGGTTTTATCCCAAATGATCTTTACACTATCACGCAAAAAAAGATATCCAAAGTCGACTATTTTAGGACTTATCCAAGTAAGAACACACGGAATAAACCACGAAAATGAAGATCAAACCAAGGATAATCTTACGCGTAATTTTAGGGTTTGAATACGCGTAGGATTACTCGTAATTTTGATTTTGCCCAAAGTTGTTTCTAAACCAGTTTGTGTGTGATGAAATAGCTTCAATAACACCAAAATAACACAAAAGTGTGAAACTTGATGATCAAAACACTCAAAAATGCAGGTATGCGTAGAATGACACCCAATCAAAAACTAGTTCAAAACAATGATCCACGATAAAGTTTGAAACTTTTTGCCAGAAACAAGTATTTTAACACCTTAAAACGTTGAAAGTACAAGAATCTTGGATTAAAAAGTGTAAAAACAAGTTTTTAAGAGAGCCAAAGAATGCGTATCTTTACGCTGTAAGACCCAAAACCAAAAACTTCAAAACAAACGAGTACACCCAACTATTTGGCATTGATACCACTCATAGGTCACAAGGTTTACAACACAAGCTTATAGAAAGATAGAGAGGCTATTGAACAAGATTCCAAACACACACACACGATAATATGGAACTGCGGTAGGCGTATAGAGGTGAGTGAAAGAGAATAACTTGAACAACCAACCTTCAAATGAAGGTTTACAGGGGGTATTTATAGGAGGGAAGCTAGGGCAACACTCCTAGTTCCCTTCCTTTTCTTATTGGTTAGCCTAGGCTTATGGGCCATCTACATAAGCCTAAGGCTAATAACAAACATAAAGGCCATAATAAGCTAACTATTACATATGAGTAATTAACACTTGAATAAGGTTTAGGAGTGATTCCAACAATGATTCATGTGAAGTTCATCATGTTTCTACATCAGATGGAGTGGATGCATTCATGTTTCTTTGAGAAAGAATACCCACTAAAGTCGGAACTCTCAATCGTGATGTTATGTACAACAATAAGAGTTCATATGAAGATAATGAGAAGGTCAGCATTGTTACTAAGGTTCAAGATCCAATGTTCAAGAGCTATTCGAGAAATAAGGAAAAAGTGAAGTGTTTGAAAGAATTCCCAAATCATTACTGAAGATGAGATTGAAGAAACTTAATTGCAAGAGAAATAATAAGTTTAGGGGAGGATTGTTGGGAATAAAGCTAACTAGCAATTACCACGATCGGAAGCTATGGAAGACAGCTAAAGATTACACTAGAGTGGAAACTCATTACCACCGCAGTACATTATACCTAACGCTATTAGGGATAATTGTATCCGCCAGTATTGATAAGTATAGAAAAAGATCTTTATACTATATTGTTAGGATTATACTTATCTTGTAAAGGACTTCTTGTGCTATAAAAGGAGATCCTAGGTCATTGTTTAGAGTAATGAAATACTCACTTTATATTATTCATATAAGCTTCAAGGTGTAACCTCTAGTGATAAGAAAGATCACTGTATTATTTCTTAATAATATTGAGCTTTGTGTTAACCTGCTCACTTACATTACCTGTCTCATACAAATCCGTCCAAAGCTAAGTATTACTAAGTATATTCATGCGCTTATTAATATAATTCAAAATATCACTAACACAAGGTGTGTGTTTAGATCCATCATAGGGGAACAATAAAATTTTTTACCCGTGCATTGCATATTTGTATCAAGGATATATATGCAATTATTCACCTTTGTAACATCTTCGAAATTAAATTGGCGAAAAAATTATGCATACAAATTATTGGTAATAATTACAAGAAGACAAACTGATTTCGTAATGTACATAAATTAAATACATCTACACTACATTTGCACTGGTTCGGATTGCACTCTAATTAAAATAAAAATAATTACTCTCACATGCTGAGCATTATCTTTAACATTATAAATTGTTTACGTCTTCCAAAACCATCGTTAAAGAAGCGGCAGAACTCAAATAAGCTCTTGTTTCACTTGTTAACAACCTGCTTCTAGTTATAAATTAGTGCGTCAAAATTAAAGTACTTTTATGCATCAACAACTCCCATCAGAAGTGGGTGGACACAAGCCTTGATGCGGTAGCCGTGTAGAAAATGATGGACATATTTCATGTTCATCAGAATCCTTATGGGTCCTTTGAACTTTTTTGTTAACCTTTGATAAAACATCAAACATTTTATGGTTGTTGAAGATATTGATGTGTAGAGATATGAACCATTGAAATGACATGGTAATAGAGCAAATCTGGTTGTATAACTTATTTGAAACTGAATCAAAACATATTTTAGAAAATTCACAATGTGTACTTTTAAAGACTAACTTATAATTTAATGTTTTTTAGGAGAATGAAGCCTATCCCTGTCAAATGTCCTAGCGTTCTATTGTAGCATTCATAATTGATTCACATGATGTCGCAGTGTAAAAACCGTTGAGTGAGAACGAGCTGTTTTGATAAGGTTTTAAAATGTACCTTTTTGAGGGGTTGTCTAAGCCCTTATTTGATAACTTTTGTATCCGTTATTATTTAATATCGTTCCTTTTCACTTTTTAGGTCTCTTGAAGGCAAATTGGTGAATGACACTTATTTGACCTAAAAGGCGGATATCTGGCAAGAAAATGGCCAAAGTCAAGAATCGAGACACTCAAGTCTGTGAAATACAAGGGACGGCGTGCCGTGTTATCTATGGACGCCGTCGCATCACTTTATGTGACGCGTTCGATAGCGCAAATTATGCTTTCGTAACGGTGTCGCTTTAAAAGAGTAGGTCGTCGCAACTCGCATCGCCTAGATTTGATCTGCCGACGCGCCCGAATAAGTGGGGACGACGTCACAAGCATAAGGTGACGCCGTCAAAGACTAACGTGGCCAAGGCGAAACCCTAATGATAGGCACCGACCTCACAATTCATAAGAAAGTGACGCCGTCGCAATTGTAATCTTATATATAGAATCCAATTTTTAGTTTTGAGTGTGTAGTCTTTGGAGTAAAAACCTAAACCGAACCAAGGCTTTCTTGTACAGTATTTTAGGGTTCTAAACCCTATCTTACATCAAGATAAGTGTTTTACTTCATTAATTCAATTATGTCTTCATATTATGTGTGTATGCTTGCATGTTCTCCATGTCCCAGCTAATTTACTTGTGAGTTTGTTTAGGGAATATGAAACTTAATTATTGAATATTGATTGGTTGTCTCTTATCTTAATTGTTAATGATCTAGTAATGCGATAGGTCATTAGTTGTGTAGTTAATGCTTGATTAATCTTTATAGAACCTTAGACTATATAAGCCTAGAGTAGTTGTAGGCTAAACCATCCAAAGAGTACCTTAGAGTTGAGCCTCTACAATTCCTAGAGATTTTGTAGATCGAGACCCTGGTAGTTTCAAAGAGTTAGGGATAAACGCATACCCTACGACTTTAGACACACAACGATTAAGAATAAGGACGTGACAATTCAACCATCAATAGGAGATACTTATGAGTAATAAAACCTAAATAAACACATCTTTAAACCATCATACGAGCACACAATAATTAGACATAGACTACATACACCTTAGATTAGATAAGTATACAACTAGAGTAATGGGTAAAAATACCAACCCCCAAATCCAAACCCCGAGATTCGTACCTTTCCTTTTCTTAAAAATATAAAAAGATAAAAAATAATCTTCCTCAACCCCAACCTTAGCGTAGGTAACTCTTCACTAGCATTCCCATTCTAGAGAACGATATCAATACCCGTGGCTTACCTAATACTACACTACAAACGATTAGGTTCATCACTTAGGGTGTTATAAAACTTGCTCGAAGAAAAGGGAAGTTCCTTTGACCCATGCTAGATATAAGTTATCAAGTTTTTTGCAAGGGGAATAGAATAATAGCTAGTTAGTAGCCTCGTTTAGGTTTCTTTGCTTGATTCCTATCAAGTGAATTTTTCTCATTTTTAGATTTCTCGTAGTCTATCCCCCTTCTTCGTGACCTTTGTTCGTAACCCCATCACTTTTCATCATGGAAGGTGATAACCAACCACCATTCATCAACCTACCACCAAATGACCGCCAGAGCCCGTGACTTTTGGAGAATCACCGAGACTGGGCAAGCCACCTAGGCTATAGGAACACCATTGAGCTTCGACCAACCCCAAACTACGGCCTGCGATCCGACACCATCCGGTTAAGCAAAACGGATGTGCATTCCATGGACTTCGTTCAAGATCCTAATCGACATCTTAAGGATTTCCTTAAAATTGTTGATTCCATCGACCTCGATGCTACTACTAGGGAGACCACGCGTGCCTCTTCCACTCTCTATACGGGACCAAGCTAGTAATTGGCTTGAGCGACTTCCCACTGGCTCCATCTCAAGTTGGGATGATCTCACCTCTCGCTTCCTTGCTCAATTTTTCCTACCGGGGAGAACCACTAAGCTTAGGAATGACATCTTGATGTTCCAACAACGCCAAGTGTGAATCTCTCTACGGGGCATGGACTCGATTCAAGGACTTACTTCGCATAAAGTCCTCATCACGCATTGATCTTTGGCTTCAAATTCAAATCTTCTATGATCATGTCAACTTCCCCACCAAGCGATCCATTGACCAAGCGTTTCTGGAAAACTTAGTGATCTCATCATGGCGGAAGAATCGGTGGGTATAATAGAGGACCTTGCTCTCATGACAACGAAGATGGAATGACCCCGTGAGTTGCCCAAAACCGTTGAGGCAATCTCCTCTTGCCTTCCTTGACTCACAATCTTCCCAATCGTAGGATGCTCTAGCTTGAAGATCAAGTAAAATTCTAATGAGCCCTAACAAAATCCTAAGTCTTCACAATTGCAAACAAAGTTTCTTCCTCACGTGAGCAATTTAGTGAACCTCATAACACTCATGCTTGCACAAGATTCCCAGAACATGCTTGCGTTGACTACGCCCCTCGTGTATTAATGGAACGGAGGAAGATTCCCTACAACACCTAGGGACCTAGGAATTTCAATGATGTAGAAGCATGGAAGAGCAAGTCGACTTCATTGGGGACAAACCAAAGAATTCACTTCCAATGATTTCTCATGGCCCCCATCTCATGGCCTATCCAACAAAACATTGAAGGGATGTTGCAACACCTAGTCGCATCCCAAGAAGCTCAAATTGCTAAGCTCTCGGACCGTTTTAACCAACAACAAGCCGATACTAAAGGAAGATAGATAACCTCTTGAAAGCCATGACTAATAATGATAGTGAAGTTGTTAATTCTATCTCAACTCCCGAACCTTCCGCTGTAGAGATTAAGGACCCAAGTAAGTTAGCTAAGCATGTTCAATTCGTCAATACCATCGCCTTAGTGAAATCTAATAGAGCAAATGACAAAGCGAACCATGAGATGATACTTGAGGTTAAGAAAACACTCAATGAAACAACCGAGGAAGTAAATGAAGTAGACAATGACTATTTCAATAAGTTTCCTCACTCAGGAAGAAGAACTATCTCGCCACCCTCACTTAGTCGTGACCTCCGTCACATGTATGTTAGGAGAAGCCCTAGGATCAAGTTTGGGAACCCTTGGAATCTTAACATACCATGTTGCATAGGACACCTTTTCGCGGAAAAGGCCTACATTGATCGCAAGTCCCCAATCAATATAATGACTAGCACCTACTACAATTGGGTAATGAAGAAGCCTATCCCAACTAGGCAAGACCCGGATAATCCTAGGGATAGTTGCAATTTTCTTGGTAGAGTTAAGGGATTGCCCGGCCCATGTAGGTAGTTTCATGTTTCCTCTGATTACATAGTGGTAAATGATATTAGTACAGCCATAGATCCTAGCTTGTCCCACGTTATTCTAGGAAAACCTTTCATAGAAAACACCGGGATGACTTATGATCCTCATTAGAACAAGTCGCGATTCAAGGATGAGACCGATGATGTAGCTACCAAATTCGTTTAAGATTGAGAAGTTTTCATCACCTCCAATGATGAAAAGGAACTTAAACTATCGGCTACTATAGGAATGAGGAAGATAAGGAGTATGGTAGATTATGTTATGGCCAAGATTCTAGGTCAAGGATTGCTTGAACTTAGGACGAAATATAGGACCAATTGGGGAGAGACCTCTTAGAAAGGCACTATAGGCACTCTTTACAACATGGAACCCCAATGGAGACCGAGGCCGGGTGAAGGAAGGTGAGCAATGAAGTCACGTAGGAGAACGACTACCAGTCTAGCTACAAGACTCATAAATAAAGAAAGCGCTTCAGGGAGGCAACCCATGCTTAATTTTTTGCTTGTTTGTGTCGTATATCTTTTATTGATTGTTTATTCTCATTTTTAAATTTGTAAAAATGTTTTATTTTGTTTTTAACCTCGTCTTAATTACATATAAAGGTATTTTACATAAAGGATAAGTGTAGAGAGTTACACACGTTAAAAAGAGGTGTAAACATGAGAATTTCAGTTAATTAAAAGATATATATGTGTGTTTGTTTGAGTCAAATGCTTGTATCGAGTCAAATGGATGTTTTCCTTCCGATTCTATGTAAATCTTCGAATTTTTCCAAAACCCTTTAAAATGTCCCTGGCCTGCATGTAACCCTGGCCTAAGTTAGGAAAAGTTAAAACTGCATTACTTTTTCTCTTTTTACTTTACCCATGTTTTTATTTTCGGTCAAAATTTTAAACATCCATTCAATAAGCATTATATCCTAGTTTAATAAGTCTTATATATATTATTACCATTTTAAATATCGCGGAAGGTTTAAGTTTGTTTTCTTCAAGTGTGCAAGTTTAATTTACTAAGAAGAAGATACATAAGATTGGAAGGGAGCTTTTCCGCATACATTCTTCTTAGAAAAGATTTAACCACCACTTTACACGGATCCTACCGAGCTAATCAGGGGAGTATTAGTTTCTTTCGTTTTAATACCTTCCATATCATAACTTGTACTACCGGGGAACATTGGGGACAATGTTCAGGTTTTAAGTGTAGGGAGGGAAAATAAAACGGGAACTTTGA
>OU343224.1:47071300-47111085 GCA_910596185.1 Chrysanthemum makinoi
ATCGACCTCTTCCAAAACGACGTCACTTCTCTCAACCGGCGTGAGTAAAGGGGAAGGGTCGGAAATTAAAGGCTCAGAAACGGGAGTGGGATTGCCACTCGGAGGAGTATAATCGTCATCAGAATCAGAATCATAATAATAAGTAGTTGGACGATGTTGGATCACTTTTGCGGCTTCTTCAGCTAATGATTCACGGTAGGTCTTCTGAGGTGGATCTTCTTTTCCGTGGGAAAGTTTTTCAAGAAGACTCTTAAGATCAATCATGATCTCTTGAACTTTTTGATTAAATTCTGCAGAACATGGAGAAGGTGGTGGTTGAACTTCTTGGTATTGTGGAGGTGGGTTATAAGGATAATCATAATTGTTACAAGGAACTTGCTCGTAAACAATCGGATTCTGCATCTGACAATCAGAATTAACGTGCAGACCTCCACAATACTCACAACAGTACGATTGTTGTGACGAATACGGGTAAGGTTCAGAACCAAAGGTTGAGTTGTTAACTTGAACTTGACATTGAAAACCTTGGTGAGGACCACCACAATACTCACAAGAGTATGATTCCGGCTCATGGTACAAAGGTTGGTTAGGAAAATAGGTTATCTCATAGTTAGGATTGTGGTGAAACTCGGTTCCAGATTTTCCATTGCTACAACCGGGACAATTCCCACCATATTCGGGTCCGCTGCACCATATACACACGAGCTGATAAATTGAAGAATTATCCGGATAAGAATTAGCTATTTCCACCATTTCCGTGAGAGGCTCTGATTCTTGAACGGGATTCATCTCGGGCTCAGAAACATATTCCATTTCCCCCACCGGAGAGGGAGTAGGAATCGAAGGTTCTCCAATTAGAGCACTCTTTTGTTCTAGCCGTGCATAAAGACGAGCGAGATCTGGATTTGGATTGATAAAATTCTGGCATACATCACAAAATCCATTCCGACAATTATTTCCGCACCAATCACATATACATTTCAAACATCGAAATTGTGTCTCTTCCATACGGCTTTGGCAATGAAAACAATGACGATAATTGATTGTTTCCATGAGAATTGAACATATAGAGGGTTAAGGAGAAAGAAATATCGAATCAGAGGATACAAGAAGAATATTTTTGGGTTTTTAAGAAAATTTTGAAAACACAATCTTTTTGTAACCTTCACGTCAATCGGTGCTCGGTAGCTCTCAAAAGTACGCGCAGCGGAGCGGGAACGAAGAGTGGATCGTTCTTCAGTCTGCAATTTAATGTCAAGACTTTCCTTATACCCCGTGTATAGGTTGTACCTTCAAGGTGAGCCGACGTAACAATTAACGTTCGGGTTTCTTTTGTTGGTTTTTAAATTTTTATGGTTTTTCAAAAAGATATATATACAAAAACGACGGTAACTTCACTCGGGGAAGGATCTTCAAATGCACGCGATTCGAGACGGAATACGAAAACTCGCTACAAGCCCTCCCCGGCAGCGGCGCCAAAAATTTGATTCTGTGCCAGAAACACGTCAAGCTTACTCACACAAGCTAGCCACTTGTGAATGACTAACCGTAAGAAACTTAAAACGGTTCGGACACTGACCAATAATAGATGAGAAGTGTAGTATACGGGTAACTCAAACGTGTTAGGTTTGAGCACCGAGATCGTTCCGAACGAGGGTTGAATGGAATTTCCAACTCACGTCTCGATTATCGGGATTTGAATAAGAGAAGGGGATAAAATGATATTTCCTAAACTACGGGATAAGGAAATCATATAGGATAAAAATCTAGGGGAAAACCTAAGAACTATGGCAAACTACGCAATTCTACGCTAAAATGCAAATACGGGATTAAAACGAAACGCGAATAAAATGCAATTACGTTTAATCTAAATCCTAAAAATAACCTAAAATTACTTTTACTCTAGAAATGATATTTGAAAACTATTTATGAATTAAAACTAATTTTTAGGAATTTTCTTGAATTTTTTAGAATTAAAAACTAATTTTTAACTTTAAAAATAAAACTAATTATCTAAAAATTATGAAAAAGAGAGAGAAAAATATGGAATTACTTTTCAAAAATCTAAAATATCATGAGAGACTTTTCAAAACTATTTTTTTATTTTTCAGATTAATTTTCTATTTTCTATGAATTTAATACTATTTAAATCTAATTTAAATTGTGAAAAATACCAAATAAAAGGGGAAAAATAAGGAAAAATATTTTTATTGCTTTTTATATTTATCTTAAACTGAGAAAATTGAAAAGTTATTTTTTGGAACTTTTTCTTAATTATTTGCAATAAAGGCTAATTAAAAATGATTAAAAACTGTTTTTAAATAAGAAAAATACTAAACAGTGACCAAAATTAATGAAAAATTCAGGAAAATTCTAAAATTAATATCTTAATCTGTGAAAAATAAGAAATCAACAGCTTATGAGTGAAATATAAAAGCTGTAGCACAACTGATATTCAAATAAGCTAGGGAAAATAAGCAAACAAGTAAAATAAGCTACCAATCAGATACTCAAGCTAGATTATGCTAAAATAAGCTAAGTGCAACTGATTACAACTAATTCTAACAAGCACAGGCCCTAACTATAGATCTATGCAAACTGCCTTCTTAGCAAAACAGTGAAAGAAGCTTACTGTTTAAGCTTGTACACAAGCTTATTCAAAGAGCTTGTGTATAAACCACTAATGCAGTCTTAAAGAACACCTGGCCAGCTACAATTAAGCCAAGTTACGGGTCCTAACTCTTTGAAATGAATCAAATGCAACAGCTGCAAGTTTGCCTGATTCACACTCAGTTTTGCTGAGTGTGAACAGGGGAGACACATCTGATTTGAACAGCTTATTTGAAGAGCTAAAAGACTTGATAAGTTTTGACAAAAAGCAGTTTTCAATTGTAGACCAGTTGAATTTGCAAACCCCAAAATTTCACACACTTAAACTTAATAATGAAGCAGTGATTGATTCAACAAGTTTGGTGAAAAACCATTTTGACAGTTTTGACTTAATGAAGAACAGATATGAAACTTTGACCAAACTCAGATTTGATCCAAATTAATGAACTGATTATGATAATATTAACCTAATGATGATGACAATAAGCTAGATCTACTTGTTTTAAACCTATATGTAACTTATTAACTACTGATTTTAACAGTTTCAAAGACTAGATCAGTTACAAGATGATTTTGACTATTTGAGTATAACTGCTATAACAAAGACCTAGAGTGACTATCAAATACCTACATAAACTTGTATCAAACACTCAAAACTGATTAGCTAATCTCTATCACAGATCTATCAGCTAATCCAAACACTGTTATACTACTGATTTATGAACTAAAAACAGATTAAGACTAAATGATACTAAACTGATATTAAACACAGATCAATTAATACAAATTATCACTAAACTATCAGATGCAAACAACAGATTCAGTGAACACAATGTAGATAACAGATTTGAGAACTTACAACTTTCCTAGCCACTATGGCTTGCATCAATGAAACAATGAACCTCTAACCTAATAAAACCCCTATCCTACTTCAATTCTAGCATCTGCATCATCCCAATCCAGATCCAACACCAGCAGATCAGAACAGTTATGCAGCAACCACAGTTGGATTTTTGTTAACTGAATTTTTTTGTGATATGAATGTGAAACAAGAATAAGCTTCACAATAAGCTATATTAAGCTTATATGAACCTATCAAAACAGTAGATCAGTATGGATCACTCCACAAAACAGATCTAATATGATTTTTTATTTTTCAATGATTTTATTTGATTTTTTTGTATTTTTGAGTTTTTGAAGAGTTTAGCTAAAAACAGTATTATACTAATGAAATAAGCATAAAACAAAGATAATAAGTAGATTTAAGACATAGAAAACTTAAACAAAAACTTGAAATTGAAATTCTAATTTTATTAATATGAGAAATTTTGAGTACAAAATAGAATTACAAGTAAACTTAAAACATGAAATCTACTACTGATTAACTACTACAACTAGAGAGAAGAAAAAAATGAAAGATAATAAGAGATGAGATATATTGTGAATGAAATAGGGTCCTATTAATAACTAAGCTCAAGGTCTTGGGAAGCTTCTCGAATTCCTTATTTGTGCTTCTTCTAAGCTCGTTTTCACCATTGGATCAAATCCCACGCATCCCACACTGATATCATCCCTTGGATCACTAGCAATGACCTGTTTCCACCAATGGGAGAGTAGCACGTAGCCTTTAGCACATGGATGGGTGACTTGGAAACGCCCATGTGTCAGAGGTGTCAGGGAAAAGTACTATCTTGCCCTTAATTGCTGTAATTAAGCTTAATTTGACACGGGGTAATTCTAGGGTTCATCTTCTGGGTAAAAGGGGGTAAATGGGCGCGGGAGTGGTTTTTGGGATTTTTTTTTATTATATTTCAATTAAATTGACCGGTTTTGTGGGTTGTTGACCGGGTATAAAACCGGGTTTAAGGCTAGTAACGGGTAAGAGTATTGGGCGGGTGTAGATTGGTTTTAGTTTGGGCTTGGAACCGGGTAAGGTGTTTGGGCCAGGCAAGGATATATTGGATTAGGACTAGATAAATATACATTTAAGCTTTCAAGGACCAATTGTGTGCAAACTGAAACTTCAAGGTCCATACATGAAAATCTGAAAATCTCTTTCAAGGGCTCTTCTTGTCATTCTTAAATATTCCAAGGGTGAAATTTGCAACATTCGAATCTTCAGGGGCCATTTTTGACAAATACTCAAAGTCCAGGGACTGATCTTGACATTTCTTCAAACTTGATTAAAACTTCAAAAATCATCCTCAGAGAATAAAATCTTCCAAAATGCACAATCCCGACCTTCCGGCTCAGCTCAAACTCTCTTGATCTCTCGTGCTCAGATTTACGTCTGATTTGGTTCCTTTTTGTGTGTTTTTCACATATCCGTACCTGCACAAGCACAAACTCAAGAAAACCACAAATATTAGCAATAAACGGCTCTTTCTTGGTTATTTTGGGTCTATTTTGATAATGAAAAGGTATGTGTTTTAGCACATACCATTGCTCATCTACATCAGACGCATAGTCATCAAAGAACGTGTAGAAGATCTCCAGCTTGCAGTTGAATCTTATCAGACCCGTGTCAACTTCACTCCACCGCAGCTTGATCTTCCCGACATCAACCAGCTCTCACAATATACACTCATCAGCAAACCATTCGGAGTTGTTTACCGCAGTGAACTACAAAGAAATTGCTTAATGGCGTGTAGAGATCTTCACAAGTTTGGGGATCAGACTTTGAAGATGGTTAGGGACGGATTGGCTTATCGGTTGAAGGATATACATCAAAAGATTGGGTCTCCTAAACGATGGAATTCTCAGGATCAAAGGGATGTGAAGAGGATCATCACGATGATTGATGAACGGTTGTATCGAAGGGATCAGTTCAGAAGATTGGAAAGCTTTGTTGGTGGTCGACCCAGGATTAACATCACCGGCTTTCAACGCCCGGTTCACACTCCTGGCAACATCACTGGACTACCTGGTACCCCTTGAACTACTTCTTTCATTATAACATTGGATGTGTGATTTATATGTCAATGGCTTGTGCACACATAACAGTGTACAACCCGTTCTTGTCAAGAAAGGACCCTGTGGTACGCTTCAGTGCCACAATCCTATAAAAGGAGCGAAAGCTTCTTATTTTTGAGTAAAACCTATCAAACCTTTCACTTTTCAAGGTTTTGCTCAAAAGAACAAGTACTTCCCCTTATGATTTACAAAACCTCAACCGTTTATATCTCCAACATTTTTCAAACGACACGTTAGGATCACGGAGCAGAAAACACAACACAGCGTGAAGTGACCATGCGGATAGAATACATCGTCCCTGATTTTTCACAAGTCCCCAAACTAAGCGTAAAACCGAAATCATTGTTAAATATGACTCTAGATGCTAACACTACCCATGGAAGTTACTTGTGTAAATACCTTTTGTTCACATTTTCCTATTTTCCTCTAGATTTTTTTATTTTTGTGAGAAATGAATTTCTTCAAATTCTCGTTTCGATAAGAATTATTCCGATAAAGATACAAAGCTAAGTCGACAATTAGTTATCCGTCTTCTCTCAAGAACCATTGTCCCAAAAATGAGGTTCACATCAAGGAATTTTTATTCACTTATACTTTTGATTTTTTCATCATTTTTCAACATCAATTTTTTTTTTTTTTTTTTTTTTTTTTTTTTTTTTTTTTTATACTTTTACTTATAAGAGCCATGAACTACGGAGCTTCACGGGGTAATTCCAAGACTATAGGCTTCATGAAATGAGGCTCCCGGCTGGCTAGGCTAAGACCTCACTCAATCCCGGCTAAAGATCCAAGGGTCCGATCTCGACACCGCAGCTCACAACTTTACTTATTACATTTCACATATCACTTATTACTGATTACTCACTTATTTATTACGGATCCTTGATGTGTACCCAATTTTTAAAACAAAGATTCTTTTAAGAAGATAAAGAACTAACTATCGCCAAAAACTCAACATCTCTAATTATTTAGACATATAAGGGGGTGAAACAATTTTGTGGGAACAAAAAGCCATAAGTACCTTCGATGGGCTCTAAAGAGAACCAACTACTCCACGTTTAGCATCTAAACTCCTAAGTAACTCTATCATTTCTCGATCTCTGCAAATTTAAAATCCCAAATAATGAGATCCGCAGATGCTTAGCCGATAATTTTTAGATTATCTATGGTTAAGGGAACAAGCTAGGGCTCAACACGCCCGGTCAAGTCAGAATTCTATTCCTACTCTCACCAGCGGAAAGTCAATCAAGGTGTCAAAACATATATTAACTTAGCAAATGCTTCGTCTAATGAAATAAAGTTATGCATATTTAAAATCACTCAGGGAAACTTGCAAAATTTTGGCCTTGTGAGCTAGAATTCGCATTTTATAGCTTCTTGTCTAAGAGACTAGCAAACTTTTCAATCAAAAAGACTTAACAAAAGCTTGAAATTTTTTTAAATTTTGCTCATTTTTGCACAATTTTTCATTTTCTAAGGAAAAACGGGGTTACGAGAGAAACACAACAGAAATAAGCAAGTGCGGTCAAATCAAATCGAAGATTACCCTACCCCAGACGAGAACGAAACATTGTCCTCAATGTTTAAAACAAGGGTATCACGAAAATCTAAAAGCCATTTATTAAGTATGCTAAAAGATAAACGTTAGTCGATAAGATTAAGGATATCGGATTTCCATCAGCAACGATCATGAAACTCGAGTAGAGAAAATGACAAACTTCGAGCACGAGAGTCTTCATATCGGGAACATCCTACACACAACATCACAAACAACCAAACACGAGAAATCGAAGAGGCAGACCCCTTCGCGTCACTTATTAGAAAATAGAAAGAAGATAGATGGATAAGCATGGGGTGCCTCCCACGAAGCGCTACTGTTTTTGGTTACCGAGTCGCTAGCTTGACTCGATCCCCGAATTCAGTTGTCCTTAGGGAAAGTTTGTGGTAGAGATACCAGGGTCAAAAACGGTGTCCTCATTCCCGAAAGAATGAGACTGGGTGGGTTGGGTGGAGAAGAAAATGGGTGGATAAGACATATGATGTAAGAAGGATCCATCATCCGGTGGTTTTGCAAGAGGACGAAGGGATGACGGATCAAAGTGAGAAAACTCCAAGAAAGACGGGAGCTCATGGTAAAAGATAAGAGGTTTAGGCTCACAAATGAAGGCATCCATCCGAGGATCCTTTTCTCCAGAAATGATTTTAACAAAAGGCTCATCAATGCATATCCCGGGTTTAAAGATTTTATCTTCACATGCGGGCTCAACGGGATAAAGGATGGTCGACTCAACAGAGAAAGGGGAGTCAATAAAACCATCAAGAACAACCATATCCCCCTCGGGATCATTCATAACAACATCCTCAATACCCGGTGGTATCAAGTCATCAAGAGCAAGAAATGAGTCGGCTTCCTCAATGATTGGCTCATTTGTCGGAGTATCGGAAATCTCGTTCAAAACTTTACTCATATCAACATCGAAGTAGAATCGCTCAAGAATCGGAGGATAAACATCATCAATAGTGGGACTGCCACTACAAATCGGAAAGTCTCAAGCTCGGGAGAGAAATCACTATCTTTAGCGGAGATAGGAGGCGAACTCGAATTATCGTTTAAGGCTTCAATCTTTGAAATGAGAAGATTAACATTCAACAATGTTTGACGTAATGCTTCATCCTCGATCTGAATATTATCTAGCTCAATCTCTTCCTCTTCTGGCTCAAAATCATTTTCTTCTTCTATATGGACGGGCTCAGAAGGTAAATCGTCGACGAAATCGATGTCTCTATAAGAATCATCATCGGAATCGGAGAACATCTCATCATGATCGTTAGAAATATCAAGAGAAGGCTCATCACAAATAACAACCCCAGACTCTCTTTAACTATTCAACGTAAAAGCTGACAATGTAACTCTTTAACTATTCAACGTAACCGTGTCTCGCGGGGAATTGTCTATCTTGAGTCGATCAATTCAAAAGTGCGCGCTCTTTCCTCACTGTGCAGATTTCTGTCAAAACTCTTAAGCACATGTTGAGGGGGAGTATTTATGCTAAAAGATAAAACTCTCACAGTGGTACAAAATGTTTTTCATTCATAAACACTACGAGAGATTTTCTTGAAAATGGTTTTATGGCAATGGAGTTATAAGGAGATTAAGGTTAGGAATAACCGTCCTATGATCCGCTAGAGCCGGAGGGATCTACCCAAGGACACTACCAATAGTTAGAACTAGAAGTCCTTAGGTATGATTGTAAAAAGGAGAAAATGAGAATCGGAGAAAGAAGGAGTTGAAGAATTAAAAAGAAATGCAAAGAAAAGGGTGAAAAGAAATAGCCCTCCAAATTATTCAACCTAGGGCAGACACCGGGTTCAATTCATATGCTACTGGTTGTCACTTGATGACGCCGATATTGAAGATTAAAAGTCGTCATGGACCCAGTGACGCATGCACTAAACCTTCTTAGCCACTCAAGTTTCTCTCAACAAAAGCTTGTTTCATTCTCACAGGGAACCCTACGTAAACTATCGGCTTTCTCTTAGAGATTGCTGGAATTGAAGAAGGAGACCCTCTCCCTAGTCTCCGCTCAGGAAAACCAAAACACACTATTGAGTCTAGAGCCACGAGATTCATCAAAAGATCTCTTAGGTACACTTGACATTTCATCACTTGGTGTTCAACAATAAGAACATCAGTGGTACGTTATCGAGTCCTTCACAAATCTTAGCAATCTGTCGAGAACATTTATGAGAGGTTCAAAATTGTGATCCTCAGTGATTGAATGGAAACTCCTTCCAGGGTCAACATCAAACAGCCCTGACAGCAGGTCACTTCGGTAACTCCCCGTGGATTACGCTTAGTGTGTCTCAAACGGTCTACAGTTGTGAGGTGATGCTTCGGTGTACCTCAGCGACTCATCTGAACCGTAGATGTACTTCGATACATCGCGTTATCTCACTTGTGGGACTCCGGTTCAGGAACGGCCTTTGTGAGAATTAGAGTTGTGTTTTCACACTATGCTGTTAACACTCTCGAAGTTCGAACTTAAAAGTGCCGGAATCCGCTTATTACTAACGTGTCTTATGTTTACTTCTTATGGAAGCTCTGGAGCGGACTGATCGTGCAGAATCTTCACATGCTCATGCCAACATTATCACTAATGGAAGTTCTAACTAAATGCAACACAAAAGTTAGATTGATTCTTCGTCAACCAAAGAATCTACAAAGTTAAAGACTTAAAGAACTTCATCAGTACTGAAATCCAACGTCAAAGAGCGTGTGAGCATGTTGAAGAATGACGTGGAGACACTGGAGCAGCGAAGCAGACCTGAGGCAGACTTGATGCAGACAACAACAACATACTATCACTACCATCACAGAGAACAATGATCAAAGAACAAAGATTAAGATGACGTCAAAGCAGAACTGTTTAAAGAAAACAAGTTCTCTACACTGGGGAGATTGTTCAAAATCAAGGCAATTCTTCTCACAAGAAAAAAGAATGTCAGAAGACGTCAAAGCTACTATTACATAAGCACTTTCACCGTTCGTATTCATCACCAACACTTGAGGGTTAGATTGTTGGAATCAATCCTAAACCTTAATTCAAGTGTTAGTAATTTATATGTAATAGTTAGCTTAATATGGCCTTTATGTTAGTTATTAGCCTTAGGCTTATGTAGAAGGCCCATAAGCCTAGGCCTAGCCCAATAAGGAAGAGGATGGGAACTAGGAGTGTTGCCCTAGCTTCCCTCCTATAAATACCTCATGTAAACCCTCACTTGAGGGTTGGTTGTTCAATTCATTCTCTTTCACTATAGCCGCGCATAACCTTTCTTTATGATCATACGCATAGTGTTTGGTTTGTGACTTGTTCATCCGATCTTTCTCTCTATCTCTTTCTATTGTGCTTGTGTTGTAAAACTAGTGACCTAACAAGATCACCACTTATTTTGTACAAACAGACTTGATAGATGAAATATCGTTTGAAAATATTTAGTTTGAAAGCACTCTCCCCCTCAATCCATGACCGTAGTCATTGATTGAGTGACTTATATTTTAAAATGAAGTCCGGTTGATTTCTAAAATTTAAGTCCAATTTATTTTCAAGATAATATTTTTCCATTTTCAAAAACAATAATTTTAAAATTGTCTAGAAATGGTATCATCACTACTTATCCTACACAAAGATACGTTAGGTGGTTGAGCTGCTTTTGTTGTTGTTGCTGTAGGGCAGGAAGAAAACCATTTGCAAATGCAGTGAGACCTCTTAAGTTGCATCTATCGTGCCAACTCTCCATGGAGATCCAATTAAGCTCCGTTTCTTCTTTTGTCGACCTAAGAAATAGTTACCCTTTCCTTTCGGCATCCAATCATCATCAATTGTGGGATCCGGATCGGGAACATTCTTATAACCATCTTATCTGCATACGTTAGTCAACACAAACAGATATATGGTGGTCGACATCAGCCAAACAACAATCGACTAATACAAGTCAATCCAACATATCAATCAGATCATGTAAAGCATGGGAATAATGTGTTTATCAAACTATAATCATCTAATCCTAATAATCTTATTCTAGATTCCTAGTCCTTCAACATAGGCAAATATCTTTTTCAGTTAAGCATGTAGGATAATTATATAAGCCCGTTAGAAGATATAAATTTGAAAAACATTCTCCCCCTCAATCAATGACTCATTTCATAAGAGGTTTTAAATAAGCTGAAGTCATTGATTGGGGTTTGCAAATTTATGAAAACTTGATTATGATTGATTTTCAAGCAACTCATTTACCACCATTTTGTTAAAACAAATATTTTTCTGAAGAATTCTAGAAGGAAAAATATTTGAGTAGGAACAGCAGTCCTTCGACATACTTTCCTCATTATGTTTTAGGATAAGTGCACGAAATATTTGAAAATTGGTTTAGCGCAGCACTTTCCTTTCTTGAAGAATGGGTTGCTATCGGAAATAATAGCAAGCCATGGTTTAAGCACGGGTTACAGTCTAAAGTAACTGCAAGCCATATTAAGAGACATGTTTTGAAAAGAAATATTTACACCTCCTGCTCGAACTTCATCTATGGTCCCGTGCCATTATTGAATGACATTTCTAAGATCGTAGATGTTATCGATACCAGAAAACATGTCTTGAGAGAACAATATTTTTGGTATTTTTTAAATTTTCTGATTTTTATGGGTTTTTGTTGGTTTTATGATTTTATATTTTCTTTTTGTTGGTTTTCTATTTTTGTATTTTGGTTTTTGATAAAAATTTATAGATAGAGTATATGATATAGTTTAAGAAGATGAAGATACGAGTACCAAGATAAGGATATCGAGCAGCCCCGTTGTAGAAGATAGAAGACATCATCTGAAAGTGAGACTTTGGTAGCTTCCACCCAAACCGAAAATCCTTATGTTGAACAGATTCGAAGCTCTATTTCAAGCTTGCCTTAGCCAGGTGCACACAGAAGCACACCATTATCATCGATCTTGCTGCTCCTTTTAAGAATGATCTTTGTGATTCTCCGTTCGAGGTTATATCATCCAATAGAACAACAACGTATCATCCCACACATAAAACAATCTTCTCATATTTCTTTTCTACTGACGTCTGAAGCGATCCATACCAACAGGTGCCAAGTAGTTGAATTGATGCAGCCAGTCTCTTTAGAATAAAGCTCAAGAACCCGAATACACATATACCCGAAGACAGAGAACCTTATAACATCGAAGTAGCAGATTAAGTCCGATTGCCAAAGAATAACCCCGATGTATACTTTTTTCTCCCCTAAAGAAAGTGTATGAAGCTCAAGAGCCAGAAGTACCCGAATGCCTAAAGAGAGAATAACCGATAACATTGAAGTAGCAGGCCGAATCACTGATTATCTCTGCGGATGTCAACTCCGGAATAAGTGATTATATCTCTGAATCACTGATTAAGCTCTCAAGTGAAACAGCTGAGCGTCCCCAATGTACACAATCTCTCTCCCCTGATGATTGCGATAACATCGAAATCATCACACACTTGTGTACCTCTTTTATCTTCAGAAACTAACTCTTCCATCTCTTCCCCCACATAGTTGGAATAAGAACACTAAACGCCATGAGTCAAACCTTGAGTTTCTCTGCGGTAATGACATTTGTCTTCCCGGGATATCTTCAATCACTTAGAAGTATTAAGTTCATCAAGTTTACTCGCGTTTAGATGCGTGTCTCCTTCCCCCTTGCTGGTTTTGATACTTCAGAATCAGCAAAACATTATAAGCCCAAATACTTGAAATCTTTTGAGAAGAACACTTTTAATCTTTGTGAGAATCAACTTGCTGAAGAATGTGAGCAAGTCTAATTGGGGATTAAATTTGGCTTTACACTCTCCCCCAATTAGTGCTCTCCCCTAAACCGACAATCTTTATGATGAATGCTTGAATTAAGAAGAAGTCTTTAGATCGTTAAATGCAACTCGTCTTTAGTCTTCTAACATGTACCAGAAAATGTAGAACCGACTGTAGACTCGACCTTCTTCAAGATTGTCCAATTAGGGAATAGAAAGTCAACATCTTCAACTCACCAAATGCATTCCCGTTAACTTACAATTAGCAAATCCCCTTAACTCAAATCCCTCCCAATCAAACAAGAACAGAAAGATGTTCATTAAGGAAATCAGCCCCGCACCTGGAAGCACTTTGTCATTAATCAAATCAGCCCGTGTGAAGATGTTAACCAACGGCTCTTAGAAGCAAACTCCATGTGAAAATGACCCGATAAGAAGAAGCTCGGTTCTTACATGAGTTTGGAGCCGTTTGACCATTTGTTCGCAGATATCAATCAACCATGCAGTAAATTCACACTTCTTCTCCCCCTCAAGAATTGCATACGGAGTTGCCATTCTTGATTGAATAAGTGAAAATCATCCAAATGTATTATATTCACACTTCTCCCCCTCAAAGGTAGCACATGATGTCGCCATCGTCATTTTAATTGAGCAAGTGGAATAAGAAAACAATCAACGGTAGTCCGGTTCACTTGATGTTTGAAAGCGCATGGAAAAAGCATGAAGCATGTTGATGAGAATGGTCATTAATAAGAAGATTTCTCTTCTTCAGAAGATAAAGCGCACTGAAACGTACACTCTTCTTTTCTTTAGGGTACGAGGCTTGAACTGTTGTGTTCAAACGTCATAATCTCTCTCTTTTCAGCATCTCTTGGCAAAACTTGTAATCAACCCCATTATCAATCAGTAGGCTCTTTGTAGTGACAGCTGATGGAGAAAACCCAATATGATGAATTTGACCCTGAAGTAAAACAACCCAAACTCGTGACTTAAACTTGCACATATGTAACAAAGAGCGGTGCCGAGAATTCATGCCCATTAGAATCTCTAAGTACTCTATACTCTTCAACCAACCAACCATCAAGTATTAGACGTACATCACCTCTTGAAAATCCACAATTTAATGTGACACTGAGCACTACAACGTAACTCCTTAAAGTGATAGTTATTTTGTGGTGGTAAGAGACCAATTCCCCCAAGTGGTATAAGAAAAGGAAAAGTCACCCAACAATAACTAGATTTCCAAGTCTTCGTTTTGATAATAAGCTCGAACAAGGATCATGAAGAATCTTCATCCAACCATCCCCGATACCTTCAGATACTAAGTACACTTGCCCGTGATATTTCACTTCAACCTCAAATAAATAATAGTGAACTAACGCCGTTGTCACATCTTCTGGTTAAAAAGCTCAAATCTAGCCTCCTTTGATGTTTTAAATGAACTATGATAACGGTTTTCATCCCGACCATGGTTAAAAGCACATAACCCTGTAAAACCATGAAATAATCAAACTGCCATGAAGAAAATCTAAACAAACACCCAATTCATGAAGTACACCCTTTTATCCCTTCTTCGAAACAGAAACCGTAGCACCAGCATCAGATGAGATACAGAAATACACTTTCCCTTTCTCCATGATGAATCTATAATCACGGGATTTTACAATTCTATGGTTTAAACAGAGAAATAGTTTCTTTCCCGGGATTTTACAAAACCAAGAATAAACCGAGAGATAGATTCGGAGATGCACTTTACATTTACCAGGATGCTTCCATTGTCACGGGATTTTACAAGTCTACGAATTAAACCGAGAAATAGTTTCTTTCGGGGGATTTTACTAAATCAAGACTAAACCGTAAACAATGTCAGCTTGAACGTGCAATGACAACTTTGGTTTTGGTGAATTACTGTTTTAGGGAAACATGCAGCGGTTCATCAACGGTTCATTCACCATCTTCAACACTAACATCAACAATTCATTACTCATATGTAGACAACTTCACAAACCATACTAAGTCAAGTAGTATAAACTACTTCCCCTGGAGGTTAATCGTAAGACATCAAAGTATACGTTCTTCGAAAGCATCATTGATGTGTACGATCATTTGCACGGAAAGTTCTTGTCTTAAGCAAACATCATGAAAAGTCATGACTGACTTTTTTTTTTTTTTTTTTGCATAAACTGAAAATGAGACTTAAAACTGTAATTGATGTTTACAAAAGCTTTATTGTACACAAAAAACTTGAAATACAAAGCTTGAAAGCTAAAACATACACTGGAATTTAAAATTAAGCTAAAACGACATAAACTAAAAAATTACACACTAGATATGTTTCCACATTGCCTCTTATCTTCTTTATAGAGATCTTTTTGACTTGGTGTCGACCTCTGAGACTTTCCCACTTGACTTCAGCCCTTGAATTCATCAATTTCATCAGAATCATACACATGGCATTTTTGGCGGCAAAAGGTCTTTGAGCAGGTTTTTGCATTTAATGTAATTTGGTGGATGTGGAGGTGGAAGGGGGTGGTTATACAAGTGGTGTAATGAGGTGGAAGTAACAGGTGGTGGTAAAAACCACCTGGTTTTGGGATTGCAGGCGTGGAAGAGGGAGATGAACAGTAGTTCTAGTTTTGGCGGGTTTGACCAAATTTGACCGAATTGATATTAATAAAGGGAGGTCAAAATGGAGGGGTCAAGTGGATAATGACAGGGGGTCAAAGGGTTTTGGACTGGATTAATAACAAAGAAAGGGTCCGTTTGGTTTGTTATTATCATAAGGACCAATTTTGCAATTTCTGCAAACTTCAAGGACTGAAACTGTAATTTTTCCAAAGTTATCACAAGGACCAAACTTGACAAACTTTAATAGTATAAGGACCATATTTGATTATTTTACATTTTTAAATATCCAAGGACTATTTTTTGACACTTTTGTAAAGTTGAGGGACCTTTTCTGCCATTTGACCAAAGATTCATTCAAGGACCATTTTTGACAACTTAGAATATTTCAGGGACCTTGAATGATAAAACTCCATATTTTTGGATTCCAGGGACTAGATTTGACAACTTTTGAAACTTGGGGGACTAAAACTGCCAATTATGCAAACTTGATACGTTTTTCATCTGATTTTGATATTTTTGCATTTAAAACACATAAAACACTTATTTGTGATATTTTCATCATTTTGATGCATTTCTGAGTGTTTTCAGATGTTTTTGCAGTTTAAACGGTATAAAAATGATGAGTATTTAGACACTCATCAACTGACGTTGAAGATTCTTGAAAGAACTTCCCTAGACTGTGAAGTATCATGGCATTGAATATTCTATGGGAATTGCTGATCACATCTCATCCATTCAACACTTTGGTAAGCACATCATCCACGTATTTAGTCGGCAATTGCAGTGACCACAGAAGAAGTAAATCCGATATACTAAGCTTGAACATGAAGTAGAATTCCCCAGATTTGCTACTTAAGCTTGTACTAATCCTTATGAAAATGAAACGGTGTACACAATGTACAAAACCACTTGTCGTATCCTCATCTGCGTGAGACACGGAAGTGTTAGCTACATTGTGGGTTAAGTGAGAAAGAATCACAAAAGTAACTAAATAGCCAAGCCATTATCACATTCGATAAATGCACAAACTGTAACAATTCGCATTTGCAGGATTTCTATCCATACTCAAATTTTTACTATTCATCTCAAGAAATTACTATTCACTTTTTACTATTCACTTTCACTATTCATCCTGTAAAATTTCTATTTCACATTCTCGTAAGATGAATTATTTTAGTAATGACCTAAGAGTTCGACAATCGTTAGATCATTTTCACAAAAGTTATTAAGAAAACATCGTTTTAAAGTTTCATTTTGGTCGGAACACCATTTCAACATCCCGCGCATAACGAAAATCAACTCTGTCAATTTTCCTCACATCAGATAAATTTTTAGATCACTCATAATTAATTTGAGAATTTTTAAGATTTCATTTTAATGTTACCAAATAAACCCTGCGTTGTAAGAAACTAAACTTACGTTTTAAACAATTCTACTTACATCCAGACTTAACGATTTCTGCACTGTGTTTCTAATATGTTTTTGACACTTTTACATTTTTTGGAAAAGTCAAACATATTTCCCTCCTCCTTTGACCATAAAGAAATTAACCTTGTACGTTCTACATTTTTGCTTAAATCACGTAACTTTTAGACTTCACGTATAACTATAAAGTTATCCCGCGTATGACGAAAACCACATTTGACACCTCATATCACTTTTATTCTAATTTTATTCTAATATAAATAAATTCACAGTCATTTCCCTGAAATTTCGTTCTTTTCTGATAAACTGCGAATTACGCATTTTTGACCCGTATTTCCAGCTTTAAGAAGCGTTTTTGCACCCAATGAGACTTATCACCCATTTTATATTTTTAGATGGAGTATAATGATGAGTCTCATCATTCCTACAAGTTTCGTATTTTTACGATACCCGGTTTTACGTTTTATGGCCTAACAACTTACGATTGGCATTTAACGAAACCAAAACTCACTCCGTAACCAAGATAAGATCAAGACTTATCATCTAAGCCTTGTCACCAATTGTGACAGCCTCTAGGGGGGGAGTCATCATTTTGGTGGCAAAATCCTAACCATGCTTCCTTTAGATCATTACATGTGTCCTAACTTAACCATGGTTAATATTTAACCCAATATATGGTTAACCAAACTTACCCTCCTATAAATAGGAAGTGAAATACATCCTAAGAACCCTAAAATACTGAATTGGGTCGTTCATATCATAAATCCATCATATCTTCCATCATTTGATCTTTAAACTCCAAGTTTATGCAAAGAAGTTTCAAGTAGTAAGTTACTACATCAAATCTCTAGCAAGTTTAAGTGGTCTTCTTGAGTTTAGATCCACTCAAGTCACTTAGTACTTCATCACCAACTCTTCAAGATTGCAAGGGTTCCAAGGTGTGAAAGCTAGCTCAATCCAAGGTCGTAAGTGTTCAATCAAAGTCCGATCCTTACTAAGTTACTCCTTTCTTAAATGAAAGCCAAAAGTTGTAAGCAACTAATCACCACCATCATCTCATCTTTATTATTCCTTGAGTATTTCATGCTATATATATAGTTACTATGTTGATTCATGATGTACATATACTCAATCACATGTTTTAATTTACATATTGTCATAAAAGTAACAAACTAGTAAACTAGTCATATTCTACACATTTGAGACCATTAAAATCAGTAACATATGAACTTTCTAACTTAAATACTATGGTAGACAAGATAAAAAGGTAAACATAGCAACTTGAATCACCCGAAACGGACAAACGAGTCAAAAGTTATAGTCAAAAGAAGTTAGCAAAACCAAAACGCCGAAACTGCCAAATTGCTTGCTGTTAAGGGTCTGGTCGTGCTAAAAGTGGTACTTCTGGTCCGAATCATCAAAAAGTTAAAACACGAAAGTTGTCCGGAACGACATTTTCCTTCACTTCCAAAGAAGCTTGGACCTTGAAAACGCTTAAACAAGCCATATTCTTTCAAAAACTGAAACTGCCTTATATGTAGTTTCAAGACTATACTTTTGTCACAACTAAAAGCGAAACCAAGTTATTTTCATAGGCAGTTACATATTAAATTAATAAAATTTCATTTAATCTTTGAAATAGTGTTTTCACAAGTAACGGAAAAATGACCATTTTACCTTTGCCGACGATTTTTACCAAAACTTCATTCTTGAACATATTAATAAGTTGTAATCACTAGTAAACAATGAGAACTTGTAAAAAATAGATATTTACTAAAAACATGATAAACTTTATGATATAACAATCTTCACTCAAAACATATGTTTTATCTATTAAGTACTACAATACTAGAGAGCTTCATGTGAGGGGTTTCATTTAGGTAAAACGTATCGACGAGTTGCTGGATTTACGATTTAAAGTGTCCTAGCTCCTCGAACGTTTACTACATGACCTCTGAATTATGATGGCCCGAACGGTAGTAAGATATCTATAAACTAAATACGTTTTCACAACTAGACCATTTCTATAAACGACATACACAAATACCATGTACTACATCATGATCAATATAGAGACATATATAGGATTGTTTTCTATTTCGCATCATTATTTCAAACCTAAGTCGCAACATCCTATTCTAGGTTGACTCGTAGAAGTTATCACGGCATATCCATAATTCTCATTATACATTTGATATCATTTACTCTGAGGTGAGTTCATAGCCCCACTTTCTATTATTTAATTGTTTTACAAACCCTTGGGGGAAATACATGCTTTATTTTAAATCGAACACATTGCTTTCAAACTGTATACTCATCTGATTGTTTTATTAGAACTAAGTTACTGCATTTGCCAAACGTAAGTCCCTTAATCATGAATCATTAATCACTAGTGAGAGTGGGCGCGAATATTGTGAATAGATCTATTGGGATTGACGAATCCCGTTTGTGTTGACAGGGTAGGTGAACAAACGCACTATATTTGAGTAACATTGGTAAAAACGGCAATTTTACCTGATAGGGCACGCACCGACATTTTCTCCAATTAAATCTGGAACACGTTAACGCCTTGATTGCATGATGCTTAGTCTAATAAAAACTGTTTCGTTTTCAAACCATTGGTGTGAGTCTATAGCTCACCCTACCAACATAATGTGTTCAACCATCAAACAAACTCTATGAATTTCACTCAACCTTTGTGTTGACAGTTTTAAGCATGTATTTCAGTTCCATAATGTCGGAAGGCGCACGGTAGAGCAAGGACTAGATCAAGAAGGCTATAAATATTTTATCATTCATAAAACATCAAAGACTTTATATTGATGCATTTTGTAAATAATGGAACCAACTAGGACCTATTTTGTAAACTCTGATATAATTATATAAATTGAATGATAAATCCTTTTTAAACGACTCCATTAGAGTTCGTTTTCTATTGTTATGACTGTTGTGCCATGAAGTAACACCCAGTTTGAATTACGCTGCATATCACGAAATTGGGGGGTGTTTCAGATTGGTATCAGAGCCACAGTTATTGAGAAACGGGTCTAATCGAGACTTAAACTATAACTACTTTTTCAAACAAAAATATTTTATAGCCTTCCGTTCTCCGTTCCTTCCATCCTCCAGACGATTATGTGACTTTTAGGTTTTTTTTAAGCTATACAAACATACTAGTATATTGATATATACACTCGACATATTTTCAATCATTTTAGCTAAATGATAGACTAAACATATATGTGTATGCCTGTTCTAAGGCATTACACAATCATATTTTCCTAATCTCCCAATCATGTATCTACTCGTGCATTTTAGGATTACGAAACTTTATCCAAGACATTGTAATTGATTACAATGGTCTTTCCTACTTCCCAGACATTGTGAGATACAATGGTCTCATTCATTTTTCAAGACACTGTGAGATACAGTGGTCTCTATTACACTCTCAGACACTATAAATCCTACGGTGGTCTCTATTACATTCTCAGACACTGTAAATCCTACAGTGGTCTCAATTACATCCCCAGACACTGTAAATGAAATGATTAACTCATTTATTCCTTAGACATTGTGAGGTACACAATGGTCTAATTTATTCCTTAGATATTGTGAGTTACACAATGATCTCTCCATCATATCTCAAGACATTGTGAGTTACACAATGGTCTAATTTACTTCACAGACATTGTAAGTTATACAAAGTCTCTAGGAATTATCCTATAAACCTTATATGATATTGTTTTACATGAAACCCGTCACAATCTATCAATTTCCCTAATGGAAGTACAAGAAATGGAATTTCTAAAAGATAAACTAACTGATCATCTACAAAAAGCTGAAGTTCAGCAACTTTCTCTACATTCATCAAAATTCTCTTTTGAAACCTTCATTGTTAAAGGTCCGTGATGCTAGCCAAGTATTGACTATTTTAGAATTACTTAAGATTTCCTTTCCACACGTATCTACCCATACTATCTTCTATGCAATGGAATGTGAAAACATAGGTTACAAGTCTTTTTTGGCCAGGACTTGCAACTGAATGGTTTGATATCGCCTTTGCTTAGTAGACAATTTCTCAAAAGCTATGGACATATCACAAGTATACCTAATTTAGGTATTTGGAAAATTTATCGAACCTCGGCTAAATATAGCCTAATCACCTATATTTAACCTAGGGATAGTGAAACATAGTCTGATTAACTATGTTCGACTTAAATTTTTCAAACACTGAGAATAGTTATACAAGGGTTATATTTCGGTTAATTTCCTACTTAAACTCGATAAACCACCAGAATTCAATAAAAAGATCTAGAGACACGATAGTGTCTTACCGCTCAGCAAAATCTTAACATCTTATTTTACCTAATTTCATTCTTGAAATTTTCATACATGAGATAATTCGAACTACTATCTTGGGATAGTCATCAAATCTTCTCGTCATTTCTTAGAAGTACTAGCCTGTTTAGGTTTCAAGGATCTCATTCCGCCATATTCCTTTAAAATTCACTTTTGATTTTAAAACAAACTTGACATCTCTACCTAAGAATAATGGTAAACATACACTACACTTTCCTAATCGTCAACATGTCACATCATTATCTGAACCCCATTGAAATTCAGTACGTAAAACTTCACTGTACCACGTTTCTTTCAAACACTAGTAGACATAAACACTATAGCCTTCATCCCGAAACCACCTAAGACATGATCAACTTTGGAAATGGTTTGGATAACCACTTGCCACTAGCAAGACTTTCCTACAACGACAGTTTTCACATCATTACAAACCATTTCACATCAACAATATCTTACACCTTTGATTAACAACAGTTACCCTAATAACTACAAAACTATTCCATTTTGAGGCACTAACCATTTGCTGAACTAAGGTGTTTAGAGATCACCCACGAAACAACTAAGAAAACCATACAAATACAAATTAGGCTTCATGCCGCACACTATAACCAGAAACAAAAGATACATAGATGTAGGGCTTTAAAACTTAACAAAACTCCATGTTAGAAATTAAGGTTTGTTGAAAGCCTCGATACAATAAGATATGATTCATTTTGAGAATTGGGAAAAGCCAAACTTGAGCTATATTGGACTCAATAAGATTTTAACAAAACCCTTTAGGTTATCAACTTAAGCCACATGGTACATAATACATTGTATGACCAGAAACTTAAGAACGCAAAGATTAGGATTCGACATATACACCCTTTAGACACTTCAACATCGGACAACGCACACTGAATTCCTGGACGGAATTCCCATTAAGGTGGTGAGACTGTAACAATTCGCATTTTCAGGATTTCTATCCATTCTCAAATTTTTACTATTCATATGAGAAATTACTATTCACTTTTACTATTCATCCCGTAAAATTTTTATTTCACATTCTCGTAAGATAAATTATTTTAGTAATGATCTGAGAGTTCGACAATCGTTAGATAATTTTCGAAAAACTTATTAAGAAAACATCGTTTTATAGTTTCATTTTGGTCGGATTACCATTTCAACATCCCGCGCATAACGAAAATGAACTCTGTCAATTTTCCTCACATCAAATAAATTTTTAGATCACTCATAATTAATTTGAGAATTTTTAAGATTTCATTTTAATGTTACCAAATAAACCCTGCCCCGAACGAAACTAAACTTACGTTTTAAACAATTCTACTTACATCCAGACTTAATGATTTCTGCACTGTGTTTCTAATATGTTTTTGACACTTTTACATTTTTTGGAAAAGTCAAACATATTTCCTCCTTTGACCATAAAGAAATTAACCTTGTACGTTCTACATTTTTGCTTAAATAGCGTAACTTTTAGACTTCACGTATAACTATAAAGTTATCCCACGTATGAAAAAAACCACATTTTGACACCTCATATCACTTTTATACTAATTTTAGTCTACTCTAAATAAATTCACGGTCGTTTCCCTGAAATTTCGTTCTTTTCTGATAAACTGCGAATTACGCATTTTTGACCCGTATTTCCAGCTTTAAGCAGCGTTTTTGCACCCAATGAGAATTATCACCCATTTTATATTTTTAGATGGAGTATAATGATGAGTCTCATCATTCCTACAAGTTTCGTATTTTTACGATACCCGGTTTTACGTTTTATGGCTTAACAACTTACGGTTGGCATTTAACGGAACCAAAACTCACTCCGTAACCAAGATAAGATCAAGACTTATCATCTAAGCCTTGTCACCAATTGTGACAGCCTCTAGGGGGGGGGAGTCATCATTTTGGTGGAAAAATCCTAACCATGCTTCCTTTAGATCATTACATGTGTCCTAACTTAACCATGGTTAATATTTAACCTAATATATGGTTAACCAAAACTACCCTCCTATAAATAGGAAGTGAAATACACCCTAAGAACCCTTAAATACTGAATTGGGTCGTTCATATCATAAATCCATCATATCTTCCATCATTTGATCTTTAAACTCCAAGTTTATGCAAAGAAGTTTCAAGTAGTAAGTTACTACATCAAATCTCTAGCAAGTTTGAGTGATCTTCTTGAGTTTAGATCCACTCAAGTCACTTAGTACTTCATCACCAACTCTTCAAGATTGCAAGGGTTCCAAGGTGTGAAAGCTAGCTCAATCCAAGGTGGTAAGTGTTCAATCAAAGTCTGATCCTTACTAAGTTACTCATTTCTTAAGTGAAAGCCAAAGGTTGTAAGCAACTAATCACCACCATCATCTCATCTTTATTATTCATAACCTTGACTATTTCATGCTATATATATAGTTACTATGTTGATTCATGATGTACATATACTCAATCACATGTTTTAATTTACATATTGTCATAAAAGTAACAAACTAGTAAACTAGTCATATTCTACACAATTGAGACCATTAAAATCAGTAACATATGGACTTTCTAACTTACATAATATGGTATACAAGATAAAAAGGTAAACATAGAAACTTGAATCACCCGAAACAGACAAACGAGTCAAAAGAAGTTAGCAAAACCAAAACGCCGAAACTACCAAATAGCTTGTTGTTAAGGGTCTGGTCGTGCTAAAAGTGGTACTTCTGGTCCGAATCATCAAAAAGTTAAAACACGAAAGTTGTCCGGAACGACGTTTTCCTTCAATATTGAAGAAGCTCGGACCTTGAAAACGCTTAAACAGGCCATATTCTTTCAAAAACTTAAACTGCCTTATATGTAGTTTCAAGACTATACTTTTGTCACAACTAAAAGCGAAACCAAGTTATTTTCATAGCTAGTTACATATTAACTTAACAAAATTTCATTTAATCTTTGAAATAGTGTTTTTACAAGTAACGGAAAAATGACCATTTTACCTTCGCCGACGATTTTTACCAAAACTTCATTCTTGAACATATTAATAAGTTGTAATCACTAGTAAACAATGAGAACTTGTAAAAACTAGATATTTACTAAAAACATGATAAACTTTATGATATAATGTAGGACCTTAAATCTATCAACCTTACCACAAACCCAACACGTATATCACGTTAACACTAACACAAACACAAACATAAACTATGCGTGAATAAGAAAGAAACAAAGATGAGGAAGATGGTGACTTGAAGTTATGAAACTCGTGTATGTGAAGAAAGATGGAAACAAGAGAGATGTTTATTTCAAAGGAAAAACACACACACAAAACACACTCAAGCACACACCTCAAATGACTCATTTGAGGTGTATTTATATACTATACTAGATGCCCTAATGGGCTTTCCTTGGGCTTGGATTGGGTTGGATTGGACAATAACTTATACAAGGCTAGCTTAACACAACTTTTAGCCATTTAGCTTAGCCCAATCCAAGAGCCCGTTGACTATTCTAGCACGATATCTAACACACGTTACAAAGTTCCTAAATGTGAATGACCATCACTTCTAATAAAAATAATACGGCTAACAATCTCCCCCTAAGGGGTGGTCATTCAAATGATGCTCCACTTGATTACGTCTTTACTTTTCTCGAGCTTGAACTTTGTGTGTAGATATAGAATAGTCTTAATTCATTGTTCCTTCATGCTTTGTGATCAGATAATATGGTATTCTGCCGTTGTCAACTTCGTTGGTTAGGTGTCTCCTCGCCTTTCTCAACCATGCTCACACTTATATTTGTCTTTTGGTTACCAATGATGTAGTTCTCGAGTCTTTAGACTTTGTAGATTCTTTTACATTGACGAAGAATCATCTTTAACTTTGAGTAGCCAATGATTTTGATGAGAACTTTCATGTGTTGTTGGTGTGACCATGTGGAGAGTCTGCACGATCAATCCGCTCCGGAGCTTCCATAAGAAGAAAACATAAAAACAGGTTAGTAATAAGCGGATTCCGGTACTTACAAGTTTGAATTTCGAGGGTGTTAACAGCATAGTGTGAAAACACATCTCTAGTTCTTACAAAGGTCGTTCCTGAACTGGAGTCCCACAAGTGAGATAACACGATATACCGAAGTACACCTACATTTCAGATGAGTCGCTGAGGTACACCGAAGCATCACCTCACGACTGTAGACCGTTTGAGACACACTAAGCGTAATCCACGGGGAGTTACCGAAGTGACCTGCTGTCAGGGCTGCTTGATGTTGACCTTGGCAGGAGTTTCCATTCAATCATTGAAGATCACAGATGTGAAACTTCTCATAAATGTTCTGGCAGATTGCTAAGATCTGCGTAGGACTCTAGAATATATCACTTGTGTCCTTATAGATGAACAACAAGCGATGTCATGTCAAGTGTTCCTATGAGATCTTTTGATGAATCTCGTGGCTCTAGACTCAATTAGTGCATTTTGGTTTTCCTGAGCGGAGACTAGGGAGAGGGTCTCCTTCTTCAATATCAACGATCTCTAAGAGAAAGTCGATAGATTATGTAGGGTTCCCAGTGAGAATGAAACAAATCCTTTTAAGAGGAATTGAGTGGCTAGAAGGTTTAGAGCAGTACGTTACTGGGTCCATGACGTCTTTGTCTTCAATACCAGCGTCAACTTATTGACAACCAGTAGCAGATGAATTGAACCCGGTTTCTGCCCTAAGGTTGAATATGGAGGGCTATTTCTTTTCACCCTTTCTATTACATTTCTTTTTAATTCTTCAACCCCTTCTTTCTCCTTTCTCACATTACTCCTTTTTTCAATCATTCCTAAGGACTTCTAATACTAACTATTTGTGATGTCCTTGGGTAGATCCCTCCGGATCTGGCGGATCATAGGACGTTTATTCCTAAACTTAGACACCTTATAACTCCATGACTGTCCTATTGTTGCCATAAAACCTTTTCTTTGAAAATCTCACAGAGTGTTTATGATTGAAAACATGTTTGGAACACTCTGAGAGTTTTACACTTTCAGAAACACTCCCCCTTCACATGTGCTTGTGAGTTTTAACAAAAATCTGCACATCGAGGGTAGAGTTTGCACTTTTTGAATTGATCGGCTCATGATAGACAATTCCCCACGAGACACGGTTACGTTGCCTAGTTAAAGAGTTCCATTGTCCGTTTTTAGGTGAAAACTAGCTCTAATAACTAACTTGAAGTTGTAAACACTCCTTGAGAAGGAGGTTAGACCCATGAAGGTGCATATCTATCAAAAGTTTCTCGAGATGGTACATATATGACTTTGATTCCGTCAATTCATTGGTTTCGTCTGAGTCGAGCTCATTTTGAGATTCAAACAACGATCATTAAACATTTTTGATCACATTTTAATCACGTCTCCTCCCCCTCAAAAATAGCATATACGTGATATTTTTGATATAAACGGATTAAACAACATTTTAGAATCTTTTGGGAGACAAACGGATTTGATTTAAGCATGAATTTGGTACTTTTTGTTTTATACTCCCCCTTTAATAAAGCATAATCAATTAAAGGGTTTTAGAGGGAGTTATCTTGAGCACAAAATATTTTGAAAGATTTTGAAAAATCTTTTTGAACAATCTTGAAAAGGTGCTCAAGATGATGATGATTTCTCACCATTTTTAAATGTAGTGCACTGAAGCGTACACTTGATTTTTTCTATAAAAGCACGAGTTTTGATTTGAAAAATAATCAAAAGTCATCATTTTAGTCCGGGTTTCGTACTGAAGTATACGAAAGCCATAGTTTAAGAAGTTTTGAGAAACGACATGTTTTGAAAAACATTAAAGAACTCTCGCTCAAGTATCTGTACATACCCGTATCATTGTTGAATGACATTTCTAGAAAGGTACAGAATATCGATTATACGAGAGACATGTCGTGAGAAGAATATTTTTGGATTTTTGATTTTATATAGTTTTTGAATTTTTTGAAAGTTTTATATTTTTATATTTTGCTTTTGTTGGTTTTATAAATTTTGTATTTTGTTTTTCAAAAATATTTACAGCGAAACTTTTTGGAAAAAATCATTGTCAAGAAGATTCGAGAAGACTTTCTAACTTCTCAGGGGTTAGGCTTCGCATTCCAATTCGTCGAACTAAATAGTCAAACATTTCTATTGGAAGGGCTTTAGTTAATAGATCGGCGAGTTGGTAATCAGTCTTCACGAAGAATAATTCAACAGTACCATTTTCGACGTACTCTTTGATGAAGTGATAGCAGACACGGATGTGCTTAGTCTTTGAGTGATGAACAGGATTGCATGATATGGCTATGGCACTTTTCGAGTCACAATACATAGGTATTTTATCGAAAGTAAAGCCATAATCTGTGAGTTGTGTTCTCATCCATAGAACTTGAGCACAACACGCAGATAGAGACACATACTCAGCTTCAGCGGTTGAAAGTGCAGTGCAATCTTGTTTCTTTGAAGACCAGCTTACTAACTTTTCACCCAAAAATTGTGCTCCTCCAGATGTACTTTTTGCTGTAACTTGATCACCTGCGTGGTCCGCATCTAAAAAGGCAATTAGATCAAATCCGGATTCCTTCGGATACCAAAGACCCTTGTGAATGGATGTCTTCAGGTACCGAAAGATCCTTTTAACCTCTTTGAGGTGCAGTTCGGTAGGCTTTGCCTGAAACCGTGCTAATAAGCAAACAGCAAAATGAATATCGGGTCGACTAGCAGTAAGGTACATGAGAGAACCAATCATGCTCCGATATTTCTTCGGATCAATAGGTTTCCCAAACAAATCGGCTCCAATTTTTGGTGAAGTTACCATTGGTGTGCCAACAGAGTCACAATTATCCATACCATGATTTTTCAAAATCTCACTTGTATATTTAGCTTGATTTATAAAAATTCCACGAGGGGACTGATGTATTTGTAATCCAAGAAAGAATTTTAGTTTCCCCATCATGGACATTTCAAATTTGCTTTTCATGAGATTTTCAAAATGTTTTGACAGATTCGGATTAGTGGACCCAAAAATGATGTCGTCCACGTAAATCTGAACAATCAAAATGTCATTTTTGCATTTTTGTGTAAACAAGGTAGGATCGACCGTTCCTTTGGTGAAATTGTTTAGGATAAGGAAAGAGGACAGTTCGTCATACCACGCTCGCGGAGCTTGTTTCAAACCGTAGATTGCCTTTTTGAGTTTGTAGACGTAGTCTGGATGTTCCATGTCTATGAAGCCTTCTGGCTGACTCACGTATACTTCTTCTTTCAGAGTTCCATTCAAGAACGCGGTCTTAATGTCCATCTGATAAACCGTGATGTTTTTGTGAGTGGCATAGGCTAAGAATATCCTGACTGCTTCAAGTCTAGCTACCGGCGCGAATGCCTCTTCAAAGTCTATCCCTTCTTCTTGTCTGTATCCTTTGGCCACAAGACGAGCTTTGTTGCGAATTACAGTCATCTCTTCATCCCTTTTGTTCTTCCATAACCATTTGAGATCAATGACACGAATGTCAATTGGTCTTGGAACCATTTCCCAAGAGTCATGTAGACGGTATTGGAGAAGTTCCTCCTGCATCGCTTCTATCCATGCGGGTTCTGCCATTGCCTCGCGAATGTTTTTCGGTTCAATATTGCTAATTGAGCAAAGTTAAATGCACAAGTCGCAATCGGTGGCAAGTTGGCGTCTCGTCTGAATTGGCCTTGACGGTTCACCAATAATTTGTTCAAGGGGATGGTCTTTTGTCCACTTCAGTGTAGAAGGATACCGTAGATTATACGAGTGCGAGTTAGATGGTTCTCGTAAGCTTGAAGATGATTCAGCTGATTCCGTAGCAAACGGGTTTTTAAATAGGTCTTCATCTAACGTTGCATCGTTCTGGTTTTGAGTAGGTTCTTCTTGAGATGATATGTTTTGGTTTTTCTCATCAACTGCTGGTGTAACTGTTTCTAGAATTGGAGTTGCTGGAGTAGATGTAGATGATGCTGATGGAGTTGGTGCATTGGTTTCGACCGTTGTAGATGCATCTTCTATGGTGGTGGTTGTGGATGATGTTGAGCGGGTGCAGCGGAATGATGGTTTGATACATTTGTCGATGTTCCACCAAAATATTCATCGAACATTAACTCAAAGAAATTCTCCCATTCTTTTTCATGAGGTTTGTCAGCAATAGTTGATGGATCTCTGTGATGTACGAGTCCTGAACTGATGTGTCCAGAAGTCTGCGGGTTTAGTGCGGGTTCTAGAGCGAGTCTCTCAGAAGCCATATGTGAAAGTTCATCAAATTTCACATTCATCGTCTCCATGATCCTTCTAGTTCTTCTGTTATACATCCTGAATGCCCTCGAGTTATCTGAATATCCAATGAAGATTCCAATATCACCTTTAGCTTTTGTTCGTCGGATAGCACAAAGCGCCAAACACGTGAAAGTAAGAGATATCAGGTTTTCTGTTGTTCACAAGCTCATACGGGGTTTTATTGAATCTAGGATGTATTAGGGATCGGTTCTGAGTGAAACAAGCAGTGGCAACAGCATCAGCCCATAGAAATAACGGTGTACTAGAATAGAATAGCATTGTGCGAGCAACTTCCACAAGAGTTCTATTTCTTCTTTCAACTACCCCATTCTGCTATGGAGTTCTAACAACTGATGTCTGGTGTGTGATTCCAACATCTTCAAAATAAGTTCTTAATTCATGATTAGTGAATTCAGTGCCGTTTTCTGTTCTTACAACCCTTACAGGAGTTTGAAGAAGTACTTGAATACGTTTCAGAAAGGTGATGATGATGCCTGGTGCTTCGTCTTTTTATCTCAGAAACTTAACCCATGTATATCTCGAATAATCATCGACGATAACAAGAATATACCTTTTCCCATTAATGCTTTCAACTCTCATTGGGCCACATAAGTCCATGTGCAACATATGTAACTTTGCTTCTGAACTAGGTACGGATTTGGGTTTATATGATGCTCTTTTGATTTTTCCTAGTTTGCATGATGGACATAAGTGATCCTTGGTGTATTTGAACTTTGGAAGTCCGTTGATGATGTTGTCTTTGGCAAGATTGTTGATGGTGTCGAAATTGAGATGAGATAACCTTCTATGCCACAACCAGGACTGTGTTCCAGATGCTCGTGTCATAAGACATATTGGTGATGAAGAGGCCATTTGATTGATGTCGATAGCATACAAGTTTGTATCACGATTCCCAGTTAAGAGATCAATGCCATCCAAGTTTCTAACGAAGCAAGCATTTTTCCTAAAAAGCAACCTCTAAATCTGCATCACAGAATTGCCCGACTGAAAACAAATTGTGTCCCAACCCTTCGACATAGTAAACCCGAGTGATCAAATAATTTCCAAAAGGTAGATCTCCATAACCCATGATAGCTGCTACATGATCATTTCCGAAATGAACGGTTCCCATGAATTTCCAGACGAAGTTGATCAGCATCTTCAGATTCCCGGTTATGTGCTTGGAGCAACCCGAGTCGACGATCCAAAGACATATTTCGATAATCTGCCAATAACAGAAGAAGAAGGTTTTGGAAACCGTTTTGATTTTGGTTCCTTTGGGTTAGAGGTAAAATCCTGATCACACTCAAAGAAGTTCTCTACTGGGAAAGTAGGCTCATTACTCATTCTACCATTCTGGAGTGTGAAAGTTCTACCCGTAGGTTTCCAAATGTCATCCCTATAGTAAAGACTATGCTTCTTATCAGTAGTGTAAAACCTAAGTCTTGCAACTAGTCTTCTTATGGGTTTAGCATAAGTTCTTCTAGGAACGTTCTTCTGAATAGGGTTAACAATCTCATTCTTAGAAACACAATCATCATGAACATTAGTTAAAGATTTCTTGTAAGTTAAACAAACAGATTCAACAGATTCATTAAACTTAGCAGAGTTTAAAGGTTCATTACATTCAGATGAAATGTCTTTCTTATTACAAAGCGGTAAATTCCTAGGGTGTTCTTCTACTTTCTTCTCATTATTCAAGCGACTACTCTTGGAGGCATGCGAGACTCTATTGTTCCTTGTATTGCTCTTAGGCTTTAGTCTGCTGCTCCTAGAGGTGCTTCCTAGTCCTGTAGAAGGTAAGGCACACTCATTAGGATTCACATTTTTATCTAAAGAAGTGGTTTCAGCTGTCTTAGTCTCTTTAGAGTGCTTTTCTAAACTTATGTCGTTTGTTCCATATGGTTTAGATGTGGAGGCAGACGCATTAGTGGTACTCATCTTAAAAAGGCCAGGTGCTAAAACTTTTGGTTTCTCTATAACCGCTTTTCCTTTTTCAACATTTTGTATAGGCAAGGCAGGTGGAGTGACTGGTTTTGATAAATCATTTTTCTCATTGACTTTTGGAGGAGGCATAGAAACAGACATTTTTGGTTTGAAAACCGGTTTGGGAACATTTGCTTTCTCCTCAGTCAATGGTTTGGTAATCTTAGTATCCACTAACTTTCCTTTTTGACTTTCCAGCTGAGCCCTCAAAAGATCATTTTTAGCTTTCTTGTCATTGTAGGTACGCTCATACGACAATTTGTCATACTTGCATTCCTCAGTTTTTCGATCAAGTTGTTTAAAATATGAGACATTTTCTTTTTCAAGTTTTTCAAGGGCTTTTTCATATTTTGAAACAATTGCGGAGGTTTTAGACTGGAGTCTTTCATGATCTTCAATAGAATATGTTTGCAAAATAATGGACATAATATCAGTAGTCAGAACATCTTCGACGAGAGAGTCATTTGAAGTTTCCAAAACTTTGATTTGTTCAACACAGTCGTTAGCTTGCTTTACCAGGGATTTATGGTCCTTGACAAAGTCAGCTGTTTCTTTCAAAAAGGGTTGTTCAAAATGAATTACCCTAGAGTTGATGTTATTCAGCTGAGGGGCAATTTGAGTTACAAAAAACTTTCTCTATTCAATATCAAAACTAGAGAACCAGTTATTAGGTGTAATAGTGGCTTTAGTTTTAACAGTGTCTTGAAGATCTGCAATTCGAGTTTTCACATTTTCTAAAATACTTCTCGCATCACTTGTGTTAAAAGGATTGTTTGAAGACATTTGTTCGATGTTCGAAAGGGATTTTGAGACAACGATTGGTTTTGAAACTGGTTTTGAAACTGGTGTTGACTCTTTGTTTGAAACACTTGGTGTGATGGAGAACTTTGACTTTTCTTTTTAATTAACAAAAGTAATTCCAGAAAGTTTGTTCCATTTATTATAATCAATAGGTTTGATTTCCGGACCTTTTTGTTTCATTCTTTCTCTACTCTCCTTAGATAGTTCTAACGTTTCAAGAGAATCAAGAACAATAATGGGTTCATGTAATGCATTTCCATTGTTTAACACATTATGTGGTTTCTGAGCTTTCTTGAGGAACGAAGAAGGGTCGTTACCAAGTGCCATTTTATGATTAGTATGAAAACGCGGATTTACTTGTTTAGAAAGCATCTTGTTTGTTTTATCTGAATGACCCGTTGTAAGAAGCAAATTGTCCAAAGATTTGATTTTTTCGTTTTTATCAAGAATTTCATCAAGAAGAGAATCTTCTCGTTTTGAAAAATCAGTTATCAACTTCTTCTTCTCTTTTTCAAGATCAGAAAATATTGCTTTTTGTTTTGAAAGTTGGTCATTTAGATCAGAAATTTCCTTGTTTAAAGATTTAATTTTCAAGTGCAAACTCACATCAAGTGTGTCATACTTGAGTTGTAATTCTTTTTCTCTTAAAACAGAATTTTGATAACCAATTTCTAGTTCTGATTCTTTGTTTTTATGAAATTCAAAGGCTTTTGCGTTCTCCTTGTAACTCTCAAGCTCAGCGGTCAATTTTGCATTTGCGGCTTTAACATCGCGATTGCCCTTTTTAACTTTCTCAATTTCAATGCCACAGTTGTTGATTAATGATTCAAAATAAGCACGTGTTTCCTCATCAGTCTCAGTATTTTGTGCCACACAGCCTCCACTAGGTTCCACATCTGAAGTTTCAGAGTTAGTATTGCTACAACTCGGATTGTCCAGGTATGTTTCATAAGTAGGTGCTGGCGTCACAGAATGATGTTCGTCATGAGTAAACACATCAAATATGAGATTGTCATAGCATGGATCAATGATTGGTACCTCAGATACTGCATTGGCGTCGTAGACAGGAGGTGCGTCAGAATCAGTGTCGTACTTAGTCTCCTGAAGATTTGCCATGAAGATACATTTTGCATTGATTTCCTCGAGGTCTTCCAAATCATCCAAAATGGCCATGAAGTCATGTTCCTCAGCACTCAATTGAAGTCCAACTTGTTCCTTTTGTACCAACATGATAGCTTTCTGAAGGTACACAAGATCTTTCTTTTTCGGCTTAGTAGGACAATTCCTTGCCATGTGACCCAATCCTTGACAGTTATAACACTTAACCTGATTACCTTGATTCACATTTCCATAATTCCCAACGACTAGAGCTACAACATTCCCATTCTGATTACCCACTGCTCTATTCCCAACATTCTGCCCATTCTGATTGCCAACATTCTGACCCAACTGATTACCCTGACCCGGAACCGCCTATTACCCATACGAAATCCAGTAGCATATCCCTGCTGATTCCCAATAACTCCAACCATTTGTCCTTGATTACACATATTCAAACCCGGTTGTGCAATTTGCCTGTTGCGAGTGTTTGATAAAATCCTTTGGTTGTTGTTAGTTGGTGTGGAATAGCGACTTCTGAATGCTTTACCCAAAAATGCAAATGCATTTGACAAAGCCTCTTCTTGTTCAATTTGAAGATTAGTGATTCCTTGTTCCTGGTATTGTTGATACTGTTGTTGTTGATTGACTTGTTGTTCTGGTGGATAGAATTGTTGTTGAGGAATAACAGCTTGTTGTTGTGGAATGTATTGCTGCAAGTTGTTGTTAGTGGAAGATGATGAAGCTTGTTGTTGTGTATTCACTGGAGTTTGAGTCTTTGCAATTAGTGCCAATGGATCATGATTCTTTGCCAATCTTTCTTTCCTGACTTCATTCACTTCAGCTTGGTTTTGTTTCAGAAAATCGTTGAGTTGATCAAAGTTCACCTGATGTAAGTCTTTTGTTTGGTTGACAATAGTAACATATCGTCCCCATTCTTCTGGTAGATTGTTCAAGAACTTGATGTTACTCACGATAGTTCTGGGTGTCAACTTGTTTCTGATCAGCTCATTCATTAAAGTGCAGAACCTTCCATAGTAGGATTCAATGGATTCTCCTGGAGTGGATGTAAACTTCTCCCATGTAGTTAACAACTTGTTCTCCGTGTCTTGTTGACCAATTTCAGTACCATGACAAAGTCGTCTAACACGTTCCCACATGTCGAAAGCAGTTTCACAACTGTCTACAGCAGGAAAGATGTCTCTTGGTAAACCCAGTTGGATAATATGAATTGCCATGTCATCTGAGTCGACTCGTTTCTGATCTGCTTCAGTGTAATCTGATTCTTTTTGAGTACGAACAGATGGTGGGACGGGAGGTGTTGCATCAGGATCTCCAGGGACATGGAATTGTCGAGGTATGAAGGGTCCATTCTGAATGGATTGAATCATCAATTTTCCATTAGGTTTAGACTTGATGTAACGAAGCATACGACTTGTCCATTGAAGATAACCACCTTTTTCCAACATAGGAGGACGGTTTTCGGCACCGGCTGCATGAATGTCTTGTTAAGTTACTATTGATGAAGGTATGATATGATAAAGTTGATGTAGGATCGATTCAACGATAAAGGATTTGTGATTGATGACAATAAAGCTTGGTTGTTGTAGTGAAAATTTGCTCTAAAAACTTAAAAACCTAAATAACTTCTATTCAGAGCGTTTTTAGGACTTGAAGGTTGACCCGAATGAACTTTAGTTAGTTCATTCGGTGTGCCAATTTCCTCTTTTTCACGGTCGTTTTGATGGGTAGAACGCTGAAAACGGAGTTACGGTTCAAAAGTTATAGCCGTTTGAAGTTTTGCTCAAAATCTTACTCGTAAACCAGTTCTTATGCGTAGAAATGAATGCTTATGCATAGGATTGCTTATGTGTAGGAGTCCTTATGCGTAAGAGCTTAGCTTAGGGATTCTTATGCGTAAACCTAAGGTTAAACGTAAGTCTTATGCGTAAACTTTAAGCGTAGAAGTAAAGTACCTTACGCCTAAGAGTTAACTTATGCGTAGAGTGCTTACTCGTAAGCTTTCTGCTTATGCGTAAGAGTTGGTTTAAAACCAAAAATCCTTTACACTGTCACAGCGTAAAAGATATCCGAAAGTCGAAGTGTTCCATACACTTATCCAAGTGAGGGAAGCACTGAGTCACCGTTTTTGCACGAAGATAATTCACCAAAAAGTTATGCGTAGAAAACTAGGGTTTTGACTTTCTTACGCGTAAAAATAGGGTTTTGACTTACGCGTAAGAAATTTCCAGTGATTCAAACGATTTCTGATGCACAAACAGCTTCCAAAACACGCAAATAACAAGAAGGTTTTGACCAAAAACACCCAAAATGCCTTTTATGCTTATGCGTAGAAATGAACTACGAACCAAAAACGAGTTTAAAACTGAACCAAAACACGTAAAGCTTCGAACGTTTTGCAAAAAACGTAAACTTTAACACTATATAAACCTTAGACCATAAGAATCTTGAAGATTTAGGTGCAAAAATTAAGTTTTAAGCGTGACCACTTTTGATACCGAGAGCTTACGCGTAACAACACAAACAAACTTCAACCAAACACTCCTAAACCATTGTTAGGCGATTGATACCAATTGTAGGACCTTAAATCTATCAAACTTATCACAAACCCAACACGTATATCACGTTAACACAAACACAAACATAAACTATGCGTGAATAAGAAAGAAACAAAGATGAGAAAGATGGTGACTTGAAGTTATGAAACTCGTGTATGTAAAGAAAGATGGAAACAAGAGAGATGTTTATTTCAAAGGAAAAACACACACACAAAACACACTCAAGCACACACCTCAAATGACTCATTTGAGGTGTATTTATACTACTAATACTAGATGCCCTAATGGGCTTTCCATGGGCTTGGATTGGGTTGGATTGGACAATAACTTATACAAGGCTAGCTTAACACAACTTTTAGCCATTTAGCTTAGCCCAATCCAAGAGCCCGTTGACTATTCTAGCACGATATCTAACACACGTTACAAAGTTCCTAAATGTGAATGACCATCACTTCTAATAAAAATAATACGGCTAACATATAACAATCTTCACTCAAAACATATGTTTTATCTATTAAATACTACAATACTAGGGAGCTTCATGTGAGGGGTTTAAATTGGGTAAAACGTATCGACGAGTTGCTGGATTTACGATTTAAAGTGTCCTAGCTCCTCGAACGTTTAGTACATGACCTCTGAATTATGATGGCCTGAACGGTAGTACGATATCTATAAACTAAATACGTTTTCACAACTAGACCATTTCTATAAACGACATACACAAATACCATGTACTACATCATGATCAACATAGAGACGTATATAGGCTTGTTATCTCTTTCGCATTATTATTTCAAACCTAAGTCGCAACATCCTATTCTAGGTTGACTCGTAGAAGTTATCACGACATATCCATCATTCTCATTATACATTTGATATCATTTACTCTGAGGTGAGTTCATAGCCCCACTTTCTATTATTTAATTGTTTTACAAACCCTTGGGGGAAATACATGCTTTATTTTAAATCGAACACATTGCTTTCAAACTTTATACTTAGCACTAAGTTACCGCATTTGCCAAACTTAAGTCCCTTAATCATGAATCATTAATCACTAGTGAGAGTGGGCGCGAATATTGTGAATAGATCTATTGGGATTGACGAATCCCGTTTGTGTTGACCGGGTAGGCAAACAAACGCACTATATTTGAGTAACATTGGTAAAAACGGCAATTTTACCTGATAGGGCACGCACCGACATTTTCTCCAATTAAATTTGGAACACGTTAACGCCTTGATTGCATGATGCTTAGTCTAATAAAAATTGTTTTGTTTTCAAACCATTGGTGTGAGTCTATAGCTCACACTACCAACATAATGTGTTCAACCATCAAACAAACTCTATGAATTTCACTCAACCTTTGTGTTGACAGTTTTAAGCATGTATTTCAAGTCCATAATGTCGGAAGCTGGCACGGTAGAGCAAGGACTAGATCAAGAAGGCTATAAATATTTTATCATTCATAAAACATCAAAGACTTTATATTGATGCATTTTGTAAATAATGGAACCAACTGGGACATATTTTGTAAACTCTGATATAATTATATAAATTGAATGATAAATCCTTTTTAAAATGACTCCATTAGAGTTCGTTTTCTATTGTTATGATTTTTGTGCCATGAAGTAACACCCAGTTTGAATTCCGCTGCGTATCACAAAATTGGGGGTGTTACACAAACAAGTCATCTTCGCGGAAGGGTAGAAAGAAAGATGACGAAATAAGTTAACGCGTCCGGAAAATCTCACTTCAAATCCAAATAAGAAGTACCGTTCAAACAACCCCATAGTTAACATTTTCCAATAAGCACTTCAAGCCGCGATATAATAATCTCTGTGAAAATGTATTCACCAAATTGCCAACTCTCATAACATGACGAATTTCCAAATCATGTCATCAAGTCTCAATCCCACAATTCTCATAACCACTCAAATCTCATAGCCAAAATATCCAAATCCACGAGCATGTACAAATATCCAAAGGAACGCCTAGTCCATAGCTATATCTAATATCACACAATCCGATCCAATTTTAACGACTTGGTCCATTAATCACATATAACCACAAAACACTTACCACAAAAATGACCCAGTTAAAAATTATAACATCAAGCCTAACATCAAATCATCCAATTATCTCGAGCCCACGAAATGCTAATACCCGATCCACACATCAGAAGATAATTAATATCCGGCTCTCACACGAAATGCTAAAAAATTGTATCCAATATGTTCTTTAAAAAGAAACATTCGAATAACGTTTCAGTTACTCAAATGTATCCAATCTAAGTCCACAAGTATTATCAATTATAGCCCAAGCATAGAGTGGGAATATACCCGGCCCATAACAATCACCTAAAGCCCACTAGACTCTTACCATAACCATGAGGCCTAATCACAGCCCATCTCAACTATCATCCGTCCATATTGATAACTACCCTAATATCACGGTATAAAAATGCCACAAAACTCTCTTCTTACCCTAATCCATTAAAGTGTATGCCTCTATCTTGCACATATCTGCTTCAATATTGATTCACCCTAAGCATCTCAAAAATCATCTGACCACACATCGATTCATATAAACACCGGATCATAAACATGATGATAAATTCCATCTCGCCACAGGGATGGCTTGAGTCCTTCAATAATACCACAGGGATGGTAAATTAGATTAGGCTTCGAGATCAAACAATCGAATCAAGGTAAGGCTTAAATTTGTGTTGGTAGTTGATTATAATAACATGAAACAAAGAGGCAAGGTATAATGAAATTGTTATAAACTTGATTCTTTATATTCGTACATCATCAAACCACTTGGATCTATGATGAAGTGTTATCTCATGTGTTTATAATTATGATATAATCTCTGAAAAACACGAGCTTACCAGCTGAGATCTAATCATTCCATCATTATTCGAATCACATTCAAAAATAGTCATGAAAGTAGGTCAATGATGATAGAGTTCGTGTGTCAGAACAAAACATGATAAATCTTTGTAAAGCACGAACCACTCTGAGATCATTTGTTTTACTTAGCATATCATTTGAGTCTTTGGTGTCTTGATCAATGAGGAAGCATTACATGTAATTTTACCTTGAGGTACGAATGTGCTTAGGGTTTACATGAATATTCTGAGACTTGTTAAATTTGTGTTTATGATTCAATTCCGAGTGTATTCTTGTAGGAGACAACAAAAAACAAATCAGAGACATCCTTTTCCATTGTGGATGTTTTGAATGTTATTTGTAATAATGGTAGATGAATCGGATCTGTGATGATTTCATTAATTCGTATTTCTTGACCTTTGGTCTTGATAGAGCTTTTGAGTACCACGAATTATGAAGGCTGAGATCTGGATTCATTATATTTAAACCGAATCTGAGATTTTATGACTTGATTCGAATCGTGTTTATTGTAGACGAGTCTTGTGTTGATGTAGATGTAGATGCTTGTTAGATGTAGACTCGTTTGTTGATGTATGATGAAGGTTATAGATATGATATTACTTGAAGTTCTTTGATGTTGTTTGTTAGAATGTGTCATAAGTTAGATAATTACTGCCTGATCAACCTCTTTCATCATCATCTATTTCTTACAAACCTCAATAGGTTTGTGACAAGTCGCTTAGATGCATTAGAGTCAAGTCGCACCATTTAATTTGCGACAAATCGCATTGTTGGAATCACTCCTAAAACTTAT
>OU343224.1:47111185-47159608 GCA_910596185.1 Chrysanthemum makinoi
TTCTGTATGGCAATATGATCGTGAAAGTACTTCTAAGAACTCTTTCCTCTATGTGATAAAATTATTTCAAACATTATACACACATATTGAGTGGGGGGGGGGGAATTTACCAAAGAAATTCAAATGGCTTTTTCTATGGAAATTTTGATCAAGAATACATTTCAAAGATCTCTTGCCTCCATGTGCTAAACAATTTCAAAATCATATGCAGATGTTGAGGTGGAGCATTTCTAAATGATCAAAACAGTTAAGGTACAAAATGCTTTGATTTTATATCACAAGTACCTTGATTGATTTTCCAAATGATTTTTCAATTGGTTTCGAGAAGGAAAGAACAATACCATAAGACCGACCAATTTACTTTATGCATGGTGATATAAGGATGGTTAGGTTAGGTATTCGTTCCCACGATCCTGCCAGAGCCGGAGGGATCTACCGAGGGACAATCCACTAGATAGTGTAGAGTCCTTAGGTATGATGAAAAAAAGGAGAAAAGTGAGAAATGGGAAGAGTGCGTCTTGAGATAGAGCTAGAACTGGAATAAACCCAACAAGGTTCTATGTAATGATGTCTCGGTAAGCACTGAAGGGGTTAAAGAATGAAAAAGAATTGAATGTGAAAAAGGGTGAAAAGAAATAGCCCTCCAATAATTCAACCTTAGAGCAGAAACCGGGTTCAATACATATGCTATTGGTTGTTACTAAGGTAACACTGGTATTGAAGACAAGACGTCATGGACCCAGTGACGCCTTTGCACTAAACTTCTCTAGCTACTCAAGTTCCTCTTAAAAGGGCTTGTTTCATTCTCACGGGGAACCTACATAATCTATCAACTTTCTCTTAGAAATTGTTGATATTGAAGAAGGAGACCCTCTCCCTAGTCTCTGGAATAGGAAACCAAATATGCACTATTGAGTCTAGAGCCAAGAGATCGTCCACAAAATCTCATTAGGACACAAAATTCATGAAGACTTGCTGTTCCACATAATGTGGAAAGTAAGAATATATTAAGAGTCCTACGCATTATCCTTGTGGTATTGCTAGAACATCTGAGTGATATGTAAAAGTATTCACGATGAAGATGGAAATCCTTCTAGAGCCAACATCAAACAAGCTCTTGGTGGGTAACATGTGAGATCTTCTCGAAAGATCAAGCTTGTGACAACTGGATAGAAACAATGGGGCGATTCATTCGTGAATCTACCTTGGTCCAGGAAATGAATTGACGAATACTTTTGGAAAAACCGTTCGATGTGCAAATCTTCTTTTCTCTAGCACATCGAATGTGTATTCATGTTTTCAAACACAAAAGTATCTTCGATTGAAAAATACTTTTGGAAAAACCGTTCGATGTGGAAATCTCTTCTTTTCTCTAGCACATCGAATGTGTATTCTTTTCAAATACAAAAAGTATTTTTTATTGAAAATTGATCTTTCTCATAAAACCTTCGTCGTATTGCAAAACTCTTTCTTCAAGCAATACACGATTGTTTTCAAATCAATTTTCATCAATCAGTGAATCTCAATTCGCTGGTTCACTCACTCCGTGTTGTCTTCTTTGAGGCGTTCGGTTTGAAACACTAGAAACAGCTGCTGAAACCTGTCAAGGAGATTCTTCGAATTATACACGATCCGCGGCGTACTTGTCTGATCAACGGGGAACCGTGGGCCGTGTACCTCAATTCAACGAAAGTGATCAAAGACACTTTCGTGTGGTTTATTGCTAACTTTTGTTTGCGGTACATTTGGGCGGTTGCAGCTGATCAGAATTGAGAAGTCAATCCAAAGCCGCATGCTCAAAGCATCCACACTTAATTGAAGAAATCATGACTAGTGCATATCTACATAACACAGCTCTGATATTTTTATACTATGCTTCTCGCTACGCTGCCAAATATCATGAACTAGTAAAGCTTCGCTACTCGATGGAAAGAAGTCATGATCCAAAAGGTGTGAGCATGTCGGTCCAAAGTCACAACATCACATGAAGGCAACACAATAAAGTCACAACATCAAGATGTAGATCAGTTCAAAGACCTCCACTTAAAGTACAAAGCATTCGGACTTTGAAGAATCGCTACTCATGCACAAAGAATACGGAATTTGAAGAATTGAAGTCTACGAGCTCAGAACTAAAGACAAAGATAGAATGCTAGGATTCAAAATGTATTTCATGGGGTAACCTCTCTTAGGATGAGATTGTTAGGAATTGGAAATTCTATGTGAAAGTGTCGGTCACCCCAATTATGGTCTAGCATATGTTAGCTTGTAGACTTGTAGTTATTTACGTTGTTTTGTAGTTAATTAGTTAATTATTAGCGTAGAGTAGTTTAGTGTAACAACCGGGAGGAAGGACGGTCTTTACCCACGTATACCTGATCTACGTGTCGTCGTGAGGTCATAGTTTGTAACTAAATACCCTTCCCACTGGTGGAAGGGTGGTGCTTCATTCTAATCTAACCTTTCTTTGTTTATATCTCAGAATCACCTCTCCTCTCTTCATCTCTCTAAACCATGGCATACTTGATTCATCACCATCCGGCCACCCAATCATCAAACACAATATATGTAAGATCCTACACGACTAGAGTCTGAGTGATATGGAAAACATTGTTCATGTCTTGCATGTTTTTATTAAGCCTTAGGACTTAAAATAAATATCCAAAGATACAATGTTTATGGTATATAAGGTTCGGGATGAAATTCTAGGATTATGGGTTGTACAGCAGTTTATTTCTATTTTCATATCTTTGCCTCCGATTGGATCTACCTATATCTCACTACCATCGACATCCACAATGGTAGATAAGTTCAAAGCTAGGTTGTTCTCATGGAAGGTGAACCTTTCTATTGAGGGCGTACAACACTTCTTAAATCGGTTCTTGGAAGTTTAGGGATATACTACATGCCCCTTTTAGAGCCGAAAACCATCCTAAACTATTTGGAACGTCTTTCTGCTACTTGTTGAGTCAAATTTCACTTAATATCCCTCACAAGTATCTGAAACATTAAATCGCTAAGTTAAGGATAGTTGATCATGTCGAGATAAACTTCTCTCTGATAGAGTCAACACGTAAACCAAAGAGCAAGTTTACCTTTAACTCGAATGATAGTACGCTTATTATCATCAACTATCCAACGACTCATAGGTGGAACACCTTTGAGAGAACCTCAGAGAAGTCAGAGTGAAAGACCATTGAATGGAAGAAATACCGGTTTAACAGGAGTCACTGAGTGTTCACATATCTAAGGATAAACACTTCAGAGTGTTTTTGAAAGTGTAAAACTCTCAGAGTGTTCCAAACATGTTTTCAATCATAAACACTCTGTGAGATTTTCAAAGAAAAGGTTTTATGGCAACAATAGGACAGTCATGGAGTTATAAGTGTCAAGTTTAGGAATAAACGTCCTATGATCCGCCAGATCCGGAGGGATCTACCCAAGGACATCACAAATAGTTAGTATTAGAAGTCCTTAGGAATGATTGAAAAAGGAGTAATGAGAAAGAGAGAGAAGCGGGTTGAAGAATTAAAAAGAAAAGTTCAAGAAAGGGTGAAAAGAAATAGCCCTCCATATTCAACCTTAGGCAAAACCGGTTCAATTCATTCACATCGGGTTGTCAATAAGTTGACGCCGGTATTGAAGACAAAGACGTCATGGACCCAGAACGCATGCTTAAACCTTCTAGCCACTCAATTCCTCTTAAAAGGATTTGTTTCATTCTCACTGGGAACCCTACATAATCTACTCGACTTTTCTTAGAGATTGTTGATATTGAAGAAGGAGACCCTCTCCCTAGTCTCCGCTCAGAAAACCAAAATGCACTATTGAGTCTAGAGCCACGAGATTCATCAAAAGATCTCATAGGAACACTTGAGATGACATCGCTTGTTGTTCATCTATAAGGACACAAGTGATATATTCTAGAGTCCTACGCAGATCTTAGCAATCTGCAGTAACATTTATGAAGTTTCACATCTGTGATCTTCGTGATGAATGGAAACTCCTGCCAAGGTCAACATCAAGGCCCGGCAGGTCACTTCGGTAACTCCCCGTGGATTACGCTTTAGTGTGTCTCAAACGGTCTACCGTGGTGATGTTTGGTGTACCTCAACGACTCATCTGAAATGTAGGTGTACTTCGGGTATCGTGTTATCTCACTTGTGGGACCCAGTCAGAACGACCTTGTAAGAACTAGAGATGTGTTTTCACACTATGTCATAACACCCCTCGAAATTCAAACTGTAGGGTACCCTAACGCTTATTACTAACCCTGCTTTTATGTTTTCTTCTTATGGAAGCTCCGGAGCGGATTGATCGTGCGCATCCACATGGTCACACCAACAACACATGAAAGTTCTCATCAAATCATAGGCAAAGTTAAAGATGATTCTTCGTCAATGTCAAAGAATCTACAAAGTCTAAAGACCTCGAACTACATCATTGGTAACCAAAAAGAAAATGTGTGCGCATGGTTGAGAAAGGCGAGAGACACCTAACCAACGGTTACGACAACGGTAATACCATATTATCTGATCACAAAGCATGAAGGAACAAAGAATCAAGACTATTCTATATCTACACAAAGTTCAAGCTCGAAAAGTAAAGACGAATCAAAGGAGCATCATTTGAATGACCACCCCTTAGGGGGAGATTGTTAGCCGTATTATTTTTATTAGAAGTGATGGTCATTCACATTTAGGAACTTTGTAACGTGTGTTAGATATCGTGCTAGAATAGTGTTAGGAATTGGAAATTTCATGTTAAAGAGTAGGTCACCCCAATAATGGTCTAGCATATGTTAGCTCGATTGTTCGTGTTTACGTTATTTAGCAGTTTATTAGTTAGTTTGTAGCGTGATTATTAGTGCAACACCTGGAAGGACGGGTCTTTACCCACTGTATACCGATCCACAGGCCGATAGGAGGTGATTTCTTGTAACTATAAATACCCCTTCCATCCATGAAGGGTGGTGCTTCTCAATCTAATATTCTACATTTTGTAAACCAACTCTCTACCAAGAAACACCCAACTCTCTAACTTTCTCTCTCTAATGGCAAACATGTATTTTGATCTCCCAAAGCACTAATCAATCATCACAATAAAAATAATGATCCTACAATTGGTACCGAGTTTGTATTGTTATCTTGATTTGTGTGGTTTTGTATCAGTTATGTTGGTTTTGAATCTTGTTGTAAACCTGTTTTGTACTAGTTTGTTGGTTGAAATCTATTCCTCTTATTATCTTAGTCAAAATAGTTTGTAAATGGTTGGTATGGTATTCTCTATTTCGTCCTTGGTCCAACTGTTTTTCTGAATCGCAAGTTGATGTTAAATAGTCATATAGTCTGAATTTTCAAGGTCAAAACAGGTCTTAATGATAGTTTTTGCGTCGCTTTTTGAGTTCTTCCGTTAGTATGAATATGGTCGAAAAGAGGGCGGAAAACTCATAATTTTCTTGCTAGCGAAGTTATCATTTAAAGATTTCCAGATTCACGTATCAGAGCGACTTAGATATCGTTGACTTTTGAAAGTCAATAGCGACTGCCTGTGGGAAAGGGCAGCGAGTTATTTCAAAATAGCGACTTGTCTTTACAAGTCCTACGACTTCTGGCCTAGCGAATTGGTCGTGGCGAGTTAACGACTTGGTCGGCGAGTTAGCCTAATTAACTTGGTCGTGGCGAGTTAGCCTAGCGACTTGGCCGTGGCGACTTGTGTAAAAGATGGTTTAGTGACAGAAAGGTAGAAGAAGAATTGACCATGACCACACAAAAGACTCATAACAGATCTGAACATATACCATTTTACCAAATTCAATCTACCAACATCTCGACCTCAGTTTATGTCAACCATCATCAGTCAAGTGATGTACGATTGGAAAAGAAAATACTTGCAGATTCGACTCAAATCAAGTTGACAAACAACTTATCAGACTCTAAACCGACACTACTCAATCAAAACCCATCATCACTTTTTTACTATTTCATTCACCTCAACAAGTCTCAAAGATTAAAAGGAAATCATAAAACGATCTCAGATCTATTCGGATGTCAAGAAACAAATCAAGACCACCATGGGTCTATCACACGAAATCACATCATCACAGATCCATGACAAGACTCATCCACAATCTACAAACAAGCATCTTCATCTACATCAACACATACAATAAACACAAATTTAACAAAAATCTAATATTCATAAACCCTAAGCACATGTGCACTTCAAGGTAAAATTACATGACATGTTTCCTCATTGATCATGACACCGAAGACTCAAATGATTTGCAAAGAAAAACAAATGATCTCAGTCTTGTTTCTTTTGTGTGTGGTTTATCAAAACACATAGACCTAAACTGATCTATACACAAAAGAATTAACATCATAGATCGACCCAAACTCAATAGTTTAAACATGACAACGATCTCAGCCTTGTTCCTTATGTGTGAGTGGTCAAACACATAGATCTCAAACGATCTATTCACACAAGAACGTATGCATCATAGATCAATTTTGGAATATGATCCGAGTTAAATATTCGAATCTCTAAATACCAACAAGAATGTTATTTCATTATAGAGTATTCGCTTTACACAAGGAAACATAAGAGAAATTAAACCTACCTTGGTTTGATTTTTGAAGCCTCATCCTTAGGTCCTATACCATCCATGTGGCTGTCACGAATCACCCTAGCCATCCCTGTGGCGTGATGACTGAAGCAAGAAGCTGAAAAGGGGGGCGGATTTTTGTTGTGTTGTATTAGGGTTTGATGACTGAGAAAGGAAGAGGGGGGCGGATTGTTTGAGAAATGAGTGTTAGGGTTAGGTTAATTGTGAGAAATATTTGGGGATTGATATGTTTTAATACCGGTCATAAGTTTATATGGATCGGGTATGTTTGTGAATCTTGGGCCGTGTGTTCCTTTGTGTTACTATGTATCATGGGCCTTTAAAGCGTTATAACTTGATTGGGCCAAGGTTGCATATGTTATCATGTTGGGCCACGTTATATTCTTCCTAAGCTTGGACCGGGTCTGAATTTGGTGTGTTGAACCAAATATGCAAATGTGACTTATTGGTCTATAATTCATTGGATCTCATATGTGAATTTTTGATGTGTTTATATGAAATCTGAGTCATTCAAGTTGTAAATTGATCATGTGAGTTGATAATGATATTTGCTATTTGATGAGCATTGATGATGAGAATGGATGATTCAATTTGCGACTCGATGCGATCTGATGATGAGAGTTGTTTATGGGATTTGATTTTTATGGGCTTTGCCGATAAGATTTGATGATGAGACTGGTTGAGTTATGTGAGTTATGTGAGTTATGCTGTTGATAAGAGTTGTAATGTTGGGGTTTTGGCACTTTGGTATATACACTCTCACGGAGGATACTATGTCTCGGCTTGATGTGTTATTGGAACTTGGTTGACTGGTACGGGTTGCTTGACGGTATTTCTAATTTGGATGTGAAGTGAGGTTTTCCGCACGTTTACTTATTTCTCTGTCTTCTTCTTTCTACCCTTCGCGAAGATGACTTGTTTGGGCGTTTATTGAAGTGATAAAGACTGGCTATTTAGTTACGGTTGTGATTCTTTCTCACTTAACCCACAACGTAGCTATCACTTCGGTGTCTCACGCATTGAGGATACGCCAAGAGGTTTTGTACATTGGGTAACCGCTTTTCACGGAGAGTAGTGTGCTTAAGTAACAAATCCGAATGTTACGTCTTGTTGTTGGCATATTGGGTCTATTTCTCCATGTGGTCACTACAATAGCCGACAGAATGCGTGATTGATGTATCTACGAAAGTGTTTAATTGGATGGTTGATGATGGTGTTGATGTTGGATAATAAACCGTTGATGAACCGCTGCATGTTCCCCTAAAACAGATATTCACTGAAACCAAAGTCGTCATAACATTATCAAGTGACATTGTTTACGGTTTGTCTTGATTTTGTAAAATCCCCGAAAGAACCTATTTCTGTTTAAATCATAGACTTGTAAAATTCGTGACAATGGAAACATCCGGTATTAGTAAAGTGCATTTGGATCTATCATAACGGTTTATTCTTGGTTTTTGTAAAATCCCGCAAAAGAAACTATTTTTCGGTTTAAACCATAGAATTGTAAAATCCCGTATTGATGGAACCATCCTGGAGAAAAGGAAAGTGTATTTCGGGATCTTTTCTGATGCTGGTGCTATGGTTTTTGCTTCGAAGAAGGGATAAAAAGGGTGTACTTCATGAATTGGATGTGTGTTTGGATTATCGTCATGGCAGCTTGGTTATTACATGGTTTTACGGGGTGATGTACTTTTAACCATGGTCGGGATGAAACCATTATCATAGTTCACTTTAAAAGTCAAAGGAGGCTAGATTTGAGCAGTTCAGAAGATGTGACAACGGCGTTAATTCAATATTATTTATTTGAGGTTGAAGTGAAATATCATGTATGAAATTGTAGTATCTGAAGATATCGAGGATGGTTGGATGAAGATTCTTCATGATCCTTGTTCGAGCTTATTTCCAAAAACGAAGACTTGGAAATCTAGTTATTGTTGGGTGTCTTTTACCTTTTCTTTTACCACTTTGGGGAATTGGGCTCTTACCACTACAAAATAACTATCACTTTAAGGAGTTACGTTGTAGTGCTCATTGTCACATTCAATTGTGGATTTTCAAGAGGTAATGTACGTCTATTACTTGATGGTTGGTTGGTTGAAGAGTATAGAGTACATAAGAGATTCAATGGAGCATGAATTCTCGGCACCGCTCTTTGTTACATATGTGCAAGTTTAAGTCACGAGTTCGGGTTAGTTTACTTGTGGTCAAATTCATCATATTGGTTTTCCATCGTTGTCACTACAAAGAGCCTACAGAATGATAATGGGGATGATTACATGTTTTGCTAAGAGAGCGAAAAGAGAGAGATTATGACGTATGAACACACGCCATGCCCGCTCTAAAGAAAGAAAGTGTACGCCTCAGGCGCTTTATCTTCAAAAGAAGAGAAATCTTCTTATGACGTCTGTTCACATCGTTCAGGCCTCGACTCCAAAGAAAAGAAATGCGTACGCTTCAGGCGATTATCCGAAGAAGAGAAATCTGCTTATGACGTATGAACACAACAGTTCATGCCTCGTTCTCTATAGAAAGAAAGTGTAACGGTCAGTGCGCTTTATCTTTAAAAGAAGAGAAATCTTCTTATTATGACCATTCTCATCAACATGCTTCATATTTTTCCATGCGCTTCAGTCATCAAGTGAACCGGCTACCACGATTGTTTTCTTCATTCCACTTGCTCGATTATAATGAAGATGGCGACATCATGTGCTGATTTTGAGGGAGAGAAGTGTGAATAGAACATTCGGATGATTTTCACTTACTTAATCAAGAATGGCAACTCCGTATGCAATTCTTGAGGGGGAGAAGAAGTGTGAATTTTTGCATTGTTGATTGATATTTGAGAATATAAATGGTCATACGGCTCTAAACTCATGTAAGAACCGAGCTTCTTCTTATCGGGTCATCTTCACATGGAGTTTTTCTTCTAAGAGCCGCTGTTGACATCTTCACAAGTGATATGAGTTTATTGACAAAGTGCTTCCCTTAATGCTTCACGCACATTAACATGATGATTCCAACAACCTTCGTTCTTGTTTGATGTGATTGTTTGCTTGGTGTTACCATTTTGTGTGTTCGCTGCGGCCTGATTGCTGATTTCCTTGATGAACATCTTTCTGTTCTTGTTTGATTGGGAGGATCTTAATTAAGGGGATTTGCAAGATGTAAATTAATTGGGATGCTTTTTGGTGATGTTCTTGTGTTTTGGTGAAATGAATATGTTAACTATCTATTCCCCAACTGGACAATCTTGAAGAAGGTCGAGTCTTCAGTCGGTTCTACATACTCTACATGTTAGAAGACTAAAGACGAAGCATTTTAACGATCTAAAGACTTCTTCTTAATTCATGGCATTTATAATACAGATTGTCGGTCTAGGGAGAGCACTAGTGGAGAGTTTGAAATGCCATTTAATCCCAATTAGATTTGCTCACATTATTCACAAGTTGATTCTCACAAGAGTTCAAATGTTCTTTTCTCAAAATTTCTAGTATAACGGGCTTATAATGATTTGTGACTCTGTAGTGTCAAAACCAAGCAGGGGGAAGGAGACACACATCTATACGTGAGTAATCTTGACGAGCTTAATACTTCTAAGTGATTGAAGATATCCCGGGAAGACTATTGTCATTACCGCAGAGAAACTCAAGATTTGACTCATACGTTCGTTGTTTTTATTCCAACTATGTGGGGGAAGAGATGGAAGAGTTAGTTTCTGATGATAAAAGAGGCACATTGGTGTGTGATGATGCTATCGCATTCATCGAGGAGAGATTGTGTACATTGGGGATGCTCAGCTATCTCACTTGAGGGCTTAATCTGTGATTCGGAGATATAATCACTTATTCCGGAGTGGACATCCGCAGTGATTGTCATCCGCAGAGATAATCAGTGATTCGGCCCTTTCTTCAATGTTATCCGGTTCTCTTTGGGCATTCGGTACTTCTTCTTGAGCCATACACTTTCTTCTCGTGGGGAGAAAATTATACATCGGGGTTATTCTTTGGCTATGGACTTAATTGCAAGCTCCGATGGTATAAGTTTCTTTGTTCCTGTAGTGTGTATTCGGTTCGTGAGCTCTAGTCTAAGAGACCGACTGCATCAATTCAACTACGGGGGGTGGTCTCTTGACACCTTTGGAATGGATTGCTTCAGACGTCAGAGAAAAGAAATTGAGAAGATTGTTTATGCGTGGGATGATACTTTCTTTGCATTCTTGTTGATGATATAACCCATGGAGAACCTGATTATCGTTCTTAAAATGGAGCAGATTTATGACAATGGTGGTTGCTTTTTGTGCACCTGGCTAAGGAAAGCTGAAATAGAGCTTTCAATGCTCATCTAATGGATCTTCGGTTTGGGGAAGCTGCCAAAGTTTTTTCGAAGGCTCATGTTCTATCTTCTATTCGAGCCTTGAAGCTTTTGGTGGTGAATGTTTAGAGATGACGATTTCTTCTTCAACAACGGGCTGCTTGATATCCTTATCTCGGTACTCGATCATCTCTATCTTTATACTATATCATCTACTCTATCCTTGTATATATTTATCAAAACACAAAAATATAAAACCAACAAAAAGAAAATAGAAAAATATAAAACCAACAAAAGAAAATAGAAAAATATAAAACCTTCAAAAACCCATAAAATCAGAAAAATTTCAAAAATACCAAAAATATGTTTCTCAAGACATGTCTTCTGGTATCGATAACATCTACGGTCTTAGAAATGTCATTCAATAATGGCACGGGACTTTAGATGAAGTTCGAGCAGGAGGTGTAAATATTTCTTTCAAAACATGTCCAAAAACTATGGCTTACAGTCATTTCAGACTGTAACGGGCTTAAAAAATGGCTTACAGATTTCACTGAACTCCGCTTCAAATGGTGGCTTGCGTTATTTTAGACTGTAACCCGTGCTTAAACAATATTTGCTATATTTTATAGCAACCGGTCTTCAAAGAAAGGAAAGTGCTACGCTAAACCTATTTTCAAATATTTCGTGCACTTATCCTAAAAACAAATTGAGGAAAGTATGTCGAAGGACTGTTGTTCCTACACAAATGTTTTTCCGTCTATAATTCTTCTGAAAAATATTTGTTGTGTTCAAAATGGTGGTAAATGAGTTGCTTGAAAAATCAATCAGATTCAGAGTTTTCGCATTAATTTGCAAACTCAATCAATGACTTATGCTTTTAAATTTTTCAAAAATTGAGTCATTGATTGAGGGGAGAATGTTTTCAAATCTATATCATCTAACGAGCTTTCTTAATTATCCTACGTGCTTAATTAAAAATGATATTGGCCTGTGTCGAAGGACTAGGAATTTAGGATATGATTGTTAGGTTTAGATGATTAGATTTTGATTAACACATAAACCCCATGCCTTATATGATCTGATTGTTATGTTGAATTGACTTTAATTAGTCGACATTGCTTTGGGTGATGTCGACCACCATATATTTGTATGTGTGTTCACTAACATAAGCAGGTATATTGGTATATAAGAATGTTCCCAATCCGGATCCCACAAATGAACATGATTGGAAACGAATGGGTAACGATATCTTGGGTTGACAAATGAAGAAACAGAGCTTAATTGGACTTCTATGGAGAGTTGGCATAAATGCAACGTAAGAGGTCTCACTGCATCAGCAGATGGTTTTCTTCTAATTGATTGAAGAAACGGAACTTAATTTGACCTCAGTTGGCATTCAAAATGCAACGTAAGAAGAAGTCTCACTGAATCTGCAGACGGTTTTTCTTCCAAACCCTACAACAACAACAGAAGCTTCTCAACCACCTAACGTATCTTGTGCAGATACCATTTTAAACAATTTTAAATAATTTGATTAAATTGTTTTTGAAAATGGAAAAATATCGTTTTGAAAATATATTGGACTAAATTTTGAAAATCACTGGACTTCTTTTTATCAAAACCTATGTCACTCAACTATTGACTTCTGTCATGGTTTGAGGGGGAGAGTGATTTAAAATAAAATATTTTCAAACAATATTTCTTCACAAAAGTTCCGCTTTGTATGTTAAAATGTGGTGATCTAAAGATTTAATGTTATGTTATGGTATGATTTTCTTTAAAACTCAAAGATCTTTCAAAATGAAACTTTTTCTGTTCTTGTTTGATTGTGAAATTGTTTTATTTTACTTAAAGGTCTTTTAAAACAATCATACCGGACACTAACAATCTTTAATGTCTTAAAATGGTCCTTATCTGTCATTTTTCAAAATTAATCTTTGCCACGTCTTTCCCCAAAATTTTCTAAATTATTTAAATCTTTTGGGATCACTAACCCTAATTGGTTTGAAATTTTTGATCAAGGGAGAGATCGTGATTTAAATCTCAAATCTTTTTTAATGGAATTGGTTTTAGTCCTTTATAGGCACTCCTGCCTCCATGTGTCAAACGATTTCAAATATACAATGCACATGTTGAGGAGGAGGATTTATCCAAAACCAGATGAGTATTTAAACAAGGCCACATTTTCTCCCATGTTTTCTAAACCTAATTGAATCACTTGGGATCCAAAATCTCAAAGGGTTTGATATTTTTGATCGGGGAGAATTTGTGATTTAATAATGAAATTTGATAAAAGGTGATCGTTTTGATTTAATGTGCACGTCTGCCTATGTGCTAAAAGCTTTCGAATCGAAGCATATATGAGGGGGAGCATTTTTAAAAGAAAAGAAACTATCAAGGTGCAAATGCTTTTATGATTTAATATAAAGTACCTTGATTGAGTTTTCAAATGGTTTCTTAATGGCTTTTGTGATCGTGGATGTACTTCAAAAGAACTCTTGCCTCTATGTGATAAAAATGATTTCAAATATCCTATGCACATATTGAGGGGGAGAATTTACCATGAAAATCAATGGCTTTTCATATGAAAATTGTGATCAAAGAAAATATTTCAAAGTCCTCTTGCCTCCTTGTGCTAAACAATTTCTAATCATACGCACATGTTGAGGGGAGGTTTTCTAAATGATCAAAACTATTAAGGTACAAAATGCTTTGATCTCGTATCACAAGTACCTTGATTGGTTTTCCAAATGATTTTTCAATTGGTTTCGAGAAGGAATGAACAATACCAAAAGACCGACAAATTTACTTTATGCATGGTGTTATAAGGATGGTTAGGTTAGGTATTTGTTCCCACGATCTAGCCGAACCGAGAGGGATCTACCCAGGACAATCCACTAGATAGTGTAGAGTCCTTAGGTATGATGAAAAAAGGAGAAAATGAGAATATGGGAAGAGTGCGGATCGAGACAGAAGTACTGGAATAAACCCAGCAAGGTTCTAGTTATGAAGTCTCGGTAAGCAATGAAGGGGTTGAAGAATGAAAAAGAACTGAATGTGAAAAGGGTGAAAAGAAATAGCCCTCCATCAATTCAACCTTAGGGCAAAAACCGGGTTCAATACATATGCTACTGGTGGTTACTAAGGTAACGCCGGTATTGAAGACAAGACATCATGGACCCAGTGACGCACTGCACCTAACATCCCAAGCTACTCAAGTTCCTCTTAAAAGGGCTTGTTTCATTCTCAACGGAACCACATTATCTATCGACTTTTCTCTTAGAGATTGTTGATATTGAAGAAGGAGACCCTCTCCTAGTCTCCGACATAGGAACCAAATGTGCACTATTAAGTCTAGAGCCAAGAGATCATCCACAATATCTCGTTAGGACACTAAATTCTTGAAGACTTGCTTTTTCACACAATGTGGAAAGTAAGTATATATATTAAGAGTCCTACGCATTATCCTTGTGGTATTGCTGTAACATCCGAGTGGTATGTAAAGTATTCACGATGAAGATGGAAATCCTTCTAGAGCCAACATCAAACAAGCTCTTGGTGGGTGACATGAGATTTTTCAAAAGATTAAGCTTGTGACAACTGGATAGAAACGATGGGGAGATTCAAACTTGAATCAACCTTGGTCCAGGAAATGGATTGACGGATGCTTTTGGAAAAACCGTTCGATGTGCAAATATTTTCTTTTCTCTAGCACGTCGAATGTGTACTTATGTTTTCAAACACAAAAAGTATCTCTGATTGAAAAAAAATACTTTTGGAAAAACCGTTCGATGTGCAAAATTCTTCTTTTCTCTAGCACGTCGAATGTGTACTCTTTTCATATACAAAAAGTATTTTTGATTGAAAATTGATCTTTCTCATAAAACCTTCGTTGTATTGCAAAACTCTTTCTTCTAAGCAATGCGCGATTGGTTTTCAAATCATTTTTCATCAATCAGTGAATCTCAATTCGCGGGTTCACTCACTCCGTGTTGTCTTCTTTGAGACGTTCGGTTTGAGAACGTTTAGCAAATACGAAACCCCGTGAGGAGATTCTTAGGAATCCTACCTGATCACAGGCAGTATTGTATCGATCAACGGGGAACCGTGGGTCCTGACTCAATTCAACGAAAGTGATCAAAGACACTTTCGTGTGTTTTATTGCTAACTGTTGTTTGCGTACATTTGGACGGTTGCAGCTGACGAATAGAGGAGTCATTCCAATGCCGCATGCTCACAGCATCCACACTTAATTTGAAGAAATCATGACTGGTGCATATCTACATAACCCTGCCTCGATATTTCTATATTATGTTCGTGTCTTACTTGCAAATATCTTGAACCAATAAAAGCTTCCGCTACTCTGATGAAAAGATGTCATGATTCAAAAGTGTGAGCATGTTGGTCCAATAGTCACAACATCACATGAAGGCAACACAACTATGGATGATCCAGAGATTTATCGCTGGGTGATGATCTCAAAAAAAGCTCGAAGATCATCAAAGATGTGGATCAGTTCAAAGACCTCCACTAAAAGTACTAATCTATGCGGACTTTGAAGAATCGCTACTTTAGCACAAAGATTGCAGAAATGAAGAATTCAAGTCTACGAGCCTAACGAAGTCAAAGATAGAATGCTAGGAAGCAAAATATATTCCATGGGGTGACCTCCCTTAGGGGGAGATTGTTAGGAATTGGAAATTTCATGTTAAAGAGTCGGTCACCCCAATAATGGTCTAGCATATGTTAGCTCGTAGATTTGTCGTTGTTTACGTTATTTAGCAGTTTATTAGTTAGTTTGTAGCGTAGATTAGTTTAGTGCAACACCGTGGAGGAAGGGACGCTTTACCCACTGTATAACTGATCCACAGGCCGATAGGAGGTCGTATTTCTTGTAACTATAAATACCCCTTCCATCCATGGAAGGGGTGGTGCTTCTCAATCTAATATTCTACATTTTGTAAACCAACTCTCTACCAAGAAACACCCAACTCTCTAACTTTCTATCTCTAATGGCAAACATGTATTTTGATCTCCCAAGACCACCCGAATCATCAACACAATAAAAATAATGATCCTACAAATAGTCAACGGGCTATTGGATTGGGCTAAGCTAAATGGCTAAAAGTTGTGTTAAGCTAGCCTTGTATAAGTTATTGTCCAATCCAACCCAATCCAAGCCCATGGAAAGCCCATTAGGGCATCTAGTATTAGTAGTATAAATACACCTCAAATGAGTCATTTGAGGTGTGTGCTTGAGTGTGTTTTGTATGTGTTTTCCTTTGAAATAAACATCTCTCTTGTTTCCATCTTTCTTTACATACACGAGTTTCATAACTTCAAGTCACCATCTTTCTCATCTTTGTTTCTTTCTTATTCACGCATAGTTTATGTTTGTGTTGGTTAGTGTTAACGTGATATACGTGTTGGGTTTGTGGTAAGGTTGATAGATTTAAGGTCCTACATTATATCATAAAGTTTATCATGTTTTTAGTAAATATCTAGTTTTTACAAGTTCTCATTGTTTACTAGTGATTACAACTTATTAATATGTTCAAGAATGAAGTTTTGGTAAAAATCGTCGGCAAAGGTAAAATGGTCATTTTTCCGTTACTTGTAAAAACACTATTTCAAAGATTAAATGAAATTTTGTTAAGTTAATATGTAACTAGCTATGAAAATAACTTGGTTTCGCTTTTAGTTGTGACAAAAGTATAGTCTTGAAACTACATATAAGGCAGTTTAAGTTTTTGAAAGAATATGGCCTGTTTAAGCGTTTTCAAGGTCCGAGCTTTTTCGCTATTGAAGGAAAACGTCGTTCCGGACAACTTTCGTGTTTTAACTTTTGATGATTCGACCGGAAGTCCACTTTTAGACGCACAGACCCTTAACAACAAGCTATTTGGTAGTTTCATGTTTTGGTTTTGCTAACTTCTTTGACTCGTTTGTCTGTTTTCGGTGATTCAAGTTTCTATGTTTACCTTTTTATCTTGTATACCATATTATGTAAGTTAGAAAGTCCATATGTTATGATTTTAATGGTTCTAATTGTAGAATATGACTATTTTACTAGTTTGTTACTTTTATGACAATATGTAAATTAAAACATGTGATTGAGTATATGTACATCATGAATCAACATAGTAACTATATATATAGCATGAAATAGTCAAGGTTATGAATAATAAAGATGAGATGATGGTGGTGATTAGTTGCTTACAACCTTTGGCTTTCACTTAAGAAATGAGTAACTTAGTAAGGACGACTTTGATTGAACACTTACCACCTTGGATTGAGCTAGCTTTCTACACCTTGGAACCCTTGCAATCTTGAAGAGTTGGTGATGAAGTACTAAGTGACTTGAGTGGATCTAAACTCAAGAAGATCACTTAAACTTGCTAGAGATTTGATGTAGTAACTTACTACTTGAAACTTCTTTGCATAAACTTGGAGTTTAAAGATCAAATGATGGAAGATATGATGGATTTATGATATGAACGACCCAATTCAGTATTTTAGGGTTCTTAGGGTGTATTTCACTTCCTATTTATAGGAGGGTAGGTTTGGTTAACCATATATTGGGTTAAATATTAACCATGGTTAAGTTAGGACACATGTAATGATCTAAAAGAAGCATGGTTAGGATTTTTCCACCAAAATGATGACTCCCCCTAGAGGCTGTCACAATTGGTGACAAGGCTTAGATGATAAGTCTTGATCTTATCTTGGTTACGGAGTGAGTTTTGGTTCCGTTAAATGCCAACCGTAAGTTGTTAAGCCATAAAACGAAACCGGTATCGTAAAAAATCGAAACTGTAGGAATGATGAGACTCATCATTATACTCCATATAAAAATATAAAATGGGTGATAAGTCTCATTGGGTAAACGCTGCTTAAAGTGGAAATACGGGTAAAAATGCGTAATTCAAGTAGTTTATCGAAGAACGAAATTTCGGGGAAACGACCGTGAATTTATTTAGAGTAGAATAAAATTAGTCTAAAAGTGATATGAGGTGTCAAAATGTGGTTTTTTCATACACGTGATAACTTTATAGTTATACGTGAAGTCTAAAAGTACGCTTATTTAAGCAAAAATGTAAAACGTACAAGGTTAATTTCTTTATGGTCAACGGAGGAGGGAAATATGTTTGACTTTTCCAAAAATGTAAAAGTGTCAAAAACATATTAGAAACACAAGGCAGAAATCGTTAAGTCCTGATGTAAAGTAGAATTGTTTAAAACGTAAGTTTAGTTTCGTCGGCAGTGGGTTTATTTGGTAACATTAAAATGAAATCTTAAAATTCTCAAAATTAATATGAGGTGATCTAAAATTTATTTGATGTGAGGAAAAGTGTGAGTTGATTCGTTATCTGTGAGATGTTAGCGTATTGTCAGACCAAAATGAAACTATAAAACGATGTTTTTCTTCCAATAAGTTTTAGAAAATTATCTAACGATTATGTCGAACTCGGATCATTACTAAAATAATTTATCTGCGAGGTCTTCGAAATAAAAATTTTTCTGAGGATGAATAGTAAAGTGAATAGTAATTTCTCATATATGAATAGTAAAAATTTGAGAATGGATAGAAATCACGAAAATGCGAATTGTTACTGATCTACACGCCTTAATAGAATTCCGTCGAGAATTAGGTGTCGCGTTGTCCGATGTTGGAAATTAATGCAAAAAGGGTGTATATGTAGATCCTAATCTTTGCGTTCTCAAGTTTCTGGTCATATAATGTATTATGTACCATGTGGCTTAAGTTGATAACCTAAAGGGTTTTGTTAAAATCTTATTGAGTCCATATAGCTCAAGTTTGGCTTTTCCCAATTCTCAAAATGAATCATATCTTATTGTATCGAGGATTTCAACAAACCTATATTTCTAACATGGGTTTGTTAAGATTTTAAAGCCCTACATCTATGTATCTTTTGTTTCTGTTAATAGTGTCGGCATGAAGCCTAATTTGTATTTGTATGGTTTTCTTAGTTGTTTCGTGGGTGATCTCTAAACACCTTAGTTCAAGAAATGGTTAGTGCCTCAAAATGGAATAGTTTTGTTGTTATTAGGTAAGCTGTTGTTAATCAAAGGTGTAAGATATTGTTGATGTAAAATGGTTTGTAATGATGTGAAAACTGTTTGTGAGAAGGAGTCTTGCTAGTGGTAAGTGGTTATCCAAACCATTTCCAAAGTTGATCATGTCTTAGAGCGGTTTCGGATGAAGGCTATAGTGTTTATGTCTACTAGTGTTTGAATGAAACGTGGTCTGATGGAAGTTTTACGTACGATTTCAATGGGGTTGAGATAATGATGTGACATGTTGATGATTAGGAGAGTGTAGTGTATGTTTACCATTATTCTTAGGTAGAGATTTCAAGTTTGTTTTAAAATCAAAAGTGAATTTTAAAGGAATATGGCGGAATGAAATCCTTGAAACCTAACAGGGCTAGTACTTCTAAGAAATGACGAGAAGATATGATGACTATCCCAAGATAGTAGTTCGAATTATCTCATGTATGAAAATTTCAAGAATGAAATTAGGTAAAATAAGATGTTAAGATTTTCTGGCGGCGGTAAGACACTATCGTGTCTCACAGATCTTTAATTGAATTCGGTGGTTTATCGGTTTAAAGTAGAAATTAAAGAAATATAACCCGTTGTATTAACTATTCTAGGTGTTTGAAAAATTTAAATTGAACATAGTTAATCGGTATGTTTCACTATCCCTAGGTTAAATATAGGTGATTAGGCTATATTTAGCCGAGGTTGGAAATAAATTTCAAATACCTAAATTAGGTATACTTGTGATATGTCCATAGCTTTTGAGAAATTGTCTACTAAGCAAAGGCGATATCAAACCATTCAGTTGCATTCGGCCAAAAAGACTTGTAACCTATGTTTTCACATTCCATTGCATAGCAGATAGTATGGGTAGATACGTGTGGAAAGGAAATCTTAAGTAATTCTAAAAAAGTTCATAATTGGCTAGCATCATGGACCTTTAACAATGAAGCTTTCAAAAGGAATTTTTGATGAATGTAGAAAGTTCTTTGAACTTCAGCTTTTTGTAGATGATCAGTTAGTTTATCTTTTAGAAATTCCATTCCTTGTATTTCCATTAGGGAAATTGATAGATTGTGACGGGTTTCATGTTAAACAATATCATATAAGGTTTATAAGATAATTCCTAGAGACTTTGTATAACTTACAATGTTGCGAAGATAAATTAGACCATTGTGTCTTTGCAATGTCTTGAGATATGATGGAGAGATCATTGTGTAACTCACAATATCTAAGGAATAAATTGGACCATTGTGTACCTCATGAATGTCTAAGAATAAATGAGGTTAATCGTTTATTTACAGTGTCTGGGGATGTAATGAGACCCTTTGTAGGTTCGATTAATGCGAGAATGTAATATAGAGACCACCGAAGGAATTTCTGATGTCACGAGAGTGTAATAGAGACCCGCGTATCTCCAGTGTCTTGAAAATGAATGAGACCATTGTATCTCAATGTCAGGAAGTAGGAAAAGACCATTGTAATCAATTACAATGTCTTGGATAAAGTTTAAGTAATCCTAAAATGCACGAGTAGATACATGATTGGGAGATTAGGAAAATATGATTGTGTAATGCCTTAGAATAGGCATACACATATATGTTTAGTCTATCATTTAGCTAAAATGATTGAAAATATGTCGAGTGTATATATCAATATACTAGTATGTTTGTATAGCTTAAAAAAAACCTAAAAGTCACATAATCGATGCGGAGGATGGAAGGCCCGGAGAACGGAAGGCTATAAAATTATTTTGTTTGAAAAAGTAGTTATAGTTTAAGTCTCGATTAGACGTTTCTCAATAACGTGGCTTCGATACCAATCAAACACCCCCATTCATTGATATCGCGGTAATTCAAAATTGGGTGTTACTTCATGGCACCGATCATAACAATAGAAAACGAACTCTAATGGAGTGGATTTAAAAGGATTTATCATTCAATTTATATAATTATATCAGAGTTTACAAAATAGGTCCTAGTTGGTTCCATTATTTACAAAATGCATCAATATAAAGTCTTTGATGTTTTATGAATGATAAAATATTTATAGCCTTCTTGATCTAGTCCTTGCTCTCTGCGTACCCGGCAAGACATTATGGACACGAAATACATGCTTAAAACTGTCAACACAAAGGTTGAGTGAAATTCATAGAGTTTGTTTGATGGTTGAACACATTATGTTGGTAGTGTGAGCTATGGACTCACACAATGGTTTGCAAACGGTTTTATTAGACTAAGCATCATGCAATCAAAGCGTGCGTGTTCGAGATTTAATGGAGAAAATGTCGGCGCGTGCCCTATCAGGTAAAATTGCCGTTTTTACCAATGTTACTCAAATATAGTGCGTTTGTTCACCTACTGTCAACACAAAGCGGGATTGTCAATCCCAATAGATCTATTCACAATATTCGCCCACTCTCTAGTGATTAATGATTCATGATTAAGGGACTTACGTTTGGCAAATGCAGTAACTTAGTGCTAATAAAACAATAAGATGAGTATACTGTTGATTTGAAGCAATGTGTTGATATAAAATAAAGCATGTATTTCCCCAGGGTTTGTAAAAAGCAAATAATAGAAAGTGGGGCTATGAACTCACCTCGAGTAAATGAAGATATCAAATGTATAATGAGAATGATGGATATGCCGATGATAATCTACGAGTCAACCTAGAATAGGATGTTGCGACTTAGGTTTGAAATAATGATGCGAAATAGAAAACAAGCCTATATATGTCTCTATATTGATCATGATGTAGTACATGGTATTTGAGTATGTCGTTTATAGAAATGGTCTAGTTGTGAAAACGTATTTAGTTTATAGATATCTTACTACTGTTCGGGCCATCATAATTAGAGGTCATGTAGTAAACGTTAGAGCTAGGACACTTTAAATATACTAAATCCATTAACTCGTCGATCACGTTTTACCCAAAATGAAACCCCCTACATGAAGCTCTCTAGTATTGTAGTACTTAATAGATAAAACATATGTTTTGAGTGAAGATTGTTATATCATAAAGTTTATCATGTTTTTAGTAAATATCTATTTTTTACAAGTTCTCATTGTTTACTAGTGATTACAACTTATTAATATGTTCAAGAATGAAGTTTTGGTAAAATGTCGGCAAAGGTAAAATGGTCATTTTGGATTACTTATTGTATTTTAAAGATTATAAATTTTATTAATTTAATATGTAACGGCTATGAAAATAACTTGGTTTCGCTTTAGTTGTGACAAAGTATAGTCTGAAACTCTACATATAAGGCGGTTTGTTTTTGAAAGAATATGGCTTGCTGTTTAAGCGTTTTGGTCCAGCTTCTTTGGAAGTGAAGGAAAATGATTCAGGACAACTTTTAGTGTTTTAACTTTTTGATGATTCGGACGGAAGTACCACTTTAGCACGACCGGACCCTAACGGCAAGCTATTTGGCAGTTACGGCGTTTTGGTTTTGCTAACTTCTTTTGACTATAACTTTTGACTCGTTTGTCCATTTCGGGTGATTAAAGTTGCTATGTTTACCTTTTTATCTTGTCTACCATAGTATTTAAGTTAGAAAGTTCATATGTTATTGATTTTAATGGTCTCAAATGTGTAGAATATGACTAGTTTACTAGTTTGTTACTTTTATGACAATATGTAAATTAAAACATGTGATTGAGTATATGTACATCATGAATCAACATAGTAACTATATATATAGCATGAAATACTCAAGATTATGAATAATAAAGATGAGATGATGGTGGTGATTAGTTGCTTACAACTTTTGGCTTTCATTTAAGAAAGGAGTAACTTAGTAAGGATCGGACTTTGATTGAACACTTACGACCTTGGATTGAGCTAGCTTTCACACCTTGGAACCCTTGCAATCTTGAAGAGTTGGTGATGAAGTACTAAGTGACTTGAGTGGATCTAAACTCAAGAAGACCACTTAAACTTGCTAGAGATTTGATGTAGTAACTTACTACTTGAAACTTCTTTGCATAAACTTGGAGTTTAAAGATCAAATGATGGAAGATATGATGGATTTATGATATGAACGACCCAATTCAGTATTTTAGGGTTCTTAGGATGTATTTCACTTCCTATTTATAGGAGGGTAAGTTTGGTTAACCATATATTGGGTTAAATATTAACCATGGTTAAGTTAGGACACATGTAATGATCTAAAGGAAGCATGGTTAGGATTTTGCCACCAAAATGATGACTCCCCAGAGAACTGTCACAATTGGTGACAAGGCTTGATGATAAGTCTTGATCTTATCTTGGTTACCAGTGAGTTTGGTTTTCGTTAAATGCCAATCGTAAGTTGTTAGGCCATAAAACGATAAAGCGGTGTAAAAATAAACTTGTAGGAATGATGAGACTCGTCATTATACTCCATCTAAAAATATAAAATGGGTGATAAGTCTCATTGGGTGCAAAAGCAGCTTAAAACGGAAATCTGGTCAAAAATGCGTAATTAGCGTTTGTGAAAAGAACGAAATTTGGGAAACGGCCCGTGAATTTATTTAGATTAGACTAAAATTAGAATAAAAGTGATATGAGGTGTCAAAATGTGGTTTTCTTCATTCGCGGGATAACTTTATAGTTATATGTGAAGTCTAAAAGTTACGTGATTTAAGCAAAAATGTAGAACGTGCAAGGTTAATTTCTTTATGGTCAAAGGAGGAGGGAAATATGTTTGACTTTTCCAAAATGTAAAGTGTCAAAAACATATTAGAAACACATCTTAATCGTTAAGTCTGGATGTAAGTAGAATTGTTTAAAACGTAAGTTTAGTTTCGTACAACGCAGGGTTTATTTGGTAACATTAAAATGAAATCTTAAAAATTCTCAAATTAATTATGAGTGATCTAAAATTTATCGATGTGCATTCTCAAATTCGGTCATTTCATATTACTCCATATTTATCATCTCATAACGATTCGTGCATGGTTTTGCCTTTTTCATTAAACGTTATTTTCTTATTAAATAAACGTTATCGCATTATTTTTGAACATTTGACCCGATACTTCCAAAAATTATTCCAATATATTGTAACACTCATATTAAGATTTTAAAATGTTATTATTAGTTTACCCAGTGTTTTAAATCTATTTCGTATATAAATTGTTATATTTATATAAATTACGACGGTTTTCTTAAATTCAACCCGATAAATAATTATTCACTCAAATCTTTCAAGAAATGTATTTTTATAACTTTTATGACCTCAATATATTATATCTTGACCCGTGAAAATTTATTTTATCTAACGCTACCTTAAATATTCAAATGTGTATACAACTTACTAATACTTAACAATACTACAAGTTACTACTATCCTCAAATAACTTTACATCTACTTACACTTATACATTTACATAATAATAATAATAATAATAACTATGTATTATTAAATACATGATGATTTTCAAGATATGCAAGATTTGCTAGATCTTGCATATATCTCTTACACTCCAAGGACTTTCACTTACATACACAATCTCATCATTCTAAGTCTTTAGTCAAGATCTCCTCTCTTTTCTTTCACCATAGCCAATACTATATGCCAAGTCAGGAGTTCATCAATCTTCAAGTCAAGCTTTTAACAATCTAGTTACACTCTTAATCAAGGTTTTGAAATAAAAACCTAGGGTGTTTAGGGTTTAAATCCTTTGTTCACTAACCTCATCAAGCAATTTGTAAGCATAAAACTTCATCTATTACTTTTTCATATATATTTATACATTTTGAAGTCCATATGATCATATTTGCTCAAGTTGTAGTTTTATTCATGTTTATCAAATGTTATCACCCATATGTGTCCTATTAATTTTTATAACAAGTATGTACTAGTTAGAAGTTTATAAAAATGATAAGTTTGAAAAATGGATCATCAAAGTCTAGTTGTGATTTTTGGAGGAAATGATTACATAAATTTTATACATGTTTATTTAAGTTTGTATATATATTTTGCCTTATAATGAATATTTATTTTGATTACGATCAAATGAAGTTGTTTTACTAGTAGGATTGGTGATGAGTAGATTAAGGGAATATTGTGGTGTTGTTTGAGTTAAAATGATTAGAGAAAAATGGTAATTTTAAAATGGGCGCGGAAGCGCCGTCGAAATTTATAATTTTTCCGAAAAGTTAGTCATTTTTATAAGTTTTATTAAAGTTTTAGAAAATAGATTTTTAGTTATGAGCCTTTGAACGGACTAAACAGTTATAACGAAAATATACGTGGTTTCCAAGTTACGATTTAAAAACTATAATTTTCCGGAAAATATTCATGCAGTCCGAATTTTAACTGACCCAAACAGTGGCCTTAAAATTTCTGTGAAGTCTCAAGTTAAAAATATATTAGTACTCTTCATTACAGCCCGTGGATATAAAGAACTTGAAAAACGGACTTAAAACGAGTGATTTATCGTTAACCGAACTTTGAGTCAAAACGTCTTGAAAACACTATTCACAGCTTTAGTAGCTGTCGGATTTTAATCAAGGGTTTTGAGGGCCTAAACGGACGTTTCGGGGGAAATGGACGTTAAAAACGAGTTAGTTTTCTTATGTATATATTACGTCAAGTCCGACGTAAACCGATTTTCAATTACTAAAACCGTTACGTAGTTTAACTACATTTTCACCATTCACTCAAAAGTATTTATTCTCGACGTGAAACCGTCACACATTCAAGTAACAACATATTTTTTTTTATATATATAACTAGTTTTCAAGTAGCATATTGGGTGATACGTTTTCAAATCATGCATTCACGACAACATATCATAACTCAGGTCATAACATTCATTTTAGGTCGCGGATAGTTTCGGGCCTGCTTTGTGCATTTCATTTTGTTAGCATATCAATCACAGCCGGTGAGTTCGTAGCCCTACTTTACTTGCTTTCATAACATGTTTTGGGGTGAGATACATGCTCAAACTATTTTCATTTACTTTCGCAAGTACTTTAAACTTTGATACTCTTTGTGAGTTTTCATAGCCCACACTCTATTAATTGTATACAAACTTTTGGGGGATATACATGCTCAAACTATTTACATTCACTATTACAAGTACTCTAAACTTTTACATACTATTGTGAGTTTCATAACCCCTACTTTTATACATTTTCAATTACTTTTGGGGGAGGTACATGCTCAAACTATTTTCATTTACTTTCACAAATATTCTAAACTTTGACATACTACTGTGAGTTCATACCCGCTTTTACTCGTTTAAATTCTACAAACTATTTGGGGTGAGATATATGCTTATTTATCCAAACATTTAAACTCTTTTGCCAAACAACTTTACCTATACTTTAGACTTGATTGCGTTTTATACATTGGTTATACTTGTTTTACTTTTGCGAATACTCAAACCATTTATACAATTGTGTTACACTATACTTCTTATACACTTTGGACATTGTGTGTTTATTGCGATATGTGCCTTAACGTGCTAAACAAGTATTCAATTATGCATCAACATACAAACTTTAGCAATGGTTAACTCCTGAGGGGAAGAAGGTATTGATAGTACTATCGGTACGCCCCCTACTTGTGTCCTGATGGCGACCTTGGGTGAATATAATCTGTTATTCAAGTTATTCAAAGCAACACCACAAACAAGTTAGACTCGACAAACAAGATAGACTTAGTCGTGAGGTTAGAGTTAGCGTGATTCTTTGCATTACGTTTATGTATATATCGTATGCACCTATGTCCTACTTACAAACAAGATTGACAATTACATATTTTGGCAATGGATTGTAAACACACAGGTTGCAAGTTTTGTATGAACTTGGGCGAAAGGGTTACCGCGACCTTTCTTTGCATCAACATTTCTTATAGACTTTTTCAAATCATTTTTAACAAACTCTACGAACTCACCAACCTTTGTGTTGACACTTTTTAGCATGTTTATCTCAGGTCTTAAGGTGATAGCATTTCATGGAGCTTTTGGGTCGCATGGCATACATTGGAGTCTTGTGCTTCTAACAGTTACCATTCGACATGTTTGGTAAACCTTGTATTATCAAACTTTGGGATATCTTTTGTGTTGTAAACTTTAACTTATTTATCGAATAATAAAACTTTTCAAAACGTCTCATTATAGAGGTCGTTTTTACGTATCCATACTTTGTGCTATGACGTTATACCCCAATGACACTATCGTTCCGTTGCGATATTTTGGGGGTGTGACAGATTGGTATGGCGTTGGTTATAGAGAACTAAGTTGCATCATTGACCCTAGACTATAACTACATCATCATAGCATCTCATCATATCATTATAAGTGCATATTCTTTATACATGCGAACTTATGACTCAACACCAAACATCATATGAGTCGATTAGTCCAAGCATTGCATAGTTACTCCTAAATTATACATAGCGATCACTTGTCTAAATTAGGAAGAATCATGCAATGAAGGGAGTAGTAGTCTCATATGAGTAATCAAAATGTCGAGCCAAATTTTCAAAAGATTTTCTTCAAAACTTGTTTAGTTTGATCGTGGCGATTCTTGTTTGATGAGTCGCAAAGATCGAGCTAGAAACAAGTCGTTACCTAAACCGATTTAGCCTAATCGTATGACATTTCTTGTTTGATGAGTTGTGGGATTAAGCAAAAATCGGTTACCTAAAAGTCTTTGGGAAATTTTGCTCGAGAATGGGAAAGCACGCCTCATCGAGCCTAGTCATAAGGGAGCATGTCTTTAGAATGGGATATAGTCACGACATATGCATGAGCATTGGCATAATCATTTAAATCATACATGAGCATAAACTTTTAGAACCCTTATCGCATTTTGGGCCATAGTATCATCGATTGAATCGCGAGGGCCGATTCCTATCGAAGAATGTCACAATTCTCAAATTCCAGTCATTTCTCATACTCCATATTTATCATTTCATAACGATTCGTGCATGGTTTTGCCTTTTTCATTAAACGTTATTTTCTTATTAAATAAACGTTATCGCGTAAACATTATTTTTGAACATTTGACCCGATACTTCCAAAAATTATTCCAATATATTGTAACACTCATATTAAGATTTTAAAAATGTTATTATTAGTTTACCCAGTGTTTTAAATCTATTCATTATTATATAAATTGTTATGTTTATATAAATTACGACGGTTTTCTTAAATTCAACCCGATAAATACTTATTCACTCAAATCTTTCAAGAAATGTATTTTTATAACTTTTATGACCTCAATACATTTTACTTTGACCCGTGAAAATTTATTTTATCTAACGCTACCTTAAATATTCAAATGTGTATACAACTTACTAATATTACTTAGCAATACTACAAGTTACTACTATCCTCAAATAACTTTACATATACTTACACTTATACATTTACATAATAATAATGTAATAACTATGTATTATTAAATACATGATGATTTTCAAGATATGCAAGATTTGCTAGATCTTGCATTATATACTCTTACACTCCAAGGACTTTCACTTACATACACAATCTCATCATTCTAAGTCTTTAGTCAAGATCTTTTCCTCTCTTTTTCTTTCACCATAACCGGCCACTATATATGATCAAGAAGGAGTTCATCAAAAATCTTCAAGTCAAGCTTTTAACAATCTAGTTACACTCTTAATCAAGGTTTTGAAATAAAAACCTAGGGTGTTTAGGTTTAAATCCTTTGTTCTAGTCACCTCATCAAGCAATTTGTAAGCCTAAAACTTCATCTATTACTTTTTCATATATATTTTTCATACATTTCATGAAGTCCATATGATCATATTTGCTCAAGTTGTAGTTTTTATTCATGTTTATCAAATGTTATCACCCATATGTGTCCTATTAATTTTTATAACAAGTATGTACTAGTTAGAAGTTTATAAAAATGATAAGTTTGAAAAATGGATCATCAAAGTCTAGTTGTGATTTTTGGAGGAAATGATTACATAAATTTTATACATGTTTATTTAAGTTTGTATATATATTTTTAGCCTTATAATGAATATTTATTTTGATTACGATCAAATGAAGTTGTTTTACTAGTAGGATTGGTGATGAGTAGATTAAGGGAATATTGTGGTGTTGTTTGAGTTAAAATGATTAGAGAAAAATGGTAATTTTAAAATGGGCGCGGAGCGTCAGAAATATAATTTTCGAAAAGTTAGTCATTTTTTGTAAGTTTTATTAAAGTTTTAGAAAATAGATTTTTAGTTATGAGCGTGGCCTTTTGAACGGACTAAAACGGAGTTATAACGAAAAATATACGTGGTTTCCAAGTTACGATTTAAAACTATAATTTTTCGGAAAATATTCATGCAGTCCGAATTTTAACTGACCCAAACAGTGGCCTTAAAATTTCTGTGAAGTCTCCGAAGTTTAAAAATATATTAGTACTCTTCATTACCTTCGCGTGGATATAAAGAACTTGAAAACGGACTTAAACGAGTGATTTATGGTTAAGAACTTTGAGTCAAAAAGCGTCTTTGAACACTATTCACAGCTTTTAAGCTGTCAGGATTTTTAAATCAAGGTTTTGAGGGCCTAAACGGACGTTTCGGGGGAAATGGACGTTAAAAACGAGTTAGTTTTTCTATGTATATATTACGTCAAGTCCGGCGTAAACGATTTTCAATTACTAAAACCGTTACGTAGTTTTAACTACATTTTCACCATTCACTCAAAAGTATTTATTCTACGTGAAACCGAGTCACATTGAGTAACAACATATTTTTTTTTTATATATATAACTAGTTTTCAAGTAGCATATTGGGTGATCGTTTTTCAAATCATCCATTCACGACAACATATCATAACTCAGGTCATAACATTCATTTTAGGTCGCGGATAGTTTCGGGCCTCGCTTCGTGCATTTCATTTGTTAGCATATCAATCACGCGGTGAGTTCGTAGCCCCTACTTTTACTTGCTTTCATAACATGTTTTGGGAGAGATACATGCTCAAACTATTTTCATTTACTTTCGCAAGTACTTTAAACTTTGACATACTACTTTGAGTTTTCTAGCCTTTATTATTGTATACAACTTTTTGGGGATATACATGCTCTAACTATTTTCATTCACTATTACAAGTACTCTAAACTTTTACATACTATTGTGAGTTTCATAACCCTTACTTTTATACATTTTCAATTACTTTTGGGGGAGGTACATGCTCAAACTATTTTCATTTACTTTCAAAAATATTCTAAACTTTGACATTTGTGAGTTCATACCACTTTTACTAGTTTAAATACAAACTATTTGGGGGAGATATATCTTATTTATCCAAACATTTAAACTCTTTTTGCCAAACAACTTTACATACTTTAGGACTTGATTGGTTTTATACTTGATTGGGTTATACTTGTTTCACTCTTCTTGAATACTCAAACCATTTATACAATTGTTTACCTATACTTCTTATACACTTTGGACATTGTGTGTTTATTGCGATATGTGCTTATACGTGCTAAACAAGTTTTCAATTATGCATCAACATACAAACTTTAGCAACTGGTTAACTCCTGAGCCGCGGAGAGGTATTGATAGTACTATCGGTGGCGCCCCCACCTTGTCCTGATGCGTGACCTTGGGTGAATATAATCTGTTATTCAAGTTATTCAAGGAAACACCACAAACAAGTTAGACTCGACAAACAAGATAGACTTCGTCGTGAGGTTGATTAGTTGTGATTCTTTGCATTACGTTTATGTATATATCGTATGCACCTATGTCCTACTTACAAACAAGATTGACAATTACATATTTTGGCAATGGATTGTAAACACACAGGTTGCAAGTTTTGTATGGAAATTGAACGGGCGGTGGATTTGCCGGCCTTTGCTGCGCATCAATTTCTTATAGACTTTTTTTTCAAATCATTTTTAACAAACTCTACGAACTCACCAACCTTTGTGTTGACACTTTTTAGCATGTTTATCTCAGGTCTTAAGGTGATAGCATTTCATGGAGCTTTTGGGTCGCATGGCATACATTGGAGTCTTGTGCTTTTAACATTTACCATTCGACATGTTTTGTAAACTCTTTGTGTATTATCAAACTTTGGGATATCTTTTGTGTTGTAAACTTTAACTTATTTATCGAATGGTAAACTTTTCAAACGTCTCATTATAGGTCGTAGTTTTACGTATCTATACTTGTATACCCCATGACTTACATCGTTCATTTGCGATATTTTGGGGTGTGACATCGATGTGAGGAAAATTGACGAGTTGATTTTCGTTATCTTGGGATGTTGAAATGGTGTTCCGACCAAAATGAAACTTTAAAACGATGTTTTCTTAATAACTTTGGCGAAAATGATCTAACGATTGTCGAACTCTCAGGTCATTACTAAAATAATTCATCTTACGAGAATGTGAAATAAAATTTTCTGAGGATGAATAGTGAAAGTGAATAGTAATTTCTCGAGATGAATAGTAAAAATTTGAGTATGGATAGAATCCGAAAATGCAATTATTTAGTTTGGCGTTTATCGAATGTGATAATGGCTTGGCTATTTAGTTACTTTTGTGATTCTTTCTCACTTAACCCACAATGTAGCTTCCGTGTCTCGGCAGATGAGGATACGACAAGTGGTTTTGTACATTGTGTACACCGTTTCATTTTCATAAGGATTAGTACAAGCTTAAGTAGCAAATCTGGGGAATTCTACTTCATGTTCAAGCTTAGTATATCGGTTTACTTACTTCGTGGTCACTGCAATTGCCGACTAAATACGTGGATGATGTGCTTACCAAAGTGTTGAATGGATGAGATGTGATCAGCAATTCCCATAGAATATTCAATGCCATGATACTTCACAGTCTAGGGAAGTTCTTTCAAATCTTCAACGTCGGTTGATGAGTGTCTAATACTCATCATTTTATACCGTTTAAACGCAAAAACATCTGAAAACCTAGAAATGCATCAAAATGATGAAAATGTCACAAATAAGTGTTTTATGTGTTTTAAATTCAAAAATATCAAAATCAGATGAAAAACGTATCAAGTTTGCATAATTAGTTTAGTCCCCAAGTTTCAAAAGTTGTCAAATCTAGTCCCCGGAATCCAAAAATATGGAGTTTTATCATTCAAGGTCCCTGAAATATTCTAAGTTGTCAAAATTGGTCCTTGAATGAATCTTTGGTCAAATGGCGAGAAAAGTCCTCAACTTTAAAAGTGTCAAAAAAATAGTCCTTGGATATTTAAAAATGTAAAATAATCAAATATGGTCCTTATACTATTAAAGTTTGTCAAGTTTGGTCCTTGTGATAACTTTGGAAAAATTACAGTTTCAGTCCTTGAAGTTTGCAGAAATTGCAAAATTGGTCCTTATGATAATAACAAACCAACGGACCCTCTTTGTTATTAATCCATCCAAAACCCTTTGACCCCATGTTTATCCACTGACCCCATTTTGACCCCTTTATTAATATCAATTCGGTCAAATTTGGTCAAACCCGCAACTAGAACTATTCATCTCCCTCTTCCGCCTGCATCCCAAACCGGTGGTTTTACCACCACTGTTACTTCCACTCATTACACCACTTGTATAACACCCCTTCCACCTCCACATCCACCAAATTACATTAAATGCAAAACCTCTCAAAGACCTTGCCGCCAAAATGCCATGTGTATGATTCGATGAAATTGATGAATTCAAGTGAAGTCAAGTGAGAAAGTCTCGAGAGATCGACCCAAGTCAAAAAGATCTCTATAAAGAAGATAAGAGGCAATGTGGAAACATATCTAGTGTGTAATTTTTTAGTTTATGTCGTTTTAGCTTAATTTTTAAATTCCAGTGTATGTTTTAGCTTTCAAGCTTTGTATTTCAAGTTTTTAGTGTACAATAAATCTTTTGTAAACATCAATTACAGTTTTAAGTCTCAATTTGTTTATCAAAAAAAAGTCGGTCATGACTTTTCATGATGTTTGCTTAAGACAAGAACTTTCCGTGCAAATGATCGTACCGCGTCAATGATGCTTTCGAAGAATTATACTTTGATGTCTTACGATTAACCTCCAGGGGAAGTAGTTTATACTACTTGACTTAGTATGGTTTGTGAAGTTGTCTACATATGAGTAATGAATTGTTGATGTTAGTGTTGAAGATGGTGAATGAACCGTTGATGAACATTTGCATGTTTCCCTAAAACAGTAATTCACCAAAACCAAAGTTGTCATTGCGTTCAAGTGACATTTTTACGGTTTAGTCTTGATTTAGTAAAATCCCGAAAGAAACTATTTCTCGGTTTAATTAAGTAGACTTGTAAAATCCCGTTGACAATGAAACATCTGGTAAATGTAAAGTGCATCTCGAATCTATCTCTCGGTTTATTCTTGGTTTTGTAAAATCGGGAAAAGAAACTATTTCTCTGTTTAAACCATAGAATTGTAAAATCCCGTGATTATAGATTCATCATGGAGAAAGGGAAAGTGTATTTCGTATCTCATCGATGCTTTGGTGCTCGGTTTCTGTTTGAAGAAGGGTTAAAAGGGTGTACTTCATGAATTGGGTGTTTGTTTAGATTTTCTTCATGGCAGTTTGATTATTTCATGGTTTTCTGAGGGTTATGTGCTTTTAACCATGGTGGGATGAAAATTATCATAGTTCATTTAAAACATCAAAGGAGGCTAGATTTGAGCTTTTTAACCAGAAGATGTGACAACGGCGTTAGTTCACTATTATTTATTTGAGGTTGAAGTGAAATATCACGGGCAAGTGTACTTAGTATCTGAAGGTATCGGGGATGGTTGGATGAAGATTCTTCATGATCCTTGTTCGAGCTTATTATCAAAACGAAGACTTGGAAATCTAGTTATTGTTGGGTGACTTTTCCTATTCTTATACCACTTGGGGGAATTGGTCTCTTACCACCACAAAATAACTATCACTTTAAGGAGTTACGTTGTAGTGCTCAGTGTCACATTAAATTGTGGATTTTCAAGAGGTGATGTACGCCTAATACTTGATGGTTGGTTGGTTGAAGAGTATAGAGTACTTAGAGATTCTAATGGGCATGAATTCTCGGCACCGCTCTTTGTTACATATGTGCAAGTTTAAGTCGCGAGTTTGGGTTGTTTTACCGGGTCAAATTCATCATATTGGGTTTTCTCCATCAATTTGTCACTACAAAGAGCCTACTGATGATAATGGGGTTGATTACAAGTTTTGCCAAGAGATCTTTGAAAGAGATTATGACGTTTGAACACAACAGTTCAAGCCTCGTACCTAAAGAAAAGAAGAGTAATGCGTTTCAGTGCTTTATCTTCTGAAGAATAGAAATCTTCTAATTAATGACCATTCTCATCAACATGCTTCATGCTTTTCCATGCGCTTTCAAACATCAAGTGAACCGGACTACCGTTGATTGTTTTCTTATTCCACTTGCTCAATTAAAATGACGATGGCAACATCATGTGCTACCTTTGAGAGTGTGAATATAATACATTTGGATGATTTTCACTTATTCAATCAAGAATGGCAACTCCGTATGCAATTCTTGGGGAAAAAGTGTGAATTTCTTGCATGGTTGATTGATATCTGCGAACAAATGGTCAAATGGCTCCAAACTCATGTAAGAACAAGCTTCTTCTATCGGTCATTTTCATGGAGTTTTCTTAAGAGTCGTTGGTTAACATCTTACACGGTGATTTGATTAATGACAAAGTGCTTCCATTCTTGGTGATTTCCTTAATGAACATCTTTACGTTCTTGTTTGATTGGGAGGGATTTGAGTTAAGGGGATTTTCTAATTGTAAGTTAACGAGAATGCATTTGGTGAGTTGAAGATGTTGACTTTCTATTCCCCAATTGGACAATCTTGAAGAAGGTCGAGTCTGTTCGGTTACATTTTTCGGTACATGTTAGAAGACAAAATACGAGTTGCATTTAACGATCTAAAGACTTCTTCTTAATTCAAGCATTCATCATAAAGATTGTCGGTTTAGGGGAGAGACTAATGGGGAAGTGTAAAGCCAAATTTAATCCCCAATTAGACTTGCTCACATTCTTCAGCAAGTTGATTCTCACAAAGATTAAAGTGTTCTTCTCAAATTTCAAGTATTTGGCTTATAATGTTTTCTTGATTCGAAGTATCAAAACCCCGGGGAAGGAGGCATCTGAGTAAACTTGATGAACTTAATACTTCTAAGTGATTGAAGATATCCCGGGAAGACAAATGTCATTACCGAGAGAAACTCAAGTTTTGACTCATGGCGTTTAGTGTTCTTATTCCAACTATGTGGGGGAAGAGATGGAAGAGTTAGTTTCGAAGATAAAAGTACACAAGTGTGTGATGATTTCGATGTTATCGCAATCATCAGGGGGGAGAGATTGTGTACATTGGGGACGCTCAGTTGTTTCACGAGAGAAACTTCAGTGATTGAGAGATATAATCACTTATTTCGAGTTGACATCCGAAGAGATAATCGGTGATTGGCTGCTACTTCATGTTCGGTTATTCTCTCTTTAGGCATGGTACCATCTTGAGCTTCATACACTTTCTTTAGGGAGAGAGAAAAGTATACATCGGGGTTATTCTTTGGCTATTGGACTTAATCTGCTACTTGATGTTATAAGGTTCTGTCTTGGGTATATGTGTATTCAGTTCTTGAGCTTTATTCTAAAGAGATTTGCATCAATTCAACTACTTGGCATTTGGTATGGATCGCTTCAGACGTCATTAGAAAATATGAGAAGATTGTTTCATGTGTGGGATGATACGTTGCTGTTGTTCTATTGGATGATATAACCTCGAACGAGGATCCAAAAGATCATTCTTAAAGGAGCGACAAGATCGATGATAATGGTGTGCCTTTTTGTGCACCTGGCTAAGGCAAGCTTGAAATAGAGCTTCGAATCTGTTCAACATAAGGATTTTCGGTTTGGGTGGAAGCTACCAAAGTCTCACTTTCAGATGATGTCTTCTATCTTCTAGCGGGTTTCGATATCCTTATCTTGGTACTCGTATCATCATCTTCTTAAACTATATCATATACTCTATCTATAAATTTTTATCAAAAACCAAAATACAAAAATAGAAAACCAACAAAAAGAAAATATAAAATCATAAAACCAACAAAACCTAAAAATCGAGAAAATTTAAAAATACCAAAAATATTGTTCTCTCAAGACATGTTTTATCGATCGATAATCTGATCTTAGAAATGTCATTCAATAATGGCAGGGACCATAGATGAAGTTCGGCGGGAGGTGTAAATATTTCTTTTCAAAACATGTCTCTTAATATGGCTTAGGTTACTGTAACAGTGCTTAAACCATGGCTTGCTATTATTTCCGATAGCAACCCATTCTTCAAGAAAGGAAAGTGCTGCGCTAAACCAATTTTCAAATATTTGCGCATCCAAAACATAATGAGGAAAGTATGTCGAAGGATTTCTTGTTCCTACTCAAATATTTTCCTTCTAGAATTCTTGAAAAATGTTTTAACAAAAATGGTGGTAAATGAGTTGCTTGAAAATCAATCATAATCAAGTTTTCATAAATTTGCAAACCCCAATCAATGACTTCAGCTTATTTAAAACCTCTTATGAAATGAGTCATTGATTGAGGGGGAGAATGTTTTTCAAATTTATATCGTCTAACGGGCTTATATAATTATCCTACATGCTTGCGAAAAAGATATTGCCTATGTTGAAGGACTAGGAATCTAGAATAAGATTATAAGGATTAGATGATTATAGTTTGATAAACACATTATTCCCATGCTTTACATGATCTGATTGATATGTTGGATTGACTTGTATTAGTCGATTGTTGTTTGGGTGATGTCGACCACCATATATCTGTTCGTGTTGACTTACTATGAGATAAGATGGTTATAATAATGTTCCCGATCCGGATCCCACAATTGATGATGATTGGATGCCGAAAGGAAAGGGTAACTATTTCTTAGGTCGAAAAATGAAGAAACGGAGCTTAATTGGATCTCCATGGAGAGTTGGCACGATAGATGCAACTTAAGAGGTCTCACTGCATTTGCGAGATGGTTTTCTTCTGCCTACAACAACAACAACAAAAGACTCAACCACCTAACGTATCTTTGTGCAGGATAAGTAATTATGATACCATTTCTAGACAATTTTAAAATTGTTGTTTTTGAAAATGGAAAAATATTATCTTGAAAATAAATTGGACTTAAATTTTAGAAATCAACCGGACTTCATTTTAAAATATAAGTCACTCAATCAATGACTACGGTCATGGATTGAGGGAAAGTGATTTCAAATTAGATATTTTCAAACGATATTTCATCTATCAAGTCCGTTTGTACAAAATAAGTGGTGATCTTGTTAGGTCACTAGTTTTACAACACAAGCACAATAGAAAGAGATAGAGAAAAGATCGGATGAACAAGTCACAAACCAAACACTATGCGTATGATCATAAAGAAAGGTTATGCGCGGCTATAGTGAAAGAGAATGAATTGAACAACCAACCCTCAAGTGAGGGTTTACATGAGGTATTTATAGGAGAGAAGCTAGGGCAACACTCCTAGTTCCCATCCTTTTCCTTATTGGGCTAGGCCTAGGCTTATGGGCCTTCTACATAAGCCTAAGGCTAATAACTAACATAAAGGCCATATTAAGCTAACTATTACATATAAATTACTAACACTTGAATTAAGGTTTAGGAGTGATTCCAACAATCTAACCCTCAAGTGTTGGTGATGAATCTGACGGTGAAATGCTTATGTAATAGTAGCTTTGACGTCTGACATTCTTTTTCTTGTGAGAATTGCCTTGATTTTGAACAATCTCCCGGTGTAGAGAATTGTTTTCTTTAAATTACCTTTGGCACGTCATCTTAATCTTTGTTCTTTGATCATTGTTCTCTGTGATGGTAGTGATAGTATGGTGTTATGCGCATCAAGTCTTTCAGTGCCTTCATTTGCTCGGTGTCTCCACGTCATTCTTCAACATGCTCACACGCTCTTTGGCGTTGGATTTGATGCTGATGAAGTACTTTAAGTCTTTAACTTTGTAGATTCTTTGGTTGACGAAGAATCAATCGACTTTGTGTTGCATTTAGTTAGAACTTCCATTAGTGATAATGTTGGCATGAGCATGTGAAGATTACGCACGATCAGTCCGCTCGAGCTTCCATAAGAAGTAAACATAAGACAGCGTTAGTAATAAGCGGATTCCGGCACTTAAGTTCGAACCGAGAGTGTTAATAGCATAGTGTGAAAACACAACTCTAATTCTCACAAAGCCGTTCTGAACAGTCCCACAAGTGAGATAGCGATGTACCGAAGTACATCTACGGTTCGAATGAGTCATTGAGGTACACCGAAGCATCACCTCTGTATGAGCCGTTTGAGACACACTAAGCGTAATCCACGGGGAGTTACCGAAGTGACCTGCTGTCGGGCGTTTGATGTTGACCACGGAAGGAGTTTCTATTCAATCACTGAGGATCACAATTTTGAACCTCTCATAAATGTTCTCGACAGATTGCTAAGATCTGTGAAGGACTCGATAACGTACCATTGATGTTCTTATTGTTGAACACCAAGTGATGAAATGTCAAGTGTACCTAGGAGATCTTTTGATGAATCTCATGGCTCTAGACTCAATAGTGCGTTTTGGTTTTCCGGAGGAGACTAGGGAGAGTCTCCTTCTTCAATTCCAGCAATCTCAAAGAAGCCGATAGTTTACGTAGGGTTCCCTGTGAGAATGAAACAAGCTTTGTTGAGAGAAACTTGAGTGGCTAAGAAGGTTTAGTGCATGCGTCACTGGGTCCATGACTTTTAATCTTCACAATACGGCGTCATCAAGTGACAGTAGTATATGAATTGAACCGTTATGCGCTAGGTTGAATAATTTGGAGGGCTATTTCTTTTCACCCTTTTCTTTGCATTTCTTTTTTATTCTTCAACTCCTTCTTTCTCCGATTCTCATTTTCTCCTTTTTACAATCATACCTAAGAATTCTAGTTCTAACTATTGGTAGTGTCCTTGGGTAGATCCCTCCGACTCTAGCGGATCATAGGACGGTTATTCCTAACCTTAATCTCCTTATAACTCCATTGCCATAAAACCATTTTCAAGAAAATCTCTCGTAGTGTTTATGAATGAAAAACATTTTGTACCATTGTGAGAGTTTTATCTTTTAGCATAAATACTCCCCTCAACATGTGCTTAAGAGTTTTGGAGAAATCGCACGGTGAGGAAAAAGCCGCACTTTGAATTGATCGACTCAAGATAGACAATTCCCCGAGACACGGTTCGTTGAATAGTTAAAGAGTTACATTGTCGGCTTTTAGGTGACAACTAGCTCTAATAACTATCTTGAAGGTGTGGACAAACCTCGAAAGGTTGTCAAACTCATCAAAGATCATGTCTACCAGGAGTTTCTCGAATGGTACATTCTACTCGGACAAGTCCTTTGCGAGACACGTTTACATCACTAGTGAACTAGCTTGAAATTATTACGGTCGGGACAAGTCTTTTCGAGTTACTAACAGTTAATATCTCGTCAATTTGTTGGTTAAGTCTATAGCACAAAGATTCATTTGCAGTTACACAACATATTTCTTATCACATAAATTTTCTCCCCCTCAAAGATGGCATATAAGTGTTATTTTTGAAGAAATGTTGAGAATAAATATGACCATTTTGAGTTTTATGGGAAGATGACCACTTTGTGAACAATTTGTGAACAAAGATTTTAAGTCAAATACTCCCCTCACGAGTGATATAAGCGGTTGAGGTTTTGAAAATCATAAGGGAAAGTACTTGTTCTTTTGAGCAAAACCTTGAAAAGTGAAAGGTTTGATAGGTTTACTCAAAAGTAAGAAGCTTTCGCTCCTTTTATAGGATTGTGGCACTAAGGCGTACCACAGGGTCCTTTCTGACAAGAGCGGGTTGAATACTGTTATGTGCCAAGCCATTGACATATAAATCACACATCCAATGTTATAATGAAAGAAGTAGTTCAAGGGGTACGGGTAGTCGGTGATGTTGCGAAGTGTGAACGGGCGTTGGCGGTGATGTTAATCACTGGTGCGACCACCAACAAATCTTTCCATCTTCGGCTGATCCCGCCGATACAACCGTTCATCAATCATCGTGATGATCCTCTTCACATCCCTTTGATCATGAGAATTCCATCGCTTAGGAGACCCAATCTTTTTATGTATATCCTTCAACCGATAAACCAATCCGTCCCTAACCATCTTCAAAGTGTGATCCCCAAACTTGTGAAGATCTCTACCCGCCATTAAGCAATTTCTTTGAAGTTCATTGCATTAGCGACTCCGAATGGTTTGTGATGAGTGTATATTGTGAGTGGTTGATGTCGGGAAGATCAAAGCTGCGGTGGAGTGAAGTTGACATTACGATAAATTCAAACGCAAGCTGGAGATCTTCTACACGTTCTTTGATGACTATGCGTCTGATGAAAATGAGCAATGACTTAATGAATTCACGTTGTACTTGGTTGAAAATTGTCTCATGCGACCACGTACTTTGGCAAGGTATATCTTCATATGGTTGATAGACAAATTCTCAAAGTCGGCTTAGAGAATGCATAATCCCTTTCGTCTTGCCTTTTGACCACAATATTCTTGAGAAAAGGGTAGTCCCATTTGGATGAAAGATCAACGTGTTTGATGGCAACGATACTCTTAGTACTAAACACTTCATGTTGAGATTTACGAACTGGCGGCTTTGTAGTAGATTCTTGGCGTTCCGCCAATGGTGAATCCTATACATTGCATCACGGTCATACTCTTCCACTTTGTTGGAGAACAAGTGGTTAGATCTTTCCTCGATGGCTATCGTTAGAGTATATTCTTTGCAGGAATGGAAGTGTCAAAGATGTAGCGTATTTCCTTGAACCATCGCCACCGTGTAGAATAAAATCAAGTCTTTTGAAGAAATATCGGAATGGAATTCGGGCTCATCTGTTTGGTTGTTGGTAGAGGTTTAGACCCGGTCGGTGTAATATGGAGGGTTGTCCGTTTTGTGAAGTCGATGTTTGCTTCTGGTTGAGCCAATCCATGTTGTTAGACATAGCTCGAGCAATGTTTTCAAGGTGATGACCTCAATGGCACTTTAAGGCTATCTTTTAACGGTTGAAAAGCTTCATTCTTGATTAGCCTTAACTTCAGATTTCGTCATCTTCTTTTACTGGAATTTTTCTTGCATAACTTAGCATGCTCCAATGTATTCCGTCTACCGGATCTTGACCTTGTGAGGGTAGGGAGTGGAGTTAACAAGTGTAGAAAACCATTCAAATTCCTCTATGTTATCTTCATCTAGCCATGATCTGGCGTCGGCCGAGGCCTTATTCTTTTTCTTAGGCTAGATGAGGGTTCTGGTTTCTGTACTTTTGTAGAGGCGGGTTGTTGTTGGGGCTCATGGTATTCCTCATCGTCACCACCCATATACTCAAAGTGATCACCGGTTTTTGAGTGCAGTGGTGCTCGAGAATCTTGAGGTTTTAGGCGGGGAGGGATCTTTGTTAGTTGGAGTCCTTAGGGGTGGAGGTTGCATTGAGTCTTGAATGGAGGATGATTCACCAGAATTCTTTGTGCGTTTGGGCTCGTTATCCTTATCCTGATCTTTGTCTTCGTCGTCTCTTGAGCGTTTGGGCCTTCAGACTTCTTCTCATCTTTGTCGAGTTGGTATTCTTGCAATGCTTCAAATAATTTAGCTTCGTGTGAGGCAAACGTTGTAGAGCGTTTCGACATTTGAGCTACTAGCCGGTTCACCAATTCATCATCACGAAGATTGTGAGTTCAACAGGATTGATGCTCAAATTCATTGGAGTTGATTTCATGGCTTGTTTGGCTAGATGTAAGAGATTCGGATAAAGTTATGCGGTATACATCTCCTTGTCAGGTTTAGGAGCGACCTCCATGAGGAATTTGTGAGAGTATCCTTTGATCATCTCGTCCATTTTCCCTTGAAGATCATCTTTCATGAGCTTCAGGACATACTCCCTTTCAACTTTCATCTCGTCTTGCTCATCATGAATCGTATGCAGTCGGCAAGAAAATCTAACTTCTTCTTTGTAATATTTTTCTTCGACTGTTTGGCGGCTTGACGATTCGAGACTTTGCATGAGACATCAAGATGCGGTTGGCTCCTTCACGATTTGGATGATGATTTGGTTGGTCTTTTAGATGGTGGTGGTGAAGAATGAAGAAAGAATCACGATGAGAAGAGCCGGGGGTCCTTAGGAGGTTCGAGGTTTTCTCCTGGGGCGTGTTGGACTGTCTAGAAGAAGCTTATCATAATCAGCGTCATCATCTTTTCCAGACTTAGTCGTAGCATCGATCTTTGTTTCATCACAAGTCTTCGATTTTCTTCTGGTTCTTCAAAGTCATACTCAAGTGTCCTCCACGTTTGTTGTTGTTACAAAGTGGTGGCACGGATCCCTATCGGGTCGATTAACGCATTGGGATTTGGTGTAGGTTGAACTCCACCACTTGACCCTCGAGGCCACCTATTTGATCTTTAGCAAATTCTTATGCCACGTGTTGGAGTCTAAGAATTTGAACTTTTCTGTAATCGGTTTCGGTGGCTCTTCATGCGAGCTTTCTTCATAAGGCCTAAATCTTTGGAGTCTTCCTTTTCCTTGGTCAATTTGGAGGACTGGAGGTTTAGAATGCTGTGGTAGTGTCATCTTTAGCAGTTTGAGTAGAAAGTCTCTTCATCGATCAGGTACCCTCCGAGTCCTCGTCAATTAGCTTTCTGGGTTGGGCTTAGGATGCGGGAAGGCGACTTCCTTGGCGGGAACTGTCTCTTTCTTGGAGGATTCCTCTGGGAGCGTCCTCGACTCTCGGTGCTTGCAGCACTTCCTCCACTTCCTCTACGGTTTTCCTTGCGGGTGTACCAGAAGATTTTTCATCAAGAAATCCAACTTTGTTCTCTTCTACGCGACCAATATCTTTTATAGGAGTAGAGCTGTTTGAGTTCATCTGAGAGAAGGTGATCGGCAACCAGCAGTGTTTCTTAGTTGTTGACTCCTTAAATCATTGTTAGAGTGGGTTCATCAACATTTCATGATTGTCGGGGTCATTAATTCTTTTGGGGATATCAGGGTTGTACCCAAGTGCTCTCTAGATCAACAGTTTAGTATATCTGATGTAGGGAATCTTTGAGCCAAGCTTTTAGAGGAATGTCATCATGTCATCCCAAATCAGAGCTTCAACTTCGATGTGCTTCATGTTGATTAGAGCCCAAAAGATTTGCAGTTCCACGAGCTTGGGATGCTCATAGCCATTGTCACGACCAGAAATAGATTTTGTGATGATGATATAAAGGGTTCTCGGTCGAGGATGTTCTTGAGATCAGCGTGTGCTTAATGATAACCCTGACCGTCATACCCAATATCAATCAAGAATTACGAAACGGTTTCTTCAGTAGGTGCAGTGAAGAATTCAGTTGGAATGATGTCGGGAATGAGGAGAACAGCTCGTAAGTCGGCAGGGAGTGATGGTGAGTTGCTTGTGATTGGCGTCACTGTCACGGCATTTTGACCTTTGACCATCGCATTGTATTCCGAATTGCGTATGTAGATCTCTGGCGATGGCAGAGTGTGAGAGCATGTTACGATAGGAATGATTCTTTAGAACATCCACACAATGAGACATGAAGATTCCAAGCGGTGAGAGTTTGTCAACTCTTAGATTGTTCTTTCCATCTTCCTCGGATAGCCATTAGGGAAAATATCGGCAACGTGAGAGAACCCGAGTGCATCCACATTCATTTGAGCGACCATGTCGTGATGCGAAATAACATTAGCCAAAAGAACCAACATATCGAAAGACATAATGTTAGTCAGAAGGTTTATTGTCTGTATTGAATGTGCAATGTCAATGATGATTCTGAGAGTCCAAAGTCACTTTTTTGTTCAATAGTCCAATGACGTCGCGATAAGTTTCGTGAGTTAGTTAACTTTAAGTTTTAAAGTTTATGTTATCACTTATTTAACACAACATAAACGAGCGTTTAAACTTTATTGGTGGACGTGGATTTATTTATTTACAAGTTTGCCGCGCGTAACAATTCATAATGAAGGTATATTTAAGGCTTATGCGTAGAAATGGTAGCTTATGCGTAAACATGAGAAGTATCTGGCGTAGCCTTAAGCTTATGCGTAGGATCCTTACTACGTAGAGAAATGTTCAGCGTAGGAAAAGGGGTTATGCGTAAAGCTTCGCGTAAGCGTATAAAACCTTGCAGCGTAAGGCTTACTGTAGGAGTATCGTAGAGGTCTTGTTCGCATATATCCTTCAGGATAAGCGTAGTCCCTTTGTAGAACCCTGGCGTAACATTACGCATAAGATTTCTCTTACGCATAACTTTCTGGCGTAAGGTGATCCTTATGCGTAGAGTTTCAATAACCTTGATTACGAGTTTACAGTAGGCAAGAAATAAAATTATCATAACATCAATTTTGACCCATACATTCAATCTAAAACAGATCATGGCATGAAACTACATCAAATAGTTACGCGTAAAAAATCTATAGCGTAAGACTAAAACCCTAATAGTTCAAGAATTATGCATATGATTTCTAACCATGGAAATTGCACCAAATCATTTTTGGTAAGTCTTAGAAGCCTATTGAGTTGTTTTGTTCAAGTTTTAACATCAAACACCATGTGAATCAAAATACCCAATTAGTGAACTAGAACCCTAAATTACAATTCTTTCACTTTGTTGTTTTTGGCAAGTTCTAAGCATGGATATAGTTAATTCATCACATAAATAACACATTACAAGCAACCAATTAGCCAGAAACGTTCACACATGAAAACACCCAATTTTAGGCATAAACCCTAATTTTCGGATACAATCAATTAGTGTTTTGGGTAAGTTTGAGGATAAAAACACTATCATTGATGTTATAGACACGTTTTGACACAATCTTTTTAACCACAAACACACCAATGATTGTGTGTTCATGCATTATCGTAGATCACAGAATACAAATAATCTCACTTTGGTTTAGCCGTTGGATTTGCAATAAAAATCAAAACCCTTGCTTGGTAATTCCGTTTAGATAGTGAAAACATTACAATAGATGATCAAAAACAAAAAAAAAACGGGGGGGGGGAAAAGGGGGGGGATTTGAAGATGAAAACAAAAAATTCTTATGGTGGGATTGGGTTGGTGAGTAATAAATGAAAGGAAGTAAATTAGTGAGTTGGGATGTTTTATAAAACAGTAAGTTTCAGTTTTATGATAAGTTTAGGTTTTAGTCCCCTCCATTTTTGACCCTTTCATTCAAAGCTTTTAACTTCCATTTTGGTTACCAAACGAAAGATTTTAAGAAAGAAACTTGACGACAATCCCCATCGACTTAAGAAATAAAGAAAGGTTATAAATTTTAGTCCAAGGAGTATCAGTGAATCAGAAATGTGACCACCATTATTTAAAGAATCAACCGGGATAGGATAACATGCAAGTACGCGGATGTTTTGAAACAGTTAAGTAGATATTTTCTCCCCCTCAACACTTGATCGGAAAAATATTGAATTGTGAAAGATTATAGTGTTGACGGAATAAATGTACTTGCCATGTTGAAAGAAAAATAGATAGAAGAATATTTTTGTTGTTTTATCAGATTTTATATTTTTGTATTTTGTTTTTGAAAAAAATATTTACAAAAGAGATTTTGGTGTTTGACTGGTTTTTAAGACTGTTTTAAGAGTTCATCCAGTTCCTCTTGAGTCAAACACCGCATACCAATCCGGTGGACCAACTCATTAAACCTAGCGGGAGGCAAGGCTTTGGTGAGAAGATCTGCCAATTGGTATTCTGTACCCACGAAGTATAATTCAACTGTACCCTATTCCACGTGGTCCTTGATGAAGTGATATCGAAGATCGATGTGCTTTGATTTCGAATGCTGAACTGAGTTGCATGAGATCGCAATAGCACTCCGATTGTCGTAGTACATCGGGATTCTGTCAAATATGTAACCATAGTCTTTAAGTTGTGTTCTCATCCAAATGACTTGAGCACAACACGCCGACATGGCTACATATTCTGCTTCGGTTGAGGACAGCGATGTACAATCTTGCTTCTTCGATTGCCAAGATACCAATTGTCACAAAGAATTGGAGTGCTCCTGAAGTACTTTTTCGAGAGTCTAAGCATCCTGCGTGGTCAGCGTCTGAAAAAGAGATTAGTTCAAAACCAGAATCCTTCGGATACCAGATCCCCAAATTAATGGTCCCCTTGATGTATCGGAGGATTCTTTTAGCCTCAGAGAGGTGGGTTTCAGTTGGTCGCGACTGAAAACGGGAGCAAAGATATACAGCAAAGACAATATCAGGCGGCTGGCTGTGATACATGACAGACCCAATAATACTACGGTATTTTGTAGGGTCCACCAATTTCTCATGTAAATCAGCGTCTAGTTTCTTGGTATGAGCCATTGGTGTGGCATAGGTGTCACAGGTTTGCTTCCAAATTTGTTTGTAACAATTCAAGGCCATATTTGGACTGACTCAAGAAAATACCACGGGGTGATTGATGAACTTGCAGTCCTAGAAAGAACGTAAGTTCACCCATCATGGACATTCAAAATTTTTCTTCATTAGTTTTGCAAAAGCGATTGAGTACTTTTATGAGTTGACCCAAAAATGATGTCATCCACATAAATTTGAACAATTAAAATATGTTCCCCGTGATATTGTATGAAAAGAGTTGGGTCGACCGAACCTTTGGTGAAATTATTGGCAATGAGGAAAGATGATAGCTTATCATACCATGCCGAGGAGCTTGTTTGATACCATACAGAGCTTTGTTCAGTTTGTAAACATGGTTCGGAAGCGCGGGATCAACGAATCCTTCAGGCTGGCTGACATAAACTGTTTCTTTCAGTTGACCATTTAGAAAAGCAGTTGACGTCCATCTGAAAGACCGTTATGTTATATGAGCTGCGAACGCTAGAAATATACGAACAGCCTCAAGACGAGCAACCGGAGCAAATGATTCTTCAAAGTCAATACCCTCTTCCTGTCTATAACCCTTAGCCACCAGACGTGACTTGTTTCTGATGACGTTCCCTTTAGCATCCAATTTGTTTTTCCAAATCCATTTTAGACCATTGACGTAGACCCCTGTTGGTCTTTCAACCAGTTCCCATACTTCAAGACGTTTGAATTGGTTGAGTTCTTCTTGCATGGATTCAATCCAGTTATCTTTTGTCATGGCATCCTTAATGTTTGTAGGCTCAGATTGGCAGACAGTGAGTGCATAAATGCAATGTTCACCATCTGTGTGAAGACGTTGTCTCGTAAGACTGGTGATTCGGGTTGCCAACAATATTTTCCAGAGGATGGTCTTTTGTCCATCTATGTGTAGAGGGTTGATGTTGGTATACGTTGTGCAGATTTTGAGGATTCAAATGACTTGTTGATGATTTCGCGACATCAGGTGCAGCAGATTCATTAGCAAACGGGTTAAAGAACGCATTTGGATCAAAATCTGTAGGTGGGGGTACTTTATTCAGAACATCATCAGCCGGTTCATCATTGTTGGAAGCGGTTAGTTTAACTGTTGTAGTAGAGTCAACTGGTGGTGCATCTTCAACAGTGGTTGTTGTAGCAGGTGTATCAGGTATTAGAGTATTATCAGGTTGAGCAGCGGAAACAGCGGATACACCTGGAGCACGTTCATCAATATCGTCACGAACAAAGGAGCAAATAGTCTTTCCATTTGTGATGAGAGGCTGAGGGCTTGTATCAGTGATGATGGGGTTGGGGGAAGTTTAAGCGGTTGTGACCGGGTTCCAAGCTGTTATACTCACAAGCCATTTCAGTAAGTTCATCAAAATTAGCATGAATCGTTTCCATAACCTGCTTTGTACGACGATTCCATATCTGGTAACCTTTTGAATTCTCACAATATTCAATAAAGACTCCAATGTCAGCTTTAGCTTTGAGCTTTCCAAAGTCATCACGATCATTATTTGGATAGCAAAGAGATCCAAAGACATGAAAGTGTTTGAGGTTCGGTTTACGATTGTGGAGAAGCTAATGGGTGTTTGTTGTGGCGTTTTGTAATCATGAACGGTTTTGAGTGTAGCATGCGTTGAGACAGCCTTCAGCCCACAAGTATTCTGGAAGTTTAGCATTGATTAACATCGTTCTGGCAGCTTCCACTAACGTACGGTTTCATCTTTCAACAAACTCCGTTTGTTGGTGTGCGGGCAATAGATGTTGATGCTCAATTCCCACTTTCTCAAATATTCCCGAAGAGTGTGATTCACAAATTCAGTTCCTTTGTCTGTTCGAATTTTTCTAACGGTGTTCCGGAGCTGAATTTGTATTTTCGTGAGAAAGGTGATGATCATCTGTGGAGCTGATCTTTACTCGAAGAAGAAAATAAACCCATGTCCATCTTGAGTAGTCATCAACAATTACCAAGAT
>OU343224.1:47159708-47386294 GCA_910596185.1 Chrysanthemum makinoi
TCAAGTGTTAGTTACTCATATGTAATAGTTAGCTTAATTATGGCCTTTATGTTTGTCATTAGCCTTAAGCTTATGTAGAAGGCCCATGAGCTTAGGCCCAAGCCCATAGGAGAAAGGAAGGGACTAGGAGTGTTGCCCTAGCTTCCCTCCTATAAATACTCTTGTAAACCTTCATTTGAAGGTTGGTTGTTCATTTTATTCTCTCTTTCACATACCTACGCCTAACCGTTTATTATTGTTCGTGTGTGTGTGTTTGGATAGTGTTCAACCGCCTCTCTTCTCCTCTCTATCTCTTTCTAATAAGCTTGTGTTGTAAATCTAGTGACCCAACAGTGGTATCAATCGCCTACTAGTTGGGTGAATCGTGTTTGTTTTTTGAAGTGGGTTTCGGTCCTACGCTTAAAACACACTGCGTTTGATACTTTGGTTTGCTTAAAACGCTTTTTACACTTTTGAATCCAAGATTCTTGTACTTTCAACGTTTTAAGGTGTTAAAATACGTGTTTTTGGCAAAAAGTTTCAAACTTTATGCGTGGATCGTTGTTTTTAAACTAGTTTTTATACAAGGGTTTCAACCTACATAACAAGCTGTTTTAAGAGCTTTAGATCATCAAGTTTCACACTTTTGTGTCTTTTGGTGTTATTGAAGCTATTTCATCACACAAAACGGTTTAGAAACATACTTGGGCAAAATCATTTTACGAGTAATCCTACGCGTAGCAAAACCCTAAAACTACGCGTAAGATATTCCTTGGTTTGATCTTCGTTTTCGTGGTTTATTCCGTGTTTTCTTGCTTGGATAAGCCTGAAAATATGTCGACTTTGGATATCTTTTGCAATCGTGAAGTGTAAAAGATCACTTGGGATAAAACCCTAAAATTACGCATAAGCATAAAGCTTATGCGTAGAAATCCTACGCATAAGATTCATCTTACGCCTAAGTTTCCTAGTCTTCGCGATAAGATAATCCTATCGCTAACTTTGTGTTACGCATAACTTTAGCGTCTTTTCCCTACTTTGCGTAAGCTAAAACTACGCTGTAACTCCTCATTGTTACGCGTAACTTTGGTGTTTTTACGCATAAGTACTACTTGGTTATTGTGATTTCTACGCCTAAGGACTCTTCATCAACAAAGGTTCATTCGACTACAAAGATCCATTTTACCAACACAAGTTTTCAACATGTCACAACCACCATACTCTAACTATTCCCATTACACTTATTCTCAAGCGCAACAACAACTAACTCCACAACATCAAAAATGGAATCAACAACAAGCAATTTATCAACAACAATTTAATCAACAACATACTCCACAACTTGCTGCCATTCCACAACCTCAAATGGTTCAACCACCACCAAGTCTTCAAGTTCAACCCTACACAAATGAATTCAATCAACATCCATCAAGGAACACTATGAAGGAACCCACTTGGTTTGCAAAGATGTGTGAAGCTTTAAGTAGCCAACAATCAATTCATGAGGCTGGATCACTTGATAGACCTCCAATGCTCACTTCCAGAAACTACGATCAATGGGTGATAAGGTTCTTTAGGTTTTGTGATCTCAAGAAGCCACATGGAAAGTTCTTAAAGAAGGTTATCTTGGAAGGTCCATTTGAGATGCCTACTTGTCATCGTACCCGAGATCCAAATGCTAATCCACCAAGAGATGAACAATCCAACATTGCTACAGTGTTGTGGACTTGAATGCAGAGGAACTTCTACACTATGAAGCCGATGAACTTGCAATGCAATATATCCTCTTAGGATTACCTAACCCAATTCTTCGAAGTGTTGATGCTCAAAAGACTGCAAAGGAAATGTGGGATCATATTCATCTTTCTTATGGAAGGATCAGACTCAATCGGAGGATTTGGAATCCAAAATTTACTTGGCTTATGAACACTTCATGATTGAACCCGGAGAGACACTAGAGTCTTATCATCATCGTTTTTCCGACATCATCAATGATTTGGATAAACACAACATCATCATGCCAAGAATTGCGGTGAATACTAAGTTCCCGAGTAGTCTTGGTCCTGAATGGGAGAAGTATGTCATTTTTCTCCGTCAAGCGAAGAATATGCATCATTCTACATATGGATTGTTGTACGATTACTTGAAGCCTCATGAAAAGGAAGTTGATAGGGAAAGGATTCTCCGTGCTCAAATTGCTCCACCGACACATCCGAAAACTCAACAACTTGCCTTATATGCTCAAACAGCTTATTCTCCTCAACCGGAACTCAACCAACTGCTACAATCACACCATATGATCCTTCACAGCCTCAATCTCAACAAACTCAATTGGTTCCATACAACAACAACAATGCTCAAGCACTTGTCAGTGAAGCTAATGAGGAATCGATCCGCTTGAAGCATCGCAACAAGGATTTGCTATGATTGCTAATGCCTTTAGCCGTTATACCAACAAATCCAACAACCGTATTAGTTCCTCATCTAATACAAGGAATCAAGTATTGTGAACAATGGACGAGTTGAAGTTCAGAATCGTGGTTATGGTCGCCGATGGGGGTGGTCAAGGGTTTAATGCTGTGGGTAGGAATAACAATCGAGCTCAAGTGGTGGAACAGGAAATGCTCAAAATGGGTTGAATGGTCTTCGATGCTACAACTGCAATGAGAAGGGACACTTGGCTAATGCATGCCCAAAGCCGAGGACAAGGGGCGCAGGCTTGCTTATCACAAAGAGGCTCTTCTTTGGCTCTTAAGGATGAAGGCGGTGGAACTCTCACGGACAAAGAACAGAGCTTTATGGCAAATGCTGACTCAGATGATGATATGGAGGACTTGCAGGCCAATGCAATTGTTATGTTGATGGCTAATATGCATGAGTTACACATGAGTGACACAGGCCCGGTGTATGACACTGATGGCTTGTCTCAGGTACCCGAACAAACCATTTATCTCTCGATCTCATATCTCCGCCAACATCCGAATCCGCAAGGCTCGGAATGTTCAAAATGAGTCATCCACATCTCATTCCGACGATTTTCAACTAGACCCGTTTATATTTGACGATCAAGATGACCAAACGGTTTCCCTTGATAATCAAATTGACTCTGTGGTTATACTTGAGGATCTCAGTAATGATCATGTTGTGACTCACGTTGAACACGCCGAACTTTTGCCTCATCTAGATTTTGCTCGTTTAATACAAGACCATCAGACCATAGTGGAAAAATGTCATGCCATTAATCAGAACTTGAAAAGCAAAATGCCTTTGTTAACCAAGGATTTTGAATGTTTACAAAAGCAACTCAACTTTTTCAAAACTCAAGAAAACGTGAAAACGGTTTTGAAGCAGCCTTTGCCAAATCTCATCAAAACGTAAAATATTTAGAAAGCAGATGCGTGATCTAGCCGCTTCGAAGAATGCTTTGTTTTCTGAAATAGAACAACTGAAACATGAACAAAAAAAGCAAATTAACTCTTTGGAAAATAAAAAGCTAAGGCCGAGTTGTTAACTTGTCAAAACAGCTTCTGCATACAAAAAGCATTCAACGAAACGAATAGATGATCATCTTGAAGAAATCATCGGCTTGCAAAACAAACTTAAAGAGTTTAAAACTGTTGTTTACAAACATGGCGAGTCGGTCACAGCCATTGAAAAGTTTACTTTAAAACCCAATCCAAATGGATATGGACTGAATCTTGCCGACACAAACCTAAGCTTTCAACCAAAGCATTCAAACCAAATCCGAAGTTTCCAAAGGCGAATATAAAATTGATATTTATGTTATGAGTGTTGTTGAATATCATCATCAAGAGGAATTAGATGCGTAAGACGAGTCGATCAAAATTAGAAAAAGTTGTTTACAACAAACCTTTTAACTATTCAAAAGCGTCACTTTCACACCAACGGATTCTTCTAACACACCAAGGATTATCATAAAAACGTCTGAGTCTTCTAATGTTAATCCCAAACCAGATTATGCATAAACTTATGGTCCTTTACCTTCCATCAGTGAAGTAAACTCAAAACCCGAAAATCGCAAAATTCTTCGATATTTTGAACTTTTCATGGCTGACCTCAAAACTTTACAACATGAGATAGAATATCATTCTGAAATCAAAGTTCTACACTTTCAATCGCCGCTACGAGAACAGAGAGTTTTTTTTATTTGAAAAATGTCAAAATTTGAAAATTTGAAAAGTTGTATAAGTCTTGGGAAAGGGACTTTCATAAGGAACTTTTGAATTTCTTTGGAAAAACAAAAACATCTATTTATAATACTAAAAGTAAAAAGAAAATGTTGAGAAAAGATGTTGATCGACTCTTGGAAGATGTCATCCGTGCTGATGTCCATAATGCTGTGTTATTGAATTCTTTGTCATATGCATTTGATTATATCTCTGCCGATACTGTTGCTTTTGTGGTAAATGTTGAGAATACTGATAATGTGCTTCAGATCGAGTCCTTAAAAGTTGAAAATAAACGATTGTCAAACGAACTTTCAAATGCAATACGCCGTCTTAATTGGTGTCAAAAAGATATTCACGATCAACAACTTGCTTTTCAACACAAAATCGCCCAGTTGCGTGCAAAATCTTCTGATCCTAAAATTGAGCACCTGGATGATCAAAACGTGTCTTTTAAGTGTCAAATCTCAAAATATGAACAAGAACTTGTAAAAGTTAAAAGGAATATGGTGTCATATTTGATTTACTCAAAAAGACTCGTGATGAAGCATCAAATGAACTTGATCATTATCTTGCACACACTAAAGAAGTTATGCATTTTGCCGGAAATCTTCGGTCCGAAAATCAAGATCGATTCACACTATCTTCAAGTTAAGAGAAATGTTAGGAAAGTATGAACAACTTCCACCTACCGTGATTAAGAGAATAGCCCCAGTAATACTTAGTAATCGTGAACCTAGAATCACTACTGCCAAATCACAAGTTGCTAACGTGCCTCCTTCTACTGAAACAGAATAGTTGCGTTTTTCCAAACGCCGCACTTCACGCTAAGAGCACTAACATCAAGAATAGAAGCGACCTAAGAAAAGATCAATACAGAATGCTAAAGTAGAAGAACACCCTAGGACTATGAATAAGACTCACGTTGCATCCACTATAGATATTAAGGCCCTGCAAATGTAATAGAAATAGTGATGTAACGAATGCTAAACCTTTAAGCACTTTTGATATTCAGTCCGATGCACCTTGTGTTATTTGTCGTAAAAGTATGAATTCTGATTGTCATGATAAATGTGTTGCTAAAGCAATAGGCCCACTAATATCTCTAAGTCCTGCTTGGTAGACCGCCCTCTTTAGATTCTAAGAAACGCTTTGCTGTCCCCTAGCTCCGCCACCTCCTAGGAATGTAGTACCACCTAGTGCATTCACTAAGACTAAAGCAAAGACTAGTTGGAGATGGCAGAAATGGATATATAACACACTAGGATTTAATTGGATACATAAAGCTATTGATGTGTGTATATCTACTATATCGCTCGAACCCTCTAACATTTCGGTTCCACATCTACTTCTATTCCATCCTGTCGTCTGTGTAATGCAGGTGATACGATCATTCTCTGGATTGTTGATAGCGGATGTTCCACACATGACGGAACCTTAAACTGTTATCAAACTTTATTGCAAAGTTCATTGGCACCGCCGATTCGGAATGATCACTTCGCAGCTATCATGGGCTACGGAGACTATATCAATGGGAACATCGAAATTAGCGGGGTTTATTATGTGGAAGGCCTCGTCACAACTGCTGAGGCCGTAGCTTGTGATGGAGATTTGGAGGTTGCTTTCAGGGAGAAAACTTGTTTCATTCGTGATCTACAAGAAAATGATCTTATGTCCGGCTCGTAATTCAAGTCTTTACACTATCTCTATGCAAGACATGGTTGCTTCTTCTCCCATCTGCTTACTTTCAAAGGCAACATCAACAAAATCCTGGCTATGGCACCGCCGTCTCTCACATCTAAACTTTCAAACCATCACCAACCTTGCTCGACACAAACTAGTTGAAGGACTCCACGGTTTCGGTATTCTAAAGATCACCTTTGCTCCACTTGTGAACAAGGCAAAAGCACTCGTGCTCATTTTCCTTCAAAGGTGGAACACGCTCTCAAAGATGTGCTTCATCTTCTTCACATGGATTTGTGTGCCTTGCGCAAACGATCAATGGCAAACGCTACATCTTAGTAATTGTTGATGACTATTCACGCTGGACTTGGGTCTACTTTCTTCTAGGCAAAGACCAAGCTCCACAGATGATCATCACCTTTCTCACGAAAATACAAGTTCAACTTAAAACACCGCCCGACAAATCGAATGCATGAGGAACTGAATTTGTTAATCAAATCGTGAATTTTATGAGAAAGTGGGAATTCAAAGATCAAACATCTATTGCACGCATAATGAACAAAACGAGTTGTTGAAAGATCTAAACCGAACGTTAGTGGAAGCTGCAAGAACAATGTTAATCAATGCTAAACTTACAGATTACTTATGGGCGTGTCACATCGCATGCTATACTCAAAACCGTTCTATGATTACAAAACGCCACAACAAAACACCCTTCGAGCTTGTCCACAATAGAAAACCGAATCTAAAACACTTTCATGTATTTGGATCCCTTTGCTATCCGAATAATGATCGTGGTGATTTTGGAAAGCTCAAAGCCAAAGCTGATATTGGAGTCTTTATTGGATATTGTGATAATTCTTCCGACTGGAATCGTCGAACAAAGGAGGTTATGGAAACGATTCATGCTCATTTTGATGAACTTACGGAAATGGCTTCTGAGTATTACAGCTTAGAACCCGACACAACCGCTAAACTTCCCCAAACCCCATCATCACCAACAAAGCCCCAGCTTACTCACAACAAATGGAAAGGTTATTTGCTCCACTGTTCGTGACGATATTGATGAACGTGCTCCGTGTATCCGATGTTCCGCTGCTCAACCCATAATACTCTTATACCGATACACCTGCTATAACAACTACGGTTGAAGAAGCACCACCAGTTGACTCCAACACAATAGTTGAACAAACCGCTTCCAACAATGATGAACCGGCTGATGATGTTCTCAATGAAGTACCCCACCTGCAGATTTTGATCCAAATGCGTTCTTTAACCCATTTGCTAATGAGATTGCTACACCGATGTCGCGGAATCTTCAACAAGCCATTTGAATCCTCAAAATCTGCACAATGTATACCAACATCAACCCTCTACACATAGATGGACAAAAGACCATCCTCTGGAAAATATTATTGGCAACCGAATCAACCAAGTACACGAGACAACGTCTTCACACAGACGGTGAACATTGCATTTATGCACTCACCGCTTGCCAACCGAACCTAAAAACATCAAAGACGCAATGACAAAAGACAACTGGATTGAATCCATGCAGGAAGAACTCAACCAATTTAAACGCCTTGAAGTATGGGAACTGGTTGAAAGACCAACAGGGTCTACGTCATTGGTCTTAAATGGATTTGGAAAACAAATTGATGTGAAGGAAACGTTATCGAAATAAGTCACGCTTGGTGGCTAAGGGTTATCGCCGTGAAGAGGGTATTGACTTTGAAGAATCTTTTGCCCGTTGCTCGTCTTGAGGCTGTTTGATTTTTCTCGGCATTTGCGGCTCATATGAACATCACGGTCTTTCAGATGGATGTCAAAACGCTTCTCAATGGACAACTTAAAGAAACGGTTTATGTCACCAACCGAAGGATTCATTGATCCGAGTTCTAATCATGTCTACAAACTGAACAAAGCTCTTATGGTCTCAAACAAGCCCCCGCATGGTGGTACGATAAGTTATCATCTTTCCTCATTGCCAATAATTTCACCAAAGGTTCGGTTGACCCTACTCTTTTCATACAATATCACGGGGAACATATTCTAATTGTTCAAATTTATGTGGATGACATCATTTTTGGGTCAACTCATAAAAGTACTCAATCGCTTTTGCAAAACTAATGAAGAAACATTTTGAAATGTCCATGATGGGTGAACTTACGTTCTTTCTAGGACTACAAGTTCATCAATCACCCAGTGGTATTTTCTTGAGTCACCCAAATATGCCCTTGAATTGTTAACAAATTTGGAATGCAAACTGTGACACCTATGCCACACCAATGGCTCATACCAAGAAGCTAGACTGATTTACATGGGAAATTGGTGGACCCTACAAAATACCGTAGTATTATTGGGACTCTCATGTATCTAATGTACCAGCACTGATATTGTCTTTGCCTATATCTTTGCTCTCTCAGTATCGCACCAATCGAAACCCACCTCTCGAGGCTAAAAGAATCCTCCGATACATAAAGGGAACCATTAACTTGGGGATCCGTATCCGGGATTCTGGTTTTGAACTAATCGCTTTGACGACACCACGCAGGATGCTTAGATTCACGGAAAAGTACTTATGGAGCTTTACAATTTCTTGGTGATAAACTCGTGTCATGGCAATCGAAGAAGCAGGATTGTACATCGCTGTCCTCAACTGACGCAGAATATGTAGCCATGTCGGCGTGTTGTGCTCAAGTCATTTGGATGAGAACACAACTCAAAGACTATGGTTACGATTTGAGAATCCCGATGTATCTGCGACAATCGAGTGCCATTGCGATCTCGTGCAACTCAGCCAAGACTCGAAATCAAAGCACATCGATCTTCGATATCATTTCATCAAGGATCACGTGGAAGGGTAATCTGTTGAATTATATTTTTGGGTACGAATACCAATTGGCGATCTTCTCACCAAAGCCTTGCCTCCCGCTAGGTTTAATGAGTTGGTCCACCGATTGGTATGAGGTGTTTGACTCAAGAGGAATTGGATGAACTCCTAAAAAGTCTTAAAAACCTGTCAAACACCAAAATCTCTTTTGTAAATATTTTTCAAAACAAAATACAAAAATATAAAATCTGATAAAACAACAAAAATATTCTTCTAATCTATTTTTTTCAACATGGCAAGTACATTTCTTCCGTCAACACTATAATCTTTCAAAATTCAGTATTTTTCCGATCAAGTGTTGAGAGGGAGAAAATAAATACTTAACTGCTTCAAAACATCCGTGTACTTGCATATTACTCTATTCTGGTTGTATCTTTTATCAATGGTGGTAAACTTTTCGGTTAAACCACACCTCTGGTCTAAAATTATAACCTTTCATTATTTCTTAAGTCAAGGGGGAGTGTCGTCAAGTTTCTTTCTTAAAATCTTTGTTTGGTAGCCAAAATGGAAGTTAAATGGCTTTGAATGAGAAAGGAAAAGGTGGAGGGACCAAAACTGTCAAAAGATGAAATTCATTTTAATAAAACACCTTCCACCTAATTTTCCCTCACATTTAATACTCAACTAACAAATCCTACTCTAAGATTCATTCATCCAATCCGTGTTTTTGATCATCAATTTGTAAGTAGATTAATGTTTCTAACATGTTTTTAAACATTGGTTTTGATTTTCAAATGAATCCAACGGTTAAATTTGCTTATATAGTTGATTTTGTGTTCTTCGTATATATGCAAGAACACATGATCATGTGTTGAGTGTTTGTGGTTAAAAGGATTGTGTCAAAACGTTTTTAGAACATCTATAATATCTTTGTTATCCTCAAAATGCACCCATATACACGAATTGATGGATTTTGGATATTAGGGTTTATGCGGTTTTTGGGTATTTTCAAATGTGAAGGTTTTTGGTCTAAAAGATTGTTTTGTGAGGGTAATATGATGTTGAATTAATGATATCCAGGCCCTATAACAACCCAGAAACACCGATTAATTCAGAATTAGGAATTAGGGTTTAAAGTTCTTAAGTTTGGGTATTTTTGATTCATCTCGAATTGGATGTTATAACTTGGTATATAGACTCTCACAACACTTTAGACCTACCAGAAAAAGTTTGGTGCAAATTCCATGGTTAGAAATCTTATGCGTAATTCATAACCCTTAGGGTTTTGACCTACGCGTATTTGTTTCTACGCCAAAATGTTTAACATGTTTTCATGCCGTAATCGTTTAATATGACTATGCATGTTAAGATTGATGATTTGATGATTTTATTTCGGCTTGCTACGCTTAAAATTCGAATCAAGGTCATTTGAATCTCTACGCATAAGGATCACCTTACGCGTAGAAAGTTATGCGTATGAGAAATCTTACGCGTAACTATTAGCGTAAGGTTCTACAATGGGACTACGCGTATCCGTGAAGGATATGCGTGAACAGCGACTCTACGCATAAGGTCTACTCTTACGAGTAAGCCTTACGCGTAAGGTCTTATAATGCCACGCAGTAAGCCCTACGCTTAAGGTTCCTTTTCCCACGCTGTAACATTTCTTACGCTGCGTAAGTAAGGATCCTACGCGAAGCTTAACGCCCACGCATACACTTCTTCTGCTTTACGATAACTTTATCATTCTCTACCTAACAAGCCGGATTGACCTTAATTTTGAATTGTTACGTGTACAAACTTGTAAATAAACCAATCATATCGTCACGAAACCAATAATGTCACTAATAAACTTAAACGTTTGATATGTTGTGAACTATAAGTGATAACATAAACTTTAAAACTTAAAGTTAACTAACACACGAAACGTTTCACGCACGTCATTGGACTATTGGACAAACAAGTGACTTAGGACTCGTAACAATCATTAGCCATGTACATTCAATAATTAGACAATAAAACCTTCTGTTGACTAACATTATGTCTTTCGATATGTTGGTTCTTATGGCTAATGTTATTTCGATCACGACATGGTCGCACAAATGAATGTGGATGCACCGAAGTTCTCACAATTGCGACATCTTCCCAAAGGCTATCCTAGAAAGATTGGAAAGAACAACCTTAGGGTTGACTTTGAAACCCTCACATGCTCGAAATCTTCTTGTCTCATTGTTGTGGATATTCTAAGGAATCATCCCTACCGTAACATGCTCTTACACTCTGCTACAAGACAGAAATCTACATTCAATTCTCGAATTCAATGCGAGGATCACAGTCAAAGTGCGATGTGTGACACTTAATCACAAACAAGTCACTATCACTGCCCAGGACTTACTTCGGGTCAGACTTATCATTCCACATCGTGCCTATCAACTTCTTTGCCACACTCCATCAAGAGACAGTTCCGCAATTTCTACTTGATATTGGCTATGATGAAGCGTCAGGAATTATTAACAAGCACTCTCACGTGGAGCTTAAGAACATTCCTCAATGGTGGAGAACACTCTACATCATCATCACTAAGTCCGCCTCTCTCGTCGCGGGGCTATGAGCATCCCAAGCTCATGGAACTGCAAGTCTTTTGGTCACTGATCAATAAGAAGGACATTGAAATCAAGCATGATATGGGATGACATGATGACATTTCACAAAAAGCTTGGCTCAAAGATTCCCTATGTCAGATACACAAAGCTTTTGATCTAGAGAGCACTTGGACTTAACCCGATATTCCCAAGAAGCTCAATGACCCTCGACAATCACGACGGTTGTCCGAACCTATCCTTTCTATCAATCAAGGAATCACAACAAAGAAACAAGGTGCCGACTCCCCGATCACTTCTGACTAATGAAATCAAAAAGCTTGAAACATACAAAAGGTATCAAGTAGCAGACGAGAAGGCAAAGTTGGTCATCTCGATGAAAAGCCTTCTGGAACTCCTACCGAGAACCGGAAGAGAGGAAGTGCCTGGAAGTGCAATAAGCACAGAGAGTCAAAGGAAGGTCCCAAAGAGGAAACCAACTCCAAAGAAGAAATTTCCTCTCCAAGGAAGCTCGCTCCTATTCCTACACTCGAACCACAAAGAAAGCTCTTGGGACTAAAGCTCGAAGATACATAATCGACGAGGAGGTCCACTACTCTGAAACTGCAAAGGATGACACTCCATCAGCACCAAAACCTCCTAGTCCAATAGCTGAACATGGCAAAGGAAAGACTCATTACTGTGCCATATGATGAAAGCTCAGAAAGTGATGAAGAGCAACTAGATAAATCATACAGGAAGAAGTTCAAATTCGTTCGACTTCAACACGTTGCACAACAATTTGCTCAAGAACAAATGGGTGGCCCGGAGGGTCAAGTGGTGCAGCTCAACCTTCACCGATCCTGATGTTAATCAACCCGATAAGGATCCGTGCCACCACTTTGGTACAACAACAGTCACGTGTCGAAGATACTCTTGAGTATGATTTTGAAGAACGTAACTGAGAAGCTAGAGAAGGGAAAGTCGATGAAGAAGCTTCGCCAAAGCCAAAGCTAATGAACAAGCTAAGACCGGCAATGAAGAAGATGTTGAGTATGATAACGTTTCTTCTAGATAGTCCTCGCACGATCAAAGGAAGAAACTTCGAACCACCGAAGGACTGGAGTCTCCTCACATCTCATCATCATGATTCTTCTTCACTCTTCACCACCACCATCAAATTAATCAACCAAATCAACATCCAAATCAGTAAAGAAACCACATCGATCTTGGATTTCTCATACTCATGAAAGAATTGTGAAAGCTGTCCAACAAGTCAGAAAGAAGGACATGCTCTATAGAAAACTGAATTGGTTTTTGACCACCAATCTGATACGCGATCTACATGATGAGAATGACAAGATGCGAATGAAAGGGAGTATGTACGTAAGCTCAGCAGATGATCTACAAGGGAAAATGGACGAATGATCAAGGCTACACTCACAAGTACCTTCTGGATATCATTCCTAAAGTCACAAAGGAGATGTTTACCGACAACTATATCCGAATCTTATGCAGATAGCCAAGCAAACTATAAGATCTACACCCTTAACCGTGACAATCAATCCATCTGATCATGTAGTTTTTCGATAATGAATTGGTGGGCAAGCTTGTCACACAAATGTCTAAACGACCGGGACATTTACTTCTGATGAAGAAAGCTTTTTCAAGCATTGCCTTGGACTACCAACTCCAAGAAGCATGCAGATTTGAAGTCGAAGGTCCAAACGCCCAAGAGACGATGAAGATAAGGATCAGATAAGAATGATGAAGCTAAACGACAAAAGAAGTCTCATGAATCATCTTCCATGCCATCTCTCCCAACGGCCTCCTCGGCTTAACAAAGGTCCCTCCTCGTTCTTCCACGAGATTAACCTCGTGATTCTTCGAATTGCCACCCCGACTCGAAAACCGATGATTACTTTGAGTATACGGGTGGTGACGATGAGGAAGTCCGTGAGCCCCTACAACAACCCACCTCTCCCAAACAAGTAAAGAAACCAGAACTCTTATCTAGGCCTAAGAAAAGAAGAAAAAAGGCTTCAAGGCCGACGTCCTATCATGGCTAGATGAAGACACCACAAAGGAATTTGAATGGTTTTCTACACTTGTCAATTCCACTCCCTACCCTGAAGAAGGTCAAGATCTCGTAGACGGTAATACATTGGAGCATGCTAAGATTATGCAAGAAAAGTTCCATGTGAAGATGATGACGAAATCCGAAAGTTGAGCGAATCAAGAATGAAGCTTTTCAACTGTGGAAAGATAGCTCAGAAAGTGCCATCGAGATCGAATATCACCTTGAAAACATTGCTTGAGCTATGTCTAACAACATGGATTGGCTCAACCCAGGAGCAAACATCGACTTCACTAAACGGGACAACCCTCCATACTACACAGACTCGTCAAAACCTCTACCAACAATTGGCCAACCAGATGAACCGAGGATTCCATTCAGATATTTCTTCAACAAAGACCTGGAATTTCTTCTACATGGTGGTATGGTTCAAGGAAATACGCTACATCGTTGACACTTCCATTCAGCAGCTATATACTCGAACCGATAGCCATCGAGGAACGTGCAAATCACTTGTTCTCCAACAAAGTGGAAGCTTACGATCGAGATGCATGTACGGATTCATCATTGGCCGAACGCCGAAGAATCTACTACGTGAGCGCCAGTTCAAAGTCTCAACATGCAGATTCGTTCTAAAAGTATCATTGCCATCAAACACGTACGATCTTTCATCTAAGTGGGACTACACCTTCCTAAAGAATATCGTGGTCAAACGACAAGATTAAAGGGATTATGCATTCTCGAAACTTTGAGAATTTGTCTATCAACGACATCGAAGACATGTACCTTGCCAAAGTACGGGGTCGTATGAGACAATTCTCCACCAAGTACAACGTGAATTCATCAAGTCCGCTCATCTTCATCGACGATAGTTATCAAAGAACGTGTAGAAGATCTCCAGTTGGCGCTTGAATCTTATCGACCCGTGTCAACTTCACTCCACCGCAGCTTGATCTTCCCGACATCAACCAGCTCCCACAATTTACACTCATCGAAACCATTCGCCGCTACTCGTAGTGAACTTCAAAGAAATTGCTTGATGGCGTGCAGAGATCTTCATAAGTTTGGAGATCACACTTTGAAGATGGTTAGGGACGGATTGGCTTACCGTTTGAAGGATATACACCAAAAGATCGAGTCTCCTAAGCGATGGAATTCTCGTGAACGAAGGGGACGTGAAGAGGATCATCACCATGATTGATGAACGGTTGTATAGAAGGGATCCGTTCAGAAGATTGGAAAGCTATGTTGGTGGTCGACCCGTGAGAAACATTATCGGCTTTCAACGCCCGATTCACATTCCTCGGCGCATATCTACGGACTACCGGTACCCCTTGAACTGCTTCTTTCATTATAAATTTGGATGTATGATTTATTATGTCAAATGGCTTGTGCACATATTACAGTGTACAACCCGTACTTGTAAATAAAGGACCCCGTGGGCTCAGCAAGTGCCACAATCCTTATAAAAGGAGCGAAAGCTTCTTACTTTGAGTAAAACCTATCAAACCTTTCACTTTTCAAGGTTTTGCTCAAAAGAACAAGTACTTTCCCTTATGATTTTCAAAACCTCAACCGTTTATATCACTTGTTGAGGGGGAGTACTTGACTAAAATCTTTGTTCACAAATTGTTCACAGTGGTCATTCTTCCCGCAACACTCGAAATGGTCATATTTATTCTCAAACTTTTCAAAAATAACATTTTATATGCCATTTTTGAGGGGGAGAAAATATGTGATAAGAAATATGTTGTGTATTGCTAGTTGAATTCTCGTGTGAAAAGACTTAACCAACGAATTGACGATACTTAACTGTTAGTAACTCGAAAAGACTTGTCCGGGACGGTAATAATTTCAAGCTAGTTCGCTAGTGATGTAAACGTGTCTCGCAAAGGACTTGTCTGAGTAGAATGTACCATTCGAGAAACTCTTGGTAGACATGAACTCCGACGGGTTTGACAACCTTTCGAGGATTGTCTACACCTTCAAGGTAGTTACTAGAGCTAATTGTCACCTAAAAGTCGACAATGCAACTCTTTAACTATGCCAATGAATCGTCTCGCATGGGAATGTCTATCTTGAGTTGATCAATTCAAAATGTGCACGCTCTTTCCTCACTGTGCATTTAAGCGTTAAAACTCTTAAGCACATGTGGAGGGGGAGTATTTATGCAAAATCTCATCTCAGCAGTGGTTCAAAATGTTTTATTCATAAACACCGAGCAGAATTTTCAAGTAAATGGTTTTATGGCAACATAGGTTAGTCATGGAGTTATAAGGTGACTAAGGTTAGGAATAACAGTCCTATGATCCGCCGAGCGGAGGAATCTACCCAAGGACACCACAAATAGTTAGAATTTAGAAGTCCTTAGGTATGATTATAAAAAGGAGAATTGAGAATCGGAGAAAGAAGGAGTTGAAGAATTAAAAAGAAATGCAAAGAAAAGGGTGAAAAGAAATAGCCCTCCAATTTATTCAACTTAGGGCGCATAATCGGTTCAATTCATATGCTACTGGTTGTCACTAGATGACACCGGTATTGAAGATTAAAAGTCGTCATGAACCCAGTGACGCAAGTAAAACCTGGATCTGATGCCAATTGTTAGGATCATATATTTTATGTTGTTTGATGATTCGGGTGGTCTAGGATGGTGATGATACAAGTAATCCATGTTAGAGAGATGAAAAGAGAGAGAGGAGTTCTAGAGAGAGATTTAACAAAAAGAAGAAAGGTTAGATTATCACCCCTTCCAAGGATGGAAGGGGTATTTATAGTTACAACTAATAAAAGCCTCCTTTCGGAACATCCGTGGATCAGCGTATGCTGAGTGTTTAAAGACCTTCATTCCTCCAATGCGTGTTACACTAAACTAATAACTAAGCTAACAACTAACTAATTGACTACTAAATAACGTAAATAACGATATGTCTACGAGCTAACATATGCTAGAATATATTTGGGGTGACCGACACTTCCTAATGGAATTTCCAATTCCTAATACACTTTCCATTGCTCATAGAGACTCCGCTGCTTAACTCCACTTGCAGAAAAAATTTCATCATCATTGCTGTTAGAAACTACCACATTGCCCACCTTAGATAATGGGTTACCCACCTTAGTTGAAGAATCAATCTTTTTAAGAGGTTTACCATCATCATCTACAAGAGTAACTTTCCCCTCAATAATTATATTTTCAAGCTTTCTAATTTTATCAATAATAGGAGTAGTACTAGTGCTACCATAATCACCCAAAGGAGAAGTACAATGAGTGGAAGAAGTACTAGGCTTAGTAGCCGCAGCCTGATCCTTCTCTTTATCATTTGAAGGAAAACCATCAACACCCTCCTCACCCAATGAATTCAAAACATCAAAAGGATCGAAAGAGTTAGTATTCGTACCTGATTTATCATTAGAAGAAGTCTCTTTTTTAACCTTAGGATCCGAACCTTTCTTGGTAACTCTCGTCGATATAGGTCTCCAAAACTTAAGTTTTGGCTTGTTAAGCCTGACACCACCAATGGGCCAAGATTGAGATGAATCAGCCACATTATTCCCTTTATTCTTTCAATTTCTAACTTCAATGAAGCCCTCTTCATGATTATCCACCGGATTAGAAACCTTGGATGCCACATTAATTTCATTTAGAACACTCTCCTTGGCACATTTAGGAAAATCGTAAGGAGTATGCCCAAGTTATTTACAATCAATACAATGAGGAGGCTTCCATTCATATTCGACGTTAATTATTAGTAGGATAACCATTACCTTCTTCATTCAGAATAGTCATTGTAACTTGGCTCTTCAATTCAGAATCCGCGGTTAATTCAACTAATGCACGAGCAAAACTAATACGGCCCCACTCAACACACATAGAACTTGTGAATGCATCTAACATAATAGGTTTCCCTACTTGCGTAGCAATCAAGCTCAAACCATCCTCTGAATAAGCAACTAAAGGAACTTTAAGCAGTTTAATCCAAGCCGGAATCTTGGTTACCTCGTTTCTATTAAGGGATAAGGTAGGAGTCCATTTGTTAAGAATGATAGGCGAGTTATGAATTAACAAAGGACCTCGTTCCAAAACACGATCCACACCATCTTTGGTGGTGAACTTAAAAAAATACACACCATCACCATTTTTCATTAGCTTTTGTAATCCAAATTTCCCCCACATATTAGTGACATAACTTTTAACATTAAGGAAAGTAATGATCTTACCGAGGAAATAACCCACCAAAGTTTTATCATAACGGCTCAAAACCTTATCCATGGTAGCCATAGGTAGTAATGTGTCATGTTTATCCACACGCTCCTCATTGACCAAACACCGAAAATGAACTTTATGCATTGTACGGTCCACACAAGCAGCAGTGACAACATTAGCAAGTGAAGGGGTCTGCAAAGGAGCGTCACCCTCATTAGGGGGCAGCAACAGGTGCAACAAATGTATTAGCATGACCCTCATTAGTACCCACATTCCCATCGTTAATGTTCAAACCACATGTAACATCACCAGCAGATTCACTCATTTGGTAGAGTTCGTGTAGAAAAAAAAAGTTTTTTTTGAGAAAGGATGAGGTATCGGGTTGGCTTCGGTATGCTTTTGTTGGAATCACTCCTAAACCTTATTCAAGTGTTAGTTACTCATATGTAATAGTTAGCTTAGTATGGCCTTTATGTTTTTTATTAGCCTTAAGCTTATGTAGAAGGCCCATGAGCTTAGGCCCAAGCCCATAGGAGAAAGGGAAGGAGTAGGTGTGTTACCCTAGCTCCTTGCCTATAAATACCTTATGTAAACCTTCATTTGAAGGTTGGTTGTTCAATTTATTCTCTCTTTCACATACCTACGCCTAACCGTCTAAGTCTATACGTGTGTGTGTGTTTGGATACTTGTTCAATCGCCTCTCTATCTTTCTTATAAGCTTGTGCTATAAAACTAGTGACCTAAATGATGGTATCAATCGCCAAATAGTTAGGTGAAACGTTTTGTTTTTGAAGGTTTTTTTGTTCTTGGTCTTACGGCATATAATTGGTTGATACTTTGGTTCGCTTAAGCGTCTTTTTACACTTTTGAATCCAAGATTCTTGTACTTTCAACGTTTTAAGGTGTTAAAATACGTGTTTTGGCAAAAAGTTTCAAACTTTATGTAATGGATCATTGTTTTGACTAGTTTTTATTCGTGGGTGTAGTTCTCTGATAACTATTTTAAGGGCTTTGGATCATCAAGTTTCACACTTTTAGCATATTTTGGTGTTATTGAAGCTATTTTATCACTGGTTTAGAAACACTTTTGGACAAAATCATAGTGACGAGTAAACCTCACGCAGTAGTAAAACCCTAAAAACTACGTAAGTGCCTCCTTGGTTTGATCTTTCATTTTCGTAGTTTATTCCGGTGTTTTCTTACTTGGATAAATCCAAGAAATACGTTAGACTTTGGATATCTTTGCCTTTGTGATAGTCTAAAAGTCATTTTGGGCAAAAACCTAAATTTACAGCATAAGCATAAGCTGCAGCGTAGAAATCCTAACTAAGATCTTTCTTACGCCCTAAGCCTAGTCTTACGCATAAGAAAATCCTCGCCTAACTTTTCTAGGCCTAACTTTTTTGTCTACGCCTAACTTTAGTGCTTTTTCCTATACAGCGTGGCTAAATCCCACGCGTAACTCATTATTGTTCTGTAACTGGTGTTTTTCTTAGCATAAGTACTACTTGGCTGTCTTTTCTCTCGCCTAAGGACACTTCATCAACAAAGTTCATTAGACTACAAAGATCCATATTTATCAACACAAGTTTATCAACATGTCACAACCACCATACTCTAACTATTTCCCTTACACTTATTGATGAGTGTCTAAATACTCATCATTTTTATACTGTCTAGACTGCAAAAACATCTGAAAACACTCAGAAATGCTTCAAAATGATAAAAATATCACAAACAAGTGTTTTATATGTTTTAAATACAAAAACATCAAAATCGATGAAAACGTTATCAAGTTTGCATAATTGGCGTTTAGTCCCCAAGTTTAAAAAGTTGTCAAAAACAGTCCCTGGTATATCAAAATAAAGAAAAATATCATTTTAAGTCCTTAGGGATTCATAAAGTTGTCAAAACAAGTCCTTGAAATAAAAAATTGCAAAATTACAACTTTAGTCCCTCAACTTTACAAAAATGTCAAAAATAGTCTCTGGGTGTTCAAAAATAGAAATTATTCAAACTACACCTTGTACTATTCAATTGTGGCATAATTGGTCCTTTATGATAAGTTTAGAGAAAAATTACAAGTTTGGTCCCTAGAGTTTCAAAATTGGCAGATTTAGTCCTTGGACTTATATAAATGGAACTTTATGAAAATTTAGTCCTTGTACTAACCATTATTTGCAGGATTAACCCTTGTGATAACCTTGGAAACTTGTCAAATTCAGTCCTTCAGTTTCAAAATATTACATAAATGGTCCTTATGCTTATTTAAACCAAACGGACCTAAATGTTAAACCAAACCCAAACCAAGCCCAAAAACATAACCCGGCCCAAATTTTTAAAACGAATATCGTCCACTGTTCACCTTCTCCTCCCCTGTTTAACCAAAACCAGTGGTTTTCCCTCCTCCTCCACTCCTCATACGAAATACACTCATCACCATCCTCCACTCCACAACACTTACTAAGCAATAAATGCTTCCCACACCATAGACGGATTCTGTTACACTCTCAAACCGCTTTTCTTCCACATCACACCAAACCCATGAAAACTTCACCTTTCTTGTCCCTTACACGTCCACAACATCCCAAAGTTCTTTAATTGCTCGAACTGCCTCAATCCACTATTATCAATTTTAGCGCCAAAAACAGTTGAAGGTGAGATGAGTTTGACTCATCCAATGGCTAAGATTTAAAGTGGGAAAGTTTCAGAAGCATGTGGGAGTCTCAACAAGTCTATAAAGAAGAAAAGAAGCAATGGAGAATCTATCTAGTTAAAAAAATATAATTTAGCTTATGTCGTTTTTATAAAATTTAAAATTCCAGTGTTTGTTTAAGCTTTAAGCTCTGTATTTCAAGTTATTAATGTGAAATAAAACCTTTGTTAACATCAATTTCAAGTTTCAAGTTCATTTCAAGTTATGCAATTTTTCAAGTTTAAAAAATCTCATGAATGATGAATGTTGTTAATCATTTATTGTCTTGGACTTATAAGTCACATAAGCTCCTAAGATAGCTTATAAAAGCTATTAGATACCTTAAAATCACTCTAGGTATAAAAGCAAAATACAAAAAAAAATACAAGAAAATCAGTCATAAATCAAAATCATAAGAAATGAAGAGAAATGCAAGGAGCAAGGTGAATTCTGGATTGCCTTGGGTTTAGTGCTTCTTGGGAAGCTATAGGCATTGTTTGTGTGACTCATTTTCTAGGTTTTACTTGGAATCCCATTTGTAAGCAGTTTGATCCATTTTGGCATTTCAACATTAGAATTGCTCATTAGTTTAAATTTCTGTTTGTTAATGTTCATTAGTTATATGTAAACATAATTAAACCATAAAACCAGTCACTTGTTCTTTTTAATTTATAGTTTACAAAAATCTTGTTTTAACAGTTAAAATAACATGAAGATCATTATTGAGCTTTATGTTGTTATGGCTATTGTTTCATGCTTATTTAACCTTAATGTATGATAATACAAGGTCTGTACTCAGTTTAATAGTTTTGATCTTTGCTTTACTTTGAAAAATTCCAAAACAGCCTCATAAAGGCTTGTTTGGATCAGTTTGTTTAGCAGTGTTATAGTATGTTCAGTCCTTTGGTTTTGGTTGTTCTGTGTCACAATAGGTCTAATTAGCTCATAGAAACCAAGAAACACAGACCTTCTTTGGTAAAAAGTCAAAATCACTCTCAATATCACTTTAAGTGATCCTTTGTTAGGATTTGAGTGTAAAACTCATAAAAGTAGTTCAAAACTTGGTAACCTAGCTTAACTTAATCATATTATACCTTAAAATTAACATAATCGAGTTAGTATAATCATTTACAAATTCATAAAAGTCAATTTTTAGTGTTAATCAAAAAGTCAACAAGTGCCCTTACACGAGTTAGGTACCATTTTCACAAGCTCACCAAAAGCTCTATAGTTGTCCATATCTTGTGAAACTTGTTTCTGGATAGTTAACAAAGCCATCTTAAGGTTCCAAGTTTAATATTTCACTTTGAAGCTTTTTAGATAGGGCTGCAAGTGGTTTATGTTTTTGTCCATTTTCTCGGCATTCACAGTTTTGACTCAGTGGTTTTACAAGTTTTTCATAAGCTTCTAACAAGCTTATTAGAATAAGCCAATCTTTGCAAATTAGTTCTTTGGAAAGCTCACTTGGTCAACTTGTTGATGCGGTGTTTGTTTTTTAATTCTTAGCTTATTACTGATTAGCTTAATTTTTAGCTAGAAAGTACCTAGGTACCTTAAAAGTGTCTGTGCAAAATCGGATAAGCTAGTGCTTATTTATTGCTTGTTAGATTTTTCCTAGTTTCTTGTGCTTATTCAGCTGTTGTACTAGCTTATTATCAGTATTTATCTTATTCTCAGTAAGCCTTGTGCTTATTTTGAGCTTTTAAGCCATTTTTAACTTAATCTAGTGCTTATTTCCAATTTTTATTAAACTGTTAAGTAAAAGCTATCTGAGCTTAATATTAGTTTTGAGAAAAGTTTTAGTTATATAAATTGCTTATCTTAATGTATTTAATAAGTTTGAAAAATAAAAAATCAAAAAAAATAGTTGCAAAAATTGCCCTTTGCTGGGATTTGATCTCTGGCAACCTAGCTCACCACACACACACACTACCACTCGCCCTTGGGACTTGTCTCGGTTATGTTTTGCAATATTTAATATATAACACCTATTAGTCCATTTAGCTTATACGTAGCTTTTAGCTTATTACCAGCTTATTTAAACAAGTTTTTTCATGATTTGTATTTTTCTTATCTTTATAATAGTATAAAGTATTTCATAAAAAAGTTTCAGATTTTTCTTAATAGTTTTAGTATTTTTAAACATTTAATTAGTGTAAAATCTTATTTAATTCATAATAAAAAATATAAAAGTCTAAAAAATATAAATCTTTTTTCTAAAATTTTCTTTTGTCATATAGTATGTAATAAAATTGTTTTTACATTCGTAGGCCTTTTATTTCACAAATTTTACGTTTTTGCTTGCGCACTTCCGTATTTTTATAAATAACTTACCTTTTCATTTTAAATCTAGTTTTTAGACAATTTAAGTTTACGTTTTAGTTAAAATAGTTTATTTAAGATATTTTGTTTTATAAAATCACAAAAACATCATTGTAAAAATAGTGATAGCGTTTATTTAATATATTTTAACTTTTTAATTTCTTTTAATTTGCATTTAAGTCGCTGTAATTTATAAATATTTTCTTTAAGTAATTATCCATCAAAATCCTTACTGATCACTATCCTTAGTGATTATTCTATCATCTGATCAAGTGTTTATACACCAATTCATCCTCCGTGGGACTTAACGACCCAGGAATCCCCTATATTCCTTTGATCTTAATTGCATTTGGTGTTTGAGCTATTTTAAGTTTGTTACGGTTTGCCATTCACAAGTGGCAGGCTTGAGTGATTAAACTTGACGGTTTTGCACCGATCAATTTTTGGCGCTTGCTGCGGAATTTGTAAGCGTGTTCGTAGCATTTTTCAGACCCGTACTTGCACATATACCATCGTTTGTAAAAAGTTTTCTGTAAAATTAATAAAAAGCAAAAAGTTCATTAACACTTTTCCTAAAGTGTTAAAACACCAAAAACAATATAAAACAACAAAACAATCGTAACGTTTTCTAGCTTGTGTTTCTTTTTAGGTGATTCTTAAAGAAATACGATTTGGTTAAACGAGACGATTCCAAAAATATTGTCCAAAAAGTTTTAAACCCATTGCAAATCATTACCTCACGTCTTTTCAGGTGGTACTTAATATATACATAAAAATCAACCACGCAAATCAAGGCGTACACCTACTACTGGGGGTGTGACCATAATAAGTTCCCGAACATCAGATTTAAAACTTGCCTTTGTGTCCTTGTGATTTGGTGTATTTTTTTTTTAAAAAGCCATTTCATTTGTGATTATTGGTTAAGTTCACTTGTCGTTTTGCCTCGCATTTGTTTTGAAAATTGATTTTTATACTTAGTGCATGCGCACTCGTTCTTCCATTTCTACAAGTCCACTTTCTGACTTGGCAAGATTCCTCGTAGGCGTAAGGGCGTTCAGCTCCTTCAGCCGTGGTGAGAACGTCTACCACCACCACCACCTGCCGAAATGGCAGAAGACAAACCTATGAATGAGCTTCTCCAAGCACCCATCGAGGGTTCTGGAGACCATTGTTGTCCCAGCCATCGTGGCTGACACTTTTGAGCTCAAAACCGGGTTGCTTAATCTTGTAACCCAAAGCCAATTCTATGGTTTTGAGCGGGATGATCCTCATGCACACATTCGATGGTTTAACAAGATTGCATCTACCATCAAGTACAAGAATGTCCACATGAAGCTATCAAGCTTCTTACATTCCCATTTTCTCTAGAGGACAAGCCCGGAATTGGCTTGAAACAACCCCGTTCCATTGAGACATGGGAGGATCTAGTCACCAAATTTGTTAACGAATTCTATCCTCCATCCCGAACTACAAGTCTTAAGAATGAGATAATGAAATTTTCTCAGAGATTTGATGAATCATTCGGGGAGGCATGGGATCGTTACAAAGAATTGCTCCGCTAGTGTCCACATCATGGTTTTACCGAGTTAATGCAAATGGATACTTTCTACAATGGTCGAGACAAGTGACCAAGACTCTTTGAATGCCTCCGCGGGAGGTAATTTCCTTAGCAAAACCACAAAAGAAGCCTTACAAATCATTGAAAACAAGTCCCAGGTCCGCTCTTTCCGCACAAAGGCATATCGGACTCATCTAATCTTGGACCTTCTACTTCATCTCCTGTGAGTACATCTAGCACCGATTCTAAGATTGATAAACTCACAGAGATATTGTTCGAGCTTTGGTTCTTGCTAACCAAAAGAAAGTCACTTTCACTCAAACACCATCACATGGTGAAGTGAAGAAAGTTGAAGTTTGTGTTACTTGTGGTGGTCATCATGCATACTACAAGTATCGCCACCGATGGTAGTCCGTTTGAAGCTAATGCTATAGCCGGTACTTCACATCAAGGAGGTAATCAATACCGTCCTCAAAATGAACCAAACTACCGTGCTAACACTTATCGAGCACCACGGTTTTAACCGGAATCATAACCGGTCAGAATCAACCTAGAATGAACCAAGGTTATCAAAACCAAGGTAATTTCTATTCCGGACCCAATCAAGGTTTCCAAAATCAAGGAAACCTTAATCAAAACAATTTCAATCGAGGGAATCAATTTCAAGGGAATGTGAATCCTAATCAAGGGAATTTTCAACAACAAGGTCATAATCAAAACATCCGACCTCAGAATTACCCTCCAGTACCTCCGTACCATCATCGATGAGTTATTGAAGCGATTCATGAAATCCCAAGATGAAATGAACAGGTTGTTGGTCAGTCGGTCGTGATCTAAAGAAGTCTTTAAATGATCAACCCTCGGGCTCGGGAAAACTTCCGAGCAACACGATCGCTAACCCGAGGGGCTGAAGCGATCACAACCAGAAGTGGTGTTTCATACAATGGACCCACTATTCCTACTACCTCTTCTTCTTCTCTCTCGAAGGTAGTGGAAAGTGAACCTAAGACACACAATGGACCTTTGACTCCAATGCCTCCTCCACTAGGAGAAATGAGTCAAGTTATAAAGGCGACAAAGGACAAGGAACATCCTATTGATAATGGAGGTACCAACAATGTCCAATCAGTTGTAGAAACCCAAGTCTTGAAGTTGTTTTTGAACTGTAGCTCCGTTGAAAATACAAATCCAAATCTTCTATTCCTTACCCATCCGCGTTTGAATGAGCAAAGCTCCGTGAAAAGCTAATCATCAAATGGACAAATTTTTCAAATTTTCCAAGAACTACATTTTGACATAAGCTTTGCGGATGCTATCATCTTGATGCCCAAGTTTGCATCAACTCTCAAACACATGTTAAGCAACAAGGAAAAGTTGTTTGAAATGGCTAAAACTCCTCTTAGCGAGAAGCTCTGCAGTTATCACGAAGAAGCTTCGAAAAGCTTGGATCACGGAAAATTTCTCTTACCTTGTGTATTTCCAGGAATGGTTGAATGCTTTGCCTTAGAAGATCTTGGTGCAAGCATCAACCGATGCCTTATTCATTATGGAAGAAACTTTCTCTTCGAACTTACTCCTACATGCATGACTCGAGCTTGGATCGTACAATATCGTCCTCTTGGCATTGCCGAGGCGTATTTAAGTAGGAAAGTTCCATTTCCAGCTGACCGTGGTTTTGATTTTGATGCCGATCATCGGGTTCCTCTCATTGTTGGTCGAGGATTCACGAGAACGGGCGTGCTCTCATAGATGTATTTGAGCAAGAAATCACATTACGTGTTGGTAATGAAGCAGTCACCTTTAACCTTGATCAAACTTCGAGGTACTCCGCAAATTATGATTACGATCGGTTAACCGAATAGATATCATGATGATGTTGCTACGAAGAGTACTCGCAAGAAGTTCTTGGTTATGATCATAATTCTTGGTGATAATCTCACTCATTCATCTCAACCTATCATCGCCAATTCTACTCCTTCTCTCACCCCATTTGAGGAAAGTGACTTCATCTTGGAAGAGATTGAAGCCTACTTGTCTAGTGATTCTGTTCCATGGGAAATTGATCACGCTCCCATCGACATCGAGGGGACATACTTCTCATTGAGAAGTTGCTTAATGATGATCCATCATCATCTCGCTCCCTCCCGTGAACTTCATAACAAAATCAAATCGGTTGAGAAAAATGAAGAATTTCTGAGGTTGAGCTTAAGGACTTACCGCCTCATCTCGAGTATGCATTTCTTGAAGGTGATGATAAATTACCTGTCATTATTGCTAGAGATTTGAGTAAAGATGAAAACTGCTCATAAAATCTTGAAGTCACACAAGCAAGCAATTGCTGGAAACTCTCGACATTAAGGGTATCAACCCTGAGTTCTGTACTCACAAAATTTTGATGGAGGATGACTTCAAGCCAGGTTTCAACATCGAGAGAAGTAAATCCAAAATCCATGATGTTATCAAACAAGAGGTTATCAAACTTCTTGATGCAGGATTGATTTACCCGATCTCAGATAGTCCTTGGGTTAGCCCAATTCATTGTGTCCCAAAAAAGGGTGGCATTACTGTTGTCACAAATGAAGATAACGAGTTAATTCCAACTCGATTGTTCGGATGGCGTGTGTGCATTGACTATCGTAAGTTGAATGACGCCAACCGTAAAGACCATTTTCCTCTACCCTTCATGGACCAAATGCTTGAGAGATTAGCAGGTAATGAATACTATTGTTTCCTTGATGGTTTCTCGGGTTATTCAGATTCCCATTGATCCACAGGATCAAGAGACCACATTCACTGCCCATACGGAACTTTTGCCTACAAACGTATGCCTTTTGGCTTATGTAATGCTCCTTGCACGTTCCAACGATGTATGATGGCCATTTTCCGACATGATCGGAAACAATGGAGGTGTTTATGGATGACTTCTCGGTCATTGGGGATTCTTTTCAAACATGTCTCTCCCATTTAGAAAAAATGCTTCAAAGGTGTGAAGACACCAATCTTTGTCTAAATTGGGAGAAAAGTCACTTTATGGTCAAAGAAGGCATAGTCCTTGGCCATAAGATTTCAAAAATGGGATTGAGGTAGATAGAGCAAAAGTCGATGTTATTGCTAAATTACCTCATCCTACTACCGTCAAAGGTATTAGGAGTTTTTAGGTCATGCCGGTTTCTATCGTAGATTCATACAAGATTTTTCCAAAATCGCTTGGCCTATGACCCATCTTCTTGAAAAAGATGCTCCTTTTATCTTCTCACCCGAGTGCATCATAGCTTTTGAAACATTGAAGAAAAACTTCTGAAGCACCCATTCTCGTTGCTCCTGACAGGGATTTACCCTTTGAGCTCATGTGCGATGCAAGTGATTTTGCTATCGGTGCGGTCCTAGAACAGCGAATAGCTAAGCATTTTCAGCCTATCCACTACGTAAGTAAGACTATGACTGAAGCTCAAACTCATTACACCACCACGCGAAAAAGAGCTATGTTGTGGTGTATGCATTTGAGAAGTTTCGGCCATACTTAATCTTGACCAAATGTGTAGTGTATACGGATCACTCGGCTCTTAAATATCTCTTTGCAAAACAAGATGCAAAGACGAGATTGCTCCGTTGGGTTCTCCTCCTCCAGGAATTTGATATCATCATACGTGATAACAAAGGAGCTGAGAACACAGGCTGCGATCATCTGTCCGATTAGAAAACCCTCACCAAGATGTTTTAGAAAAAATAAATGAAACATTTCCTCTCGAGACACTCAATGCGGTTTCTTTTCGCGGAAACTCTTCTACCCCATGGTTTGCTGACTTTGCAAATTACCATGCGGGTAACTTTGAGGTGAAAGGGATGTCGACCAACGGAAGAACAAATTCTTCAAGGATGTTAAACATTATTTCTGGGACGACCCTTTCTTATTCAAAATCTGTGCGGATCAAGTCATCCGGCGGTGTGTTTATGGACAGGAAGCTATTCACATTCTCAAAGCTTGCCATCTTTGGACCCACGGGGGCCATCATAGTCCAAACTACACCGCCAAAAAGGTGTTTGATTCCGGGTTCTATTGGCCCACCATCTATAAGGATGCCGATTTTGTCAAAACTGTGGCGCTTGTCAACGTCATGGAAATATATCTCAAAGAAATGAAATGCCACAAAATGCCATTCAAGTTTGTGAGATATTTGACATATGGGGTATTGACTTTATGGGGCCATTTCCATCTTCTCGAGGTAACAAATACATACTCGTGGCTATTGACTATTTGTCAAAATGGGTTGAAGCGAAAGCTTTACCTACAAATGATGCCAGAGTAGTTGTGAAATTTTGAAATCTCTTTTTGCCAGGTTTGGAACTCCTCGTGCTATAATCAGTGATCGTGGTACACATTTTTGTAATGACCAATTTGATCGTGTCATGCAAAAGTATGGTGTTACTCACCGTCTATCTACTGCATACCACCCCCAAACAAGTGGGCAGGTGGAAGTTTAAAACCGTGGTATTAAAAGAATCCTTGAAAGGAGGGTGAAAATGTGCATCCTGTGGATAAACGGATGGCCTTTGGGCCTTCCGTGCGACACAAAACACCCATCGGTGTACTCCTTACAAGCTAGTGTACGGAAAGGCATGTCATCTTCCGATTGAACTAGAGCACAAGGCTTACTGGGCCTTAAAATATGCAAACTTCGATATCAGAGGCGGTGGTGATCACGAGAAAAGTTCAAATGAACGAACTAAATGAACTTCGTGATCAAGCATACGAGAACTCTTTGATCTATAAACAAAAGACAAAGAAGATTCATGACTCTAAAATCAAGAACCGCGTTTTCAGCGTTGGTGATCGAGTCCTTCTTTTCAATTCAAGATTGAAGATTTTCTCGGGAAAGCTTAAGTCCCGTTGGTCTGGTCCATTTACTATCACTAAGGTTTATCCTTATGGCACCATTGAGTTATCTCATCCTGATGGTCCAAATTTTAAAGTAAATGGTCATCGATTAAAGCACTACTTTGGAGAGGACATTCCACCCGTGATTGTCCCGGATCTACAAACTTTCCCCATGAACCAATGAATACGGGGATCGAGTCAAGCTAATGACTCGGGAATCAAAAATAGCACACATATGGGTTTCACCCATGTTTCGTCTTCTTACCCCTTTTCTACCACCCTAGTGTGGGGGAGTTGCCCCCGCTGTTGTATATATGAATCTATATAAAAAAAAAAAAAAGAAAAAAAAAGAAAAATGTGTATATATCAAAAACAAAATAATGGCCGTAGTATTTCCCATTTATGTTCTATGAATCGGCATAACCGCCGGTACTTTGAATATTGAGGGCAATATTCATTTTTAAGTGTGGGGGGGAATTCTCACGAATCTTATCATGTAATTATTCCACCCAATTCCCCCGTTTTTGGCCAAAATATTTTTTGGAGTAAGTGTTTTCACTTACTCAGCAAATGGTAATCAGTCCGCCATGTCTAACCCACATAAGGATTGGCTAATCCAGGAGCAAGCGGCTCTTGGTAAAGATATCTCAAATCCGTTTATGGCTTGCAATTTGCCCAAAATTGTATGGTGTTCAACTCACCATATCTTTAATTAGTGAAGAGTTGGCTAGCCCACAAGTTTATGGCTTGTGGTAAAGGCAATGGAAAAACCATAATTGGTAATCGACTCACCAAAGATAATATTGATAATTTATCTAAGAGTTGGCTAGTCCTGAAGCAAACGGCTTCTGGTAAAGACAAATCAAAACCGTTGACAACTGGTGATTTGCTCAAAATCATTTGGTTATCATTGTACCAAGGTTCTTACTTGAACTAAAACAATTGGCTACTCCAGGAGTAATGGCTTTTGGTAAAGAGATTAAATCCATTAATTTTTCAAATCATTGCTAGGGACTAGCAATATCTTAGTGTGGGGTATTGATGAGTGTCTAAATACTCATCATTTTATCTATCTAGACTGCAAAAACATCGAAAAACTCAGAAATGCTTCAAAATGATAAAAATATCACAAACAAATGTTTTATATGTTTTAAATGCAAAAACATCAAAATCTGGTGAAAAACGTATCAAGTTTGCATAATTGGAGTTTAGTCCCCCAAGTTTAAAAGTTGTCAAAAACAGTCCACGGTATATCAAAATAAAGAAAAATCATTTTAAGTCCTTAGGGATTCATAAAGTTGTCAAAACAAGTCCTTGAAATCAAAAATTTCAAAATTACAAGTTTAGTCCCTCAACTTTACAAAAATGTCAAAAATAGTCCCTGGGTGTTCAAAAATAGAAATTATTCAAACTACACCTTGTACTATTCAATTGTGGCATAATTGGTCCTTTATGATAAGTTTAGAGAAAAATTACAAGTTTGGTCCCTAGAGTTTCAAAATTGGCAGATTTGGTCCTTGGACTTATATAAATGGAACTTTATGAAAATTTAGTCCTTGTACTAACCATTATTTGAGGATTGACCCTTGGATAACTTGGAAACTTGTCAAATTCAGTCCTTCAGTTTCAAAATATTACATAAATGGTCCTTATGCTTATTTAAACCAAACGGACCTAAATGTTAAACCAAACCCAAACCCAAGCCCAAAACATAACCCGGCCCAAATTTTAAAACAGATAATACCGCGTCCACTGTTCACCCTTCTCCTCCCCACCTGTTTAACCAAAACCAGGTGGTTTTCCACCTCTCCTCCACCTCATCACAGCTGCCAAATACACTCATCACCATCCTCCACCTCACACAACAGCTTACTAAGCAATAAATGCTTCCCCACCATAGACGTATTACTGTTACACTCTCAAACCTGCTTTTTCTTCCACATCACACCAAACCCATGAAAACTTCACCTTTATTGTCCCTTACACCTCCACAACATCCCAAAGTTCTTTATTGCTCTGAACCACTTCAATCCACTATTATCAATTTTAGCGCCAAAAACAGATTTGAAGGTAGATGAGTTTGACTCATCAATGGCTAAGATTTAAAGTGGGAAAGTTTGAAGCATGTGGAGTCTCAACAAGTCTATAAAGAAAGAGAAAGAAGCAATGGAGAATCTATCTAGTTAAAAAAATATAATTTAGCTTATGTGCGTTTTATAAAATTTAAAATTCCAGTGTTTGTTTAAGCTTTAAGCTCTGTATTTCAAGTTATTAATGTGAAATAAAACCTTTGTTAACATCAATTTCAAGTTTCAAGTTCTGTTTTCAAGTTATGCAATTTTTCAAGTTTAAAAAATCTCATGAATGATGAATGTTGTTAATCATTTGTTGTCTTGGACTTATAAGTCACATAAGCTCCTAAGATAGCTTATAAAACCTATTAGATACCTTAAAATCAGCTCTAGGTATAAAAAGCAAAAATACAAAAAAAAAATACAAGAAAAATCAGTCATAAATCAAAAATCACAAGAAATGAAGAAAGATGCAAGGAGCAGGGTTAATAATGGATTGCCCATGGGTTTAGTGCTTCTTGGGAAGCTATAGGCTGTGTTTGTGTGACTCATTTCTCAGTTTTACTTGGAATCCCATTTGTAAGCAGTTTGATCCATTTTGGCATTTCAACATTAGAATTGCTCATTAGTTTAAATTTCTGTTTGTTAATGTTCATTAGTTATATGTAAACATAATTAAACCATAAAACCAGTCACTTGTTCTTTTTAATTTATAGTTTACAAAATCTTGTTTTACAGTTAAAATAACATGAAGATCATTATTGAGCTTTATGTTGTTATGGCTATTGTTTCATGCTTATTTAACCTTAATGTATGATAATACAAGGTCGTACTCAGTTATAGTTTTGATCTTTGCTTTACTTTGAAAAATTCCAAAAGCATTATCATAAAGGCTTGTTTGGATCAGTTTGTTTAACAGTGTTATAGTATGTTCAGTCCTTTGGTTTTGGTTTTCGTGTCACAATAGGTCTAATTAGCTCATAGAAACCAAGAAACACAGACCTTCTTGGTAAAAGTCAAAATCACTCTCAATATCACTTTAAGTGATCATGTTAGGATTTAGTGTAAAACTCATAAAAGTAGTTCAAAACTTGGTAACCTAGCTTAACTTAATCATATTATACCTTAAAATTAACATAATCAGATAGTATAATCAGTTACAAATTCATAAAAGTCAATTTTTAGTGTTAATCAAAAAGTCAACAAGTGCCCTATGCACAGATTAGGTACCATTTTCACAAGCTCACCAAAAGCTCTATAGTTGTCCATATCTTGTGAAACTTGGTTCTTTGGATAGTTAACCAAGCCATCTTAAGGTTCCAAGTTTAATATTTCAATTTGAAGCTTTTTAGATAGGGCTGCAAGTGGTTTCTGTTTTTGTCCATTTTCTCAGCATTCACTGAGTTTTGACTCAGTGGTTTTACAAGTTTTTCATAAGCTTCTAACAAGCTTATTAGAATAAGCCAATCTTTGCAAATTAGTTCTTTGGAAAGCTCACTTGGTCAACTTGTTGATTGCAGTGCTTGTTTTTAATTCTTAGCTTATTACAGTGCTTAATTTTTAGCTAGAAAGTACCTAGGTACCTTAAAAAGTGTCCTGTGCAAAATCAGATAAGCTAGTGCTTATTTATTGCTTGTTCAGTGCTTTTTCCTAGTTTCTTGTGCTTATTCAGCTGTTGTACTAGCTTATTATCAGTATTTATCTTATTCTCAGTAAGCCTTGTGCTTATTTTGAGCTTTTAAGCCATTTTTAACTTAATCTAGTGCTTATTTCCAATTTTTATTAAACTGTTAAGTAAAATAAGCTTAATCTGAGCTTAATATTAGTTTTGAGAAAAGTTTTAGTTATATAAATTGCTTATCTTAATGTATTTAATAAGTTTGAAAATAAAAATCAAAAAATAGTTGCAAAAATTGCCCTGCTGGGATTTGATCTCTGGCACCCACTCACCACCACACACACTACCACTGTAGGGACTTGTCTCGGTTATGTTTTGCAATATTTAATATATAACACCTATTAGTCCATTTAGCTTATACGTAGCTTTTAGCTTATTACCAGCTTATTTAAACAAGTTTTTCATGATTTTGTATTTTCTTATCTTTATAATAGTATAAAGTATTTCATAAAAAAGTTTCAGATTTTTCTTAATAGTTTTAGTATTTTTAAACATTTAATTAGTGTAAAATCTTATTTAATTCATAATAAAAAATATAAAAGTCTAAAAAATATAAATCTTTTTTCTAAAATTTTCTTTTGTCATATAGTACGTAATAAAATTGTTTTTACATTCGTAGGCCTTTTATTTCACAAATTTTACGTTTTTGCTTGCGCACTCGCGTAATTTTTATAAATAACTTACGTTTTCATTTTAAATCTAGTTTTTAGACAATTTAAGTTTACGTTTTAGTTAAAATAGTTTATTTAAGATATTTTGTTTTATAAAATCACAAAAACATCATTGTAAAAATAGTGATAGCGTTTATTTAATATATTTTAACTTTTTAATTTCTTTTAATTTGCATTTAAGTCGCTGTAATTTATAAATATTTTCTTTAAGTAATTATCCATCAAAATCCTTACTGATCACTATCCTTAGTGATTATTCTATCATCTGATCAAGTGTTTATACACCAATTCATCCTCCGTGGGACTTAACGACCCAGGAATCCCCTATATTCCTTTGATCTTAATTGCATTTGGTGTTTGAGCTGTTTTAAGTTTGTTACGGTTTGCCATTCACAAGTGGCAGGCTTGAGTGATTAAACTTGACGGTTTTGCACCGATCACTTATCCTCATCCTCAACGTCAACAACAACTAACTCTACAACATCAAAAATGGAATCAACAACAAGCAATTTATCAACAACAATTTAACCAACAACATACTCCACAACTTGCTGCAAATCCACAACCTCAAATGGTTCAACCACCACCAAGTCTTCAAGCTCAACCGTACACAAATGACTTCAATCAACATCCATCAAGGATCACTATGATGGAACCCACTTGGTTTGCAAAGATGTTTGAAACTTTAAGCAACCAACAATCAATTCATGAGGCTTGGTTCACTTGTGAACCTCCAATGCTCCTCCGAAACTACGATCAATGGGTAATAAGGTTCTTTAGGTTTTGTGATCTAAAGAAGCCACATGGAAAGTTCTTAAAGAAGGTTATCTTGGAAGGTCCATTTGAGATGCCTATTGTCATTGTACCCGAGGAGATCCAAATGCCATTCCACCAAGAGATGAACAAACGAACATTGCTACTGTGGTGACTTGAATCCTCAAGAACTTCTACACTATGAAGCAGATGAGCTTGCAATGGAATATATCCTCCTAGGATTACCAAACCTAATTCTTCGTAGTGTTGATGCTCAAAAGACTGTGATCGGTGATGAACCGTCAGGTTTATCACACAAATCAACCACTTGTGAATGGTCAACCGTAATAAAATTCAAACAGTCTAAAACCAATGCAATTTCCCTTGGAATATAGTGGATTCCCGGGTCGTTAAGTCCCACGGAGGATTAATGGTGTTTCAAAACTTTCAGATGTCGAATAATCGCTAAGGATAGTGATCAAGGGATTTTGGTTGGAAATTATACTACTGATTGATTGAAATGTATTTGGATCAGAAATTATAAAGCACAACAATCAGATTAAACAAGCTTAAACATACGTTTAATAAACTAAACAAAGCGTACAAAAATAAAACTGAGTTTTAAGAAATAAAAGACCTACAAATATGAAAATGATATTTTTACAATCCTAAAAATAAAAGAAAATTATTAGAAAATTAAAATTATTTTTATAACTATTTATTTAATTATTATTAATTAAAAACTATTTTAAACTATTTAATAATACTCTAAAATATAAGAAAATATGAAATAAAGCTAGAAAAATGAAATTATGACTTAAAAAAATCTAAAATATTAGATAACTAATTTTAAAATTGAAAATATATTTTTTACACTTTTTATCTATTTATTATTAATTTATTACTATTTATTAATTATTTAAAATACACTTAAATACAAGAAAATATAAAATTAACCTGGAAAAATAAACTTTTAACTTAGAAAAATCTAAAATACTATAAAACTAATTTTAAAATTGGAAAGATATTTTTTATGTTTTTTATTTATTTATTATTAATTATTTAATACTTTTTAACTATTTTAAATTCTAATAAATACTAAAAAAGCTAAGAAAATTATGAAATTTTTTATAAAATTATCCTATGATGACAGAAAACTAAGAAAATTATAAAATCAGAATTTTCTTAATAATAAGCTGAAAAGAAAAATTATAAAGCTAAATTCTATTAAATAAACGCTATCACTATTTTTAAAATGATGTTTTTATGATTTTTCTTTTTGAAAACTATTTAACTACTGATAACAAGCAACTTTAATGAAAACAAAAATTTTACAACTTAAAAATAAGCCATTTGAAACTATAAAAGCTTAACAGTGAGCTTATGAGCTTATATTGATGTTTTCAAGCTCAAACAAGCTTCACAGTTGGAAACAAAAGTACAATAAGCTACAAACAAGCTAAATGAACTTAAATTAAGCTAAAAGGCACAAAGGAATACACTGATGAGCTATAAATAAGCTAATAAGCACTAATCCTAAGTCTACTAACAAACAGGCCTGTGACCATATTAACAAGCAATTTTAGCTTATTAAATAAGCTGAAAAGCTCAAAATTAAAACTGAAGTGTCAAGATGAACTGGTGAGCTTTCTAAAAATCCAAGGCTCTCACTGTGGGGTCCAATAATAAGCTTGCTATAAGCTTGAGAAAAAGCTGGTAAAACACTGATTGTTTAGTTTACACAGAAATGGGACAAAATGAAAGCTTATTGCAGCCCTATCAAATAAGCTACAAAGTAAAAAAAATAAGCTTGGAACTTTAAGATGGCTAGGTTAGCTTTCCAAAGAACCAAAATACACAAGCTATGGTTCACTAACAAGCTTTTTATGAGCTTGTGAAAAAGGTAGGCTCAACTGTGTACAGGGCAAGTTTTTGAAAAAGTACTTAAAAGAAGCTAGGAAATAAGCTGTTTAAGAAGCTAATTAGAAAATATAAAAAATATTATGATTAAGATGAGCAGCTATATTTTAATATTCCTAAAGCTCAAATCTTGAAAGCTAAAATTAAGTCCTATATAAAATTATCTATTTTATTTAAAAACTGACTAAATGGAAATTTTGACTTTTTATATAACACTAATAGTTGACTTATATGAATTTTAAATCAATATTACTAGATTATGATATATTAAGCTATAATAAGATCAAATTAAGCTAGGTTAACAAGTTTTAAGCTACTGTGGTGATTTAAATAAACTAAATTCTAACAGTTAACTAATGGTGTGAGATTAAAGGGTATTTTGACTATTTATTAAACAAGCACTGGTTTTTATTGTCTATATGAGCTAATATGACCTAATGAGACATGCATCAAACAAGAACAAAGACTAGAATACCTTCTAACACAGTTTATACACTAAAACCAAACAAACCTATACTAGACTGTTTTGAAGCTTTACACACTAAAACAAATTTTAAAACCAAGTAACCATTTGATTAACTGATATTAACTATATTTAGACAGATTTAAGCTAAAATTAACAAGATTATAACACTTATACTTAAAATTGCAAATTTTGAAGAAATGGCTTACAAGTTGTGTTTATGCACAAACTGAGAACTGAGAACAAAGGATCACTCCTATAGGCTTACCACTAAGCCTCTAAACCCAAAGCAATCCAAGATTTACCCTGCTCCAGCTGTGGTAACCATCTCCATGGATTTTTTATTTTTTAACTAATTTTTTGTATTTTTGGTATTTTTTTCTTTTTGAAACTAAACTGAATTTTAAGGTTACTAAAAGCTTAGATAAGCTTTCTAGGAGCTTATATGAACTTACTGAGTCCAAAACAACAACTAAAAATAACATTCGAACATATTGAGATTTTAAGCTTGAAAATGCATAAACTTGAAAATGATACATAAACTTGAAATTGATGTTCACAAAAACTTTATTATACACTAACAACTTGAAATACAAAGCTTGAAAGTTTAAACATACACTGGAATTTAAAGATTAACTATTTCGACATAAACTAAATTAACTTACTCTAGATAACTTCACCCTTCCTCTCTTGCTTTATAATGATCTCTAGGCTCTTGTCGACATCGTCATTTCCACCTATTTTCAACCCTTGAATTCATCAATTTCATCAAATTACATACACATGGCATTTTGGCGCCAAAAGTCTTGAGCAGGTTTTGCAATTAAAAGTTTGGGTGTTTGTAGGTGGAAAGGAGTTGTTAGACAGTGTATAACAGTGTGGTGGGTGAGGTGGAGGTGGGGAAAACAACCCGTTTTGGTATCAGTTGAGGTGAGATGTACAGTGAACATGGTTTGGGCGGGTTTGACTTTTTGACCGTTTTTAATAATAACGCAGGGTTCAAATGGGGGTCATAGGTTATTTGACAGTTCAAGGGTCAAGTGGTGTGGGCTATATGTTGGGCCAGCTGGGTTGGATTGGGTTGGATATATAATACAAGGGTCCGGTTTGGATTTGTAGAAATATAAACACAAGGACCATTCATGTAATTTCTGGATTTTGAGGGACTGAAAATGCCAATATTCCGAAGTTAACACATGGACTAAACCTGAAATTAATGGTTAGTACCAGGACCAATATTGCATAAAATTCCATTTTTATAAATCCAAGGACTATATTTGACATTTTTGAAACTTTAGGGACCTAAGTTGCCATTTTGAAATTTTAAACTTCAAGGACCAAGTTTGACAACTTATGAATCCCTAGGGACTTTAAATAACATTTTTCTTTATTTTGATTTACCAGGGACTAGATTTGACAACTTTTGAAACTTGGGGGACTAAAACTGCCAATTATGCAAACTTGATACGTTTTTCATCTGATTTTGGTATTTTTGCATTTAAAACACATAAAACACTTATTTGTGATATTTTTATCATTTTGATGCATTTCTGAGTGTTTTCAGATATTTTTGGCATTCTAAACGGTACAAAAATGATGAGTATTTAGACACTCATCAATCCCCCACACTAAGATATTGCTAGTCCCTAGCAATCTTTTTGAGAAAAATTAATGGATTTCATCTCTTTACCAAAAGCCATTACTTCCGGAGTAGCCAATTGTTTTAGTTCAAGTAAGAACCTTGGTACAATGATAACCAAATGATTTTGAGCAAATCACCAGATTTCAACGGATTTGATTTGTCTTTACCAGAAGCCGTTTGCTTCGGACTAGCCAACTCTTAGATAAATTATCAATATTATCTTTGGTGAGTCGATTACCAATTATGGTTTTCCAACTGCCTTTACCACAAGCCATAAACTTGCGGGCTAGCCAACTCTTCACTAATTAAAGATATGGTGAGCTGAACACCATACAATTTTGGGCAAATTGCAAGCCGTCAACGAATTTGAGATATCTTTACCAAGAGCCGTTTGCTCCTGGATTAGCCAATCCTTATGTGGGTTAGACATGGCGGACTGATTACCATTTGCTGAGTAAGTGAATATCACTTACTCCAAAAAATTTGGCAAAATTGGGTGGTATAATTACATGATAAAATTCGTGAGAATTCCCCCCACACTAGAAATGAATATTACCCTCAATATTCAAAGTACCGGCGGTTATGCCAAAACATAGAACATAAAAGGGAAATACTACGGCCATTATTTTATTTTTATGATTTTTTTTTTTTTGATGAAACTTATATACAACAGCGGGGGGCAACTCCACCACACTAGGGTGGTAGAAAATAGAAAGAAGTCAGAAATATGAGTGAAAACCCATATGGTGTGCTACTGTTTTTGATTCCCGAGTCACTAGCTTGACTCGATCCCCGCATTCATTGGTTCATGGGAAAGCAAAGTGGAAAACCAATCTCGATCGGATTTCGTTCACGATTTTAATAAACATATGAACATCATAAAGTTTCACACGCGGATACAACCGCGGTATTTGTTAATAGTAGAAACTATAAAGGATGATACCGGGGTCACAGATGGTGTCCTCATTCCCGAAGAGAAGGGAAAGAGCAACCACACCATGTGAAGAATGGAATAAATATGTGCATCAAAATGCAGTCCATTCCTCATCATTAAAAACAGAATCACCAATTTTGACATTTTTAAGCTTAGTCTTGAAGTTTGTATGGTGATTGTCAACAAAATTTCCGGTAGGGAGGGTTGGAAACGGTTCTTCAATCAATAGATTTTCCAAAAGGATGTCCCCTCGAATCTAAGTAAGTATTATCAATTCCTGTTGGAATCGACTCATCACTAAGAAAGGCATCGACTTCATTCCAAAAGTTGTCATCTTCCTCATTCGAGATGAGAGAAGGGATGGAAGAGTCGGAAATAATAAGACTAGGAGATGATGGATCATTTTTGAGCAATTCTTCAATGGGAAGAATTTCTCCCATTGGATCACAAACATCATCATCCAATCAGATGAAAGAAGATAGTTTGGTTTCATCCACAGAGTTAACGAACTCGATACGATAAAACTGATTTCCGGAGGTGGGACAAGTGGTGTGCTACTAGAGCTAGCAATTTCCACTACTTTCGATAAAGTCTCCGATTCTAGATCATCATCATCAAGAACACTCTTGACTTCCTTGGTACAACTTTCAAACCATTTGTTTGAACCAGGGTTGATTTTCAAAGCTTTTAGCTCGGCACGTTTTTGGTGACTCCTCTTAACAGTGAAATTTGAGAGTTTTGCATTGATTTTTTCGTTTTTGATCAATTGTGGCAACACTATGTTTGGATAGAGGTTTAGAGTTCTGGTTGATATTAAACGTGAGTTCTTCGTTGTCAACCCGTATAGTCAACTCTTCAGCATACACATCGATTAGAGCACAGCTCGTTCTCAAGAAAGCTCTCCCTAAGATGAGGGGAACTCTAGGATCTGCATCACAGTCTACTACAACAAAGTCAGTAGGAAAGTGAAACTTTCCTACTTTACACGACATCCTCGGCTATCCCAAGTGGACGAGTTATGGTACAATCGCCTAGCTCGAGTGTCATACAAGTAGATGTAAGTTTAGGAAGAGACAGTTTCTTCCATACTAAGAGTGGCATGAGGTTAATGCTTGCGCCAAGATCGGCCAAGGCGGAGCATTGAACCATCCCCAAGAACTCACACGGGATTAAAACCTGCCGGGTCTTCAAGCTTTTAGGAAGCTTCTTGAGAAGGACGCGAGCATTGCTCATTGAGAGGGGTTTTAGCCATTTCAGATAACTTATCTTTGTTGCTCAGAAGCCTTTAAGTGGATGCAAATTTGGGCATTAGAACGAGAGCATCAACGAAGCTTATATCAAAGTGCAGTTCATTGAAAATTTGGAAAATTTTTTCCATTTGCTCTTTGGTTTTGTCTTTGAGCTTCTCTTCATGCAATCTTGATGGGTAAGGAAGCTGACTAGACTTTTGAGCCGAGACGGAAGTCATTTCGGCTCGAATTAGTCTTCGAATTTCGGGTTCCGATTTAAAGCTTGGACTACCGAAGGTGGGGCGTGTGCGATACCGTGGGCTTGAGAAATGCACCTTGTCCATAGTATCCTTGGTAACTTGACTCATTGCTCCTGGTGGAGGAGGCATTGGAGTCGAAGGTCCATTGTGCGTCTTACCACTTCTGGTTGTGATCGCCTTTGCATCGCCCTCGGGTTAGCGATCGTGTTGCTCGGAAGTTTTCCTGAGCCCGAGGGTTGATCATTTAAAGATTTCTTAATGTCGAAATCTGGCTAACCAACAACCTGTTCATTTCATCTTGGGATTTCATGAATTGCTTCAATAGCTCATCAGATGATGGTCCAGTTGGAACAATGGCTTGAGTTTGATTAGGAAAATTCTGGCCTCTATTGTTCGGATTAGGGCCTTGATTTTGAAAATTTCCTTGGTTAGGATTCACATTTCCATTAAATTGATTCCCTCGATTGAAATTGTTTTGATTAAGGTTTCCTTGATGTTAGAAACCTTGATTAGGTCCGGGATAGAAATTACCTTGGTTTTGATAACCTTGGCTCATTCTAGGTTGGTTCTGATTCCGGTTGGGCATGTTAGTATTTTGGTTAAAACCGGGTGGTCCCTGATAAGTATTAGCACGGTAGTTTGGCTCATTTTGAGGACGGTATTGATTACCTCCTTGATGTGAAGTACCGGCTATAGCATTGGCTTTAAACAGACTACCATCGGTGGCAGTACAATTGTAGTATGCATGAGGGCCACCACAAGTAACACAGAACTCAACTTTCTTCACTTCACCATGTGATGGTGTCTGTGTGAAAGTGACTTTCTTTTGGTTAGCAAGAACCAAAGCCTGAACAATATCCGTGAGTTTATCAATCTTAGCATCAGTGCTAGATGTACCCGCGGGAGATGAAGTAGAAGGTCCTGCATTATAATGAGACTGATATGTCTTTGTTCGGAAAGGACGGACACTGGACTTGTTTTCAATAATTTGCAAGGCTTCTTTTGTGGTCTTGCTCAGGAAATTACCTCCCGCGGAGGCATTTTGAAGAGTCTTGGTCACTTGTCTGCTTCGAGACCATTGTAGAAAGTATCCATTTGCATTAACTCGGTAAAACCATGATTTGGACACTTTCGGAGCAACTCTTTGTAACGATCCCATGCCTCCACGAATGATTCATCAAATCTTTGAGAAAATTTCATTATCTCATTCTTAAGATTTATAGTTCGGGATGGAGTAATTCGTTAGCAAACTTAGTGACTAGGTCTTCCCATGTCTCAATGGAACGAGAGGGTTGTTTCTCAAGCCAATTCCGGGCTTGTCCCTCTAGAGAGAATGGGAACGGAAGAAGCTTAATTGCTTCATGTTGGACATTCTTGTATTTGATGGTAGATGCAATCTTGTTAAACCATCGAATATGTGCATGAGGATCATCCCGCTCAAAACCATAGAATTGGCTTTGGGTTACAAGATTAAGCAACCATGTTTTGAGCTCAAAGGTATCAATACGATGGCTGGGACAATAATGGCATCTCCGTAACCCTCGATGGGTGCTTGGAGAAGCTCATTCATCGGTTTGTCTTCCGCCATTACGACAGGGGGTGGTGGTGTTACTAGACGTTCTCAGTCACATTTGGAAGGGAGCAGAACGTCCCTCTAGTCTACGAGGAATATTTGCAAGCTCAGAAAGTGGACTTGTGAGTGGAAGAACGAGTCGCATGCACTAAGTTTAAAAATCAGTTTTCAAAAACAAATGCGAGGCAAAACGACAAGTGAACTTAACCAATAATCACAAATGAAATGGCTTCTTTGAAAAAGGTACACCAAATCACAAGGACACAAAGGCAAGTTTTGATCTGTAAGATTGGGAACTTATTAATGTTCACACCCCCAGTTGGTAGGTGTTTTGCCTTGATTTGCGGTGGTTGATTTTTATGTATTTATTAAGTACCACTAAAAAGCGTAGGCTATGGATTTGTGCTAAGGGTTTAAATACTTTAGGACAATATTTTTGGTATCGTCTCGTTTAACCAAATCGTATCTTTTTAAGAATCACCTTAAAGAAAATACAAAATAGAAAACGTTACGAATGTTTTGTTGTTTTATATATATATTTTTTTGGTGTTGTTAACACTTTAGGAAAAGTGTTAATGAACTTTTTTGGTAACTTTTACAAAAAACTGTTTACAAAAGGTGGTATATGTGCAAGAATGGGTCTGGAAATGTTTAAAACACGCTTACAGCCTCCCCGGCAGCGGCGCCAAAATTTGATCGGTGCTGAACCGTCAGGTTTATCACACAAATCAACCACTTGTGAATGGTCAACCGTAATAAAATTCAAACAGTCTAAAACCAATGCAATTTCCCTTGGAATATAGTGGATTCCCGGGTCGTTAAGTCCCACGAAGGATTAATGGTGTTTCAAAAACTTTCAGATGTCGAATAATCACTAAGGATAGTGATCAGTAAGGATTTTGGTTGGAAATTATACTACTGATTGATTGGAATGTATTTGGATACAGAATTATAAAGCACAACAATCAGATTAAACAAGCTTAAACACGTACGTTTAATAAACTACGTAAACGTACAAAAATAAAACGTGAGTTTTAAGAAATAAAAGACCTACAAATATGAAAATGATATTTTTACAATCCTAAAAATAAAATAAAATTATTAGAAAATTAAAATTATTTTTATAACTATTTATTTAATTATTATTAATTAAAAACTATTTTAAACTATTTAATAATACTCTAAAATATAAGAAAATATGAAATAAAGCTAGAAAAATGAAATTATGACTTAGAAAAATCTAAAATATTAGAAAACTAATTTTAAAATTGAAAATATATTTTTTACACTTTTTATCTATTTATTATTAATTAATTACTATTTATTAATTATTTAAAATACACTTAAATACAAGAAAATATAAAATTAACCTGGAAAAATAAAATTTTAACTTAGAAAAATCTAAAATACTATAAAACTAATTTTAAAATTGAAAATATATTTTTTATGTTTTTTATTTATTTATTATTAATTATTTAATACTTTTTAACTATTTTAAATTCTAATAAATACTAAACAAGCTAAGAAAATTATGAAATTTTTTATAAAATTATCCTATGATGACAGAAAACTAAGAAAATTATAAAAACAGAATTTTCTTAATAATAAGCTGAAAAGAAAAATTAAAAAGCTAAATTCTATTAAATAAACGCTATCACTATTTTTAAAATGATGTTTTTATGATTTTTCTTTTTGAAAACTATTTAACTACTGATAATAAGCAACTTTAATGAAAACAAAAATTTTACAACTTAAAAATAAGCTATTTGAAACTATAAAAGCTTAACAGTGAGCTTATGAGCTTATATGGATGTTTTCAAGCTCAAACAAGCTTCAAAGTTGGAAACAAAAGTACAATAAGCTACAAACAAGCTAAATGAACTTAAATTAAGCTAAAAGGCACAAAGGAATACACTGATGAGCTATAAATAAGCTAATAAGCACTAATCCTAAGTCTACTAACCAAACAGGCCTGCGGCCATATTAACAAGCAATTTTAGCTTATTAAATAAGCTGAAAAGCTCAAAATTAAAACTGAGGTGTCAAGATGAACTGGTGAGCTTTCTAAAAATCCAAGGCTCTCACTGTGGGGTCCAATAATAAGCTTGCTATAAGCTTGAGAAAAAGCTGGTAAAACACAGATTGTTTAGTTTACACAGAAATGGGACAAAATGAAAGCTTATTGACCCTATCAAATAAGCTACAAAGTAAAAAAATAAACTTGGAACTTTAAGATGGCTAGGTTAGCTTTCCAAAGAACCAAAATACACAAGCTATGGTTCACTAACAAGCTTTTTATGAGCTTGTGAAAAGGGAGGCTCAACTGTGTACAGGGCAAGTTTTTGAAAAAGTACTTAAAAGAAGCTAGGAAATAAGCTGTTTAAGAAGCTAATTAGAAAATATAAAAAATATTATGATTAAGATGAGCAGCTATATTTTAATATTCCTAAAGCTCAAATCTTGAAAGCTAAAATTAAGTCCTATATAAAATTATCTATTTTATTTAAAAACTGACTAAATGGAAATTTTGACTTTTTATATAACACTAATAGTTGACTTATATGAACTTTAAATCAATATTACTTACTGATTATGATATATTAAGCTATAATAAGATCAAATTAAGCTAGGTTAACAAGTTTTAAGCTACTGTGGTGATTTAAATAAACTAAATTCTAACAGTTAACTAATGGTGTGAGATTAAAGGGTATTTTGACTATTTATTAAACAAGCACAAGTGGTTTTATTGTCTATATGAGCTAATATGACCTAATGAGACATGCATCAAACAAGAACAAAGACTAGAATACCTTCTAACACAGTTTATACAGTAAAACCAAACAAACCTATACTAGACTGTTTTGAAGCTTTACACACTAAAACAAATTTTAAAACCAAGTAACCTATTGATTAACTGATATTAACTATATTTAGACAGATTTAAGCTAAAATTAACAAGATTATAACACTTATACTTAAAATTGCAAATTTTGAAGAAATGGCTTACAAGTTGTGTTTATGCACAAACTGAGAACTGAGAACAAAGGATCACTCCTATAGGCTTACCACTAAGCCTCTAAACCCAAGGCAATCCAAGATTTACCCTGCTCCAGCTGTGGTAACCATCTCCATGGATTTTTTTATTTTTAACTAATTTTTTTTTGTATTTTTGGTATTTTTTCTTTTTGAAACTAAACTGAATTTTAAGGTTACTAAAAGCTTAGATAAGCTTTCTAGGAGCTTATATGAACTTACTGAGTCCAAAACAACAACTAAAAATAACATTCGAACATATTGAGATTTTAAGCTTGAAAATGCATAAACTTGAAAATGATACATAAACTTGAACTTGATGTTCACAAAAACTTTATTATACACTAACAACTTGAAATACAAAGCTTGAAAGTTTAAACATACACTGGAATTTAAAGATTAACTATTTCGACATAAACTAAATTAACTTACTCTAGATAACTTCCACCTTGCTCCTCTCTTGCTTTATAATGATCTCTTAGGCTCTCTGTCGACCTCTCTGACTTTCCCACTTGACTTCAGCCCTTGAATTCATCAATTTCATCAGATTGTACACATGGCATTTTGGGTAAAAAGTCTTGAGGGTTTTGCAATTAAAGAAGTTTGGGTGTTTGTGGAGGTGGAAAGGAGTTGTTAGACAGGTGTATAACAGGTGGTGAAGTGGTGAGGTGGTGGAAAAACCACCCTGGTTTTGGGATGCAGTTGAGGTGAGGGAGATGTACAAATGAACATGGTTTGGCGGGTTTGACTTTTTGACCCGTTTTTAATAATAACGCAGGGGTTCAAATGGGGGTCACAGGTTATTTGACAGGGTTCAAGGGTCAAGTGGTGTGGGCTATATGTTGGGCCATTGGGTTGGATTTGGGTTGGATATTAATACAAGGGTCCGGTTTGGATTTGTAGAAATATAAACACAAGGACCATTCATGTAATTTCTGGATTTTGAGGGACTGAAAATGCCAATATTCCAAAGTTAACACAAGGACTAAACCTGCAATTAATGGTTAGTACAAGGACCAATATTGCATAAAATTCCATTTTTATAAATCCAAGGACTATATTTGACATTTTTGAAACTTTAGGGACCTAAGTTGCCATTTTGCAATTTTAAACTTCAAGGACCAAGTTTGACAACTTATGAATCCCTAGGGACTTTAAATAACATTTTTCTTTATTTTGATTTACCAGGGACTAGATTTGACAACTTTTGAAACTTGGGGGACTAAAACTGCCAATTATGCAAACTTGATACGTTTTTCATCTGATTTTGGTATTTTTGCATTTAAAACACATAAAACACTTATTTGTGATATTTTTATCATTTTGATGCATTTCTGACTGTTTTCAGATGTTTTTGGCATTCCAAACGGTACAAAAATGATGAGTATTTAGACACTCATCAGACTGCAAAGAAAATGTGGGATCATATTCGTCTTCTTATGGAAGGGTCTCAGACTCAATCAGGAAGATTTGGAATCCAAAATTTACTTGGCTTATGAACACTTCATGATTGAACTTGGAGAGACACTCGAGTCCTATCATCACCGATTTTCGGACATCATCAATGATTTGGATAAACACAACATCCACATGCCAAGAATTGCAGTGAATACTAAGTTCCTAAGTAATCTTGGTCCTGAATGGGAGAAATATGTCATTTTTCTCCGTCAAGCAAAAAACATGCATCAGACTACCTACGGATTGTTGTACGATTACTTGAAGCCTCATGAAAAGGAAGTTGATAAGGAAAGGATTCTCCGTGCTCAAATTGCTCCTCCGACACATCCGGAAAATCAACAGCTTGCCTTATATGCTCATGTTGTTATTCTCCTCAACCAGCAACTCAACCAACTACTACAATCACACCACATGATCCTTCACAACCTCCATCTCAACTCCTTAACAGTTGAAAACAAACGATTGTCAAACGAACTTTCAAATGCAATTCGTCGTCTTAATTGGTGTCAAAAAGATATTCACGATCAACAACATATTTTTCAACACAAAATCGCTCAGTTGCGTGCAAAATCTTCTGATCATAAAATTGAGCAATTGGATGATCAAAACGTGTCTTTTAAGTGTCAAATCTTAAAATATGAACAAGAACTTTTAAAAGTCAAAAAGGAATATGGTGTCATATTTGATTTACTCAAAAAGACTCGTGATGAAGCATCAAATGAACTTGATCATTATCTTGCACACACTAAAGAAGTTATGCATTTTGCTGGAAATGTTCGGTCTGAAAATCAAGATCTGATTCACACTATCCTCAAGTTAAGAGAAATGTTAGGAAAGTATGAACAACTTCCACCAACCATCATTAAGAGATTAGCCCCAGTAACACTTAGTACTCATGCACCTAGAATCCCTACTGCCAAATCACAAGATGATAACGTGCCTCCTTCTGTCTGACGACAGGAATAGTTGCATCTTTTCCAAATGTCCGCACTTCACAGCCTAGGAGCACTAAATCGAAGAATAGGAAGCTGCGACCTAAGAAAAGATCAATCCGGAATGCTAAAGTAGAAGAACACCCTAGGACTATGAATAAGACTCACGTTGCCTCCACTATCGATATTGCGTCTGCCAAATGTAATTGAAATAGTGATGTACCGAATGCTAAACCGTTAAGTACTTTTGATATTCATCGATGCACCTTGTGTTATTTGTGGTAAAAGTATGAATTCTGATTGCCATGATAAATGTGTTGCTAAAGCTATCATCTCTCGATTAAGGAATCCTAAGAACCGGAATACCTCTAGGCCCACTAATCATTCTAAGTCTGTGCTTGGTAGACCGCCTTCGTTAGATTCTAAGAAAGCATTCTTTGTCCCTGTAGCTCAGTTTTACCTCCTAAGAATGTAGTACCACCTAGTGCATTCACTAAGACTAAAGCAACGAGTAGTTATAGATGGCAGAAATGGATATATCACACACTAGGATTTAAGTGGATACCTAAAGCTATTGATGTGTGTATATCTACTATACTTGCTACGGAACCCTCTAACATTTCGGGTTCCAAATCTACCTCTATTCCATCTGTGCGTCGCCTTGTAATGCAGGTGACTGATCATTCTCTGGATTGTTGATAGCGGATGTTCCTACATGACGGCAATCTTAAAGCCTGTTATCAAACTTTATTGCAAAGTTCATTGGCACTTGTTAGTTAGGAATGATCACTTCGCAGCTATCATGGGCTCGGAGACTATGTCAATGGGAACATCGAATTGGGTTTACTATGTGGAAGGCCTCGGTCATAATCTGTTTTCAGAGGTCAGTTTTTGTGATGGAGATTTGGAGGTTGCTTTCCAGGAGAAAACTTGTTTCATTCGTGATCTACACGGAAATGACCTTATGTCTGGATCGTGTAATTCTAGTCTCTACACTATCTCTATGAAAGACATGGTTGCTTCATCTCCCATATGTTTACTTTCAAAGGCAACATCAACAAAATTCTGGCTATGGCACCGTCGTCTCTCACATCTAAACTTTCAAACCATCACCAACCTTGCTCGACACAAACTAGTTGAAGGACTCCCACGGTTTCGGTATTCTAAAGATCACCTTTGCTCAGCTTGTGAACAAGGCAAAAGCACTCGTGCTCATTTTCCTTCAAAGGTGGAACACAACTCTCAGCATGTGCTTCATCTTCTTCACATGGTTTTGTGTGGCCCGATGGTGCTGAACGATCAATGGCAAACGCTACATCTTAGTAATTGTTGATGACTATTCACGCTGGACTTGGGTCTACTTTCTTCGAAGCAAAGACCAAGCTCCACAAATGATCATCACCTTTCTCACGAAAATACATGTTCACTACGAAACACGTTCGATTAATCGGAACGGATAAAGGCACTGAATTTGTTAATCAAACTCTTCGTGAATTCTATGAGAAAGTGGGAATTCAGCATCAGACATCTATTGCACGTACACGAACAAAAGCGGAGTTGTCGAAAGATGAAACCGAGCGTTAGTGGAAGGCGCAAGAACAATGTTAATCAATGCTAAACTTCCAGATTACTTATGGGCAGAAGCTGTATCTACCGCATGCTATACTCAAAACCGTTCTATGATTACAAAACGCCACAACAAAACACCTTTCGAGCTCGTCCATAACAGAAAACCGAATATAAAACACTTTCATGTATTTGGATCTCTTTGCTATCCGAATAATGATCGTGATGACTTTGGAAAGCTCAAAGCCAAAGCTGACATTGGAGTCTTTATCGGATGTGATAATTCCAAAGGTTTCCGAATCTGGAATCGTCATTACAAAAGCAGGTGATGGAACGATTCATGCTCATTTCGATGAACTTACGGAAATGGCTTCACGAGTATATGACTTAGAACCGGTCACAACCGCTTAAACTTCCCCAAACCCCATCATCACCGAACAAAGCCCTCGGCTTACTCATCAACAAATGGAAAGGTTATTTGCTCCATTTGTTCGGTGACGATATTGATGAACGGGCTCGGTGTATCCGCATTTGTTTCCGCTTGCTCAAACCGATAATACTCTTATACGATACACCGCACAACAACTCTCTTGTTGAAGAAGCACCACAGTTGACTCCAACACAACAGTTGAACACACGCTTCCAACAATGATGAATCGGTGATGATGTTCGAATGAAGTACCCCCACCGCGATTTTGATCCAAATGCGTTCTTTAACCCATTTGCTAATGAGAGGCTGCTGCACCGGATGTCGGAATCTTCAACAAGCCATTTGAATCCTCAAAATCTGCACAATGTATACCAACATCAACCTCCACACATAGATGGACAAAAGACCATCCTCTGGAAAATATTATTGGCAACCCGAATCAACCGGTCGTTACAAGACAACGTCTTCACTGAGATGGTGAACATTGCATTTATGCTCTCACTGTCTGCCAATCTGAACCTAAAACATCAAAGACGCAATGACAAAAGACAACCTGGATTGAATCCATGCAAGAAGAACTCAACCAATTCAAACGTCTTGAAGTATGGGAACTGGTTGAAAGACCAACAGGGTCTACGTCATTGGTCTCAAATCGATTTGGAAAAACAAATTAGATCTTTGATGGAAATGTTATGAGAAATAAGTCACGTCCGGTGGCTAAGGGTTATCGTCGGGGAAGAGGGTATTGACTTTGAAGAATATTTTGTTCGTTTGCTCGTCTTGAGGCTATTCGGATATTTCTAGCGTTCGCGGCTCATATGAATATGACGGTCTATCAGATGGATGTCAAAACTGCGTTTCTCAATAGACAACTTAAAGAAAAGCGGTTTATGTCACCAACCGGATGGATTCGTTGATCCCGAGTTTCGAATCACGTCTACAAAAGCGAACAAAGCTCTGTATGGTCTCAAACAAGCTCCTCGGGCATGGTACGATAAGCTATCATCTTTCCTCATTGCTAATAATTTCACCAAAGGTTCGGTTGACCCAATCTTTTTATACAATATCACGGGGCACATATCTTAATTGTTCAAATTTACGTGGATGACATCATTTTTGGGTCTACACATAAAAGTTTTCAATCGCTTTTGCAAAACTAATGAAGAAAAATTTTGAAATGTCCATGATGGGTGAAGTCACATTCTTTCTCGGTTGCAAGTTCATCAATCACCCGTGGTATTTTCTTGAGTCAGTCCAAATATGCCCTTGAATTGTTAAACAAATTTGGAATGAAAACCAGTGACACCTATGCCACACCAATGGCTCATACCAGAAGCTAGATTGATTTACATGGGAAATTGGTGGACCCTACAAAATACCGTAGTATTATTGGGTCTCTTATGTATCTAATAGCTACTATTACACGATATTGTCCTTGCCAGTATATCTTTGCTCTCGTTATCAGTCGCGACCAACTGAAACCCACCTCTGAGGCTAAAAGAATCCTCCGATACATAAAGGGAACCATTAACTTGGGGATCTGGTATCCGAAGGATTCTGCTTTAGAACTAATCGCTTTTGCATTGACCACGCAGGATGCTTAGACTCTCGGAAAAGTACTTTAGGAGCTTTACAATTTCTTGGTGATAAATTGGTGTCATGGCAATCGAAGAAGCGATCAGGGATTGTACATCACTGTCCTCAACTGAAGCAAAATATGTAGCCATGTCGGCGTGTTGTGCTCAAGTCATATGGATGAGAACAGAACTCAAAGACTATGGTTAAATGTTTGACAGAATCCCGATGTCTGCGACAATCGGAGTGCCATTGCAATCTCATGCAACTCATTCAGCACTCGAAATCAAAGCACATCGATCTTCGCTATCATTTCATCAAAGACCACGTGGAACAGTAATCGTTGAATTATATTTTGTGGGTACAGAATACCAATTGGCGATCTTCTCACCAAAGCCTTGCCTCCCGCTAGGTTTAATGAGTTGGTCCACCGGATTGGTATGAGGTGTTTGACTCAAGAGAATTGGATGACCTCCTAAAAACAGTCTTAAAAACCTGTCAAACACCAAAATCTCTTTTGTAAATAATCTTTCAAAAACAAAATACAAAAGTATAAAATCCGATAAAACAACAAAAATATTCTTCTATCTATTTTCTTTCAACATTGCAAGTACGTTTCCTCCGTCAACACTATAATCTTTCAAAATTCAGTATTTTTTGATCAAGTGTTGAGGGGGAGAAATCAAAACTTTAACTGTTTCAAAACATCAGTGTACTTGCATGTTATCATACCTCAGTTGTTTCTTTTAACAAATGGTGGTGAATCTTCTGGTACAAAGACACTCCTCGGGACTAAATTTATAACCTTTCATTATTTTCTCGAGTCAAGGGGAGTGTGTCAAGTTTCTTTCCTAAAAATCTTTGTTTGGTAACCAAAATGGAAGTTAAATGGCTTTGGTTGAAAAAAAGGAAAAGGTGGAGGGACCAAAACTGTCAAAATGTTAAAGATAATTTTAATAAAAAACCTCACCTAACTTATTCACTTCTCATTTATTACTCTCAACCATATACATCTACGCCTAAACATGGTTGAGAGTAAAATTGTTTTACGCGTGATTGGGTGTTTTACTCTCAATCAAAACTTCATTCATACAAATCCAGCGGCTAAAAATTGTTTTACGCGTGATTGGGTGTTCTACGCATAAGCGTATGAACACACAATCATTGTGCGTATGTTTTTGGTTAAAAGGAAGGTGTCAAAATGTTCCAAATACATCAAGAATATCATTTTAACCATCAAAACCTACCCAGAAACACTTATTAATGATTTTTGAAAATTAGGGTTTATGAGTCGAATTGGGTTTTTCCAAATGTGAAGTGTTTTGGTCTAAAAGATTGTTGGGTTATGGTCATATAAGGTTGAATTGATGATTTTCATGGTTGTTAACCACCCAGAAACACTAATTGTTTGACAATTTGAAGTTAGGGTTTAAAGTTCATAACTTTGGGTAAATTTGATTCACAACGAGTGAGATGTTATAACTTGGTTTATAGACTCTCAACACATCTTAGAACTACCAGAATTTATTTGGTGCAATTCCCATGGCTAGAAATTATACGCGTAAATCTTAACCCTTATGGTTTTGACCTACGCATGACTTTCTGTCTTGTCTTTATGAATGTTCATGCCATAACTTGTTGATATAATGAATGCTTGTGTTAATTTTGATGATTTGATGAATTTATTTCGGCTTTGCTAGCTTAAATATTCAGAATCAAGGTCATTTGCAACTTTACGCATAAGGATTACCCTACGCGTAGTCAAGTTATGCGTAACAATCCTACGTATAACTATTACGCGTAAGGTTCTACAATGGGACTAGCTGTATCCTGTGAAGGATATGCGTAAAAGCGTGACCTCTTACGATAGGGTCTACTCTCAATACGAGTAAGCCTTACGGCGTAAGGTCTTTATACGCCTTCGCGTAAGCTCTACGCAATAAGGTCCCCTTTTCCTCACGCGTAACATTTCTTAAGCATAAGTTAGGATCCTACGCGTAAAGCTTTCGCTTCTACGCGATATATCATCGCTTACGCTAACTTTGCCAAAACTAAACGTAAGCCGGATTGACCTTCATAATGAATTGTTACGTGTACAAACTTGTAAATAAACTAATCATAGCGTCACGAATCCAATAATGTCACTAATAAACTTAATCGTTTGATATGTTGTGAACAATAAGTGATAACATAAACTTTAAAACTTAAAGTTAACTAACTCACGAAAACATTTCACGACGTCATTGGACTATTGAACAAACAAGTGACTTAGGACTCGTAACAATCATTGACTCTGTACATTCAATAGCTAGACAATAAGATACGTTGACTAACACTATGTCTTTCGATATGTTGGTTCTTTGGCTAATGTTATTTCAGATCATATGGTCGAACAAATGATTGTGGATGCATCGAAATTCTTACAAATGGATATCTTTCCGGAGGGTTATCGAGAAGGATTGGAAAGAACAACCTTAGGGTTGACTTTGATACCCTGCTTGCTCGAGAATCTTCCTGCTTGATTCTTTGTGGATATTCTGGAATCATCCCTACGAACATGCTCTCACACTGCCAGTTCAGAGGTCTACATTCAACAATTCGGGATTCTATGCGGAGGATCATCTGGTCAAAGTGCGATTGAATGTGACACTAATCACAAACAAGTCACTATCATCCTGGCGACTTACGGGCTGTTCTCATCATTCGACATCGCCTCAACGACTTCTTTGCTACCAGATGTTGGAATTACGGTTATACTACTTGGATCTGCTGAAGTAATGACCGAAAAGTATCTGCCAAGAAGGAGACGAATTATGCTGAGTAATACCAGTGAAGTGATAATGCAACGGATCTAGGTGATTATGCTGGCGAAGTGCTTATCACGTAGGAGAGATAAGCACGTATATGTAGGCCATATGTAGGAAAAGTCAGCGCGTATTATGTATAGGTTGGCTTGCCGTATTATATAGAGCTTACTCAGAATAAACAATATGATGAGTAAAACAATATGATTAGTTGCATGCTTGTCTAAGATGCATGCGTTCTTTGTGTTTGTATTAGGAGCATACGTTAAAAATGCTCGTAAGTGATTAGATGGTTTCTTGCCTATAAAAGGAACCATAAGAGTATGTAACAAAAAAGAAGTTTTAAGTCTTTGAAGTCTTGTAAAACATCCGAAACATAGAGTTTCAATAATAAAAATATCCATAGAGGATCAAAGAGTTCTTAGTTATTATAACTTGTATTTACTTTCCGCTATAACATACGAGTTGTAGAGATCTTCTATTAGTTTGCTTGTGATTACATAGGCAACACTAACGATCTCCGAGTGCTTAAGATCTATCAAGAGGTCTTTTGTTTAACAAGTGGTATCAGAGCCATTATTGTTGGGAATTACGGTATACTACTGGATCTGTAAGTAATGAAAAGTATCTGCCCGAAGAAGGAACGAATTCTGTGAAGTAATACTTGCTGAAGTGATAATGCGATCGTGATTCTGCTGAAAGTGCTTATCCACGAGAGATAAGCAACCTGATGTAGGCCATATGTAGGAAAAGTCAGCCATATGTATAGGTTGGCGCCGAATTATATAGAGCTTACTCAGAATAAACAATATGATGAGTAAAACAATATGATTAGTTGCATGCTTGTCTAAGATGCATGCGTTCTTTGTGTTTGTATTAGGAGCATACGTTAAAAATGCTCGTAAGTGATTAGATGGTTTTCTTGCCTATAAAAGGGACCATAAGAGTATGTAACAAAGTGAGTTTTCTTTTTGAAGTCTTTGAAGTCTTGTAAAACATCCGAAACATAGAGTTTCAATAATAAAAGATCCATAGAGGATCAAAGAGCTCTTAGTTATTATAACTTGTATTTACTTTCCGCTATAACATACGAGTTGTAGAGATCTTCTATTAGTTTGCTTGTGATTACATAGGCAACACTAACGATCTCCGAGTGCTTAAGATCTATCAAGAGGTCTTTTGTTTAACAAGTGGTATCGAGAGCCTCGGAAAGTCTACGATACTAAGAACCATTCATACCTCATACAACCAAAATACCCTCACCATGCCCGGATCGATAATGAACTGAAGTCACCAACACAAACAACACCAACACCCCTTCCATGCAACAGCTTAGTCTTTCAAACAAAATGGTAAATTTCATTATTTGAAAAGGGAAGAATATGATCTTTGGACTATGAAGATGGAAAACTGGATTTCCAAATTGATTGGAATCATGGGGAGGTGGTGAAGAAAGGAAATAGTTTAAAGAAAATGATTCAGCAGGGATGGGAAGTTTATCATGGCTCCTCCCAAAACTGGCGAAGAAGTACTGGCCATGCTGAGAGAGAGCACAAAGTAAAACTATTCTCGCTTCAAGCCATTCCGAAGATCACCGTGTGATTTTCACCATATGGATGATGCAAAGGACATATGGATGGCTCTCAAAGCAAGGTTCGGTGGAAATGAAGAATCGAATAGAATGAGAAAGTCCATGCCTGAGGCACAATTTCAAGACTTCAATGTCTCCGAAGAAGAAGGTATCCACAAAGGATATGACAGGTTCCATAGGATTTTGAGTCGCTAAACCACGGTGAATGCAAACCTTGATAATGATGACTGCAACTCAAAGTTCCTTCGATCCTTGCCTCCATCATGGTTACATGTAAGTATAGCCCTCAAGGCTAAAGGTGGGTTGGACATGCTCACCTTGGATGAGCTGTACAACAGATTCGGAGAACTCTTGAACCGATGTCAGAACTCCATACCGTACATCTTCTTCTGGTCATGCAACTTTTGTTGGGACATCTCACTCCAACATGATGGTACAAGCTCCTAGTTCCAACTACTTTCCATCATCTCCAAGTTCCAACTACTTTCCATCATCATCTTGTGCTCCTACTCCACCACATAACACTCGAGTCCCATCCACCATGTTCTCAAACTAAGTCTAGTAGTGTGATGGAGGATGTTCTTCATTCTTTTGTTGCTTGATTATGATATTCAGCGATATCTTGCATATGAAGACTTTGATCAGTGGACCCACTGAAATGGAGAAATGAAACTGAAAATGCAGGTGGCATTGCTGTTAGTGGACATCAAAAGGTTTGAAGAAAAGTCTGGAAGGAAGTTTGCTTTCAAAGGAAAGGAACCAGCTCGCTTTGATAGGAGAAAAGTCAAGTGTTTCACTTGTCACCAGATGGGGCATTTCTCAAGGGAATGTAAAGATAGAAAGAGTGGAGATGGAGCCAACTACTTCTCTATCCTGCAGAACAAGGAAGCTGGAGCTTCAAAGAGGCTCTTCTTACCATGGATGAACGGTCAACGGGATCACATGAACACGTGAATGAGGAAAGCTCATGATACTTGATAAGCTTGGATTGCTGGCAAGGTGTACTTCGGATGAAAGGCATGATCAGCTTGCCTTGGTGGGACTATCTCGCACACTGTGTATATTTGGTTGTAGTCTTAGATACAATGAACTTAAAGAAGAATATGATGCCATGAAACCTAAGTTTGATGAATGCTATGTTGAAAATGAAGCTCATAAACTAGCATTAAAAAGATTAGAAAGACAAAAGTATGGTTTCAAAAGAATCAAATAGCTTATGAAGAAAAGATAAAGATGTTACAGTTTGATCTAGAAGTAGCAAATAATTACTTAAAGAGAAAGCAAGGATGAATGAGAACACTAGAGCTAAGAAAAGCTGAGGAAATAGCTAGGAATAAACAATGGTTAATTCGGTGATAATCTGGCTAGAGAACTCTATAACGGTCAATCAGTAACCTCTGGCTTAGGATTAGGCTTTCAAAAATATGTTGGAGTAGAAGTTAGGTATGATGGTCGTAAATCCACACCGTGAGGTTAGCTAACTTTGTAAAGAGGGTAATATGCATGTTGCCCCCTGGACCTATTAGAGGTGAATTTATGCCCACATACCTATCCATCACTATTGACTTTGATGGATCACATCATCTATATGGCGAAAGTCAAAGACTTGCCAGGACCGATACCTCATCTAATGATTTTGTCTCTTGCTTTCGGCGGTGACAATTCATCGGATCAAGGTCTACTTCTATGAAAGCGTGATTCAAATGAGAAGTCTGACTTTTCAAGCCTCGAGCCTACACCCAAGCTGCACCACAGTCCACTTATTAAAGCCTTCTAAGAAGGCTGGCGAGGAATCAACTTCCAAGACGGTTTCTTCAAGACCGGGTCTTTTAAATCTTTGAATAATCGATGCATTGTTAAAACAATTCCTTGAATGTTTCGTTTTAAGTACTTGCATGTAATCAAACATCTCCCTTTTTGAATAAATCTTCAGAAGAAGACATGTTTGTATGTGGAAGTAAATTTCATTTAATTAAGGATTGTGATTTTTATGAGTAAAGATTGGGTACATGTGCTACTCACCAGAAACATAAATCTAAGTGGACCAATGTTGATAAGATTCCACCTTATGTCCTTGTTGCTAATTAAACTCTCATTGGAGAGGTTCAGTTACCAGACCTTATGTGAAACCAACTAGCCTATACTTCAAACATGGTTATTGGCCTACTTATGTTGACTCTATGTATGCTGGGATGGGATATGGGATCTGTATGCTATGAGCCCAGCCCTCGGCAGTTGTTCTTGGACTATCAAGGGACCAAATCATCAATGGAGGACCAAGAACAATGGTGGATCCTCTAGATCTTCATGTCCCACACCTTTTGTGATTCACAAAGGCAGGTTCAAGTCGATAATGACTTGAACCTCCATGAATACTAACAGATGTATATATTTTATTGTTGTTTGTAGGATCATCCCTTTAAGCATAAGAATATTGGTATTGTTGATAGTGGTTGTTCAGAAGCATGTCGGAGACAGGGATGATGCACAATTTTGTTTCTATAGAAGGAGGAGGCAATGTGACCTTTGGAGGAAGTGATGGGAGTATCACAGGGAAAGGCACCATAAAGACACCTCATCTGAATTTTGAAAATGTGTACTATGTTAAGGAACTTCAGAATTTCAACTTGTTCTCCGTTTCACAATCTGTGACACTAAGAACAAAGTTCTCTTCATCGAGAATGAATGTCTTGTCTTTGTCTAAAGACTTCAAACTCCTTAAGAAACTTCAATCTAGCTGAAGGTTCCTCGAACTCACAATTTATACACATTGTTAATGAAGTTCAACCGGTGGTGACCTCACGTGTTTGGTGGCTAAAGCATCACTTGATGAATCTACTAAATGGCATAGAAGGATGGCTCATGTGAATTTCAAGACCATAAACAAACTCTCTAAAATGGGTCTTGTTGAAGGTCCTCCCACCAAAGTATTCACCAATGATCATAATTGTGTTGCATGCAACAAAGGAAAACAACAGAGCTTTACAAGCTATCAATGCTATGAGCATCATTTCACGAACCTCTTCGTTACTCCACATGGATCTGTTGGTCCAACTCAAGTCGAGGAAGCATTGATCATATACCCTACGTTTGGTTATAAATGATGGCTAATGGAGAGACAAAGGAGCAAGAAGCTATTGCCATAAGAAAGCCATCAAAGCTCGGAGAAGAACAAAGACAAACCTCCCTCTAAATTTGAAATGAGAATGGTGGTGAAGAACCAATGCTCAATGTACAACTCTGGCTTAACCATGAAACAAGTCAAGGCTTTTTCTGATCATGTCTGTTTGCAAATATAACCAAATCATGAGGGACATATCATCATCTTCAACACATTCTACCAACTTGAAAAGGATTGTTGAGAATGAAACTGCTCAAGAAGCCAAAAGACTAAGTCGATGATGCTCACCCAAGGTGACCTCTCCAGTCATTTCTGGCAAGCAACTTCGAAGTTGCTTCTCTACTAACAAGGGTCAATTGCTGAACCATCTTCCAATTCTCCTGAAGCACTGATCTATCGGCTCCCACTTCATCAGTGGCACCTATTGTCACACTGTTGGAAGATTCTAAAGTTCAGGAAGTGATCGTAATAAATAAAACAAAAAGGGCCATAAAGATGCTCCACAAGATGAATGCACCATTGATCCAACTAAGTCTCCCTCTACCTCTTCAAGTCCTACCTCAAATGTTCAAGATGAAATGCTCCTCTGGGAAATCTATAAGCCTTTGGTAGGAGGAAGAAGAGAATGGCCAAAAGATCTCCCCTCGATCTTGAAGCAGTATAACTCAACGTTCATTATAGAGGGATCTGTCTTTGATTTTTCCGACGAAGCTCAAAATGCGTTGGAAGATTGGAAGGATGATGAGATGAATGTCATTCATCGAAGGAACTCCTTCAATGGAATTCACCTTTTCCGAAGGAAATTCTACACTTGGTGACAGGCGATTTCTCATGTACACTTTCGAGTTACCTCCATTACTTTTGCAACAAGGAACCACAAGGTTCTGGGATGTTCTTACCAGGAGATCTTCAAGTCCTATTAAACTCTCATATTCCCAATAGCAAGGCACATTCCATTTGGGAAAACTCACATCGGTGGAAGGTTAGTCACGGAGATTCTATCCTCTCCGCATGTACATGTGCTTGAGACTAAGAGTGGAATCACTGTTTGTATGCTGTGAAAGAAAGTATCCGTTGCCCCAGAGACTTATGGAACGGATGCTTAGTCACAAATTGGAAATTCCTCCAGATCAGTGGGCGATGAAAGACTGTATGCTTCAACAGTGGTGGGTTTGATCAAGACTCAACTTCTATAACAGCAATAGGCCTCATCCTCATCCTCATCATGACACTTGGTACTCTCTGCACTACCTTGTTTTGTTACTTTTAGTTTGCATTATTTATATTTTTATGTTTGAAGAAGTAAAAGAGTTTCATAAAAAGAAAAATCACAAAAACATCATTTTAAAAATAGTGATAGCGTTTATTTAATATAAATTAACTTTTTAATTTTCTTCTTCAACATATTATTAAGTACTCTCAGTTTTTATAAGAGTTATTAGTTAAAAAAAAAAAAAAAAAAAAAAAAACTTTTATGCAGGTTTGTTTGTTGTACCACTCTGATGGTTCTTTACTCACTTTGATGTACCTTGTGTATGTCAAAGAGTTGACTAGTCCAAAGGGTACGTTTTTGGTAAAGACATCAAATCTGTTGATATTTGTAATGGTTTGCTCAAAATCATAGGGTATGACCACCCATGCTTAATGCTGAGGGTTGTATGGTCATCAATTCACCATGGTCTATTCCTTGTTGGAATCCAAGAATTGGCTAGCCCACATGTATATGGCATGTGGTAAAGGCAAACCGAATCCATATTTGGTGCTCAATTCACCAATGCTAAGAATTCACTAGTCCCTGAGCAAACGGCTACGAGGTAAAGACAAATCAAATCGTTTATATGGTTGCTGGTTTGCCAATAAATCGATGGTTATCAATGTACCATGGTTTTGAACTCAAACATATGGCTACTCTAGTAGTAATGGCTATTGGTAAAGAGACATCAAACCCATTATTTTCAATGATTCACCTCTCACAGGAGTTAACACACCTAGAAGTGATGAGAATAGTATGAAACTTATATGTTTTGATGTACATGATGTCATTTGTTGCTGCAAAGATGGCGTATCAAGTTCAGTCATCATAGAGATGTTCTCTTTCTAATCTTTGTTGATTGATGTTCGAACACAATCCTCAACAATTTTAAAGATCTATCAAGCAAACTGGAACTTAACCTAGTCAAATTCCAGTTTAGGGGAGGATTGTTGGGAATTACGGTATACTACTTTGGATCTGAAGTAATGACGAAAAGTATCTTGAAGAAGTGAATTCGGCGAAGTAATACTTATTTGAAGTGATATGGTCATTGATCTGGCGAAAGTGCTTATCCACGTAGGAGAGATAAGCCATTATGTAGCAAACCATATGTAGGAAAAGTCAGTATGTATAGGTTGGCGCATTATATATAGAGCTTACTCAGAATAAACAATATGATGAGTAAAACAATATGATTAGTTTCATGCTTGTCTAAGATGCATCGTTCTTGTGTTTGTATTAGGAGCATACGTTAAAAATGCTCGTAAGTGATTAGATGGTTTCTTGCCTATAAAAGGAACCATAAGAGTATGTAACAGATAAGTTTTTTTTTAAGTCTTTGAAGTCTTGTAAAACATCCGAAACATAGAGTTTCAATAATAAAAAGATCCATAGAGGATCAAAGAGTTCTTAGTTATTATAACTTGTATTTACTTTCCGCTATAACATACGAGTTGTAGAGATCTTCTATTAGTTTGCTTGTGATTACATAGGCAACACTAACGATCTCCGAGTGCTTAAGATCTATCAAGAGGTCTTTTGTTTAACATACCCCTACTGAAGAGTCAGTCCTGAAATTCTTGATAGATATTGGTTATGATGAAGCTTCAGGAATCATTACTAAGCACTCTCACGTAGAGCTGAAAAATATTCCTCAACCATGGAGAACACTCTACATGATCATCACCAAATCGGTCTCGGTCGACAGTGGCTATGAGCATCCCAAGCTCATGGAACTACAAATTTTCTGGTTGTTGATCAACAAGAAGGACATTGAAATCGAAGCACGATATGGGAGGACATGATGGTATTTCACAAGAAGCTTGGCTCCAAGATTCCCTATGTCCGATACACCAAACTGTTGATCCAGAGAGCACTTGGACTTCATCCTGACATCCCCATGAGGCTCAATGACCCTGATAATCACGACATATTGATGAACCCATACTATCTGTCAGAATCAAAGAATCTCAACAAAGAAACAGGTTCGGTTTTACACGATCACCTTCTAACCACCGAAATCAAAAAGCTTGAAACATATAAAAGGTATCGGTTAGCCGTAAAAAAGGCAAAGTTGGTCATCTTGATGAAAAATCTTCTGGTACACCTACTCGAAGGACCAGAGGCGGTGTTGGAAGTGTTACAAGTGCAGATATTTATAGGAAGCTTCCCAAAAGGAATCCTCCTCGTAAAAGGATTGTTCCTGTAAAGGAAACAGAACCTATTCCCACACCGAACCACAAAGAAAGCTTGTGGACGAAAGCTCTGAAGGTACTGACACAGATGAAGAGATTACCTACTCTGAATCTGCAACCGTAGCACCTCCTTCAAGTAGCTAAACCTCCAAGTCCGCCACCTGTGACAAAGAAAAGGGAAGACTCTGTACTTGTACCGTATGATGAAAGCTCATATGAAGAAGAAGAGCAACTGGATATATCATACAGGAAGAAGTTTAATATCGATAGACACCTTCAAAAGTCGAAGAATTTGCTAAAGACCAAATGGGTGGTCCGGAGGATCAAGTGGTGCTTTGCCCACTCAACCTTCTCCGATGCGGTTAATCAACCCGATAAGGGAGCTGGTGCCACCACTCTTATGCAACAACAAAATCTTGTGGAGGATACTATCGAATATGAGTTTGAGGAACCGAAACGAGAAGTCCGAAAAGATCAAGATGTTGATTATGATACGTTTCTTCTAGATAGTCCTGCGCTATCAAAGGAAGAAACCTCTGAACCTCGAAGGATCCGAGTCTCCTCATATCTCTTCATCATCAGATTCGTCTTCTCACTCCTCGCCACCACCATCAAAGAAGTCAACCAAATCATCATCCAAATCCGTGAAGAAACCATCTAAATCTTGGATTTCTCAAGCTCATGAACGGATTACCCAAGCTGTCAAACAAGTCGAAAAGAAAACGTGCTCAACAAAAGCTAAATTTCTTTGCCTTTGATCACATACAAAGCATATGTATGACGAGCATGAAAAGATAAAAGGAGAAAGGAAGTTTGTTCAAGAATTCATGAAAAATCACCGTCAAGAGGAACTGAACGAAATGATCGAAGGCTATACGAAAAAGTACCTTCTGGAATACGTTCCTAAAGTCACAAAGGAGTTGTTCACCAAACAATTTTATCCAAATCTTATGCAGATCGCCAAGCAAACTATTCGATCAACGCTCTTAACCGTCACAATCAATCCAACCGATCCGGTAGTTTTCTCGGATAATGAATTGGTGGCCAAGCTTGTCACACAAATGTCTACACGATCCGGGACATTTACCGATGAAGGAAAGCGTTTCAAGCATTGCTTTGGACTACCAACTTCAAGAAGCTTGTAGATTTGAAGCTGAAAAGTCTAAACGTCCTAGAGGCGATGAAGACAAGGATAAGGATAAAGACTCGCACCTAAACGTCGGAAGCGATCGGTGAATCTTCTTTGATGCAACCTCCTCCACAACGGGCTTCTGTTCAACAAAAATCTCCTCCTCGTTCTTCTACTGAAAAACCTCGGGACGATTCCGAGTTACCACCCCCGACTTCAGAAAACCGATGATCACTTTGAGTATACGGGTGGTGACGATGAAGAGGTCCTTGAGCCCCTACAACAACCCAACTCTCCCAAACAAGTTCAGAAACCAGAATCATCATCTAGGCCTTCGAAAATGAAGATGAAGAAGACGCCTCAAACCGGCGTCGTATCATGGCTAGATGACGATAAAATAGAGGAATTTGAATGGTTTGCTAATATTGTTAACAACACTCCTACCTGAAGAAGGTCAATTTGGTAGACGGTTCTACATTGGAGCATGCAAAAATTCTACAAGAAAAGTTCCATGTGAAGAAAATGACGAAATCTGAGCTGAAGCGAATCAAGAATGAAGCGTTTCAACTTCTAAAAGACAGCTCTCAAAGTGCCCTCGAGGTCGAATATCACCTTGAAAACATTGCTCGAGCTATGTCTAACAAAATGGATTGGCTCAACCCGGAAGCAAACATTGACTTCACACAAAGGGACAACCCTCCATACTACACCGATTGGACCAAACCTCTACCAACACTTGGACAAACAACTGAACCAAGGATTCCTTTCAGATACTTCTTCAACAAAGACATGGATTTTCTTCTACACGGTGGACGATGATTCAAGAAAATATGATACATCGTTGACACTTCCATTCCCAGCAGCTGTCTACTCAAACTGCATAGCCATTGAGGAACGTTCACTTGTTCTCCAACACGTGGAGGCATACGCCGAGATGCATTGTATGGGATTCATCACGGCCAGAACGACGAATCTACTATAGAAGCTGCCAGGTTCAGAAGTCTCAACATGTTGTGCATAGTTCTAAAGATATCGTTGCCATCATACACGTTGACCTTTAGTCTAAGTGGGACTACACATTCCTAAAGAAGATCGTAGTCAAACGACAAGATGAACGGGACTATGCTTTCTCTGAAGCCGACTTTGAGAATTTGTCTCTCAATGACATCGAAGACATGTACCTTGCCAAAGTACATGGTCGCATGCGACAATTCTCAATAGCAAAGTACAACGTGAATTTATCAAGTCACTTCTCATCTTCATAAGACGCATTGTCATCAAGGAAATTGTAGAAGATCTCCACCGGCTCGTTGAATCTTATCAGACGCGTGTCAACTTCACTCCTCCAAAATCTTCCCGATATCAACCAGCTATCTCAATATACACTCATCAGCAAACCTTTCGGCGTTGTTTACCGTAGTGAACTTCAAAGAAACTGCTTAATGGCGTGTAGCGAACTCCACAAGTTCGGGGATCATACCTTGAAGCTGGTTAGGGATGGATTGGCATACAGGTTGAAGGATATACCCCAGAAAATTGGGTCTCCTAAGCGTGGAATTCTCGGAAAGGAGGGATGTGAGACGGATCATCACAATGATTGATGAGCGGTTGTTTGAAGGGATGGCCGGTTGACGATTGGAGAGTTATGTCGGTGGTCGACCAAGGAGAAACATAACCGGATTTCAAAGCCCTGTGCACACTCACAGGAACATCAACGCACTTCCTGGTACCCCTTGAATTGCTTACTTCATATAATTTTGGATGTTTGATTAATAATGTAATGGCTTGTGCACACATTACAGTGTACAACCCATACTCGTAAATAAAGGACCACTGTGGTACGCGTCGTGCCTACAATCCTTATAAAAGGAGCGAAAGCTTCTTACCTTTGAGTAAAACCTATCAAACCTTTCATTTTTCAAGGTTTTGCTCAAAAGAACAAGTACTTTCCCTTATGATTTTCAAAACCTAAACCGTTTATATCACTCGTTGAGGGGAGTACTTGAATTAAAACTTTGTTCAAAAATTGTTCACAGTGGTCATTCTTCCCGCAACACTCAAAATGGTCATATTTATTCTCAACTTTTCAAAAATAACATCACATATGCCATTTTTGAGGGGAGAAAATGTGTGATAAGAAATATGTTGTGTAAAATGCAAATGAATCTGTGTGCTTCGGACTTAACCAACGAATTGACGATGCTTAACTGTTAGTAACTCGAAAAGACTTGTCTGGGACGGGTAATAATTTCAAGCTAGTTCGCTAGTGATTTAAACGTGTCTCGCAGGACTAGTCGAGTAGAATGTACCATTAGAAACTCTTGATAAACATGAACTCTGACGGGTTTGACGACCTTTCGAGGATTGTATACACCTTCAAGGTAGTTACTAGAGCCAGTTGTCACCTAAAAGCCGACAATGCAACTCTTTAACTATGCCACGTAACTGTGTCTCGCGGGGGAATGTCTATCTTGAGTTAATCAATTCAAAAAGTGCGCGCTCTTTCCTCACTGTGCATTTTAACCGTTAAAACTCTTAAGCACATGTGGAGGGGAGTATTTATGCAAAATCTTATCTCAACAGTGGTACTAAAATGTTCTTCATTCACAAACACTTTGAGAGATTTTTCACAACAGTGGTTTTTTATGGCAACATAGGTTAGTCATGGAGTTATAAGGTGACTAAGGTTAGGAATAACCGTCCTATGATCCGCCAGAGCCGGAGGGATCTACCCTAGGACACCACAAATAGTTAGTATTTAGAAGTCCTTAGGTATGATTGTAAAAAGGAGAAAATGAGAATCGGAGAAAGAAGGAGTTGAAGAATTAAAAGAAATGCAAAGAAAAGGGTGAAAAGAAATAGCCCTCCAGATTATTCAACTTAGGGCGGACATCGGGTTCAATTCATATGCTCTTGGTTGTCACTTTGTGACGCCGGTATTGAAGATTAAAGTCGTCATGGACCCAGTGACGCATGCACTAAACCTTCTTATCCACTCAAGTTTCTCTTAACCGAAGCTTGTTTCATTCTCACTAGGAACCCTACGTAAACTATCGGCTTTCTCTTAAAGATTGCTGGTATTGAAGAAGGATACCCTCTCCCTAGTCTCCGCTCAGAAAAACCAAAACGCACTATTGAGTCTAGAGCCACGAGATTCATCAAAAGATCTCTTAGGTACACTTGACATTTAATCACTTGATGATCTACAAATAAGGTTATCAGTGGTTCATATCGAGTCCTTCATAGATCTTAGCAATCTGTCGAGAACATTTATGAGAGGTTCACATTTGTGATCCTCGGTGAATGAATGGAAACTCCTGCCAGGGTCAACATTATACGACCCTGACGGCATGTACGCTTCGAAACTCCCCGTGGATTGCGCTTAGTGGTCTCAAACGGTCTACAGTCGTGAGGTGATGCTTCGGTGTACCTCCCGACTCATCCTGAATCGTAGGTGTACTTCGGTACATCGTGTTATCTCACTTGTGGGACTCCGATTCAGAAACGGCCTTTGTAAGAATTAGAGTTGTGTTTTCACACTATGTGTTAACACTCTCGGTTCAAACTTGTAAGTGCCGGAATCCGCTTATTACTAACCGTTTAAATGTTTTCTTCTTAAGGAAGCTCGAGCGGAATGATCGTGCAGATTCTTCTCATGCTCACGCCAACATCATCACTAATGGAAGTTCTAACCAAAAGCAACACAACAGTCAGAATGATTCTTCGTCAATACAGAGAATTTACAAAGTTAAAGACTTAAAGAACTCCATCAGATCTTGAATTCCAAACGTCAAAGGAGCATGTGAGCATGTTGAAGAACGACGTGGAGACAACGTAGCAAAAGCGGACACTGAGGCAAACTTGATGCACACAACAACATACTATCACTTTCACCACAAAGAACAATGATCAAAGAACAAAGTTAAAGATGACGTCAAAGCATAACCGTTCAAAGTAAACTATCTCTCTACACCGGGGAGATTGTTCAAATCAAGGCAATTCTTCTCGCAAGAAAGAAGAATGTCAGAAGACGTCAAAGCTACTATTACATCAACGCCTTCACCGTTTTCATCACCAACACTTGAGTGTTTGTTACTCATTTGTAATAACACTTGAGGGGGAGATTCTTGGAATCACTCCTAAACCTTATTCAAGTGTTAGTTACTCATATGTAATAGTTAGCTTAGTATGACCTTTATGTTTGTTATTAGCCTTAAGCTTATGTAGAAGGCCCATGAGCTTAGGCCCAAGCCCATAGGAGAAAGGGAAGGAGTAGGTGTGTTGCCCTAGCTCCTTGCCTATAAATACCTTATGTAAACCTTTATTTGAAGGTTGGTTGTTCAAGTTATTCTCTCTTTCACATACCTACGCCTAACCGTCTAAGTCTATACGTGTGTGTGTGTGTTTGGATACTTGTTCAATCGCCTCTCTATCTTTCTTATAAGCTTGTGTTGTAAAACTAGTGACCTAACAGCTTTATCACCTGATTTAGCATATTATGTGGTTACAGTGGCCCTTTTTTGATGTATGGGGATAGTGCGCTGTTGTGTGTAATGATCTTGAACAGTCAGAGTATGTGGCCGAATTTTGTATATGGCCCGGTCAATAGTTTAATACATTTTCACACGGAATTAGAACTTTTTTTTATGAACCTAAATTAGCCATTAGTTTCTTGGCTATGTTGATTCTTTCCTTAGAAGGTCTTGAATTAGGCGGCTAAGGAAACAAATGATTGGCATAAAATGCACATGTTTTGTATTTGATCCATTATATGAACTGGGTATCAATAAATTGTTCTTTTTTGTATTTGTGCTATACGGGAAAGTTCAGTTGGATGTACTAATGTTGGCATGAGGAGAATGGAAGAAATTGGTAAAATGGTTCTCTAATATTATTGGGGAAGGGTTTTGTTACAAATTTTGCTCGTAATAATGCAGAACCTTACAGAGCCATTGTGCATGTGAGGGGTGAAATGTGGTTTTATGGGAATGGATATGTCGTCATGGGATGTTTACTTACTTCGCGTTCATGGCGGAAACTAGGTAGTCCTGGATGGGCGGGTTTGGTAGGGTATGTTGTTCATTATGTTTGTTGTTTTTTTAAAATCAATTTGAAACTGACATCATTGTACTATGTGGTTTTGCTAAAGTTTATATTTAAATGGTTGTTCAGCTATGGTGCTTTGCTTAGTTGATGTACGCTAATTTTGGTTTGCAACAATATGCTTTCTAAGCCGGAGTATAGAATTCTAATACTAGTAACTGAGGCATTGTTCATTTTTTTATTTAGGCTACCCAAGGTATACCAAATGGACATACTGATGTTAGGATAAGAGGATTGGGAGAAAACAATGTAAGGCTTTTTTATGATGGTTGCCGATTGAAGTTAGGTGACCAAAAAACATGTTTGTTCCCGGTCCCTTTACGTGGCTTAAGTTCTTCTTCCCTGCTTCCTAAAAAATCTATATGTCTATTTCTTACATACTCCTTATCCCAATGTTAGCATGCCCACTTTATGTACCTTGCGTATTCTAAAGAGAAAATGAACTCTGTCTTAGGTAAAAAATATGTTGGTTGGGAAAATCTAATCACGTAGGGTTCTTGATTTAAAGGTGTTGCTTTGAAAGAAATATGTTAAAACTAGGGCTCGAACCTACGCAAGTTAGGCAAGATACGGAAGCCGGGTATACACCAAATCGACTAGAAGTTGAATGGTAAAGATCGACTAAGGGTTTTAACCCCTTGGTCGATCGGCCGAAAGGAGAGGAAAGATTTAGGGATTGTGTGTATGTTACGAGGATCCTAGAAGTCCCTTTGTATTTATAGGATACAATGGAAGGATCTAGAATACTTGTAGGACAATTATTTGAATTTTTTAAGAAACAAACTTCCTCTTTTTCTCTCTCTTTGGGTTTGGTCGACGACTAATATCCCTAAGGGATAATAGTTTTCTCTTTTGTTATTTATTACCCCTTAATATTTAATCGTTGATAAATATTAAGTTTCGGGTAATTATCGTTTATCTCTTTAATCAAAATAACATTGTATTTTCATTTTCTCATTAACTCCATTTCATTTTGTAAACTCGTTTCTTATTTCCGCTTGCATGTTCTATTTAGCGTGCACCATTGTGACCCTTCAACATTTCTTTCAAGCAAGTTGTGAAAGCTTGGTCGATGGTTTGCACATAAATCATTTCAGACTCCCACTTGTACCAAGAGGTCACGAGCAAGACAATGCAATACCTCACTCTTAGAAACTGATTATTACCCAAGTAGTGATATTCCTAACATACTTCAGGTTGATCCCTTCCCAAACTTCTGGTTGAGTCCAGGGTATGTGATTGTATCCCTTCGCACTTTGTCGATATTTTTATAAAGTACCTGACATGGATATCTTAAAATCAAGATACTTTCGCCCTATCTTGTTTTCAAGAATGATTTAAAATCCCATAGTTTTTCAGGCACTTTTAATCGTATGACTGTACTTTCCTCAAATCATTACCGTTGGGTCTGAATTTTTACCCAGTTTCTGACAAGTATTTAAACATAAAATAGCCTAATTTAAGTCTCTGATAAGGATCAGGGAGAACAACACTCACTGATAAGGATTAGAGAGTAATACACCCAAGATGTTACTCTATGATGGTTAGCAGAGGGTGTTACTTCCTGATAGTTACCAGAGAACGTTACTCCCTGATAGTTGTTAGTGAATGTAACTCACTAATAATTATCAGTGGATGTAACTCACTGATGAATAAAATCAGTGAGAGTTGTATAAAGCTCAATTAATTGTAAAGCTTCAGGGAAGTCGAAGACCAACTAAAGAAACACTTTGTAAGCTGATGCGGTATCAGTGAGCAAGGTATAAGGAGCTACAAACAATACCAGAGTCACTGAGATCTGAAAATATCTCAATGACCCTGAAGACTTATCTCTGGAGAGCAACTTAGTCTCTGATGAATGGGCAAGAAAATTCTTGGGAAGATAAGCATAAGGTCTTATCAAAGGACGATAAAGTAAGATTCTGGGTACAAAAGGTTGCCAGCACTGGTAAACCAAAAGTACGCTTAGCCTAGTTTACTAGCCACGTGCTATCTACTCCAAGTTGGAAAATTACTATACCCATATGGATCCACAGTATTTCCCTTCCTATTTAAATGAAACTTTGTAACCGAGATAATTAGAGATCCTAAATAAACACATAAAGTAGTACTTAGTATTATAGTTGATAGGATCCCCTCTCCTAGGAATGAACTAAGCAAAGTTAGCTGCCACTAGTCATTCTAATAGGAGAGTTTCATTTGTCATCAACCTGAATAGTGCACCATAAGCTATTCCATTGTAAATCTTTGATTCATTTCTAATAAGATTTATAAACATTGAAAAGTACAAATGGTGTTATTAGTAGACTAAGTGGTATTGAGTACAAGATGTCGATTTGTTTCTTATTGTTCATTTGTTATCGTCATTTGATCAAACTGCGTGGAGCAACAAGTATCAGAGCGGGTGGGTTTCTCTTAACCCAAATCCGTTCTTGAATGTCTTCTATTAATACAAAGTCGTTCTTGAATGTTGGCTAATAACATTCAAACCCGATCCTCTACGAAACCCCACCAAAAACACCCTCCTCATAACTTCATCTCACTTCTCGTTTACATGATTGAGTACTTTCATACTTTTTTTGTGTAGCAAAAAGCTCCAAATTCTTCTTTTCTAGCTCTTTTAACCACACTTCAAGGTACAACTTTCTTGCGAGTACCTTTGTTCAGAAAGGTTAATATTCTTTGTTAAAATAAAATATAAATGTTAAAAATTCCTATTTCGAGGTTCTTGTAAAAATATGTATATTAAGACACACAAGCTATAAGTGTGGTTATGGTTACTCTCAGCAGCAACCAAGAGGGAGAAAGAAGCATGTGGCATTATTTCAAATTGGAACATCAGAATAAAATTGAAGAAAAGAGCATCAGTGGATATGAAGATGTCTTTAGGGAATGCACATCAGGTGTATAGGGGAGTGTTCATTTGATCTTCTAGAAACTTCACCAGAAGAGATCAACTACAAAGGATCAGGCTTTATTGATTTTATTTTATTCTTTGTTGTATTTTAGTTGTAAGAAGAAGCCATTATACGCACTAACAACTAATTAATCTAGGATATTCCTGTATTTAAACAGGAGAAGACTGTTGGCTAGGAAAACCTGACCAAACTGTATCTGATTAGTATTTAGAATAGCCTATTACTATCCTAAGGACACTGAACCCATGGTGAATCACAACCCTAGAATTTGAAAGGTATAGTAACCTTGAAAGTTCAAGGTCTCAGAGTCTATTTTTCTTCAGCAGCATCAAAGAATCAGCAATGTACCTCCTATTACTCTATTATTTGTTGTAATTTAGTATGTAATAACAGGCCGTTATGCTCACTAACTACTTATTAGCTATTTGTATATTCAAATAGGGGGAGCTTGTTGGGTGCAATTTTGACCCTATTGTCTATGACAAGTATTTAAACATAAAATAGCCTTATTTTAGTATCTAATAAGGATAAGGGAAAACATCACTCACTGATAAGGATTAGAGAGTAAGACAACCGAGGTCTTACTCCCTGGTGGTTATTAGAAAGTGTAACTTCCTGATAGTTACCAGAGAACATTAATCTCTGATAGTTATCAATGCATGTAACTCACTAATAACCATCAATGGACGTAACTCACTGATAAAAAGAAATCAGTGAGAGTTTTATAAAGTTAAATCAACTGTCAAGCTTCAGGGAAGTCCAAGACCAACTGAAAGAAACACTTTGTAAGCTGATGCGGTATCAGTGAGCAAGGTATAAGGAGCTACAAACAACACCAGAGTCACTAAGATCTGAAAAAGGCCTTAATGAACCTGAAGACTTATCTCTGAAGAGCAAATTATTCTCTGATGAATGGGCGGGAAACTTATTGGGAAGATAAGCGTAAGGTCTTATCAAAGGACGATAAAGTAAGATTTTGGGTATAAAAGGTTGTTAGTACTGGTAAACCAAAAGTACACTTAACCTAGTTTACTAGCCACGTGCTATCTACTCCAAGTTGGCAAACTAATATACCCATGTGGATCTACGGTATTTCCCTTCATAGTCAAACGAAACTTTATAACCAAAATAAGTAGATATAATCCCCTCTCTTAGGAATGAACTAAGCAAAGCTAGCTGCCACTAGTCATTCTAATAAGAGAGTTTCATTTGTCATCAACCGGAATAATGCACCGTAAGCTATTCCATTGTAAATTTTTGATTCATTTCTAATAAGATTTATAAACATTGAAAAGTAAAATTTTTGTTATTAGTGGACTAAGTGCTCTTCCCTGGCATACTGTAACAGCCCCAAATCTCGGTACAGCGGAAGACTTAATCAAGTTTTTGGGGCGTTACTATTGGATTGGTATCGCACACTAGTATAGCCAAAAAATAGTCATTTGACATTTAAAACCAATCCCAAATTTAAGTATTCAAAACATTTAATCCAAAATATAAATATTAGGCCCAAAACATGATTTATTAAGATAGGTCCCCAAAGTTTATCAGAGTCAGAAATGATCCTTGAACCCCGCCTTCTTGCCAAGCTTCCACCGATCACGTATTCCAAACATCTCTCAAATACATGAGAAATCATGCTAAAAGGTCAGCTTACGCTGGTGAGTTCATAGGTTTAAGTTCAACAAAATCATAGTGGACCTGTAAGAGTTGATTTGCTATGCAAGACCTAAGATTGATAAATACCGTTTCACACATGATCTTACCCGGATCTCCAATCAAATCCTGCATCTAGGGATTACTCGGGCCCCCGCGACTCTAGTCCAGCACTGTTGTGGCAAAATCTAAAACAATTGCCAACCCCGGACTAGGTCGATGTAGAAGTCTATTCTTAGCTAGGCACGGTTAAACCTAGACTAAGGCAACAACTACCGCACATCTATCAACATAGTCAAGCACATAAGCAAATCAAAATAGTTTTCACGGTCAAAAAACAGTAGCATGATTCTCACCCCAAAATAGTTCAAAACGTAGTTAAAACGTAGATAAAAGTGGGGCTATGAAACTCACGTCAAACAATCAATGCACAAATATACACTAGCAGAAGATAACGGTATGACGGCACAACAACTGTCGAATCAGCACAACCTATTAATGTAGACCAACTTTAATATGTATATTCCTCAAAATCAACGTTATCTACCCCAATATGTTCCATTTCTTTATTTCCAAAAACGTCTCGTTTTACCATTTAATCCTAGTGTTTGGTATTCCTCATGTGGGTGTATCGACTCAATATGATGCCATGAATGCACTCAAACAACCAATATATAACTCAATGCGACACGACGAGACCTCTAAACGATAAGCTCCATAGTTCAATAAGTTTCGGAATAAATAGTAGACCTTATCGAATTCGTCAACTCGATAAGCTCATTTATTTATTCGTGTCGCTTATTATCCCATAAATCAATCGTATCCTTATAGAGTCATAAGGATATCCGTCACCCAAGCGGGCTCTTATTAGATTCGTCAACCTAATAAGTCACCCATTAATAAGGTTACCCAACGTACCTAGCGGGCTTTTATTAGATTCGTCAACCTAATAAGTCCGCTACCCACGTGGATCAACAATATTAATGCTAGGTTATCCGTAACCCATGCACACAACGTAAGCGATTAAATACTTAAACCAATATTAAATGTCCACAATTGACATTTATTGATAAACATGTATTCGAAATATTAATTACTTATTTATTACAAAAAATTTCCAATTTAGTCGTTAGTTTCCGTTTAAAAATAGTAAATAACAAGATAAGACTTGTTATCGACATTTTTGGTACAAAAGCCCATTTATTATTTCTATTTCATAGTTTGTTAGCATTTTCATGTTCATATATATATTTCGTCAAATTCCAATATTAATCTCATATCGTTATTCTTTTCGAGTCCACAAACACGAGTCATAACTTCTCGGCTTTTAATCAATCAATAGTCGAAATTATACTAAAGTCCATGTTAAGGCTTTTTGGAGTCAACTATTGACTAAAAAGTCAAAGTGACGCCGACGTAGCTCAAAGTCAATAATATATATATCAAGTCCAAATTTAAAAGTCATAATAGCGCAATTCAACCCCAAACCAACTCAAAACAATCTCGCCAACCAATCAATCAACCAAATATACTCGAAACCAATGTTGTGACCCTAATGGTCATGAAATGGTCGCGGTTAAGACCACGTGAACCAAACAAGCTCTAGAAGCTTTTCGGCTCAACGCGTCTCATCCAAACCTCAACTACATCAACCAACAAGCTACCAAATCAACCCGACCCGGACCCATGGCCCAAGTTGGTCACGTACGACACCAACCATGACCCATACGTGGGCTTTATGGTGCGTATGCCCCATAATTCACAATCAAACACAACCAAATCACTTCCACAACATCCTAATCCAATCATTCAAGCTTCAATCACTAACCAAAGACAAAACCTATCAACTATTCTTAATCAAAAATATGAAACTAAACCTAAAATGCATAAGCCCATCAAATTGATACACCGCATGCTTACCAAACACTATCTACATGTTTATTTAGACACTAATTAGAGTTAATTTCATGTTCCACCCAAAAGCCCAAAATTTGTTCATAGGGTCGAAACCCTAATTACCAATTCATGGTTTTTTATTGCTTAAACAAGCTCAAATCATGTTCCATTTACCTTATTCAAACACCAATTGCAAAACCCCTTTGAAACCCTAAAAGTACGAATCTTGATTCAAAGATTTGAAGGTGTTATGGAGGTCCAAATGGAGTGTGTAATATATGGTTGGAAAGAGGGTAAAGAGAGCTTCAAGATGGTGGTGGTGGTGTATGGTGACGCGCCGCCGTGTGGCGGTGGTGGCCGGAATATGGCCGGCGGCCACAAGGGTGGTGGCTAGGGTTTTTAGAGTGAGAAAGGTAGAGAGAGAAAGAGCTTGTGTGTGTGTTTTAGAGAGATAAATAAAAGAGGTGAATGAGGGTGGATGGTCCCTTTTATACATGGACACTAGGGACTCAAAAATAAATAAATATGGAGGGGGGGGGGTGGCCGGCCTTGGTGAAATAGAGGGGCCGTGGTCGCCATTTTTTGTAACTACCCCGTTTACCCATTCCCGAGCTCATATATTGTCCCCCGAGTGTCTCACAACATTTATTTAACTTTCCAACATTATTATTTACGTTTTTCCACGAGTTTTGACAATTTATTTGTCAATTTTCCAGTTACGGTCTACAAGTTACAATAATTCTTGTTTTAGGCTTTTCTAGTGCCGAATCGAATAGTGCCAACCAAATAGAGTTAAAAATCATACGATAACTCATTTAATAATGAAATAAATCGTAAAAACCAATAGACGATATAAAATCAAGTCATTGTTTATAAAAATAATGTTAAAGGCAAAGCTCGGTTCAGTTTAACGTAATGCGGTTACCTAAAATAGACTCCCTAAATTTGCCAGTTGTCATAGCCTCCCAGCCTCAGAAGAAACCCGTCCCGGGTTTCACTTCGAGTTGCTTGATGTCATAAAAAGTTTAGGATACTTCCTACTGAAAACGTCCTCACATTCCCAAGTGAACTCCGGTCCATGCCGGGAGTTCCAACGAACCTTAATAATCAGAATACGGCTATTCTTCAGCCTTTTGATCTCACGGTCCATAATCTCAATCGGTTCCTCAACAAAATTCAATTTCTCATCAATACGAATATCTCTTAAAGGCACCAATATGTTTTCCTCCGAAAGACATTTCTTAAGATTACTTACATGAAAGACATTGTGTTCACTACTCAGTTCCGATGGTAGCTTCAGGCGGTATGTTGCCGGTCCGATTCTTTCCAGGATTGGAAAGGGACCAATATATCGGGGATTGAGTTTTCCACGTTTCCCAAAACGAATCACTCCTTTTCAAGGAGAAACTTTCAACATAACACGATCTCCAACCTGAAATTCTAAAGGTTTACGTCTCTTATCGGCATAACTCTTTTGTCTATCACGAGCGGTTTGCAACCGATTACGAATATGAACTATCTTCTCAGTGGTTTCTAAGACAAGTTCGGGACCTGTAAGTTGACTCTCGCCAACTTCAGCCCAACAAACAGGTGAACGACATTTTCGGCCATACAATGCCTCAAATGGGGAGGCCTTAATGCTAGAGTGACAACTATTGTTGTAAGAGAATTTGGCCAAAGGGAGGTGTCTCTCCCAGCCTTTTCCGAAATCAATAACGCATGCTCTAAGCATGTCTTCTAAAGTCTGAATGGTTCTCTCTCTTTGACCATCGGTCTATGGATGGTAAGCAGTACTCATATCCAAATTTGTTCCTAATGCTGTCTGTAACGACTTCCAAAAGTGGGATGTAAAACGACTATCCCTATCAGAAATGATAGATATCGGTACTACATGACGCGATACTATCTCCTTAAGATACAATCGAGCAACTTTATCAAGCCTATCGGTTTCACTAATAGCTAAGAAGTGAGCAGACTTAGTTAAATGATCAACGATTACCCAGATAGCGTCATTGCCGCTAGCTGTTCTCGGTAACTTAATGATAAAGTCCATGGTTATTCGCTCGCATTTCCATTTCGGGAGTTCGGGTTGAACTAAAAGTCCTGATGGTTTCTGATGTTCGGCCTTTACTTTAGAACAAGTCGGTACCTCTTGACATACTGAGCTATATCGGCTTTCATATTAGGCCACCAAGTAAAGTTTCTTAAAGTCCGATACATCTTATCGGCTCTTGGATGAACAGTATTTTGATTTATGCGACTCGTGCATAATCAACTCACGGATTCCACCATGAAATGGTATCCGACTTCGTATTTGAAGCATAATGTTCCGTCAGAACGCTTCAAGAAGCCGTTTTCACTTTCTACCATTCCATGAAGATTCTCATAAGGACGGTTCTCTTTCCTCAATGCCTCTGCTGGCGGCTAAAATTTGAGATGGTAAGGGCGAAACAATGGTCATTCCTAATGATCTAACTAGTAGGGGTGGAATGTCCTCCTTACGACTAAGTGCATCAGCCACAACATTAGCCTTACCAGGATGATAACGAATCTCACAGTCATAATCACTAAGCAATTCCGACCAACGACGTTGTCTCATGTTCAGTTCCTTCTGATCTAAGATATGCTTTAAACTCTTATGATCGGTAAATACTACGCACTTGGTTCCATACAGATAATGTCTCTAGATCCTAAGAGCAAACACTACAGCACCTAACTCAAGGTCATGGGTGGTGTAGTTTTTCTCATGCTTCTTAAGTTGTCGGGATGCATAAGCAATCACCTTCTCACGTTGCATCAAAACAACACCTAAGCCTTTATGCGAAGCGTCGCAGTATACGGGAAAGTCTTCGCTTCATTCAGGCAAAGCTAGGATGGGCGCACTACACAACTTCTCCTTCAGAAGTTGAAATGCTTCTTCTTCCTTTTCTCCCCATTCATACTTAACATCCTTCTATGTTAGTTTGGTCAGCGACTTAGCTATCTTGGAAAATCCCTCAATGAATCTCCTATAATAGCCTTCTAACCCTAGAAACCGCTGTCGATTTCGATGGGTTCTTAGAGACTGCCCATTCCTTAATGGCCTTAATCTTAGTTGGGTCAACATGAACACCTCGACTATCTATCACATGGCCTAAGAATTGCACGGACGGAATCCAAAATTCACACTTAGAGAATTTGGCATACAACTTTTCCTCTCTCAGCAATCCTAAAATGAGCCTCAAATGCTCTTCGTGCTCCTCACTACTCTTAGAGTATATCAAGATGTCATCTATTAATACTATCACAAACTTATCCAGGTATAGCTTACACACTCGGTTCATGAGATCCATGAAAACCGCTGGCGCGTTGGTCAAACCAAACGACATCACTTGGAATTCATAGTGTCCATAACGAGTTCTAAACGCCGTCTTAGGGACATCCTCCTCTCGAACTCTAACCTGGTGATAACCAGATCGTAAATCGATCTTAGAAAAGACACTAGCTCCTTGGAGTTGGTCGAATAGGTCATCTATTCTAGGTAACGGATATCGGTTCTTCACTGTCAACTTATTCAATTCCTTATAATCTATACACATCCGAAAATTCTCTAATAACGGGTACATCGTTAAGGTGTCTTTCACTCTTCTCCTCACTTTTCTTTTCAGAAATTCGAGCCAAGAAAAGATAACCTCCTCTATCGATGTACTTCTGGGCCTTAATACAAGAGATGATGCTCAACCGGGAAGGGCTTCCACAGTCGCTCCGATCTCCTTGTATGCTCAGAACTTTTCCGCCATACAGTAAACGCACAATCTTCTCATCACAAATGATGTGTGCACCGTTCTTCGACAACCAATCCATTCCGATAATAACGTCAAAACTTCCTAAAGTAACCGGCAATAAGTCTATACTAAACGGGCGGTCTAAGAAACTTAAGGTACAACCTCGGACTACGGTGTCTATCTTCTCTCTATTCTCATTCGCTAGTTCCACATCGTAACTAAACCTTAGAGGTGTTTGGGAGATTCCTAGTAATGGCATAAAATTGGTGGATATGAAACTCATATCCTCACCAGTATCAAACAGTATGGAAGCACAACGGTTATTGAGAAGGAACATACTCGTAACTACGTTAGGGTCCTCACCAACTTGCTTCCCATTAGCGTAAACACGCGCTGTTCCCATGGCTCTCTGCTGATTCCTAGCACCATTGTTTCCCTGGTTTTCCACAACCTCACGCTTCACAGGGTTTAAGCCATTACCTCCTACACCTCGATTAGCAAATCCTCCTACATTACTGGGATTTCCTCTCATCCACGGCTCTCGGCACTCATTCTTAAAGTGTCCCTTCTTTCCACATCCAAAATAGGTGACAGTGGCCTTCCAGTCCGCTCCTTGTGCAGTTTGAGCTGCAGCAAGTGGACGAGACCTACAGTCTTTGGCTATGTGTCCTACCTTAGAGCACTTCCTACACACAATTGGGCGCGGTCCATGGTGGTGTCGGATAACGACCACACCGCAGGCTTACTACCTTCATAATCTTTCCTACCTCCATTTCCTATGGCAAACACTCGTCTGTCTCGCATTTTGCGCGTTTGTTGCCATTCCTTTTTGCAACTTCGTTCCTCTTCCTCTTATCACTCCTATCATTCTTACTCTTGTCTCCTACTTCTAGCACATAAGAGTCCATCAAACGCTGAGCCACATCAATTGCCTCTTGCAAATTAGCTGGCTTGGCAGCGATGACATCATTTCGAGTAGCCAAAGGTAATCCATCAGTATACCTTTCAATCTTAAGTTCTTCGGTGCGAACCATTTTAGGGCAAAGCAATGATAACTCTTGGAAACGATGAGTATAAGTCGCCATGGCAGTACCCTTAACCTTATGGTTCCTGAACTCACTCTCTAACTTCTTAACTTCATTCCTAGGACAATAAGTCTTAATCAGGATAACCTTAAACTGAGTCCAAGTCATACTATAAGCTACATTAATTCCTACTGATCTGTGGTAGTTGTTCCACCAGGACAACGCCTCGTCCTTCAAAGTGAATGTTGCATACTTAACCTTACAATCCTCATCACAGTTACTCACAGTAAACACAGATTCAGTTTTCTTCAACCACCTAGTCAGGTCAACTACTCCCTCAGTTCCTCCAAAATCAATCGGACCACAGAACCGGAACTCTTTGTAGGTACAACCTCGAGTTTGATTCAGCATTGGGGTTCCATTAGAGGTGTTAGAAAGATTAGCCTCAGCTAGCAGTTTAGCAACATTCTGCGACACTAGCTGGTCAATGTGGGTTGGGTTCACAAGTGGAGGGTTTTGTGGAACAGGACCATTCTCAGCACGGTCGTTCACATTCGGGTTTTCTACAGCTGGGTTATCAATGTTCGGGTTCTCAACATGTGGTGTGGTCGGGGCCGGACGACGACCTCGACGACCAGGGGCAACAACAGCAGCAGGAGCTGCTCGGTTGTTCCTACGCGGGTTTCGTCTTGTTGCTATCATTCTATAGGCAAGAAGAACAGTTTCATAAGTTCACAAATTCTCGCTCTAAAATAGAGTTGGGTTCCAAGGGTCACCCAATAACGCCTGAATACATAATCAAGGCCAACAGGGATAACGCTATACCAAAGCAAAACAATCAATTACCAAATCATAACTAAGGATGCACATTCCAATAACCATAACTCATAGGTTTCAAAAGTGGAAATACATGGAAGGATACGAAGAAATAAAAAACGATCCTAATAACGATACTAGTAAGACAACTAGGATAATCCTACATCTCGAACCAAGTACTACTTAGTTTCAAGATGGTACAAAACCATGAATCTAATACTATCTAGCCACGTCTACGAATATCACTCACTGATCTCCTAACATCATCAACCTCTCTCCACAATGATGCTAGCTCAAAATGTCGAGCGTCATGATCACTATTAAGCTCTGCAACCTCTCTTTCCAACTCACCAATCCTACGCCAAATCGCTCTATCAGCGTCACGAGCTGTCGCGAACCCTCTCCGCAGGTACCCAACCTGCTCCTGGAGTTCCGACATACCATCATGCAAAACCCTAGTCCTCCTGACTACAGTACCCATATCAACTCTTAAATCCTCTATACTAGCCCTCGATACTCCAACCAAACGATCCATCAACTGACTAAGTCTAGTACCCTGAGAGGTAATCCTCTCCCACATCAGACCCGTCTCACCATACTCCTCGGGCTTAGAAGCAATCTCCGATGGTATCTCACATCCTAACGGGCTACCTATATAAGGTGAGTAAGGTGGTGAGTCGATGTCTAAAGGCTGTACAGGGGACTCAGGCTCATGCAAAGGAGAACCTGGCCCTGGAGAATGTGCAGGACTCTGCAATGTAGGAGTACCCCTTCGGGATATCCTCATCATCCTCCTCCCGAGGATCCTCATCCTCATCTACATACTGCTCCTCAATCTCATGCTCCTCCTCGATCTCATGCTCCTCCTCGCCCTCATCCATAGGGGGAGAGTCCATGAGTCGGAGTCTCTGCTTGAGTAAATCCTGAGTGGTACACTAGGAGATATAGGCCTCCTAAGACATGGTGATGCTGCTAAACGGATAGGTGATGATGGTGGTCTCACGGACATGAGGGCAGTGCTATAAGCAAGCATAGGAGTCTGTGCTCGCGCTAAAACCTGATGTAAAGTGAGCTGCCTAGATGAACTAGGACGATCTGATGATGATGAACTAGTGTGACGGGAAATCTCATAAGGATCACCCTGCGCAACAGGCATGAGAGTCAATGCTGGCGAACTAGCAACAACAAGGACCCACATCAAAAGCTAGTGAAGGAATAGTCTGTGACAATGGCATAGGGTAGGTATAAGTGTTCGAAACAACTAGTTTTAATAAGCGCATCAACTCAACCAAAACATATATCAGATAATGAAAGCTTTAAAAGTGTAGGTACCGCATTACTCAAAATATGCCTTTAAATAAAACACATAAGTTCAGTTTCATCACATAATCCCATATCAATTCAATCGAGTTCCATCACATAATCCCATATCAAATCAATTGAGTTCAAAACTCCAAAATCATAATATACCATTTACTCAAATCCAATACCTTTGTATCTCGATAATAGCATCTCATTTTCCAAAATCAATAATCATATCTCATTTCCAAAATCAATAAAGGTATCTCAATACCAACATCAATAATCGTATCTCCAATTAATAACGTTTCCATAATCAGTTCACAATATCCCTTAACATATCATCTCATAATTCAATTCGCAGTTCATACCATAATCAAATAAGAAGCTTCGGCTTGGCAAGCGGGCATGCGTCGGTCGAGGATCAATTTTCTTAAAAGTGGTTATAGTTTAGGGTTTATAAAATACCTAATTCTCTATAACCTTGAGCTTTGATACCAATCTGTAACACCCCCAAATCTCGGTACAGCGGAAGACTTAATCAAGGTTTCGGGGCGTTACTATTGGATTGGTATCGCACACAAGTATAGCCAAAAAGATAGTCATTTGACATTTAAAACCAATCCCAAATTTAAGTATTCAAAACATTTAATCCAAAATATAAATATTAGGCCCAAAGCATGATTTATTAAGATAGGTCCCCAAAGTTTATCAGAGTCAGAAATGATCCTTGAACCCCGGCTTCTTGCCAAGCTTCCACCGATCACGTATTCCAAACATCTCTCAAATACCCGAGAAATCATGCTAAAAGGTCTACTTACGCTGGTGAGTTCATAGGTTTAAGTTCAACAAAATCATAGTGGACCTGTAAGAGTTGATTTGCTATGCAAGACCTAAGATAGATAAATACCGTTTCACACATGATCCTACACGGATCTCCAATCAAATCCCGCATCCAGGGATTACTCGGGCCCCCGCGACTCTTGTCCAGCACTGTTGTGGCAAAATCTAGAATAACTACCAACCCCGGACTAGGTCGATGTAGAAGTCTATTCTTAGCTAGGCACGGTTAAACCGAGATTAAGGCAACAACTACCGCACATCTATCTACTCAGTCAAGCACATAAGCGAATCCAAATAGTTTTCACGGTCCAAAAATAGTAGCATGATTCTCACCCCAAAATAGTTCAAAATGAAGTTAAAACGTAGATAAAAGTGGGGCTATGAAACTCACCTCAAGCAATCAACGCACAAATATACACTAGTAGAAGATAAACGGTATCACGGCACAGCAACTATCGACTCGGCACAACCTATTAGTGCAGACCAACTTTAATATGGATATTCCTCAAAATCAACGTTATCTACCCCAATAAGTTCCATTTCTTTATTTCCAAAAACGTCTCATTTCACCATTTAATCCTAGTGTTTGGTATTCCTCATGTCGGTGTATCGACTCAATATGATGCCATGAATGCACTCAAACAACCAATATATAACTCAATGCGACACGATGATACCTCTAAATGATAAGCTCCATAGTTCAATAAGTTTCGGAATAAATTGTAGGCCTTATCGAATTCCTCAACTCGATAAACTCATTTATTTATTCGTGTCGCTTATTATCCCATAAATCAATCGTATCCTTAAAGATTCATAAGGATAAGTCACCCATTAATAAGGTTACCCAACGTACCTAGCGGGCTCTTATTAGATTCGTCAACCTAATAAGTCCGCTCCCCACGTGGATCAACAATATTAATGCTAGGTTATCTGTAACCCATGCACACAACGTAAGTGATTAAATCCTTAAACCAATATTAAATGTCCACAATTGATATTTATTGATAAACGTGTACTCGAAACACTAATTACTTATTTATTACAAAATATTTTCAATTTAGTCGTTAGTTTCCGTTTAAAAACAGTAAATAACAAGGTAAGACTTGTTATCGACATTTTTGGTACAAAAGCCCATTTATTATTTCTATTTCATAGTTTGTTAGCATTTTCATGTTCATATATATATTTCGTCAAATTCCAATATTAATCTCATATTGTTATTCGTTTCGAGTCCACAAGCACGAGTCGTAACTTCTCGGCTTTTAATCAATCAATAGTCCAAATTATATTAAAGTCCATGTTACGGCTTTGTCGGAGTCAACTATTGACTAAAAAGTCAAAGTGACACCGACGTAGCTCAAAATCAACAATATATATATATATATCAAGTCCAAATTTAAAAGTCATAATAGCGCAATTCAATCCCAAACCAACTCAAAACGATCTCGCCAATCAATCAATCAACCAAATATCCCTAATGGTCATGACACGGTCGCGGTTAAGACCACGTGAACCAAACAAGCTCTAGAAGCTGTTCGGCTCCACGCGTCTCATCCAAACCTCAACTACATCAACCAACAAGCTACCAAATTGACCCGACCTGGACCCATGGCCCAAGTGGGTCACGTACGACACCAACCATGACCCATACGTGGGCTTCATGGTGTGTACGCCCCATAACTCACAATCAAACACAACCAAATCACTTCCACAACATCCCAATCCAATCATTCAAGCTTCAATCACTAACCAACCACAAAACCCATCAAATATTCTTAATGAAAAATATGAAACTAAACCTAAAATGCATAAACCCATCAAATTCATACACCACATGCTTACCAAACACTATCTACATGTTTATTTAGACACTAATTAGAGTTAATTTCATGTTCCACCCAAAAGCTCAAAATTTGTTCATAGGGTTGAAACCCTAATTACCAATTCGTGGCTTTTTATTGCTTAAACAAGCTCAAATCATGTTCCATTTACCTTATTCAAACACCAATTGCAAAACCCCTTTGAAACCCTAAAAGTACGAATCTTGATTCAAAGATTTGAAGGTGTTATGGAGGTTCAAATGGAGCGTGTAATATATGGTTGGAAAGAGGATAAAGAGAGCTTCAATATGGTGGTGGTGGTGTATGGTGATGCGCCGCCGTGTGGCGGTAGTGGCCGGAATATGGCTGGCGGCCACAAGGGTGGTGGCTAGGGTTTTTAGAGTGAGAAAGGTAGAGAGAGAAAGAGTTAGTGCGTGCGTTTTAGAGAGATAAATAAAAGAGGTGAATGAGGGTGGATGGTCCCTTTTATACATGGACACTAGGGACTCAAAAATAAATAAATATGGAGGAGGGGGGGTGTGGCCGGCCTTGGTGAAATAGAGGGGCCGTGGTCGCCATTTTTTGTAACTACCCCGTTTACCCATTACCGAGCTCATATATTGTCCCCCGAGTGTCTCACAACATTTATTTAACTTTCCAACATTATTATTTACGTTTTTCCACGAGTTTTGACTATTTATTTGTCAATTTTTGAGTTACGATCTATAAGTTACAATAATTCTTGTTTTAGGCTTTTCTAGTGCCGAATCGAATAGTGCCTACCAAATAGAGTTAAAACTTATACGATAACTCATTTAATAATGAAACAAATCATAAAAACCAATAGACGATATAAAATCAAGTCATGGTTTATAAAAATAGTGTTAAAGGCAAAGCTCGGTTCAGTTTAACGTAATGCGGTTACTTAAAATAGACTCCCTAAATTTGCCAGTTGTCACACATACCAAAAAAACTCCAGGATGACGCAAAAGACGAGTAAGTGACGGGGAGGGGGAGGCTCTCGAAACCAAACGAGACTAGAAGGAACATGGGAATTAGCACCATTCGTATGAGTGCTTTTGTCTCGAGGATCCAACAAAGTGGCAACCTTCTCTCTCTATCTTGGTCTCTGTTTAGCATCATATATCGATCTAGAGAACATTTTTATTGGTTGTTGTGCGGATTAATGAGTTGCTCCTCCATGTTGTGGCTATGGAGGTGGGGCCTGTTGCTGCCTGATAGAGACAAAAGCGGGGGAAACTCAAATGTCAGCGCATAAATCGAAACAGTCGGGCCGAAAAAAAGAGAATTCTTCTAAGATCCATTACTTAATTTTTCCACAAGCTCTACTTCCAAAATGCAGAGTGACTTACGAGGACAGATCCGGGTTGGTTGGTCCGGATAGTCATGGGAGAGGCATGCTAAGTGAAATAATATATTGGTTCTACTATAAAATCTTATGAATCAAGCCTAGCACACTTTAAAAGATGTCAATTTGTTGCTTAATGTTCATTTGTTATCATCATTTCTCAAACTGTGTGGACCAACAATTATACACAAGGGCCCCAGAAAAACTATCATTCTCTCAAGTCTATTTCAACTTGGAATTGCAAATTGTCATTACCTTTACACTTAAACATGTTTAGAAGACACATTTTTCACACAAAACTTTATGTTGCCCACAATCAAAGCATTTTGTAAGAATATCAGCAATCTGCTATGTTGTATGAATTTTTTTAGTTCTTATAACACCAGTAGAAACTTTTTTCCTTACTAAGTGACATCAATCCTAAAGTGTTTGGGTTTTTTGTGAAATACAAGGTTTGCTGCAATCTGAAAGGCAGAACTACTTTCACGGTATAGAACAACAGGTAACAAACCTTTAACACCCATATCACCAAGTAAATTGGAAATCTAAATTACTTCGCAAGTTGTAGAAGCCATACTTCTGTATTAAGGTTCAACAGATGACCTGGATAAAGTTGATTCTTTTTTACTTTTCCATGTTACCAAAGAATCATCGAGAAAAACATAGTAACCGGAAATAGATTTCATTGTTATAGGACATCTTACCCAGTCAAAATCAGTATAATCTCTCAGCTTAAGATTACCATTTTTGTTAATCTAAATACCAGTTCCCGGTAAACTTTTAGATATTTTAAACTCTTGATGCAACTTTTAAATGAGACTCAAGAGGAGGATGCATGTATCGACTTAAGGAGTGAATATAGTAAGAAATATCAGGTCTAGTATTAGTAAGATAAATCAGTTTTCTAGCAAGTTTTTGATAATTTCCAATATTTTTAAGGCTTTATCATCATCAGACTCAGTATATTTAAAGTAGTTTTTCAGGTAATGAAGCATGAACTGGTTTATCAGGTAACAAGCCATATTCATATAACAATTCAAGATAATAATCAGTTGACTTAAACATACACCATTTTCATTTTCCAAAATTTCAATCCCAAGAAAGTATTTAACATTCCGAAATCTTTAATCTGAGATTTAGATTTCAAAAATAGTTTGATCTTTTCAATTTTGGAGCATTATTCCCTATTATAACAATATCACTAACATATACAAGTAAAGCAATAAACATATCACAATACCTTTTAGTGAGCAGAAAATAATCAAACTTATACTTCACAATGCCATTTTCAATCAGATCCACAGTCAATTTAGCATTCCACCTTTTGACTTTTTATTATCAAAGCCAAGGGGTAAGGTGATACAAATATCTTTAGTTAAGTCACCATATAAAAATGAATCGTTAATATCAAGTTGAAACCGGCTTCACATATTGCAAATAACCACATTACTCATGTATCTAACAATACACATATTAACCACATGACTAAATGTTTCTGAATAGTCAAATCCCTCCCTCTAGTTGTAGCTTTTAGCAACAAGCCTGGCTTTATATCTCTCAATCTCACCAGAAGACTTATTTTGAGTTAAGTAACCATTTACATCCAATAGGTCTTCTTCCTTTAAGAAGATCACAAACAGTCCAAGTTTACTTTTATTCAAAGCCCACTCTCATTATTCATAGCCTTAATCTAGTTTCTATCTTTAAAGCCTCATAGTAAGTACTGGGTTTAATAGACTTGTTTCAAGTAGTTGAAAAACATAAATTAGTGGGTCTGAGATGAGAATAACTTACAAAATTACCAAGCCAATATTTGACACTACTTTTAACAACATAGTCATTAAACTTAGCAGGTGTTTTCCTAGACCTGCTAGACTTTCTAATTACAGGCTGCATTTGATTTGTGTTCTTAGGCAAATCTCTTTGATTAGACATAGAAGAAGGAGGGATAGTGCTCTCATAGGAAGTATTTTTACCCACGAAAGTTGTAGTGGCATTATTCCCACACTCATCAAGAGTATTTGAACTTTTGGGGCAAGAATAGGCACTACCATCATCATAAGGGGTATTTTTACCTCTCCCTTCATCATTGGAACTTAAAGAAGTTTGATTATCAAATTGTTTCTCATCAAAAAAGTTTAAATTGTTCAAATTAGATTAGATGTTTCAACATAATAATTTTACTTTTTTTGAAGATTAGAGTTCATTTTAAATGGAAAATTTTTTTGGTGTAAAGACTGTAAATATTGTAAGCCTTTTTGTTGTGAAAAAACCAAGAAGAACACAATTTTTAGATCTAGAAGAAAATTTATTCGAATTATTAAAGACATATGAGAAACACAAAGATCCAAAACTTCTCAAATGAGAGAGTTTTGGTCTAAGACCATACACAAGCTCAAAAGGAGATTTGCCATTAAGAACAAAAGACGGTAAACTTTCATTAAGATAAATAGCAGTTAAGCTACACTCAGTCCAAATTATTAAAGGAATGCCACTTTGAAATAGTAAACTTCAAGCAATATCTAATAGATGTCTTTGCTTTCTCCCAACAACCCCATTTTGCTAAGGAGTGTAAGTACAAGAAGTTTGATGCACCATACCAATGTTGTCTAATAAGGTACTCATTCTATTGTTCACAAATTCTGTTCCGTTATATGAACTAAAAGTTTTAATACCACATTTAAACTGATTAAGAACAAGATTAATGTAATTAAGGAACATATTATAAACTTCATATTTTATTTTAATAACATAAACCCACAAAACCCTTGTAAAATCATAAACAAAGGTCATAAAGTATCTATACCATATTTGTTGATCACTTTATAAGGACCCCAATGATAAACATGAACTAATTCACCAATAGAAGTGGTTTTATGATAACTTAATGAAAATGGCTCTTTAGTCTGCTTAGCCCTGTGACAGATGTCACAAGGTGAGCCATTATAATCCTTGGTGAAATTTATCTTCGATTGTAGCACATCAACAACTTGATCACAAGGATGACCAAGCCTGCTATGCCACAAAGAATTAGACACATAATAAGTAGCAGTTTGATTACCTATTGTTTGACTAGAAGAAGAGAAGGAAGAGGGAGTGCCCAATTAATAAAGGCCACTATTCTCACTACAAGTCCCTATGATTTTTATTTGAATCAAATCCTGAATGTAAAATTTAGTATCATTGAAACCAACAAACATTCATGCCACCTTTTATAAGTTTATGAGCAGATAAAAGAATAACACAATATTCTGGCACAGTCAACACATCATAAAGAATAACATTATCTAAAAGTTTGAGGTTTCCAACATATTTAATTTTTGCAAGAGTACCATTAGGATGTCCCAAAATAAGATTTAACTCAGATATATCAATTATGTAAAACATATTGACAAAGAGAAACAGTCATGTGTTGTTGGCACCAGAATCAATAATCCACCCCATACTTATATTACAAAGAACAATATTATTGTTATAAAATTTGTATAAATTTATATTGAAGAACTAATTGTTGTTTAGAAAACTTGGCATACGTGCCATATTGTCCTGCATGCTGCTAGAAAGCACATCATTGATGAGATTCGTTAATTTCATCATCTCTTCATTAAAAATAATATAGTACGATTCTCATTAGATAAAGAGCAAGAATTAGCATTGAATGAAGATTTAAAACCATTTTATTCTACAACTGGATTTTTTTTATAACGTGAATGATATCAAATTAAATCAAAACAACTGTCAACAATATGACCAACCTTTCCACAGTTTTTACAGACAAATTTGGGTTGGGTCCCTTGTTGTTCCCATTATTGTTACCACTGTTATTACTATTGTTACCAGAGTTAGTAAACTATCAAACCTATTATTACCTTTATTAGACCTGTTAGTTTTAGAAACAAAACTTGAAACCTAAGGTTTGACACATAATCTAAAAAAGAAGAGGAGGCAATGCCTCTATGAGATTCATATTTGGAAACAATAACAAATACATCCCTAACATCATGAAAATTCTCTCTAGACAAGAGACTACTTATAATTGGCTAATATACACCAACAAGAACTATTAAAAATTACATAAGTTTCATAAGTTGATCATGTGTTAACACATCATCTCTAGAAGCACAAGAACACTTAGGCAATTATAGTCATAATATCAAATTCTCTCCATTAAGAATTAAGCTTATAATAATAATCCAAAAGAGTTAATTCACCTTGCTTAAAATTATGAATTTTTTTGAAACAAGTTAAGGATAATAGAACCATCAAATTTATCATAAGTTTCCTTAGCTCAGCCAAATATCAACAACATTATCATAGAAAGTTTGACCAAGAAACAATTGTTTAGAAACAAAATTCAATAACAAAGTCAGAACTGTAGAATTACATCTCTCCCATTAATTAGACAATGGGACATTAGAAGCATAGGCAAACTTAACACAAGTACCATCAATAAATCAAGTTTTATTTCTAGTATTAACAGCCAATTTCATAGCAATAGCCCATACTTTATAATTTTTAGTACCAAGAAATTTCACAAATATTATAGTATTAGTACTAAAATAGATAGAATGCAAATGAAGAGGATTACCCAAATCAAGACTACTAATCAAAACCTCATTAATGCTACTAGCATTCCCCATGATGAAAAAAGATTACGATAACAAAAAAAAAACAGAACAAAGCAAGACATCATAAAAACAACAACATTAAACACACAAAATAGATAATCAACAAGAAAATAAAAGCACAGATAAAAAAATAAAGACATAAAGATAACCAAGAACACATATAAGCAAATGAAGATAGAAAGATAACCAAGAACACAAATAAACAACTAAAGACAGAAAGACAACTAAGAACACAGATAAGAAACTAACGACACAAAAATAACCAAGAACAAACTCACACCCAAAATTAACAAAACTAACTGAGAACTAACAAGAGCAGGGTTCCTTGCCCCTCAAGCACGTAGGTCAAGGGTAGTCAGCCCGTTAGCACTCACCCAAATTCAAAGTGTTAATCTTAAAGGAAGAAAATAGGCCTTACAGTACTTTTAATCACAACACTCTTAATTCACTTAGTTAAGAGATTTTGTGAAAGAATAAGGTCACAACTAGTCAGAGAAATCACCAACAACTAAAACCCCCAAAACTACAAAATTAGGGTTTTCAAGATCCAAATCCTAAAATCACCGATTAAACAAAAACCACCTCAATCGAACCAAGAAGCCATTAGATCACTAGATCTAACCCTAAATAATCAGATCGAACCGATTAACAACCCAAACAGACTAATGTTCAACAATAATCGTTGAATCAATCTCTATAACCACAAATCAATAACCTACAAAAAATATTGAAACCCTAAAAACCTTAAATCACCGGATCGAATCAAACCAAAGGCTCTGATACCATGTCTAAATTATTAAACATGTATCACTAAACCCAACCAACTGCCACTTGGTTCACTATTAGAATGTTAGATTCCAATACAAGAATAAGAAGAAATATAGTCACCAAACTATGAACTATCAATATAAACAGAATCAAAGTAACAAGAGACTGAATCAAAATAGTTAATCAGTCGAATGATTACATATCAAAATCACAAGAACACAAGAAAACTTTTAGAGAGCTTTTGCGAGATGAAAAACTGAGATAATGAAACCCTATCCAGTTGAGATCAATATATAGCATCAAACTTTTGCATCCTAAATATTCAGTACTTGCAGATAATAAGACTTGACAAACATTAGTGTTAGAAAGTTTCTGCATATAGCAGAACAAGTCTCTTGACTAATAAAAGAAAGTTTGAATTATTTATTTAACAAAAACCAATTTAAGATAAATTGAATACAAATATGGAAAATTAATATGGAACAAGGAGAGTATCAAGAAATTTTGATAATCGAGTCATTTAGAAGAACATTCGTACTTTGACGATATTTTCGTACATTATCCTTTAGGATGACACAACTCTTTCATTAAATTTCGCTCAAAAAATTGCTAAAGATTACAACGCAATCCGAAACTCCAATACAAATTCACTACAAGAATTTGGACTTTGTTCACCGAGGCTTTACGTGTAATTATAGCCGTTGTTCACTGAGGCTTCAGTCATTGGCTTCCCTCTCCTAACTATAAACCTAAACACCTATAAATAAACAACTCCCTTAGAGGAACAATAACAAGAAAATACATCGTAACAATGCCGTTACTTATAAATACAATAAAACTAACTAAAATTAAAACCTAAAAATAATGAATTAACTCTGGGGAAACACAAATACAAAGCCATGTTAATAGATGAACAATTTTGGTTTCCAAGTCATCTGAAAACAAAATGAAATACTTATATCAACAAATTCATGCATCAAAAGTACCATTACCTGCCAAAAATGGTATGATATTAATGAAAGATTTTTTGCTAATTTAAATTTTAAACTCTATTATAAAATTTTGGGATCTCCCCAAATGTTCCTCGTGTCCCGCTCCCAATGTAATAAGCCACCACACTAAAACCTATTTATTACCCTATGTCTTAAACTCTTTATCCTAACCCTCATTTCTTTTTTGATGTCTTAAGTTTCCAATCTGTTTCTTTCTTCTGATCGAATGACGACGGGGAATAACTCAGAAATTACAAGAGAATTGGTAGCTCGTAAGACTCGAGTTTTAATATTGGGACCTTACAAAACTGCACTTCAAACTGATGCATTCTTGTATTTATGCAAACACTATCAAGGTAAGTTGATGATTTATTTAGTTCTGATGATGTGTTAGAACTAGATCTATTTATTTTGGTACGATTCAATTTTTAAGATCTATTTGTTTGAATAATTCCAATTTATAGGAGTCATTTTCATCTAATGAGTTTGATATAGTGAGATCTTTTGTATATCCATGCAAAGTTTTGTTTGATATAAAAATTAGTGCTTGTAATTGGTCTAGACTGTTCAAGATTTAAGATCAGAAACATATGTATCCATAATTAGTTTGATTTTTTTATAGATTATAATTCATTATCAACTATCAATTAAAAACCATAGCATTCTATATTTATATATAAGAAAGTGATAACCTGTGCAACAATTTTGTCACACCCCCAAATTACCTGTTTTGCAGCGGAATGGAATTCCTGAGGGTTGACTGTCATAGCATCACAATCACAGTTATATTGAACGACCTAAAGTGTCGTTTGGAAAATACATCGCTTGATTTAATAAAATAATCAGAGTTTACAAAGTATAGGTCCCAAATGAAAATAAACATGTGCGGAAAATATGTTTGGTACAAGTCAAACGATGTTTTAAAAATGTATAAATTTCATGTGAGACGCGTCGTCACCGCGACTCTATGATATGTCCACATGCATGCCATGAAGTGAATGCCTTAGTTACCTGAAAATACATTGCTAAAAGTGTCAACACAAAGGTTGAGTGAGTTCATAGAGTTTATGTATATGCATAATACGACTACCACAAGTATAAGTTTGTATGACAATGATGTCACAAAATGATACAATTGCTATAAGCCCATGACACCGAAACTAGACTGATCATGATGTTCGCCCCAACAGAGTGTTTGCCAAACAACTCAAATAATGTTATTAAATGAAATGCATCCGTTTAACCAGTTGGAATCCACCAACCCGGATGGAGGCGTCACCCTCGATAGATCTGTCCACTCACCCTCGCTTCTATGAAATTAACGGTTCATGTTAAATAATGGGGACATTCAATTGGCATGAGGTAACTTAAGCAATGTAATGAATTTGATATACTTGGTATCGTAATAAAAATGATGTGCAATGTATTCTCCCCCGTAGGTTTGAAATAAACTAAAAACTTGAATAATTCGGGGCTATGAAAACTCACCTTTTGCAATGATAATAATGATGTAAAGGCAATACTGAAATGAGGCGCAACCTCTGACCATGACCTATTATGAATGATATGCACTATGATAAGTCATGAAACAATGTCGTGCATGCAAACTCATATGTAATCTATACCACTTGTACGCTTTTGAAAATAGAATTTATCATCGAAATATATGTTTATGACATCTCGTCATGTTATAAAATACTTTACAAATATTTACGTTGAAATGATATCTTACGATAATCATTTAATGATTTATTGTGAAATTATAACTTTTCGTCGTAAAATAATGTCGTTGAAATTTTCATGAAAGTGACTAAAATGGCCTCGAAAAGCTAGTCGTAAAATGGTGCACGTCGAGTGTTAGGAAACGAAATCAACTGTTTTGCGAAGCTTGTATCATTATCTCAAAGTTTTAGCATTTAGGTTTTCATCCTAGAGGTCTCGATCATGGAGAAAAATATAGGTAAAGTATGGTACTTGTGTCCAAAATATGTTCTCCAAATTATTTGTTCTCCAAAATATGTTCTCCAAAATATTTGTTTAAGGATGGTTTTCGGCAAAGTTTAAGTGACCGAATTTAATTTGTTACAACTCCGCTTGACAAATGGTTTGACATTTTGGAAAATATGCTTGGCGAACTTACTTTTACTAGAAGACATCATGTTATAAAAAGTACTCCGTCATTGTTAAAAACGACCCTCAACATGGTCCTTTGTGGCCGTAAGACTTGTCTAATAGAAATATATTAGTTTTTCTTATATAATATAGTTACGGCAACTTGTTTAAAATGTGAATAACTTAGTCGTTATAAGTCCGTTTTCTACGTTCTTTATATCCACGGAATCGTGATAACATATACTAATATATTTTTGATAAGTCGACACATTTAACAACTGTCGGATTTAAAGTGGCCACGTTTTCGTTTTAAAGTGTATTTTCTAAATATCTAGGACAAAATTTTTTACCTACTGTCGGATTTTCCAGATTTTGAAAATTAGGACAGACCCTTTTGCAAACTTGTCGAAATGAGTTTTTCTCGCGCCAAACTTATTCTAACCCATTCAAAACAACTCCGAAGCTATTCTAATCCTACCATACACCTTCTTAAGGTGTCATGGGTTCCTAGACATCACCAAAAATAATATATAACAAGGAGTAATTATAGGATGACAAATATATATATAACTCTTAAAATCAATGAAAAAGTGGTATAAACCTCATGAGACTTGCATGTTTTCTCAAATAAAATGAGATGACCATAAAAATAAATATGAGATATGATGATGAATATGGATGCTTACTAGTAAACTTGATGAGGTTTATGGACAATGGATTTTTCCTAATCACCCAAAGTTTTTTATTGCAAAACCTTAATCAAGAGTGATACTAGTGTGTAAAAATCTTGTCTAGAAAATTTATGATGATCCTTCTCTTGGTCCTTGTGGTTGCCGGTTTTGGAGAGAAGAGAGGAAGCAAGAAAAGTTTTCACCTTGAAATATCTTATGTGTATGTGTTTAGTTGTAAGTAAAATACATTTACTAGAAGAGATATTTGCAAATTCACATGTGACTCACCCCCCTTGAGTCGGCAAGGGGGTGTTAGTCACCTCTTTGGTATTTTGTTTTTAAACATGCATTAATATAATTAGATGTAAGTTACTTGAAGACTTGTGGTAAGTTGTGTACACATTTGAATATTTAGGGTAGCGTTAGATAAAAATAAATTTTAACGGGTCAAGATAAAATATATTGAGATCATAAAAAATTATAAAAATACATTTCTTACAAAAATTGAGTGAATAAATATTTATCGGGTTGAATTTACGAAAACCGTCGTAATTATATAAACATAACAATTTATATACAAAATAAATTTAAAACACCGGGTAAACTCATAATATTATTTTTACAATCTTAATATGAGTATAAAAATATATCGGAATAATTTTTGGAAGTGTCGGATAAAATGTTTCAAAATAATGTTTACGCGATAACGTTTATTTAATAGGAAAATAAACGTTTAATGAATAAATGCAAATCCATGCATGAACCGATATGAAATGATGTTATTAATGTTGTGTAGACTAAATCTAGTCTATATGAAATGTCCTTGATGATATGTTCATGAATTCGCAGCTAAACCATTAAGGTTACGCGAATTTGATACTTGTAAACGTAGTTTACAATAAATGATGAAATAGTGAAACTTTTAAAGTTTGTAAAATGACTTGAAATTACGAAGGTCACATTTACCCAAAAAAAAAACTGTGCAACAATAAATATGTCTTCGATCCAAAAAGGTTCAACTGTTTTTAAAGTGATTAAATTAACTATACAATATTTCGTTATGTTTAAAGTGCTTATAATTGGTCCATGTCGTGCAAGATTAAAGATCGGATAACGGAGGGTATGTATGTAACCAAACCATAACTGAGTAAGTCTTTTTAGAATAGCACTATCAACTAAAAACCATAAGTTTCTATTTATATATAAGAGAGTGATAACATGTGCTTCTATTGATTCATCTGTTTCGATAAAGAAAGTAATAGTTTTATATAAGCGATTGCAATATTTATACATTTTTAATGTTTATATGTCGTTGCTAAAGAGATTTTGAGAAGAGTGGGTATGTGTACAAAAGATTCTTGATGATATGTCAACGTTACGTTTTTATTTGTTACTTACGAGAACGAATTGAACCCTTAAAAGAAAGTCGTAAAAAAAATAATGAGACACAAGAGTGGTTCCTTTTAATGATATTTGTTTCTCCTAATCCCTTGTGGGTTAATGTTTCCGATGTCCGATTTTGGATAGTAAGAATACTTCGTAATATGTTGTAACCCTTTCCTTTAGCGACTTACTAGTGTTTTTCACTGAAGGACATCTTATTGGTGGTCGTTAAAGAAATGATGTTTTGGTCTCTATTATTTAGTTTTTATATGTAGTTCAACCTGCTTATAGTGTATATATTAGGCTCCTAATCAGTTTAGATTTCATGTATTTTGTCCACTTACAGCTACATCAAAAGTAATTGCAGGATTATCTATGATTCTAAATGGAGGCGTATTCGACTGCGTATTTGTCGACTCTGACGAGTGCGATACGAATTTGAAGTATTTTGTTGAACTATCTTCCAAGATTCTACCAAATCTAAAAATAATATATAAGATCTAAGTTGAAAATCTATACATGTCTGGTAGTTCACTTCTATTAGATTTAAATTAAATTATATGTCTTCTAATCGAGCTTGTTTTGAAAATGGTATACAGTGATGGCTCCAAATAATAAGCAAAAGGAAATGTTAGAGATTGCTCTAGATTACAAAGCAGTTTGGCCTCGTGTTAAACCTTGTGGACTCGACGGAATTTCAAATGTTTTCGAACATATTATTAACAGGAGGATGGTGTTCCTAAAAAGTGTGGAGGATAGCAAATCAATTAAGCGAAGAAAATGTTCCAATTTTGCCAATAGAATCGAAGGATGGAACACACGCGGCAAAGAATGTATCATACATCTTCTCACACATACTCTCCTACATGTTTATCTAACTAACACATTTAGTTTAAATTAGAAAGTCGATGCTTACCATAAACTTTCCGCTTCCACTAGCTGTAACACTAATTAACGTTTATACCGTACGTCTAGGTTACACACACACACACCTTTAATGATTACATTATGGAAGACTTTATTATTAAAACCTACACCCCATGTCCACTTTATATAGTAGAGGATTAGGGTTTACAAATCTCTACGAAGGACTAAATAATAAATCTTCTTTTGCAAGCAAGTCCTTCCATCTTTTTGTAGATTTCATCTTTGTCACTTTGAGTCCTTCTTGTTTCATTCTTCTTGTTTTGTATCATTAATTCAATAAACCCAACAATCTTCCCCTATTTGATGGTAACAAAACAACCATGAATTCTATACACGAAGTAGAGAAATTGAGATAATTAAATCTCACCATAAACGAAACAAGTATGTCTTCCTTTGTCTTCCCCTTAATCCATGCCATGCCATTCAAACATCTCTTCCCCTTTTAGTTATCAACAAATAAAGAATGTAAGCAGTAGAAACTTCCCCTTGAGTGGTGCATGAACATCAAAGGATTCTTCAAATCTGTAAGCTCCTTGTAATGATCACTTGTGAAGAAAACCAAATATAACGAACTTGATGTAAAAGTAGAATAACCCAAACTTGTGTCTTATATCTTGCACTATAGATGACATCGAACGTATACCCATGTATATTGTCACAATTCTCATTTTCCGGTCATTTCTCATACTCCATATTCATCATTTCATAACGGTTCGTGCATGGATTTGCATTTTTCATTTAACGTTTATTTTCTTATTAAATAAACGCTATCGCGTAATTAATTATTTTGAACATTTAATCCGATACTTCCAAAATGATCCCGATATATTGTTATACTTACATTTAGTTTATAAAAATAATATTTTGAGTTTACCTAGTGTTTTAAATTTATTTTGTATATAAATTGTTAAATGTATATTATTACGACGGTTTTCTTAAAAACTACACGATTATTATTATTTCACTCAAATTTTGCAAGAAATGTATTTTATAATTTTTATGATCTAAATATATTTTATCTTGACACGTGAAAATTTATTTTTATCTAACGCTACCTTAATTATTCAAATGTGTATACAACTTACTAATATTACTTAACAATACTACAAGTTACTACTTACTTTCAAGTAACTTTACATTACTTTACTTACACATTTACATACTTAATAATAATAATAATGATAGTAATAAAATAAATATGTACTAGTAGACATGATTCACCTAATATATAGATATTGCAAGATTTTTCTTACTTACATAGTCTTACACTCCAACTCTTACTCATTCTCAACCAATAATGCAAAGTGTGATAGATCAAGTTCTCTCTCTTCTTCTTCACCAAAAATCCGGCCACCTATGTGATCAAGAAGGAGTGATCATCAAAAAATTTCTAATCAAGTTCTACACAATCTAGTAACACTCTTTGTATAGGTTTTGAAATAAAAATCTAGGGTGTTTAGGATAAATCCTTGATCATAAACCTCATCAAGTAACTTGTGAGCATGAAACTTCATCTTTTACCTTTTCATATATATTTTTCATACATTTTCTTGAAGTCCTCATGGTCATATTTGATTTGTTGTGATTTTATTTATTATCATCCAAGATTATCACCCATATGTGCTATATAAATATTTATAACAATCTTGTGCTAGTTAAAAGTTTATAAAAATGAGAAGTTTGAAAAATGGATCATCAAAGTCTAGTTGTGGTTTTTGGAGGAAATGGTTACATAAATTTTATATATGTTTATTTAAGTTTGTATATATATTTTTAGCCTCACAATGAATATTTATTTTGGTTATGATCAAATGAAGTTGTTTTACTAGTAGGATTGGTGATGAGTAGATTAAGGGATTTTTGTGGTGAAGTTGTGGTTAAACAAGTAGATAAAAATGGTAAAGTTTAAAATAAGCGCGGAAGCGCTGTCGAAATTTATAATTTTTCCGAAAAGTTAGTCATTTTATAAGTTTTATTAAAGATTTAGAAAATAGATTTTTAGTTATGAACGTGGCCCTTTGAACGGACTAAAACGGAGTTATAACGAAAAAGATACGTGGTTTTCAAGTTACGATTTAAAAAACTACAATTTTCGGAAAATGTACATGCAGTTCCGAGTTTTAACTGACCAAACAGTGGCCTTAAAATTTCTGTGAAGTCTCCGAAGTTTAAAATATATTAGTACTCTTGATTACCTTCGAGTGGATATAAAGAACTTGAAAACGGACTTAAAACGAGTGAGTTATGGTTAACCGAACTTTGAGTCAAAACGTGTTGAAAACACTATTCACAGCATTAGTATGCTGTCAGGATTTTAATCAAGGTTTTGAGGGCCTAAACGGACGTTTCGGGAGAAACGGACCTTAAAAACGAGTTAGTTTTCCTATGTATACATTACGTTAAGTCCGATGTAAACCAATTTGTCAATTACTAAAACCGTATGTAATCTTAACTACATTTTCACCATTAGCTCAAAAGTAATTTTTTTTTACAAGAAACCGTCACACATTCAAGTAACAATATTTTTTTTTTTATAACTAGTTTTCAAGTAGCATATTGGGTGATACGTTTTCAAATCATGCATTCACGACAACATATCATAACTCAAGTCATAACATTCATTTTAGGTCGAGGATAGTTTCCGAGCCTCACTTTCGTGCACTTCATTTTGTTAGCATATCAATCATACCAGGTGAGTTCATACCCGCTTTTACTCGTTTAAATTCCCATAAACTATTTGGGGCGAGATACATGCTTATTTATCAAAACATTTAAACTATTTTGCCAAACAACATTACCTATACTTTAGACTTGATTGCGTTTTATACTTGATTGGGTTATACTTGATTTCATATGCATACTTGGAACAAACATACAAGAATTAGTGGCTCCAAATTAAGTTGTTGGAAGGCTATTAATTTACAAACATACAAGAATTAGTGGCTCCAAATTAAGTTGTTGGAAGGCTATTAATTTACAAACATACAAGAATTAGTGGCTCCAAATTAAGTTGTTGGAAGGCTATTAATTTACAAGCATCCCAACACGAGTTGTTGGAAGACTCTTGTGGTGACATTTATACTTTTAGCTACTATGATACATGCATACATGATTGACATACTATATTTTGGCAATGGGTTGTGAACACACAGGTTGCAAGTTTTGTATGGGCGGAACTTGGAACTGAGTGGATTTACAATGCCTCTGCTGTGTGAACATTTCTCAAAGTATTTCAAATCATTTTGTTACAAACTTATGAACTCACCAACCTTTGTGTTGACACTTTTTAGCATGTTTATCTCAGGTCTTAAGGTGATAGCATTTCATGGAGCTTTTGGGTCACATGGCATACATTGGAGTCTTGTGCTTTTAACTATTACCATTCGACATGTTTTGTAAACTCTTTATGTGTTATCAAACCTTGTGAATTCTTGTTGTGTAAACTTTAACTTATTTATCGAATGGTAAACTTTTCAAAACGTCTCATTATAGAGGTCGTTTTCCGTATCCATACTTTGTGCTATGACGTTATACCCCAATGACACTATCGTTCCGCTGCGATATTTTGGGGGGTGTGAATGGTATCGAGACTTGGTTATAGAGAACTAGGTTGCATTTTAGTTCCTAGACTATAACCGCTCTCACGTCGATCCTTTCGTTTCCTATTGCCTTACTCACTTTTCGTGCGCTTATGTTTTCTTAAGTATTCCTTCTAGAACCACCTCATTAGATAACGTAGTTTCCTTGTACCAATAGGGGAGTCCCAAAATCTAGTTGGGTCATCAAAGATATGGAGCTCAGTAATGAGCACTTCTCTAACTTGATCTCGTAATGTTCTTGTTTGATGAGATGCGAGATCGAGCTAAATAAGTGTTACTATAAAGCTGGATAGAATTGATGACTTTGCCCGAGGATGGGAGTTCTCTTGAGGATACTTTGGGAACTGCTGGCGACTAAACCTCATAGTGACTTTAGCACCTAACGGAATTTCCTATACACCAAGTGCGACTCTTCCTAGATACCTACCCTAAATCCCTCCTTCACCGTTTAGAATCGGATGATAGACTGGCTACCTATTTAAGTAACACCAATCGCCGAGACATGTATGCTTGGTGGTATGTGCATGTGTGAAATGAGGCAATTATAATTATGGTGGCCAACATAATTATAAATGCGTCACAACTCACGTGGACATATGCGACCACGCATACGTAGATCGGTGTGGACACCTTAGGAACCAATTTGTGGCGTGGTATTATATTTGAGGACGTTAAGTATAGACATTGGGAATTCAACGGTTCTTTCCTTGCAGAGATCATGGCACCAAAGAGGGTAACACGCAGCACTGGTCGAGGTGGTGCAGTGCCAAGGGGCGGAATGACAGGTGGGCGTGGAGGTAGAGAAGGCGGTAGCGACATGGGTAACAATGACAACAACGCTGGCGGAAACCCTGACTTTGCCGCCATCATCGCTCAACAACTTCAAATCTTACTTCCCATTATTGTTACACAAGTTGGAATTCATATGAATAACTCGGGAAATCACGGGAACGGGAACGGTACTGGCAACACCAACAATGTAGTTGGCAGTAACAACAACAACACTAACAACAACAACAACAACAGAATTGGATGCACATATAAGGAATTTTCGGCATGCAAACCTGTGGAGTTTGATGGTATAGGAGGTGCTTTGGCTTATACTCGAGGGGTAGAGAAGACAGAGTCGATGATCGACATCAGCAATTGTGCCACACATCGAGAGGGTGAAGTATGCTGCTTGTTTGCTATCGGGAAGGCATTGACATGGTGGAACACTGCACTCAGCTAGAGGCGAGAGAGCAGCTATAGGCATGACATGGGGCGAATTCAAGCGCTATTGAAAGAGGAGTACCGCCGGACAATGAAATGCGAAACGGAGGATGAATTTTATCACCACTCCATGATAGGGTCGGTCACGCAGCCTACAAGACCGATTTCATGAGTTAGCGGACTAGTTCCTCATCTAGTTACCCCCGAGTCCAAGAGAATCTCGAGGTACATATATGGTCTTGTCCCCGAAATCTGTGGAACCGTGAAAACAAGCGAGCCGTCTACAATACAAAGTGCGAGCATCGGAGGGTGAACCCGGCGGATGAGATGGTTAGAAATGGTACGTTGAAGAGCAGTGATAAGAGGAAGGAAGCAAGTGGGTCGAATAGGCAGATAGACGTGGTAGCGCATGAACAACAAAAGGGCAAGAGTTTTGTGGCAACTGTACCTGAACAAAGAGAGAGGGTACACATCCCAAATGTGCTAAATGTGCTTATCATCACCCGAAGACCAAGCCCACGCTTGTGTACAAATTGCAATCGATACGGCCATTTTAAGGAGCAGATGTAAAACACTGATTGGCAACATGAGGAATAATCAAAGGACTTGCTTTGAATGTAAAGCCGAATCACTTCGAATAATTGTCCTCAGTTGAATAAGCCACCGATGCAAGCTCCTCTAGCTGTGGCAATTGAAGGAAATAACCCAAACCCCATACTCAATATCACCACCCCAGGTCGAGCATTCTATATAGGGACCGAGGAAGCCCGCATAATAATCGGTATGCGTTTTACTAGACCATTAAGTGATCCACGTATTATTCAGATTCAGTGAGTCTCCTTAGATAAGAAACCTAGACGCGTAAGTTTTGGCGTAAGCACTTTGACCATACATTCTGATTTCTCTAAACCTAAGGGTAGAACTTTAAGTATCAGCGATTGAATCGCGAGGACGCGATTCCTCTATCAGGGGAAGAATGTCACAATTCTCATTTTCCGGTCATTTCTCATACTCCATATTCATCATTTCATAACGGTTCGTGCATGGATTTGCATTTTTCATTTAACGTTTATTTTCTTATTAAATAAACGCTATCGCGTAATTAATTATTTTGAACATTTAATCCGATACTTCCAAAATGATCCCGATATATTTTTATACTTACATTTAGTTTATAAAAATAATATTTTGAGTTTACCTAGTGTTTTAAATTTATTTTGTATATAAATTGTTAAATGTATATTATTACGACGGTTTTCTTAAAAACTACACGATTATTATTATTTCACTCAAATTTTGCAAGAAATGTATTTTTATAATTTTTATGATCTAAATATATTTTATCTTGACACGTGAAAATTTATTTTTATCTAACGCTACCTTAATTATTCAAATGTGTATACAACTTACTAATATTACTTAACAATACTACAAGTTACTACTTACTTTCAAGTAACTTTACATTACTTTACTTACACATTTACATACTTAATAATAATAATAATGATAGTAATAAAATAAATATGTACTAGTAGACATGATTCACCTAATATATAGATATTGCAAGATTTTTCTTACTTACATGGTCTTACACTCCAACTCTTACTCATTCTCAACCAATAATGCAAAGTGTGATAGATCAAGTTCTCTCCTCTTCTTCTTCACCAAAAATCCGGCCACCTATGTGATCAAGAAGGAGTGATCATCAAAAATTTTCTAATCAAGTTCTACACAATCTAGTAACACTCTTTGTATAGGTTTTGAAATAAAAATCTAGGGTGTTTAGGATAAATCCTTGATCATAAACCTCATCAAGTAACTTGTGAGCATGAAACTTCATCTTTTACCTTTTCATATATATTTTTCATACATTTTCTTGAAGTCCTCATGGTCATATTTGATTTGTTGTGATTTTATTTATTATCATCCAAGATTATCACCCATATGTGCTATATAATTATTTATAACAATCTTGTGCTAGTTAAAAGTTTATAAAAATGAGAAGTTTGAAAAATGGATCATCAAAGTCTAGTTGTGGTTTTGGAGGAAATGGTTACATAAATTTTATATATGTTTATTTAAGTTTGTATATATATTTTTAGCCTCACAATGAATATTTATTTTGGTTATGATCAAATGAAGTTGTTTTACTAGTAGGATTGGTGATGAGTAGATTAAGGGATTTTTGTGGTGAAGTTGTGGTTAAACAAGTAGATAAAAATGGTAAAGTTTAAAATAAGCGCGAGCGGCTGTCGAAATTATAATTTTTCCGAAAAGTTAGTCATTTTATAAGTTTTATTAAAGATTTAGAAAATAGATTTTTAGTTATGAGCGTGGCCTTTTGAACGGACTAAAACGGAGTTATAACGAAAAAGATACGTGGTTTCCAAGTTACGATTTAAAAACTACAATTTTTCGGAAAATGTACATGCAGTTCCGAGTTTTAACTGACCAAACAGTGGCCTTAAAATTTCTGTGAAGTCTCCGAAGTTTAAAATATATTAGTACTCTTGATTACCTTCGAGTGGATATAAAGAACTTGAAAAGCGGACTTAAACGAGTGAGTTATGGTTAACCGAACTTTGAGTCAAAAACGTGCTGAAAACACTATTCACAGCATTAGTAAGCTGTCAGGATTTTAATCAAGGTTTTGAGGGCCTAAACGGACGTTTCGGGGGAAACGGACCTTAAAACGAGTTAGTTTTCCTATGTATACATTACGTTAAGTCCGATGTAAACCGATTTGTCAATTACTAAAACCGTATGTAATCTTAACTACATTTTCACCATTAGCTCAAAAGTAATTTTTTTTTACAAGAAACCGTCACACATTCAAGTAACAATATTTTTTTTTTTATAACTAGTTTTCAAGTAGCATATTGGGTGATACGTTTTCAAATCATGCATTCACGACAACATATCATAACTCAAGTCATAACATTCATTTTAGGTCGAGGATAGTTTCCGAGCCTCACTTTCGTGCACTTCATTTTGTTAGCATATCAATCACACCAGGTGAGTTCATACCCCGCTTTTACTCGTTTAAATTCCCATAAACTATTTGGGGCGAGATACATGCTTATTTATCAAAACATTTAAACTATTTTGCCAAACAACATTACCTATACTTTAGACTTGATTGCGTTTTATACTTGATTGGGTTATACTTGATTTCTTATGCATACTTGGAACAAACATACAAGAATTAGTGGCTCCAAATTAAGTTGTTGGAAGGCTATTAATTTACAAACATACAAGAATTAGTGGCTCCAAATTAAGTTGTTGGAAGGCTATTAATTTACAAGCATCCCAACACGAGTTGTTGGAAGACTCTTGTGGTGACATTTATACTTTTAGCTACTATGATACATGCATACATGATTGACATACTATATTTTGGCAATGGGTTGTGAACACACAGGTTGCAAGTTTTGTATGGGCGGAACTTGGAACTGAGTGGATTTACAATGCCTTTGCTGTGTGAACATTTCTCAAAGTATTTCAAATCATTTTGTTACAAACTTATGAACTCACCAACCTTTGTGTTGACACTTTTTAGCATGTTTATCTCAGGTCTTAAGGTGATAGCATTTCATGGAGCTTTTGGGTCACATGGCATACATTGGAGTCTTGTGCTTTTAACTATTACCATTCGACATGTTTTGTAAACTCTTTATGTGTTATCAAACCTTGTGAATTCTTGTTGTGTAAACTTTAACTTATTTATCGAATGGTAAACTTTTCAAAACGTCTCATTATAGAGGTCGTTTTCTGTATCCATACTTTGTGCTATGACGTTATACCCCAATGACACTATCGTTCCGCTGCGATATTTCGAGGGTGTGACATATATGGAGACCGCAATCTCTTGACAATAATCACTGAGCACAATAACGTCACTCCTTTAAGTGTTATGTCAATTCTTCGTCACAATCTTTGAAGCACGAACAAGTTATCTTTAAAGATAATGGTGTCGTTTAAGATATGATAAGAACACGTATATAAGAAATCCCACTTCACCTTCAGATAAGCGATTAACAATCTCCTTCGTAATCAATTCTCCAATAAAAACCGAAAGCGAGCCTTTTAAACCTTTAAGAACGAAAACCAAATTCTTTTTGTGTGTGTGAACCAAACAACCTTATGTGTGTGTAATACAAATAATCAAACGTAGTCGAGAACTAAATCCATGTGCTAACCGGTATCAAACAATATAAGCAGTAGAAACATCTATATATCGGATAACATTAGCAATAGAAAAATTTTCTCAGACAAAGCTAGCAGTATTAACCGTATGCGCAGCAGCTGTAACGTGACATCAGCAGTAGAAAAATATAACGCTAGCAGTATTATCTTGAAAGACTTGAGCAACATAAACAATAATGAGCAACAGTATATACTGTCATCGACCAATTCATAAAATCATGACCAATCACTGACTACAATAATATCAAATCAATTCAACTAGCAGTAGTGTTATGCTCCAATGCCTTTCTTTCTTTGTTCTTGCTCTCAAAACCACAAATAAATATTGAATATAATCAAATCCCACTAAGAAGAAAATAAACTAAACTTCAATTGCGTGTACTGAATTCAATGATCACCGTCCTATGATAATTATTTAGTGATATTAAATGTGAATGACACAATTAATGCTTGCATTGAATTTAAGAAACCAAGATCAAATAATAAGAATTTAATATGGTCGACTATTGTAAATCATTCTACCAATCGATCACAAAAAAAAATAATCAAACAAATTTAGCATTAAAGTGACCGACCCATGAGCATTAAATAGGTATGAAGTTTATATTTAATATGCTACATTCACCTTTATTGCACCACATGCGACAATAAAACAATCAGCAGCAGCAACATCGTCCTATTAGCAAATAATCTCACCAACCCATGATCACAATATCTTGTAACAACCAATTAATAATATCATGTACCATGCACTAGACGACATAAACCTATAACTATACTGCTTTTAAATAAACATAATTGTAGCAGCAGCATAAATAAATACGAAACCCTTAAAAGTCGACTATCCAAAACTTTTTGACTGTACCAATTCAAAGATACTTCCTTCGACAACAAAACCTTGTAAAATCCTAGATATCACAAGCATCCTTGCTCTGATACCACTTTATGGATCTAAACACACACTTTGTGTTAGTGATACTTTGAGTTATATTAATAAGTACGCGGAATATACTTAGTAATACTTAGAAGATGGATTGTATGATATAATGTAAGTGAGAATAGTATAACACAAAGCTTCAATATTATTAAGAATAATACGAGTGATCTTGCTTATCACTAGGGTTACACCTTGAAGCATACGTACTAAGAACAATGACCTAGGACCTCATTTTATAGGACAAGGAGTCCTTTACAAGATAAGTATAATGCTATCAATAGAGACTATACACAAGATCTTTTCTATACTTATCTATACACAAATACACAACAATTATCATAATAGCAGTGGTAATAGTATGTACTAGCAGTGGTAATGTGTTTCCAATGCTAGTGCATTCTTCAGCAGTGTCTTCCACAAGCATATCAGTGGTAACTGTTAGTATTATTCCAAACAATCCTCCCCTAAACTTATGATTTCTCTGCAAATCAATAAGTTTCTTCAATCTGCATCATCTATAAGGATTTGGGGAATTCTTCCAAACACTTCACTTTCTTTTTAAAGCCTAAATAGCTCTTGAACATTGACCTTGAATCCTATGTAACAAAGCTCTTACCTTCTCAGTATCTTCATGAACTCTTATTGTTGTAGACAACATCACAGTGAGAGTTCCAGCTCTCAGTGGGTATTCTTTCTTAGCAAACATAAATGCATCTACTCCAGTGTTTGTAGAAACATGATGAACTTCACATGAATCATAGTAAGTCCATGTAGTGCCAACACATGAAGCTTCAAACTTCCAGAAAGTATCATTAGCATCTGGTTCATAGAGCCTTTTTAGATCAACCCATAACTGCATTTCCTTCATATCTTTAAGATTGTCAGCATCAAACCTTTCTTGAACTAATCTCCACAATGTATCAAGATCATCTCTGTCACATGCTGTGATGAGTTCTTCAAACTGAATGAATGATGAAGTTTGACCACCTAGCCTTGTAATCTTCCATGTTGGAGCAAAATTGCTAGCAGTATACACTTCCCAATCAACAATAGGATGTCTGACTTGCAGTGGGTCAGGATAAAAATCTTCTTCTTCAATCAAAATCATGCCAGTCAGCTATTCTTCTGTGAGTTTCTCAGATTGAACTTCTTGTTCTTTAGCAAATCTTGTTTTCTTAAGAATCTGAGGTTCACTATATTTGGCTTTTCTCTTCAGATGAGGAAATCTTCTTTCTTCTTATTCAGAGTTCATAGGAATAAAATCACTATCTTGCTTTTTAACTCTGTAGTAGACACCTTCAATCTGATCATCAGTCATTCCTTTGAACTGATTCTTTTTCCAGCCACCAACACTGCAACAATAAGCTTTCATCATTGAGATAACTTGCGCCTTGGTTGGTTGTCTTGGTTTCTTTTGACCCTTTTTGACTGAAACAATTGCATCTTGAAGTGCTTGATTATTCTTCATATGAATGAAGTCCTTCAACTGTGCTGTTCTATGTTCTTCAGTTAAAGACTTATCTGCAACTAGGTCAATTGATTTCTTCTTGACTACTAGATCATTAGTAATCAAGAACTCAATCTCTTGTTCTGTAGGTACATAGCTAAACCTTGAAGTTTTTTCTCTGAATATTGTTGGTGGAACAGTGGAAAGTGGATTTACATCCATTGAAGCAATGGTTTCCATTCTGTCCAGCCTTTTAGCCTCCATGAAGTCTGCAATCTCCATTTCATCAAGCCTTTTCTTGTTTGGAACTTCATCTTCTCTGAGCTTTCTAGCAACTTCTGCATCATTATCAATTTGAGCTTGTTCTCTCTTTGAAACCTTCCTTCTTAGTTACTCTTCACTCTGCATCTATGAAACCCATTATCAAGAAGATAAGTAGTTAAGGTCTCATACCATTTTCTTGGTGCCTGATGCAAGCCATACAAAGCTTTAACCACCCGGTACACTTTGTTAGGATAGTCAGGGTCTTCAAAGCCTGGAGGTTGTGAAACATAAACCTCCTCATCAATTTTCCCATAGAGAAAAGCACTCTTTACATCCATTTGATAGACTTTAAAGCCCCTAAAAGATGCATAGGCTAAGAACAGCCTAATTGCTTCAATTCTTGCAACTGGGGCAAAAACTTCTTCATAGTCAATACCCTCCTCCTGAGTGTATCCTTGAGGTACAAGCCTAACCTTGTTTCTTATAACAATTCCTCTCTCATCCTTTTTGTTTCTGAACACCCATTTTGTACCTATTACCTTCTTGCCATGAGGTAAATTGCAAAGCACCCAAACCTTTTGAATCTTAAACTTGAGCAACTCTTCTTGCATTACTTCCACCCAACTTTCATCTTCAAGTGCCTTGTATACATTCTTTGGCTCCATTTGTGACAGAAAACACATGAAAAGACATTCATTCTTGCCTTCATGATTCTTAGATTCATAGATTTCACTAATACATCCATGAATATCAGGCAACTTTGATTGTCTTCTACTCTTCACTGGTGAATTTACATCCCCAATCACATTTTTAAGAGGATGTGATTTATGAATTGAGGTATGGGGAGTTTGAGGAACTGCAATCTCATTTGGCATATTTGAGATTTCAACATCATTGGCTTGAGCTTCCTCTGTAGCTGGAGTTGTATTTTCCACTTCTGGTGTTGTAGTGGAAACTTTTGGCAGAGCAGTGGAATATGAATTTCCACTGCTTTCAGGATTTACAGTGTTCATATTGCTATCTCCTTCTTTTCCAGAATCATTAGAAGGTTGAGCATCTCTAGTCCTTGGAATATCATCATTATCTGCATAGTCCCAAAGTGGCAAAATGAATTCATCTTGATCATCTGCTTGATTCTTGCGTGGTTCATCATCATCAAGAAACTCTTCTGAACCTACAAGATCAAACAGCCTTTCTGGACCAGTTCCTTTGACATTCACTTTGTTTACTAGGAACTCAACATGCAGATTCTCTTCAATCTTTTGGGTTCTTAAGTTGAACTCAACATGCAGATTCTCTTCAATCTTCATGGTATTGAATATGAAGAAGTGTTTGCCCCAGTTGCAAGAATTGAAGCAATTAGGCTGTTCTTAGCCTGTGCATCTTTTATGGGCTTTAAAGTCTATCAAATGGATGTAAAGAGTGCTTTTCTATATGGGCAAATTGATGAGGAGGTTTATGTTTCACAACCTCCAGGCTTTGAAGACCCTGACTATCCTAACAAAGTGTACAGGGTGGTTAAAGCTTTGTATGGCTTGCATCAGGCACCAAGAAAATGGTATGAGACCTTAACTACTTATCTTCTTAATAATGGGTTTCATAGAGGCAGAGTGGATCAGACTTTGTTCATCAAGAAAGACAAGAATGATATCTTACTGGTTCAAGTATATGTTGATGATATTATTTTTGGCTCTACAAAGATAGAGATGTGCAAAGAGTTTGAGAAGCTAATGATGGACGAGTTCAAGATGAGTTCTATGGGTGAACTCACATTCTTTTTGGGACTTCAAGTACAACAAAGGCCAGACGGTATTTTGGGACTTCAAGATAAATATGTGGCTGAGATACTAATGAAGTTCAAGTTCACTGATGCAAAGTCATCTAGCACCACTGCAGACAAGACTACACATCAACTTTTGAAGGAGAATAGTGGTGAAGCAGTTAATGTGCACATGTACAGATCTATGATTGGTTCCTTGATGTATCTTACATCATCTAGCCAGACATTATGTTTGCAGTATGTGCTTGTGCAAGGTTTCAGGTCACTCCCAGGTTCTCACACTTGACTGATTTGAAGAAGATTTTCAGATATCTTAAAGCATTTCCTAATTTGGGATTATGGTACCCTAGAGAATCATCTCTAGAATTGGTTACTTACTCAGATAGTGACTATGCTTTAGCTAGTTTGGATAGAAAATCTACAACAGGTGGATGCCAATTTCTAGGAAATAGATTGGTGTCATGGCAGTGCAAGAAACAAAAAATGGTGGCAAATTCATCAACTAAGCGAGTATGTGGTTCTTTGCAAGTTCTTTGTCCTCAAGTTCTATGGCTTCAAAATCAACTTTTGGACTATGGGTACAATTTTATGAATACCATCATTTATATTGACAATAGTAGTACCATTTGCATAATTAAGAATCCAGTTCAACACATAAAGACTAAACATATTGAAATTAGAAACCATTTTATAAGAGATTGTTATGAGAAAAGGCTAATTCAAGTTGTCAAAATCCATACTGATGATAACTATGCTGATTCATTAACAAAAGGACTTGATGTGGGTAGATTTCAGTACTTGGTAACAGGTATTGGAATGCTTAATCCATAAATTTTTGTGTCTAATGGTCTTTGGTGTTGAGGGGAGGTTTTTGGTACTAAAATTGTTGTATATGTTTGTATATATGTTTGCTTGTATTTTTGCTTGTCCACTAACTTTTATGCAGAGAATAAGGCTAACAGTGGAAACTAAAATGCAAGTAGTGGTAAAAGTTACTCTTACAGTGGAAAAAGTAAAACAAAGAAACTTCATCGCATTCAAGAAGAAGTTCATTACATTCAAGAAGAGAGTACTAACAACCATCATCAAAACACAAAGATAAAAACCTAAAACAACCTACACCCCTACATCCTACACAAGCTACTCCATTGGCTTCTTACCCTTGCCCTAATAGTTGTGCTTGGCCTTCTCTGTACTCTTCCTTTTGTTCTCAAAGGTTGACTGCATTTTTGGACAAGCAAGACCAAGAACTTGTGGAGGTGGCCTTGATAGCATTACAGGCTTCTTTAGTATGGAGATTTGCTTCATGTTGGAGAGAGCTGCTCCCAAAGCCTTTGTCAGAGCCCTTGGCAACTCCTTGGACAAGGAATAGGTCTCATCATCATCATCTGATGAGATGGAGTAGAACTCAAGAGAAGGTGCAGGCTTGGCAACAGGTGCAGGCTTGGCAGTCTTATTTGTTGGCTTCTTGGAAGAAGAGCTTGTAGCATGGGGTGGCAAGTAACCTGTCCACCCTGATGCCTCTGAAGATGACTCCATCTCTGTGTCAGAGGAGGAATCAGAATAGATGTCAATAATGTTGGGAAGATTGCTCATGGTGATTTTTACGAATTTTTTGTAAGCTAGAATGTGTCTTGATAAAGATTATGAAGAGCCGAGCCCCTTTTTATAGGCAAAGTCGATCAAAAGGGTTCATTAAAGGAGACATTTATTTTTACCTATTTTGGTAGGTTGAAAAGTAAATATAGATATTATCGGGTTGACTTTGGGATGATATTTGTTAATAGTGGTACGTGTTAAAAGTAACTTTGGTTAAAACAAGTTGGTTATGAATATTCTTTGTACTATACTAACACTTGCAGGTACATAACCAATCTTTGCTGGGAGTTGATCATAAAAGGTGTGTATCTGAGACACACCATGTCTAATCCACATAAGAATCAACTAGTCCAGAGCAAACGGCTACTGGTAAAGACTTAACAAATCCGTTTATGGATGATAGTTTACAAAAAACTATATGGCTATCAACTCACCATATTCTATATGATTGAGAGTTGGCTAGTCTATAGCAAACGGCTCATGGTAAAGACATATCAAATCCGTTGATAGCTCGTAGTTTGGTAAAAACTATAATAAGAGCAGTCCAATTTTCATATGTTTTACTTACCACTGCTCTTGAAAATTTTTGTGAAAAATTACCACTGCTAGTTTATAGTTTCCACCGCCAGTGTTATTTTTACCACTGATGAACTAGCCGTTACAACTGTTGTGTCAGTAACAAATTTTTTACTAGCCGTTGAGAGTGACTGCTTTCCATATTAATCGGGTAAAATTTTTAGAAGATTATCTACTTTCCAAATTGCAATTTATTCTCTTAAGATAAATCTTTTCCTTAGATAATCCTTCTTGCGCAAAACTCTCAAACCCTAACAGTATATATCTTTTTCTCTCAATTGGTGAGTTCTTCATTCAATTCATACTCTCACAACATATTTTTCATCAAAAGATACTATGGCGCCAATCACTTTTGCAGATGAGCACAACCAAGTGGCCTATTTGGATAAGTCAAACGACAAGAGTGGCCCTGTTTTTCATCAGATTGTGGATTTTCTAAACACTACTCATGTGAGGTATGCTTTACTTCTCAATCCCACAATCTATATCTCTCAAATCAAGTAATTTTGGAACTCTGTTAAGTCCATCACTATTGAAGATGGAGATACACATGAAACTGTGGATGCTCTTAGAGCCACAGTGGATGGGTTAACTATTGATGTTACTGAGTCATCCTTGAGGAGAATTCTCAACTTGGATGATCTCAATGGTATCATCACATTACCCATGCCAGAAATTCATGAACATCTTTCATCAATGGGGTATGATACCACTGACAAAAAGGCTACTTTCAAAAAGAGTGGTTTCTGTCCTCATTGGAGATTTTTAATACATACTCTATTACATTGCCTAAGTCATAAGAAAACATCTTATGAACAATTCAGTTCAACAATGGCTTACCCTTTGGTTTGTCTAGCCACAGATAGGATTTTTAATTGGTCTAAATATATTTTTACAAGTATGCAAGGCAAAGTAAAGAGTTCAACAAAATTTTTGATGTATCCAAGGTTTGTGCAAGCAGTGTTAAATGAATTTCCACTGCAACCTCATAAAAGAGTTTATAAAATCCGTTGCCTTAAGCCCAATGATGACAATAGGGTTGTTAACCCACTTTTTCCTCAAATGCTTGCAAGAATTGCACAGGTACAGGGTGAAGATGCAACAATCCTGGTTGTATCCCAAAACACACCCACAATAACAGTTCCAAACATAAACTACACTCCACGGTTACTCACACCTATGAGAGGAGGCAAAAAGCGACCAACTCCTCTCATTACAACACAGCATGTCCCTGATCCTTTTGGTTTAGGAACAAGCGTGGTGGTTCGAGCTTCAACCTAGTCCAAATAGGAGTAAATCTGAGCTAATGCCCTATGATTCACCTCTCCCAACAGGTCACACAGTTGGAAGTGTTGAGGGCAGTGGGCAACCTATGGAATTTATGGAACTATGTACCAAGTTAACTAAGCAGGTTGAATCTCAAGAGAAAGACTTGGCACAAGTAAAGGAGCAACATGCCAAGGATGTTACACAATTGCAAGCAGAGATTCAAACTTTGAAGAAAGAGTTGTAGGGGTTGAAGCAGAAAAGGAGACCTGCAAAGATAGTGATTTCATCTCCATCCTCACCCCATGATGGTGACTCAGAGGGATTCAGTGAAGGATACTCAAGAAGAAGTTCCTCAAGAGCAACTTGGTACAAGTCAACCAGAGCAAGCATCTTCCACTGTTGCAAATATTTCAACTGAAACCATTCCCACTGCAGAGCAAATGGTTTCCACTGCAGGACAACACATTACCACTGTAGAGGAAGAAATTAAAAAGAAGAAGAAGGAAAAAGGTAAAGCAGTTGTCTAGAGTGAAGAGCAACTAAGAAGGAAGGTTTCAAAGAGAGAACAAGCTCAAATTGATCATGATGCAGAAGTTGCTAGAAAGCTCAGAGAAGATGAAGTTGCAAACAAGAAAAGGCTTGATGAAATGGAGATTGCAGACTTCATGGAGGCTAAAAGTTTGGACAGAATGGAAACCACTGCTTCAATGGATGTAAATCCACTTTCCACTGTTCCACCCACAATATTCAGAGAAAAGACTCCAGAGTTTAGCTATGTACCTACAGAACAAGAGATTGAGTTCTTGATTACTAATGATCCAGTAGTTAAGAAGAAAGCAATTGATCTAGTTGCAGATAAGTCTTTAATTGATGAACAAAGAACAACACAGTTGAAGGACTTCATTCAAATGAAGAATAATCAAGCACTTCAAGATGCAATTGTTTCAGTAAAAAAGGGTCAAAAGAAACCAAGACAACCAACCAAGGCACAAGTTATCTCAATGATGAAAGCTTATTGTTGCAGTGTTGGTGGCTGGAAAAAGAATCAGTTCAAAGGAATGACTGATGATCAGATTGAAAGTGTCTACTACAGAGTTAAAAGGCAAGATAGTGATTTTATTCCTATGAACTATGAAGAAGAAGAAAGAATATATCCTCATCTGAAGAGAAAAGCAAAAGATAGTGAACCTCAGCTTCTCAAGAAAACATGATTTGCTAAAGAACAAGAAGTTCAATCTGAGAAACTCACAGAAGAACAGCTGACTGGCATGATTTTGATTGAAGAAGAAGATTTTTATCCTGACCCACTGCAAGTCAGACATCCTATTGTTGATTGGGAAGTGTATACTGCTAGCAATTTTACTCCAACATGGAAGATTACAAGGCTAGGTGGTGAAACTTCATCATTCATTCAGTTTGAAGAACTCATCATAGCATGTGACAGAGATGATCTTGATACATTGTGGAGATTAGTTCAAGAAAGGTTTGATGCTGACAATCTTAAATATATGAAGGAAATGCAGTTATGGGTTGATCTAAAAAGGCTCTATGAACCAAATACTAATGATACTTTTTGGAAGTTTGAACCTTCATGTGTTGGTACTACATGGACTTACTATGATTCATGTGAAGTTCATCATATTTCTACAAACACTGGAGTGGATGCATTTATGTTTGCTAAGAAAGAATACCCATCCAGAGCTGGAACTCTCACTGTGATGTTGTCTACAACAATAAGAGTTCATGAAGATACTGAGAAGGTTAGAGCTTTGTTACATAGGATTCAAGGTCAATGTTCAAGAGCTATTCAGGCTTTAAAAAGAAAGTCAAGTGTTTGGATGTATTCCCCATATCCTTACAGATGATGCAGATTGAAGAAACTTATGGATTTGCATAGAAATCATAAGTTTAGGGGAGGATTGTTGGGAATAATACTAACAGTTATGACTGATAAGCTTGTGGAATACACTGTTGAAGAACGCACTAGCAGTGGAAACACATTACCACTGCTAGTACATATTATTACCACTGCTATTAGGATAATTGTTATGTATTCGTGTATAGATAAGTATAGAAAAGATCTTGTGTATATATTCTCTATTGATAGCATTATACTTATCTTGTAAAGGACTCCTTGTCCTATAAAAGGAGGTCCTAGGTCATTTTTCTTAGTACGTATGCTTCAAGGTGTAACCCTAGTGATAAGCAGGATCACTCGTATTATTCTTAATAATATTGAAGCTTTGTGTTATACTGTTCTCACTTACATTATATCATACAATCCATCTTCTAAGTATTACTAAGTATATTCTGCGTACTTATTAATATAAATCAAAGTATCACTAACACAAGGTGTGTGTTTAGATCCATCAGGTGGTATCAGAGCTTTGTTCTGATACTTTGATTTAGAAGATTCAAGGAATAAGCTTAACCAACTCACTTAAATCAATGGAGATGGAAAACCAGTCCAACTCTGCTCCAAGGCTTCCTAAGCTCAAACTCAATGAGTTTGAGATGTGGAGGATAATGATTGAGCAATACTTTCTCATACAAGACTATGCTCTGTGGGAGATCATCTTAAATGGTGACCCTTTCGAGCCAAGGAAGCAGACTGAGAAAGTTGGTGACAAAGAAGTTGTAACAGTTTCTGCACCTTCTACTACTGATGAAAGAACATAGAAGAAGAATGATATGAAGGCCAGAAGTTTGTTACTAATGACTCTTCCTAAAGACCAGATCATTGCTTTCAGCAAGTTCAAGACAGCAAAAGAACTTTTTGAAGAGATTTGCTCGGTGTTTTGTTGCAATGATGCTACTAAAAAGACTCAAAAGACATTGTTGAAGCAAAATTATGAAAACTTCTCTGCTTCAAGCAATGAATGACCTGACAACATTTTCACCAAACTCCAGAAGATTGTCACACAATTGACTGCATTTGGAATTGAGGTAGAAAAAGAAGACCTCAATCTGAAGTTTCTAAGAAGTTTGCCTGCTGAGTTTCATACTAATGTTATAGTCTGGGAAAATAAACCAGAGATTGAAACTATGAAGCTCAATGATCTTTACAACAACTTCAAACTCATTGAACAAAGATTGAAGAAGGCAGAGAAAATTGGTACAAGCTCTAGTAGCTTGGCATTGATGTCAACCTCTGTTGACAATGATGATTCTGAAGATGACAATGATGATGATATTGCCCTTCTTTGGTTCTATAGTTTCCACTGGTAATGCTATTGTTACCACTGCAGGTTCAAAGAAGAAGGTTGCTGGTATTGGATATCCTACCTTTTATGCCTTTATCTCCACTCAAGTTAATGGCTCTATATTAACTCATGAAGACATAGAGCAAATTAATAATGATGACTTAGAGGAGATGGACATAAAGTGGCAAATAGCTCTTCTTAGCATGAGGGCTAAGAAATTCTACAAGAAGACTGGCAAGCCAATTCACATCAATGGTAATGAAACTGCAGGGTTTGATAAAAAAAAGTAGAGTGTTTCAACTGTCACAAGTAAAAGAAAGAACCAATTTTGGAGGAACCAAAGGCAATGCTGGCAATTGATGGTGTGAGCTATGATTGGAGTTTCTGGCTGATGGACAAGAGGAACAACCTTCAGATGCTGCTTTTATTGCTACAGAACATGCTCTCATAGCCTTCTCTGACTCTGAGGTACAAAACTTTGAAAGTTGTTCTAAAACATGTAGGGCTTCTAGAGAATGTGAAAGGATTAATGAATTATATGACAACCAAAGAACAGAGTTGTTTGCTGCTAATTATAATGTGTCAAACCTTAGAAGAGGCATATATGTATTAGAAAAACAACTAGAGCATTATAGAGCAAATGAGACAAAATATAATGATGATATGGTTGTTCTTAGAAGAGAGTTAGATCATAAGATAGCAGTGAATGAGGCTCTAAAAGAAGAGCTTGAAAGACTTAAAAAGATAAATGAGAATGTCAATTTATCTGTTGACACTTTATATTATCAGTCTAAGTGAATTGATAAAATTTGGAATGCTCAAATTACTAGTAAAGTTAAGTCTGATATGGGATACAATACAGTTCCTCCACCACTAAGGGGTGTTCCATCACCTCCTGGCATAGATTTAGCTCATAAAGGCCTTGAAGAATTTCAGGAACCTAATCTTGAATATGGTCCTCCCAAATTTGTGAAAAGTGAGGAAGAGGTTAAGCATGAATCTGATGTTTTTGAAAGTGCAAGTGACTCATCTGTTGTAGATGACAATGTTAAAAAGAATGTAGAGGCTTCTATCCCACAAGTTGTAAATGCTATTACAGAGGAACCTAGGAAACAAGTTAATAAACCTAGATCAACTGTAAGGTATGCTGAGATGTATAGAAACAAGTCATCAACTCCTAGGGGTAACCAGAGGAGTTGGAATCATGTAAAATCTCAACAACTAGGTAGTGAATTTGTGATGAACAATAATGCATGTTATATCTGTGGTAGCTTTGAACATTTACATGCTAATTGTGACTATCATGTTGGGAGAAGGGAAGTTTATGGGAATAAAAGGGTGGAGTCAAACAGGTTTCAAAAGACAATACACCCTAATTCACACAGAAACATGATCCCAAGAGCAGTTCAACTAAGAAGTGGACTTAAAACTTTTGCCACTACTAAAACTGTTAACACTGCTCACCCTAAAACACCTATTGCATGTGTGAAATCTAAAACAACTTTTGTAAAATCTGCACAAACAGGGAAAAGGTCTTTTTCTAATAAAAGGGTTCAATATAACCAACAGTGGGTACCAAAAACTAAACCAGCAGTTACCACTGCTCAGTCAAAAGTTCCCACTGCAAGGGTTGTAAAAAAGAACATGGGTAACATGGGAAATGCTGTGCAGGCCTCAGCACGTTAGGAATGGAAACCTAAAGGAATTACCTCAACAACCAATCCCACTGGTGTATCAATGACCATTGATAGATATAACTATATTGATACACGAGGCAGATCCAAGTCAATCATGGCTTGGGTCTCCAAAGGAAACTAACTCCTTTCTTATATGTGCAGGAACATCCAAGGACAAAGAGATCAGATCAAGGCTACACAGATAGTGGATGTTCAAGGCACATGACTCGCAACAAGTCCTATCTCTCAAATTTTGAATCCTATGATGGACAGTTTGTCAGCTTTGGAGGTGGAGTTAATGGAAAACTTACTATTAAAGGGGTCATCAACACTGGTAACTTGGATTTTCAACCTGCGTACTATGTAAAAGAGCTTAAGAAAAACAATGTTCTTTTTACTGAAGATATGTGTTTTGTTCTCTCTAAGGATTTTAAGATGCCTGATGAAAGTCAGATTCTTCTTAAGATTCCTAGAAAAGGCAACTTATATAGCTTTGATATGAATAACATTGTTGCTAAAGATGGTTATGCTTGCTTGCTTGCAAAGGCCACAATGGATGAATCCATGTTATAGCATAGAAGACTTGGTCATATTAATTTCAAAACCATAAATAAGATTGTTAAAGATGGTTTGGTAAGAGGCTTGCCTCAGAAAAGATTTGAAAATGATCAAACCTGTGTTGCTTGCCTTAAAGGTAAACAACACAGAGCTTCTTGCAGGTCAAAATTGGTTAAATCTATTGCTCATCCACTTCATATGTTATAGATGTACTTGTTTGGTCCTACATTTGTGAGTAGCTTAAATCTTAAGAAGTATTGTCTTGTTGTGACTGATGATTTTAGCAGGTTTACATGGGTTTTCTTTATTAGAACTAAGGATGAAACAACTGGCATCCTTAAGACCTTCATAACAGAAGTAGAAAACCAATATGATATGAAAGTTAAAATCATTAGGTGTGATAATAGGACAGAGTTTAAGAATAGAGTTATGGATGATTTTTGCAGAAATAAAGGTATTAAAAGAGAATTTAGTGTAGCTAGAACTCCTCAACAAAACGGGGTTGCTGAGAGGAGAAATATGACACTAATAGAGGCTGCTAGAACCATGTTGGCAGATTTAAAATTGCCAATCACTTTCTGGGTTGAAGCAGTTAACACTGCTTGTTATGTGCAAAACAGGGTTTTAGTAGTGAAAACAAAGAACAAGACACCTTATGAGTTATTTAGAGGGAGACCCCCTATCCTAGACTTTATGAGACCATTTGGATGTCATGTTACTATTCTCAATACCATAGATCATCTGGGAAAATTTGAGGAAAAATCTGTTGAAGGGTATTTTGTTGGGTATTCCATGGTTAGTAAAGCTTTTAGAGTATTCAACTTAAGAACCCAAAAGATTGAAGAGAATCTGCATGTTGAGTTCCTAGAAAACAAAGTGAATGTCAAAGGAACTCGTCCAGAAAGGCTGTTTGATATTGATACTCTAACCCATACCATGAACTATGTACCTATTTCTACATGTACATCTACTTATGATTTTGCAGGTTCAGAAGAGTTTCTTGATGATGATGAACCACGCAATAATCAAGCAAATGATCAAGATGAATTCATTTTGCCACTTTGGGACTATGCAGATAATGATGATATTCCAAGGACTGGAGATGCTCAACCTTGTAATGATTCTAGAAAAGAAGGAGATAGCAATATGAACACTATAAATCCTGAAAGCAGTGGAAATTCAGATTCCACTGCTATGCCAGAAGTTTCCACTGCAACACCAGAAGTGGAAAATACAACTCGATTCAGAGGAAGCTCAAGCCAATGATGTTGAAATCTCAAATATGCCAAATGAGATTGCAGTTCCTCAAACTCCCCATACCTCAATTCATAAATCACATCCTCTTGAAAATGTGATTGTGGATGTAAATTCACCAGTGAAGACTAGAAGACAATAAAAATTGCCTGATATTCATGGATTTATTAGTGAAATCTATGAATCTAAGAATCTAAGAATCATGAAGGCAAGATTGAATGTCTTTTCATGTGTTTTCTGTCACAAATAGAGCCAAAGAATGTATACAAGGCACTTGAAGATGAAAGTTGGGTGGAAGTAATGCAAGAAGAGTTGCTCCAGTTTAAGATTCAAAAGGTTTGGGTGCTTTGTAGTTTAACTCATGGCAAGAAGGTAATAGGTACAAAATGGATGTTCAGAAACAAAAAGGATGAAAGAGGAATTGTTAAAAGAAACAAGGCTAGGCTTGTGGCTCAAGGATACACTCAGGAGGAGGGTATTGACTATGAAGAAGTGTTTGCCCCAGTTGCAAGAATTGAAGCAATTAGGCTGTTCTTAGCCTATGCATATTTTATGTGCTTTAAACTCTATCAAATGGATGTAAGGGGTGCTTTTTTATATGGGCAAATTGATGAGGAGGTTTATGTTTCACAACCTCCAGGCTTTGAAGACCCTGACTATCCTAACAAAGTGTACAGGGTGGTTAAAGCTTTGTATGGCTTACATCAGGCATCAAGAAAATGGTATGAGACCTTAACTACTTATCTTCTTGATAATGGGTTTCATAAAGGCAGAGTGGATCAGAATTTGTTCATCAAGAAAGACAAGAATGATATCTTGCTGGTTCAAGTATATATTGATGATATTATTTTTGGCTCTACAAAGACAGAGATGTGCAAAGAGTTTGAGAAGCTAATGAAGGATGAGTTCAAGATGAGTTCTATGGGTGAACTCACATTTTTTTGGGACTTCAAGTACAACAAAGTCCAGATGGTATTTTCATCAATCAAGATAAATATGTGGCTGAGATACTAAGGAAGTTCAAGTTCACTGATGCAAAGTCATTCAGCACCCCTGCAGACAAGACTACACATCAACTTTTGAAGGAGAATAGTGGTGAAGCAGTTGATGTGCACATGTACAGATCTATGATTGGTTCCTTGATGTATCTTACATCATCTAGGCCAGACATTATGTTTGCAGTATGTGCTTCTGCAAGGTTTCTGGTCACTCCCAGGTTCTCACACTTGACTGCTGTGAAGATGATTTTCAGATATCTTAAAGCATTTCCTAATTTGAGATTATGGTACCCTAGAGAATCTCCTATAGAATTGGTTACTTACTCAGATAGTGACTATGCTGGAGCTAGTTTAGATAGAAAATCTACAACAGGTGGATGCCAATTTATTAGAAATAGATTGGTGTCATGGTAGTGCAAGAAACAAACAATGGTGGCAAATTCATCAACTGAGGCAGAGTATGTGGCTATTGCAAGTTGCTGTGCTCAAGTTCTATGGCTTCAAAATCAACTTTTGGACTATGGGTACAATTTTATGAATACCATCATTTATATTGACAATAGTAGTTCCATTTGCATAATTAAGAATCCAGTTCAACACACAAAGACTAAACATATTGAAATTAGACACCATTTTATAATAGATTGTTATGAGAAAAGGTTAATTCAAGTTGTCAAAATCCATACTGATGATAACTATGCTGATTTATTAACAAAAGGACTTGATGTGGGTAGATTTTAGTACTTGGCAACAGGTATTGGAATGCTTAATCCATAAATTTTTATGTCTAATGGTATTTGGTGTTGAGGGGAGGTTTTTGGTACTAAAATTGTTGTATATGTTTGTGTATGTTTGTATATATGTTTGCTTGTCCACTAACTTTTATGCAGAGAATAAGGCTAACAGTGGAAACTAAAATGCAAGCAGTGGTAAAAGTTAATCTCACAGTGGAAAAAGTAAAACAAAGAAACTTTATTGCATTCAAGAAGAAGTTCATTACATTCAAGAAGAGAGTACCAACAACCATCATCAAAACACAAAGATAAAAACCTAAAACAACCTACACCCCTACATCCTACACAAGCTACTTCATTGTCTTTTTGCCCTTGCCCTGATAGTTGTGCTTGGCCTTCTATGTACTCTTCCTTTTGTTCTCAAAGGTTTACTGCATTTTTGGACAAGCAAGACCAAGAACTTGTGGAGGAGGCCTTGGTAGCATTGCAGGCTTCTTTGGTATGGAGATTTGCTTCATGTTCGAGAGAGCTTCTCCCAAAGCCTTTGTCAGAGCCCTTGGAAACTCCTTGGACAAGGAATAGGTCTCATCATCATCATCATCATCATCATCATCATTTGATGAGCTGGAGTAGAACTCAAGAGAAGGTGCAGGCTTGGCAACAGGCTTGGCAGTCTTCTTTGTTGGCTTCTTGGAAGAAGAGCTTGTAGCACAGGGTGGTAAGTAACCTACCCACCCTGATGCCTCTGAAGATGACTCCATCTCTATGTCAGAGGAGGAATCAGAAGAGATGTTAATAATGTTGGGAAGATTGCTCATGGTGATTTTTAGGAATTTTTTGCAAGTTAGAATGTGTTTTGATAAAGATTATGAAGAGCCGAGCCCCTTTTTATAGGCAAAGTCGATCAAAAGAGTTCATTAAAGGAGACATTTATTTGTACCTATTTTGGTAGGTTGAAAAGTAAATATAGATATTATCGGGTTGACTTTGGGATGATATTTGTTAATAGTGGCTGAGTTAAAAGTAACTTTGGTTAAGACAAGTTGGTTATGAATATTCTTTGTACTATACTAACACTTGCAGGTACATAACCAATCGTTGCTGGGAGTTGATCATAAAAGGTGTGTAACTGAGACACACAACAAATGGTTTTTGATTCACCATGTCTAATCCACATAAGAATCAACTAGTCCAGAGAAAACGGCTACTGGTAAAGACTTAACAAATCCGTTTATGGTTGATAGTTTACCAAAAACTATATGGTTATCAACTCACCATATATTCTATATGATTAAGAGTTGGCTAGTCCATAGCAAACGGCTCATGGTAAAGACATATCAAATCCGTTGATAGCTGGTAGTTTGCTAAAAACTATAATAAGAGCAGTCCAATTTTCATATGTTTTACTTTCCACTGCTCTTGAAAATTTTTGTGAAAAGTTACCACTGCTAGTTCATAGTTTCCACTGCCAGTGTTATTTTTACCACTGACGAACTAGCTGTTACAACTGTTGTGTCAGTAACAAATTTTTTACTAGAATGAGAGTGAATGCTTTCCATATTAATAGGGTAAAATTTTTAGAAGATTATCTACTTTCCAAATTGCAATTTATTCTCTTAAGATAAATCCTTTCCTTAGATAATCCTTCTTGCGCAAAACTCTCAAACCCTAACAGTATATATCTTTTTCTCTCAATTGGCGAGTTCTTCATTCAATTCATACTCTCACAACATATTTTTCATCAAAAGATACTATGGCGCCAATCACTTTTGCAGATGAGCACAACCAAGTGGCATATTTGGAAAAGTCAAACGACAAGAGTGGCCCTGTTTTTCATCAGATTGTGGATTTTCTAAACACTACTCATGTGAGGTATGCTTTACTTCTCAATCCCACAATTTATATCTCTCAAATCAAGCAGTTTTGGAACTCTGTTAAGCCCATTACTATTGAAGATGTAGATATACATGAAACTGTGGATGCTCTTAGAGCCACAGTGGATGGGGTAACTATTGATGTTACTGAGTCATCCTTAAGGAGAATTCTCAACTTGGATGATCTCAATGGTATCATCACATTACCCATGCCAGAAATTCATGAACATCTTTCTGCAATGGGGTATGATACCACTGACAAAAAGGCTACTTTCAAAAAGAGTGGTTTCTGTCCTCATTGGAGATTTTTAATACATACTCTATTACATTGCCTAAGTCCTAAGAAAACAACTTATGAACAATTCATTTCAACAATGGCTTACCCTTTGGTTTGTCTAGCCACGGATAGGATTTTTAATTGGTCTAAATATATTTTTACAAGTATACAAGGCAATGTAAAGAGTTCAACAAAATTTTTGATGTATCCAAGGTTTGTGCAAGCAGTGTTAAATGAATTTCCACTGCAACCCCATACAAGAGTTTATAAAGTCCGTTGCCTTAAGCCCAAAGTTTTTCAAAACATGGATAAGGATGGCAATAGGGTTGTTAACCCACTTTTTCCTCAAATGCTTGCAAGAATTGCACAGGTACAGGGTGAAGATGCAACAATCCCGGTATTATCCCAAAACACACCCACAATCACAGTTCCAAACATAAACTACACTCCACCAGTTACTCACACCTATGAGAGGAGGAAAAAACAGCCAACTACTCTCATTAAAACACAGCATGTCCCTGATCCTTTTGGTTTAGGAACAAGCAGTCGTGGTTCCAGGCTTCAACCTAGTCCAACTAGGAGTGAATCTGAGCCAATGCCCTATGATTCACCTCTCCCAACAAGTCACACAGTTGGAAGTGTTGAGGGCAGTGGGCAACCTATGGAATTGATGGACTATGTACCAAGTTAACTAAGCATGTTGAATCTCTAGAGAAAGACGTGGTACAAGTAAAGGAGCAATATGCCAAGGATCTTACACAATTGCAAGCAGAGATTCAAACTTTGAAGAAAGAGTTACAGGGGTTGAAGCAGAAAAGGAGACCTGCAAAGATAGTGATTTCATCTCCATCCTCACCTCATGATGGTGACTCAGAGGGATTCAGTGAAGATTTGGGAAATTTTCCCAAACAGGGGAGGGAAACAGATGCTGAAACCAAGGCGAGGAAAATTGATTTTGGAGATGAAGGTGATTTTGATTTTGGATTTGATGAGCCAATAGGTGAAAGCAAAGGTACTGAGGAAGTTGATACTCAAGAAGAAGTTCCTCAACAGCAACTTGATACAAGTCAACCAGAGCAAGCATCTTCCACTGCTGCAAATATTTCAACTGATACCATTCCTACTGCAGAGCAAATGGTTTCCACTGCAGGACAAAACATTACCACTGCAGAGGAAGAAATTGAAAAGAAGAAGAAGAAAAAAGGTAAAGCAGTTGTGTAGAGTGAAGAGCAACTAAGAAGGAAGGTTTCAAAGACAGAGCAAGCTCAAATTGATCATGATGCAAAAGTTGCTAGAAAGCTCAGAGAAGATGAAGTTGCAAACAAGAAAAGGCTTGATGAAATGGAGATTGCAGACTTCATGGAGGCTAAAAGGCTGGACAGAATGGAAACCACTGCTTCAATGGATGTAAATCCACTTTCCACTGTTCCACCCACAATATTCAGAGTAAAGACTCCAGAGTTTAGCTATGTACCTACATAACAAGAGATTGAGTTCTTGATTACTAATGATCCACTAGTCAAGAAGAAAGCAATTGACCTAGTTGCAAATAAGTCTTTAACTGAAGAACAAAGAACAACACAGTTGAAGGACTTCATTCAAATGAATAATAATCAAGCACTTCAAGATGCAATTGTTTCAGTCAAAAAGGGTCAAAAGAAACCAAGACAACCAACCAAGGCACAAGTTATCTCAATGATGAAAGCTTATTGTTGCAGTGTTGGTGGCTGGAAAAAGAATCAGCTCAAAGGAATGACTGATGATCAGATTGAAGGTGTCAACTACAGAGATAAAAGGCAAGATAGTGATTTTATTCCTATGAACTCTGAAGAAGAAGAAAGAAGATATCCTCATCTGAAGAGAAAAGCCAAAGATAGTGAACCTCAGATTCTTAAGAAAACAAGATTTGCTAAAGAACAAGAAGTTCAAGCTGAGAAACTCATAGAAGAACAGCTGACTGGCATGATTTTGATTGAAGACGGAGATTTTTATCCTGACCCACTGCAAGTCAGACATCCTATTGTTGATTGGGAAGTGTATACTGCTAGCAATTTTGCTCCAACATGGAAGATTTCAAGGCTAGGTGGTGAAACTTCATCATTCATTCAGTTTGAATGACTCGTCAAAGCATGTGACAGAGATGATCTTGATACATTGTAGAGATTAGTTCAAGAAAGGTTTGATGCTAACAATCATAAAGATATAAAGGAAATGCAGTTATGGGTTGATGTAAGAATGCTCTATGAACCAGATGCTAATGACACTTTCTGGAAGTTTGAAGCTTCATGTGTTGGTACTACATGGACTTACTATGATTCATGTGAAGTTCATCATGTTTCTACAAACACTGGAGTGGATGCATTTATATTTGCTAAGAAAGAATACCCACTCAGAGCTGGAACTCTCACTGTGATGTTGTCTACAACAATAAGAGTTCATGAAGATACTGAGAAGGTTAGAGCTTTGTTACATAGGATTCAAGGTCAATGTTCAAGAGCTATCCAGGCTTTAAAAAGAAAGTGAAGTGTTTGGAAGAATTCCCCAAATCCTTACAGCTGATGCAGATTGAAGAAACTTATTGATTTGCAGAGAAATCATAAGTTTAGGGTAGGATTGTTGGGAATAATACTAACAGTTACCACAAATAAGCTTGTGGAAGACACTGCTGAAGAATGCACAAGCAGTGGAAACACATTACCACTGCTATTAGGTTAATTGTTATGTATTCGTGTATATATAAGTATAGAAAAGATCTTGTGTATATTCTCTATTGATAGCATTATACTTATCTTGTAAAGGACTCCTTGTCCTATAAAAGGAGGTCCTAGGTCATTGTTCTTAGTACGTACGCTTCAAGGTGTAACGCTAGTGATAAGCAAGATCACTCGTATTATTCTTAATAATATTGAAGCTTTGTGTTATACTGTTCTCACTTACGTTATATCATACAATCCATCTTCTAAGTATTACTAAGTATATTCCGCGTACTTATTAATATAGCTCAAAGTATCACTAACACAAGGTGTGTGTTTAGATCCATCAAGAATATATGAATACCTTAAAACCTTGTGTTAGTGATACTTTGAAATTCAGATTCCACTTCTATGCCAGAAGTTTGCACTGCAACACAAGAAGTGGAAAATACAACTCCAGTTACAGAGGAAGCTCAAGCCAATGATGTTGAAATCTCAAATATGCAAAATGAGATTGCAGTTCCTCAAACTCCCCATACCTCAATTCATAAATCACATCCTCTTGAAAATGTGATTGGGGATGTAAATTCAACAGTGAAGACTAGAAGACAATCAAAGTTGCCTGATATTCATGGATTTGTTAGTGAAATCTATGAATCTAAGAATCATGAAGGCAAGAATGAATGTCTTTTCATGTGTTTTCTGTCACAAATGGAGCTAAAGAATGTATACAAGGCACTTAAAGATGAAAGTTGGGTGGAAGTAATGCAAGAAGAGTTGCTCCAGTTTAAGATTCAAAAGGTTTGGGTGCTTTTTAATTTACCTCATGGCAAAAAGGTAATAGGTACAAAATGGGTGTTCAGAAACAAAAAGGATGAAAGAGGAATTGTTATAAGAAACAAGGCTAGGCTTGTGGCTCAAGGATACACTCAGGAGGAGGGTATTGACTATGAAGAAGTGTTTGCCCCAGTTGCAAGAATTGAAGCAATTAGGTTGTTCTTAGCCTATGCATCTTTTATGGGCTTTGAAGTCTATCAAATGAATGTAAAGAGTGCTTTTCTATATGGGCAAATTGATGAGGAGGTTTATGTTTCACAACCTCTAGGCTTTGAAGACCCTGACTATCCTAACAAAGTGTACAGGGTGGTTAAAGCTTTGTATGGCTTGCATCAGGCACCAAGAAAATGGTATGAGACCTTAACTACTTATCTTCTTGATAATGGGTTTCATAGAGGCAGAGTGGATCAGACTTTGTTCATCAAGAAAGACAAGAATGATATCTTGCTGGTTCATGTATATGTTGATGATATTATTTTTGGCTCTACAAAGACAGAGATATGCAAAGAGTTTGAGAAGCTAATAAAGGATGAGTTCAAGATGAGTTCTATGGGTAAACTCACATTATTTTTGGGACTTCAAGTACAACAAAGGCCAGATGGTATTTTCATCAATCAAGATAAGTATGTTCCTGAGATACTAAGGAAGTTCAAGTTCACTGATGCAAAGTCATCCAGCACCCCTGCAGACAAGACTACACATCAACTTTTGAAGGAGAATAGTGGTAAAGAAGTTGATGTGCACATGTACAGATCTATGATTGGTTCCTTGATGTATCTTACATCATCTAGGCCAGACATTATGTTTGCAGTATGTGCTTGTGCAAGGTTTTAGGTCACTCCCAGGTTCTCACACTTGACTGCTGTGAAGAAGATTTTCATATATGTTAAAGCATTTCCTAATTTGAGATTATGGTACCCTAGAGAATCTCCTCTAGAATTGGTTACTTACTCAGATAGTGACTATGCTGGAGCTAGTTTGGATAGAAAATCTACAACAGGTGGATGCCAATTTCTTAGAAATAGATTGGTGTCATGGCAGTGTAAGAAACAAACAATGGTGTCAAATTCATCAACTGAGGCAGAGTATGTGGCTGCTGCAAGTAGCTGCGCTAAAGTTCTATGGCTTCAAAATCAACTTTTGGACTATGGGTACAATTTTATGAATACCATCATTTATATTGAAAATAGTAGTACCATTTGCATAATTAAGAATCCAGTTCAACACACAAAGACTAAACATATTGAAATTATACACGATTTTATTAGAGATTGTTATGAGAAAAATTTAATTCAAGTTGTCAAAATCCATACTGATGATAACTATGCTGATTTATTAACAAAAGCACTTGATGTGGGTAGATTTCAGTACTTGGTAACAGGTATTGGAATGCTTAATCGATAAATTTTTGTGTCTAATGGTCTTTGGTGTTGAGGGGAGGTTTTTGGTACTAAAATTGTTGTATATGTTTGTGTATGTTTGTATATATGTTTGCTTGTATTTTTGCTTGTCCACAAAATTTTATGCAGAGAATAAGGCTAATAGTGGAAATTAAAATGCAAGCAGTGGTAAAGGTTACTCTCACAGTGGAAAAAGTAAAACCAAGAAACTTCATTGAATTCAAGAAGAAGTTCATTACATTTAAGAAGAAAGTACTAACAACCATCATCAAAACACAAAGATAAAAACCTAAAACAACCTACACCCATACATCCTACACAAGCTACTCCATTGGCTTCTTGCCCTTGCCCTGATAGTTGTTCTTGGCCTTCTCTATAATCTTCCTTTTGTTCTCAAAGGTTGACTTCATTTTTGGACAAGCAAGACCAAGAACTTGTGGAGGAGGCCGTGGTAGCATTGCAGGCTTCTTTGGTATGGAGATTTGCTTCATGTTGCAGAGAGCTGCTCCCAAAGCCTTTTTCAGAGCCCTTAGCAACTCCTTGGACAAGGAATAGGTCTCATCATCATCATCATCATCATCATCATCATCTGATGAGTTGGAGTAGAACCCAAGAGAAGGTGCAGGTTTGGCAACATGCTTGGCTGTCTTCTTTGTTGGCTTATTGGAAGAAGAGCTTATAGCACAGGGTGGTAAGTAACCTACCCACCCTGATGCCTCTGAAGATGACTCCATCTCTGTGTCAGAGGAGGAATCAGAAGAGATGTCAATAATGTTGGGAAGATTGCTCATGGTGATTTTTAGGAATTTTTTGCAAGTTAGAATGTGTTTTGATAAAGATTATGAAGAGCCGAGCCCCTTTTTATAGGCAAAGTCGATCAAAAGGGTTCATTAAAGGAGACATTTATTTTTACCTATTTTGGTAGGTTGAAAAGTAAATATAGATATTATCGGGTTGACTTTGGGATGATATTTGTTAATAGTGGCTGAGTTAAAAGTAACTTTGGTTAAAACAAGTTGGTTATGAATATTCTTTGTACTATACTAACACTTCCAGGTACATAACCAATCTTTGCTGGGATTTGATCATAAAAGGTGTGTAACTGAGACACACAACAAATGTGTTAATACAAATATCGTCATTAAACGTTATTTATATTTTTGATCTTTACCTAAGTTTTGTTAACGACAAAAGTAAATTTATTTTGTATAAAAGTTTAAAGCTTGTCAAGTTTAATAGATATTATAACACGCTTTTTCAAACAATATATTCATCATTTAAGCATTTACATTTATGATTAGTGACATCTTGATATGACTCTAATCATTATGTATGATAGTATTTTTTTAGAATGTGTTAGGTTCTTAAAAACCAAACACTACTTAAGTACTTGCATATTTCTAAATATAGAAATACAACATATGACATCATGTGTTGCATCATGGAAATCATTGGAATATTTCATTAGATATTTTGTATGGATTTGTACTCTTCATATCTTTTCGTAGTAAGAACTTTGTCAGGAAATTTCTTAGAGCACTCCATCCCAAATGGAGAGCTAAAGTGACCGCCATTGAAGAATCAAAAGATCTCTCAATAATGTCACTAGACGAGTTAATCGGTAACCTCAAAGTACACGAAATGGTGATGGAGAAAGATTCGGAGATCATCAAAGGAAAAAGGGAGAAGATCAAATCCGTTGCTCTAAAAGCAAAAGCGGAATCAAGCGATGATGACGAATCTTGCTCCGGTAGTGAAGATGAGGAATATGCCATGGCCGTTAGAGATTTTAAGAAGTTCTTTAGAAGAAGAGGAAAGTCCGTAAGACAACCTCGAGAAGAAAAGAAGCCATTCCGAAAAGATCGGGATGACAAAAAGGGTAAAGGTGAAATAAAGTGTTTTAGATGTGGTGATGCAAGTCACCTCATAGGAGAATGTCCCAAGCCACCTAAAAGCAAAACTCAACGAGCTTTTGTAAGTGGTGCCTAGAGTGATAGTGAAGACAATGAAGAATCAAGCAAGGAAGAGATCGCTCTAATGGCACATGAGTCAAACGAGGTACTTTCCGACTCTTCTTATTCTTCTATTGATGATGACACTTTGCAAAAACAATATAATCAATTGTGTGAGCTAAGTCTAAAAATCATAACTAAAAATAAATTTTTAAAAACCAAAAAGGAATTTTTGGAAAATGAAGTTTATGAGTTAAAAGAAAAAGCAAAACGACTTGAAAAGGAAAAGCAAATGACGATGATTGTAAATCATGTCAAGAGCTTAAACTTGAAATAGAAAAACTAAAGCTCACACAAGATGTTTTAATTGAAAACAATTCTAAATTTAAAAGGTTTAACAAGAACATCGCTCTTGCCGATGAAATAGTTAAAATTCATAAAACACCGGGAGACATGAATGGGCTAGGTTTTAATGAAGTATTAATTCCAAAAGTCAAAACAAAACGGCCGAAAAGGACGAACAATCATCAAATCTGCTGCAGATGCAGCACGGACCAGACGGAACAAAATAAGGGTTCCGTCCGTTGAACAAATTGGTGTCGTGGGTACTTGGCGAGACGTAATGTTCGTAATCACGGACCATCTGAATTTGTAAAAGTAACAAACAAAACCAAGGATAATGTTAAACCTAAAACCAGTTACATCGGAGTAGGACTTGCTAAAATGAATTTAGATCAAAAACTACTCAACAACGATATAAAACACCTTTTGCCAAACGCCCTTTCCTAAGAGCAACCACAACGTACAACCCAACTACCAACACAATGGTTGGAATCAAAACTTCCCTAGACCATATCAAACTCTAGATTATATGTCATGGAACTCGTTTTCATCATTTCCATACATGAATCAAATAAATGGTATGTTTAACCCAAACGGACCCATGAGATATTGGGGACCAAATGCTTGAGTTATTTGCTTCCTAGGTATGCTTGAAAGTTGGATTGGAACCTGATGAATGGATAAAAGATAGTGGATGCTCACGACATATGAGGGGCAACAAAAGTCTCTTCTCATCATACCAAGAGTATGACGGAGGTAATGTCACATTTGGTAGCAATCTCAAAAGCAAAATCATTGGCAAATGTACGATCGCTCATAACTCCATAACTATTGAAAATGTTGCTCATGTGGATAGGTTAGGATTTAATCTATTTAGTATTAGCCAATTATGTGATAAAAAGTATAAAGTACTATTTGATGAAAATGGTAGTAAAATACTAAAAGATGGTATCACCATAGCTAAAGGAGTTAGGAAAAATAATATATACGTCATGAAAATAGATAAAACATCTAATGACAAACTATGCCTAACAACGTTAGACGATAGCTCATCTCTTTGGCATAGGCGCTTAGGTCACGCTAATATGAGACTTATACATAACCTATCTTCAAAAGAACTAGTTAGGAATTTACCAAAACTAAAATATGACCAACACTTTTGCGACGCTTGCAAAATTGGTAAACAAACCCATAGCGGTCTCAAATCTAAAAACATGGTGTCCACATCTAAGTGTCTAGAATTATTGCATATGGACTTGTTTGGTCCATCCGCTATAAGAAGCTACGGAGGCAACTTATACACTTTGGTCATAGTAGATGATTACTCAAGGTTTACTTGGACGTTGTTTTTGAAAAACAAAAATGAAGCTTTTGATAAATTTGAAATTCTTAGCAAGAAAATTCAAAATCAACTAGGTGTTAAAATTGTGTCGATCCGAACGGATCATGGTCGAGAATTTGACAACGAAACTCAATTTGGAAACTTTTGTGATACAAATGGTATAACACATAACTTTTCCGCTCCACGAACACCTCAATCAAATGGAGTAGTAGAACGTAAAAATAGAACAATTCAAGAAATGAGTAGAACAATGCTTAATGAACAAAACATTCCTCAAAAGTTTTGGTGTAACGCCGTTGACACTTCTACATATATTTTGAATAGAGTTTTAATACGTCCTTTCTTAAACAAAACACCATATGAACTCTATAAAGGTAAAAAGCCTTAGGATATTTTAGAGTCTTTGGTTGTAAATGCTTTATTCTTAATACTAAAGATTATCTCACCAAGTTTGACCCAAAGTCTTATGAAGGTGTATTTCTTGGTTATTCTCAAACTAGTAAAGCTTACATTGTCCTAAACAAAGAAACAATGATAGTCGAGGAATCGTTGAACATAACATTCGACGAAAGTCCACCTCCCTCTAAGACATCACCTTTGGTAGATGATGACTTAGTTGAAAGTCAAATGATAGAAGGTCAAGAAATAATTAATAATAACAAGGAAGATGAACCATTAAATAAAGAAATTGTAAACATCAAAGAATCTAAGAGTCATCCGTTAGACAAGGTCATAGGACAACTAAATCAAAGAACCTTAAGGTCACAAGCCCAAAATCAAAGTAATTATTTTTGTTTTGTATCCACCATTGAACCAAAAAACATAAATGAAGCAATAAAAGATGAATCATGGGTAATTGCCATGCAAGAAGAGTTAAACCAATTCGTTAGAAATGATGTTTGGAAATTAGTTCCAAAACCTAAAGATCAAACTATAATTGGAACGAAATGGGTTTTTCGAAATAAAATGAATGAAAATGGTATAGTATCTAGAAACAAAGATAGGCTTGTAGCGCAAGGTTATAATCAACAAGAGGGGATTGATTATGATGAAACCTATGCACCGGTAGCTAGGCTTGAGTCTATTAGAATATTAATTGCTTATGCATGTGCCTATGATTTTAAATTATTTCAAATGGATGTTAAAAGTTCTTTTCTTAATGGGTTTATTAACGAAGAAGTGTATGTTGCTCAACTTCCCGGTTTCACCGACTTTGAGAAACCACATCATGTCTTCAAACTCAAGAAAGCATTATATGGTCTTAAACAAGCACCAAAAGCTTGGTACGACCGACTTAAGACATTTCTTATTGATAACAAATACACTATGGGATTAGTAGATAATACTCTTTTTACCAAGAAAAAGGAATCACATATTATCATTGTTCAAATATACGTTGATGACATTATATTCGGATCAACTTGTCAAGAGTTATGTGATGATTTCTCTAAAATCATGCACGATGAGTTTAAAATAAGTTTGATGGGTGAGTTAAATTTCTTTCTAGGACTTCAAATTAAACAACTAGAAGATGGCATATTTTTCAACCAATCTAAATATATAAAAGACATGCTTAAGAAATTTGGTCTTGAAGATTCCAAACCAACTAAGACACCCATGTCCTCGGATACTAAACTAACCAAGGATGAGGAAGGTGAATCCGTAGATAACACTAAATATAGAGGAATGATTGGTAGCCTACTCTATCTTACGGCTAGTAGACCCGACATTATGTTTAGTGTTTGTCTATGTGCTCGCTTTCAAGAAAACCCAAAGGCATCACACTTAGAAGCCTTAAAAAGGATTTTTAGATACATTAAGGGAACAACGTGTTTAGGATTATGGTATCCCAAAGGAACGGGTGTAGAAACCATAGTGTATGCCGACTCGGAATCATGCCGGTGACTATGTCGATAGAAAAAGTACAAGTGGTATTTGCACTTTTGTTGGACATTGTCTCACCTCATGGTTTGCAAAGAAGCAAACGGCATTGGCCATCTCAACTCTGAAGCCGTACGTCTCGGCCGGAAAGGCATGTCAACAAGCTCTTTGGATGAAGCAAGCTCTCGTAGATTACGGAATTCATCTCAACGACATTGTGATACTTTGCGACAACAAAGGAGCCATCGATCTTAGCAAGAATCCCGTTCAACATGCTCGTACAAAGCATATTGAAATCCGTCATCACTTTCTTCGCGACAATGTTCAAAAAGGGAACATTTCAATCGAGAAAGTATCCTCCGAAGACAACATTGCCGACATCTTAACTAAGCCTCTTAAACGAGAACCTTTTAATCTTCTTAGACTTGGTTTAGGGTTAATGAAACCAAACATGTAGGATAAACATAGCCCAAAACATTAGAAAAGTCAAAACAAAACAATTTTGTTTTGTATCTGCTATCTTGTAGCCACGACACCAAACGACAACAAGGACGGAACCAAAATTTTGGTACCGTCTGGTCCGTGGTGTCTACAAAAGCAAAAATACTACCTACAAAACATCTTCTTCCTCAAAATCCACTTTACCAAAACGTGTAAAACTTAAACCAAGCTCATTATTGACACCTTCCCTCACTCACTAATCATGAAGATAACATCATTGTAAGTATCCTAACTACATTTTATCTCTTAATTTTGAGTCTAGGATTCTTATTTATGCACAAAACTATCACAAATCATTACATGGGGTTTTATGTATGCTTTTATACCAAATATGAATTCAATTGGCAAATTGCATAACTAGTCATTGAAATTAGGTACTACATTATCATATTGCATAAACAAATCATGCTTCTCACTAATCAATAGATAATAACTATAAGGCCTTATTCAAATAACCAAACACCCCATGTCAAAATTTTTGAAAAGCTTCTCACTTGTAGGAAAACAATTTTTCATTGTTAATACAAATAGAAACGTTAAACTTTCATCACTTGCATGCTCTTGAATACTAAAGGTATTGCATAACTAATATGCATTCCGGGTATATTCAAATGAAGCCACATTGAATTAGGAGCATTTGGGTTATCTCATGGTATTTGCCAAACACCCACTAAAACCATTTTTGTGCATAAAATGAGTCGAGATAACCGCAACTCCAAATTGTTTTCATATAGGCACACACTAGAACCAAAACGTTAAAGTTTATTCTCATTTTAACATATTAATTCTTGTCCCTAGGAATAACCATGGTAGCCGCAAGATTCTATGATCACAAAGACACCCTTGGCTATATTCCCAAACATCACAAAACCAAAGGACTTTCCAAGGAACAAGTAGAAATATTTAGGGGTCTAGAATCAAGGTATTTCCATGAGGGTAGAACCATTCACTCATCCTTCCTCGAAAATACCAATCTCCGTGAAGAACTAGCCGCCATTCAATTCGATTGTCTTCTTGACATCGATGAACCAATTTGTCCTAGGTTTGTGTTAGAATTCTATGCTAGTGTGACTGGCTTTAGTGATGAAGACGATGATGAATTTTGTCTTAGGTTTAGAATCAATCAAAACGACTACACCATCACCTTAGCCAACTTTGCTCAAGTGCTAGGAATTCCCAACCGAGGGACTTGTCTCTACTCGGATAAATGGTCACTCACCGCTCTTGATGCAATCAATGACCGCACTCCTCCCTACCAAACCCGTTTGGCCGATAAGGATGTTATCCGTGAACACCTATTTAACCCAAGGGGTGATACAACACGAGTTACCCGAAAGGGAAAGGAGGTAAACCGAGATCCATATGGAATGGAGCTAAATGAACTTAAGCCCGAATTTAAGAAATGGGAGGAGCTACTTAGAGCCAACGTCATTAGCACCATAGGAAATAGGGATCACATCAACGCTTGTCTTTGTCACATGCTCTACAACTTGTCCACCCGTAAACCATTCAATTTAGCTTACTATATCGCTAGGAGAATGATTGATATTCCAACTCAAGGATCGGTTGCTCTTCCATACGGGATGCTCCTCACCCGTCTCTATAGAAACTTTGCACCAATTCGACCAAGTCCAAAAGGGATGCATCTTCACTATGAGCTCATCCCTCACATCTTTGTACCTTTGAGTGATGCACGAGTTGCTAAGACAAAAGTCAAGAGAGCAAAACCTCCAACTCCATCATCATCATCATCAAATAGCTCCGAGGATGGTCTTCCAAGCTCTCGTCTTCCGCCTAATGAGTATTATGCGTCTCTTCCCGAGATAGAGAATGAATCATCGGAATTCAAGCAAACTAAGGGAATGTTCAAGTGCCTTGGTAGGATGATGAACAAGATCTACAAGAAGTTGAACAAATAAGGGTCCATTAAGGAGTGTTTGGAACAATACATCATCGTTAATGTTTGATACAATTTAGTTGTTTTTATTATGTAGGATGATAATATAACCTGAAACAATGGTGAATGCTAACAATCTTATGCAGGGGGATAACACAAGTATGCTATCAAATTTTACCCATTTTCACTATAATGTGAAAATCAAAAAGCCTTGCTCAAAATACATGCTCCACTATGTTTATATATGTGTTATTTTATTTTCCTAACTAGAAATGTTTAGTATCACATGTTTTGAGAAAAATTTCAGGTTTCGGAAAGGTCCCCGACACCTAATGTCACACCCCTAAAATATCGCAGCGGAACGATAGTGTCTTTGGGGTATGACTTCATAGCACAAAGTATGGATACAGAAAACGACCTCTAAAATGAGACGTTTTGAAAGATTTACCATTCGATTAAATAAAGTTGAAGTTTACAAAACATGAGATCCCAAAGTTTGATAATACATAAAGGGTTACAAAACATGTCGAATGGTAATAGATAAAAACACAAGACTCCAATGTATGCCATGTGACCCAAAAGCTCCATGAAATGCTATCGCCTTACGAACTGAGATAAACATGCTAAAAAGTGTCAACACAAAGGTTGGTGAGTTCATAAGTTTGTTGAAAAAGATTTGAAAAAGTCTATAAAGAATGTTGATGCAGCAAAGGCATTGTAAATCCATTTAGTTCCGAGTTCCGCCCATACAAAACTCGTAACCTATGTGTTCACAACCCATTGCCTAAAATAGAATTGTCAACCTTGTTTGTAAGTAGGACATATGTGCATACGATATATACATGTACTTAATGCAAAGAATCACCGCCAACTGAACCTCTTGACAAGTCTAAATTGTTTGTTGTGTTTCATTGAATAACAGATTATATTCACCCAAGGTCACGCCATCAAGGACCCAAGGTTGCGTCGGCCCGATAGTACTATCAATACCTCTCCGCCGGCTCAGAGTTAACCGATTGCTAAAGTATGTATGTTGAAGCATAATTGAAAACAAGTTTAGCACATTAAGGCACATATCGCAATAAACCACACATAATGTCCAAATAGTATAAGAAGTATAGTGTAACACAATTGTATAAATGGTTTGAGTATTTGCAAGAGTAAAAACAAGTATTTAAGCATGGATCTCCCCCAAAGAGTTTGTAAGAATTTAAACGAGTAAAAGCGGGGTATGAACTCACCTGGTATGATTGATATGCTAACAAAATGAAGTGCACGGAAATGAGGCTCGGAAACTATCCGCGACCTAAAATGAATGATGTGCTCTAATATAAGTCATGAAACAATGTTGTGCATGCAAATCCATATGTAATCTATACCACTTGTACGATTTTGAAAATAGAATTTATCGTCGAAATATATGTTTATGACATCTCGTCATGTTTATAAAATACTTTACAAGTATATACGTTGAATCAACATTCTACGATAATCGTTTTGTGATTTATTATGAAATTATACTTTTCGTTGTAAAATAATGTTATTTGACAATTTCATGAAAGTGACTAAACGGCCTTTAAAAGCTAGTCGTAAAATGGTGCACATCGAGTGTTAGGAAACGAACTCAACGGTTTTGGGAAGCTTGTATCATTATCTCAAAGTTTTAGCATTTAAGTTTTCATCCTAGAGGTCTCGATCATAGAGTAAAATATAGGTTAAGTATGGTACTTGTGTCCAAAATATTGGTTAAGGGTGGTTTTCGGCAAAGTTTAAGTGACCGTATTTTATTCATTACAACTCCGCTTGACTAACGGTTGGACATTTTGGAAAATATGCTAGGCGAACTTACTTTTACTAGAAGACATCACATTATAAGAAGTACTACATCCTTGTTAAAAACGACCCTCAACATGGTCCTCGTTCGTAGTTTATGTTTAATAGAAAATATATTAAGGTTGCTTATATAATAAAGTTACGGCAACTTTGTGTAAACGTGTATAATTTAATCGTTACAAGTCCGTTTTCTACGTTTTCTACATCCTTAGATTCGTATTTAAGTATACTAATATATTTTTGATAAGTCGACACATTTTATAACGCTTAAGACTCATTTTTGACTCGTAAAAAGTTAATATAACATGCTGAATTTTCTGGAATTATTAGTTTTCGTCGCCAAACTTCAAAAATTCATAACTTCTTCGTTATAACTCCGTTTTAACCCGTTCAAGCGGACACGTTTTCGTTTTAAAGTATATTTTCCAAATATATAGCCCAAAATATTTTACCAACTGACTAATTTTCCCAGATTTAAAAATAAGATCAGACCCTTAATTAAACTTGTCGAAATGAGTTTTTCACGCGCAAAACCAATTATAACCAATTAAAAACAACTCCGAAGCTATTCTAATCCTACCATACACCTTCTTAGGGTGTCATGGGTTCCTAGGCATCACCAAAAGTGATATGTTTCAAGGAGTAATTATAGGATGAAATATATATATAACACTTAATAACAATGAAAAAGTGGTATAAACCTCCATAAGACTTGCATGTTTTTCTCCAATATGATGTAATGAACATAAAATAAATATGAAAGATGATGATGAGTATGAGATGCTTACTAGTTAACTTGATGAGGTTAGTGAACAAAGGTTTTTCCTAATCACCCAAGGTTTTTATTTCAAAACCTTAATCAAGAGTGTGTCTAGAGTGTAAAATACTTGTCTTGAAAATTTTGGTGATCTCCTCTTGGTCCTCCTATGGTGGCCGGTTTTTGTGCAAGAGAAAGAGAGGAAAATTTTGATCTTTACACTATGGATGATTAATTGTATGTGTATGTTATTAGGAATATGATACAATATACATGAAGATATTTTTCAAAGTTAAGTGAGTCATTCACTTGGTCGACAAGGGTGAGTTTGATTTAACTAGTGATATATTTTTTTTTTCTTTATAATGTATTAGTATAAGTAGATGTAAAATTAAGTAAAGGTAAGTAGTAACTTGTATACACATTTGAGTATTTAGGGTAGCGTTAGCTAAAAATAAATTTTAACTGGTCCAGATAAAATATATTGAGGTCATAAAAATTATAAAAATATATTTCTTGAAAGATTTGAGTGAATAAATCTTTATCGGGTTGAATTTTTAAAACTGGCGTAATTTATATAAACATAACAATTTATATACGAAATAAATTTAAAACATTGGGTAAGCTCATAATATATTTTTTTTAATCTTTAATATGAGTATAAAAATATATCGGAATAATTTTTGGAAGTATCGGATCAAATGTTCAAAATAATAAATTACGCGATAGCGTTTATTTAATAAGAAATTATGCGTTTAATGTGAAATGCAAAACTATGCATGAGCTAATATGATGAATATTGAGTTTGAGAAATGACCAAAAATTGAGAATTGTGACACCTAAAAACACACTCTCTCTTGTTTTCTGCATTGCACGGACCAGACGGCACCAACGATTTGGTACCGTCTGTTATGAGAATTGGTACCGCCGTACCTGTACAGGCGGACCAGACGGCACACTTTTAAGGGTTCCGTCCGTGTAAATTTTTGGTGTCGTGGATCCTTCAGGTATCTTTCTGAATTTCGACTCTTTCGTGATTCCAAATTATCATCCATTGCTTATAAGTCAATCCTAACTTGCTTATACTCTTATTAGAACTAGTATAATTCACTTAGGTATATAAGAAATCCATTTCCCACCAAAATTCAAAAATTTGAAAAATCCACCCAAGGAACCCTTTTGCATAAATGAAGGAACCAAATTTTTGGTACCTTCAAATCCGTGGGTGATCTGAATATTAGGAAATTCCACTCATTAGAACACATTTATTACAAATCTTTTCTTCTTCACTCCATATCTCTTGAATTTCTTGACTTGGGTGATATGACTAGCATTCAACCCACTTCCAAATCATTAGGAACCTCATCTCTTCAATGGTTTAACATCAAATCAAATACATTTCTCCATAATTTTTCACTTCTATAAATTGAGAGGTTTTACCATGATCATCCTCACACCTTCTTCATTCTTACTATTATCTAGCAAAGAAAAACCCAAGTCAAAAATGACAAAATCCTCTCCTAAACCTTGCAAGAAAACCGCTAGAATAAGTGTGAGGCCTTGTTGCTTCGTTAACCTTAGCTCCTCATCCGAGTCTTCTCCACTCACAATCTCATCTCCCATCCGAGATGATACAAGCCTTACCTTGGCCACACCTACTCAATCACACATTGTGATCACCACTCCACCACCAACAAAAACACCATCTTCACCTCCACCGGCACCCATCCAAACATCCAAAACACCCTCACCACCTTCACCAAGGTCTCCAACTCTCATTCCTATTGAGTTATTTTCCACTCCACCAACTTCACCAAATCCTTTCTTGGAGGACTTGGATGACTTGCCTCCTAGGCCAAATCATCCACCACCATTGCCATCCTTTGGCATAATTGAGCGAATTGCTCATGAGTCACCTGGTCATCCTTTGACCCAAACGCCCCATTAGGGCCTAAACCTCTTCTCTTCCACACCATTCACAAAGACATTCATGGTCCTTTGTATGGGGATCATTCACCCCGCACATCAATGTCCCCTCATCTTGAGGACATTGAAGAGTGCTTGTGGGATGCCAATCCCACTAGAGAGGAGATTCAAGCGGAACTCCACAACCTCTACCAATTCAAAGGCATGGTGGATTCTCACTTGAGTGAGACAATGCAAATGCAAAATGCTTTGCTTGCATCCATCATGACCACCCCAAACATTTCCACCAACACCAACACATCTACCATTCCACCACCACAACCTCCCCAAACATACTACCCCCCTAGGCATGGTTGCTCAACTTGTGAGCAAACGGCCCAAACCGTTGATAGGACATGGGTTATGGTCCTTGATTTTCAAGAAGAAATGAGGTTCATCCTCAATCATATCCTTGAGCGCCTCAACGCTCTTTCTCATCCACCATCTAATTAGGATGGTCATAGTTTAGCATTTCTAGTTTTTTTTTCTTAGGATTATTTTCTTTTTCTTGTACTAAAACACATCATTGTGTTCCCATTTCATGATCTTTATTCATGAAACTTTTAACTAATGAATGGTGTTTTTATTATAGTGTTGGTGCTTTTACATAGTGTTCGAAAATACTTGTGAATGATCATTATTACTAACTTTTTTTTGTAGCTTTATTTTCACAATCCATGTCTCTTCCCATTAAGCACCCAATTTAGGGGGAGCTTTGATCAAGGGGGAGATAATGGCTCGGGCTCATTACATTCTGCATCGCCTCTACTTTTTGTTGAGACAAAAAGGGGGAGAAAATATAGAACTTGTTTATATTTGACTTTTTTGAAAAAGTCAAACTGCATACATTGACTTTCTGAAAAAGTCAAACATGATACATCATTAGTAATACTTGACTTTTCTGAAAAAGTCAACTGCATACTTTGACTTTCTGAAAAAGTCAACAACAAGCATCAACTAGTGAATACATTGACTTTCTGAAAAAGTCAAACATCATACACTTACATTATCATTTCCTTTTTCAAGTTCTAAAACTAACATTTTTATAACTCTTGCACAAACTTTGTATCTTTTATAAAAATAAAATTTATATTTTGTCCTCAACAAAAAGGGGGAGATTGTTAATACAAATATCGTCATTAAACGTTATTTATATTTTTGATCTTTATCTAAGTTTTGTTAACGACAAAAGTAAATTTATTTTGTGTAAAAGCTTAAAGCTTGTCAAGTTTAATAGATATTATAACAAGCTTTTTCAAACAATATATTTATCATTTAAGCATTTACATTTACGATTAGTGACATCTTGATATGACTCTAATCATTATGTATGATAGTATTTTTTTAGAATGTGTTAGGTTCTTAAAAACCAAACACTACTTAAGTACTTGCATATTTCTAAATATAGAAATACAACATATGACATCATGTGTTGCATCATGGAAATCATTGGAAGATTTCATTAGATATTTTGTATGGATTTGTACTCTTCATATCTTGCACAATCTCACTTAGATATAGTTGACTTTAGAAAAGATTTTGATATCTTCTTTGTCCCCACGGTACCAAATTGGTACACGGGCGGAACCCTTTTGAGGTTTCCGTGGTCCGTGGACGCTCCTGTCCATTTTGGCTATAAATAGCAAAGCCAAACCAAGTAGTTTTTCATCCCTTTCTAACATAATCTCATACATATCTTCTCTCTAACCTTTCTAACTCAGTTTCATATCATATTAGTGATCTCTTTTGTAGCAAAGAAGATCAAGTCACATTCAAGCTTCAAACGAGAAGTTGGAAGTCTTGTTTGTTTAGTGTTGTATGATCTAGTGTTGATTCATACTTCATTGTTATATTAAACCATCATAATCTTGTGAGTGTGAGTGGTTAGTATTTTAGTCCTCAAAATACATTGTGTGTGGGAGTAGTTGTACCCTTGGAAAGAACTCGACATCTAGCTTAGTGTCGGAAATAGTGTAAGCGAAGTGTAAAGGTTTTCTCCGCCGGTGAAAGGAGCTTGTTGACTAGTGAAGTTAAACTCTCGAGTGTGAGACTCGAGGAGTGGAGTAGGGCAAGGAAAAAGAGTCCTTGTAGACCGAACCACTATAAACAACTTGTTGTGGTTTGATCATTTCTTTCCTTATTTACTCTTTACATATTGCTTGCATATTTCATTAACATATCTAAGATCAATATCAATTGATCTTTAAATAAGTTTCAAAACAAAGTCTTTAATTGGTAAACTATTCAACCCCCTTCTAGTTTTCTACAAAATGGTTTTTGATTCACCTTGTCTAATCCACATAAGAATCAACTAGTCCAGAGCAAACAGCTACTGGTAAAGACTTAACAAATCCGTTTATGGTTGATAGTTTACCGAAAACTATACGGTTATCAACTCACCATATTCTATATGATTAAGAGTTGGCTAGTCCATAGCAAATGGCTCATGGTAAAGACATATCAAATCCGTTAATAGCTGGTAGTTTGCTAAAAACTATAATAAGAGCAGTCCAATTTTCATATGTTTTACTTACCACTGCTCTTGAAAATTTTTGTGAAAAATTACCACTGCTAGTTCATAGTTTCCACTGCCAGTGTTATTTTCACCACTGATGAACTAGTCGTTACAACTGTTGTGTAAGTAACAAATTTTTTACTAGCCGTTGAGAGTGACTGCTTTCCATATTAATAGGGTAAAATTTTTAGAAGATTATCTACTTTCCAAATTGCAATTTATTCTCTTAAGATAAATCATTTCCTTAGATAATCCTTCTTGAGCAAAACTCTCAAACCCTAACAGTATATATCTTTTTCTCTCAATTGGCGAGTTCTTCATTCAATTCATACTCTCACAACATATTTTTCATCAAAAGATAATATGGCGCCAATCACTTTTGCAGATGAGCACAACCAAGTGGCCTATTTGGAAAAGTAAAACGACAAGAGGTATGCTTTACTTCTCAATCCCACAATCTATATCTCTCAAATCGAGCAGTTTTGGAACTCTGTTAAGTCCATTACTATTGAAGATGGAGATACACATGAAACTGTGGATGCTCTTAGAGCCACAGTGGATGGGGTAACTATTGATGTTACTGAGTCATCCTTGACGAGAATTCTCAACTTGGATGATCGCAATGGTATCATCACATTACCCATGCCAGAAATTCATGAACATCTTTCTGCAATGGGGTATGATACCACTGACAAAAAGGCTACTTTCAAAAAGAGTGGTTTCTGTCCTCATTGGAGATTTTTAATACATACTCTATTACATTGCCTAAGTCCTAAGAAAACATCTTATGAACAATTCAGTTCAACAATGGCTTACCCTTTGGTTTGTCTAGCCACGGATAGGATTTTTAATTGGTCTAAATATATTTTTACAAGTATACAAGGCAGTGTAAAGAGTTCAACAAAATTTTTGATGTATCCAAGTTTTTTGCAAGCAGTGTTAAATGAATTTCCACTGCAACCCCATACAAGAGTTTATAAAATCCAATGCCTTAAGCCCAAAGTTTTTCAAAACATGGATAAGGATGGCAATAGGGTTGTTAACCCACTTTTTCCTCAAATGCTTGCAAGAATTGCACAGGTACATGGTGAAGATGCAACAATCCCGGTTGTATCCCAAAACATACCCAAAATCATACTTCCAAACATAAAATACAGTCCACCAGTTACTCACACCTATAAGAGGAGGCAAAAACAGCCAACTCCTCTCATTACAACACAGCATGTCCCTGATCCTTTTGGTTTAGGAACAAGTAGTGGTGGTTCCAGGCTTCAACCTAGTCCAACTAGGAGTGAATCTGAGCAATGCCCTATGATTCACCTCTCCCAACAGGTCACACAGTTGGAAGTGTTGAGGGCAGTGGGCAACCTATGAAATTGATGGAACTATGTACCAAGTTAACTAAGCAGGTTGAATCTCTATGGAAAGACTTGGCACAAGTAAAGGAGCAACATGCCAAGGATCTTACACAATTGCAAGAAGAGATTCAGACTTTGAAGAATGAGTTGCAGGGGTTGAAGAAGAAAAGGAGACCTACAAAGATAGTGATTTCATCTCCTTCCTCACCTCATGATGGTAACTCAGAGGGATTCAGTGAAGATTTGGGAAATTCTCCCAAATAGGGGAGGAAAAAAGATGCTGAAACCAAGGGGAGGAAAATTTATTTTGGATATGAAGGTGATTTTGATTTTGGATTTGATGAGCCAATAGGTGAAAGCAAAGGTACTGAGGAAGTTGATACTCAAGAAGAAGTTCCTCAATAGCAACTTGATACAAGTCAACCAGAGCAAGCATCTCCTACTGCTGCAAATATTTCAACTGATACCATTCCCACTGCAGAGCAAATGGTTTCTACTGCAGGACAAAACATTACCACTGCAGAGGAAGAAATTGAAAAGAAGAAGAAGGAAAAAGGTAAAGCAGTTGTCTAGAGTGAAGAGCAACTAAGAAGGAAGGTTTCAAAGAGAGAACAAGCTCAAATTGATCATGATGCAGAAGTTGCTAGAAAGCTCAGAGAAGATGAAGTTGCAAACAAGAAAAGGCTTGATGAAATGGAGATTGCAGACTTCATGGAGGCTAAAAGGCTGGACAGAATGGAAACCACTGCTTCAATGGATGTAAATCCACTTTACACTGTTCCACCCACAATGTTCAGAGAAAAGATTCCAGAGTTTAGCTATGTACCACAGAACAAGAGATTGAGTTCTCGATTACTAATGATCTAGTAGTCAAGAAGAAAGAAATTGACCTAGTTGTAGATAAGTCTTTAACTGAAGAACAAAGAACACCACAGTTGAAGGTCTTCATGCAAATGAAGAATAATCAAGCACTTCAAGATGCAATTGTTTCAGTCAAAAATCGTCAAAAGAAACCAAGACAACCAACCAAGGCACAAGTTATCTCAATGATGAAAGCTTATTGTTGCAGTGTTGGTGGCTGGAAGAAGAATCAGTTCAAAGGAATGACTGATAATCAGATTGAAGGTGTCTACTACAGATTTAAAAGGCAAGATAGTGATTTTATTCCTATGAACTCTGAAGAAGAAGAAGAAAGAAGATATCCTCATATGAAGAGAAAAACCAAAGATAGTGAACCTCAGATTCTTAAGAAAACAAGATTTGCTAAAGAACAAGAAGTTCAATCTGAGAAACTCAGAAGAACATTGTGGCATGATTTTGATTGAAGAAGAAGATTTTTATCCGACCCACTGCAAGTCGACATCCTATTGTTGATTGGGAAGTGTATACTGCTAGCAATTTTGCTCCAACATGGAAGATTACAAGGCTAGGTGGAGAAACTTCATCATTCATTCAGTTTGAAGAACTCATCAAAGCATGTGGCAGAGATGATCTTGATACATTGTGGAGATTAGTTTAAAAAAGGTTTGATGTTGACAATCTTAAAGATATGAAGGAAATGCAGTTATGGGTTGATCTAAGAAGGCTCTATGAACCAGATACTAACGATAATTTCTGGAAGTTTGAAGCTTCATGTGTTGGTACTACATGGACTTACTATGATTCATTTGAAGTTCATCATGTTTCTACAGACACTAGAGTGGATGCATTTATGTTTGCTGAGAAAGAATACCCACTCAGAGCTCGAACTCTCACTGTGATGTTGTCTACAACAATAAGAGTTCATGAAGATACTGAGAAGGTTAGAGCTTTGTTACATAGGATTCAAGGTCAATGTTTAAGAGCTATTCAGGCTTTAAAAAGAAAGTGAAGTGTTTAGAAGAATTCCCCAAATCCTTACAGATGATGCACATTGAAGAAACTTATTGATTTGCAGAGAAATCATAAGTTTAGGGGAGGATTGTTGGGAATAATACTAACAGTTACCACTGATAAGCTTATGGAAGACACTGCTGAAAAATGCACTAGCAGTGGAAACACATTACCACTGCTAGTACATATTATTACCACTGCTATTAGGTTAATTGTTATGTATTCGTGTATAGATAAATATAAAAAAGATCTTGTGTATATTCTCTATTGATAGCATTATACTTATCTTGTAAAGGACTCCTTGTCCTATAAAAGGAGGTCCTAGGTCATTGTTCTTAGTACGTACGCTTCAAGGTGTAACCCTAGTGATAAGCAAGATCACTCGTATTATTCTTAATAATATTGAAGCTTTGTGTTATACTGTTCTCACTTACGTTATATCATACAATCCATTTTCTAAGTATTACTAAGTATATTCCGCGTATTTATTAATATAGCTCAAAGTATCACTAAGACAAGGTGTGTGTTTAGATCCATCAAGATCAAAGTATCAGAACAAGGCCTTTCACGCAATCACATTGCAAGTCACCCACATATACTTTTTTTTGTTCATTTCTGTCTGTATGTGTTAATACAAATAAGCCGTAAAAACGTTTATTTATATTTTACGATCTTCTAATATTTTGTCGATAACAAATGTAAATTTTTTTTAACAAAACAAATAAAATACATAAATGGTTTGAACTAATAGTTTCTAACATATTCACATTTTCACATAAAATACTAAAAAAAAGTATAAGTGATTTTATGATTTAATATTACATATGTACAACAACTAGTGTTTACATATTTGGGTAAAATATACACATAACTAGTATGTAGTATAGTGGGTAATATAAATGGGTAGAAACTTAAGTATCACAACCCATTGACTAAATACATTGAATATAGTTGGGTACAACCCAAAGCCCATGACCCATGGAGCTTGACCCATAACCCATTGCATGACATCATGCTTATATCATATATGGATAATATCCATAACCCATGGTATTGACCCATACCTATGTGACTAGGTGCATTGCACTCAAGAGATACATTGTATCTAGCTAAAGACCCATGGATCAACCCATGACCCATGACCCATGACCCATAACCAAAATACCCATGGGTAAAGAGGAGCGTCCCACGGATCCCTAGCTTTACGCTAGACGGATCCCTTATGGGAGGGATCCGTGGGATCCGGGGAACAGTAGAATTTTTCCTCTATAAATAGTGAGCCATTTCTTCATTGTTTCTCACCCCTTTCCAACATACTTTCCCTTTGAGTTAATGTAAGATATAACTTTTCACATACACATCATAACATTAACACAAGGTAGCATATAGATGGAATTCTAGAGAGAGAAAGTTAGAGGTTTAGGGAACTTAGTGAGAGAAAGTGAAAGATATTATTATGAGCTCCAACTCTCTACCTTGGGAGGTAGAGAGTATTTATAGTCTTACATAAAACGCCACACATCGGGCTGTGGATCAGGCATACAGTGGGTAAAGACCCGTCCGTCCTCCACGGTGTTACTTAACTAATACTACTTAACTTAAAATAACTACGACTACGAGCTTTCTAACGATTACATATACTTGAGGTGACCGACTCTTTAATACCTGGAATTTCTAATTCCTAACAATCTCCCCCTAAGGGAGGTCACCTCAATCATGCACTAAAATTACATTGAATACAAACAGATATGACATTAACAATTGTTCTTGCATTCTTGATGTAGTCCTTTGTTCCTAAGCTCGTAGTCATTGATTCTTCACATTGCATGTTTGGTTACTTCAAGTGGAGGTCTTTTACTGATCCACGTGATAATAATTTTGAGCCATCATTTGAGATTATCAGCCATCAAAAAATCTCTGTGACATCCTTTGTGGTGTTGGTATTATGTGATGTTGTGACTTTAGGACCGACATGCTCACATTATGGATCATGATATCTTCTCATCAGAGTAGCGGAAGCATTTGTTGAGTCATGATATTGGCATTAGCGAGAAGCATGGAGCGAAAATATCATAGTCATTGATGGACTAATCATGATTTCTTTTGAGATGAATGTGTTAAGTGAGCATGCGGCTATGAATTGACCGCTTCATTACGAGCGGTACGCAAGCGTCGGGCGTACACGCATACAACATTAGCAATAAATCGCACGAAAGTGTCTTTGATCACTTTCGTTGAATTGAGGTAGACGACCCACGGTTCCCGTTGTTGATACAAGTATCGCTTTTGTGATCGGTATAATTCGAAGAATTTCCTTGACAGGGTTTCGCAGCTGCTCTAGCTGTTCTCAAACCGGAACATCTCAAAGAAGACAACACGGAGTGAGTGAACCACCGAATTTGAGTCCACTGATTGATGAAAAGATATTTGAAAAACAATCGAGTATTGCTCAATAGAAATTGTTTTTGCAATACAGCGAAGGTTTTAATGAAAATCAATTATCAATCATAAAACACCTTTTGATTTGAAAAATTAGTACACGGTCGACATGCTAATGAAAAGAATTTTAAAGCACATAGACCGGTTTTTCAAAGGTATCCGTCAATCCATAACCTGAACCATGATTGATTCAAAAGATTGAATCACCCCATTGTTTTCGTTCAGTTGTCACATGGTTGATCTGTATAATAGATCTCACATGCCACCTACCAGGAGCTTGTTAGATGTTGGCTCCTGAAGGCTTTCCATCTTCACAGTGAATATGTAAACACATCACTCGATGTTCCGCAATACCACAAGGATAATGCGTAGGACTCAAGATATAATCTCTCTTTCCACATTGTGTGAAACAGAGAGTCTTCATTGATAGTGTTCTAATGAGATTTATTGATGATCTCGTGGCTCTGGACTCAATTTGTGCATATTTGGATCCTGTGTCGGAGACTAGGGAGAGGGTCTCCTTCTTCAATATCAACAATCTCTAAGAGAAAGTCGATAGATAATGTCGGTTCCCCGTGAGAATGAAACAAGTCCTTTTAAGAGGAACTTGAGTGGTTAGGAAAGTTGAAGTGCGGTCGTCACTGGGTCCATGACGTCTTGTCTTCAATACCGATGTTACCATCAGTAGCATATGAATTGAACCCGGTTTCTGCCCTAAGGTTGAATAAATGGAGGGCTATTTGTTTTCACCATTTTCTCATTCAATTCCTTTTAATTCTTCAACCCCTTCAGTGCTTACCGAGACTTCATAACTAGAACCTTGTTTGGGTTTATTCCATACTAGCTCATCTCCGCACTCTTCCCATTCCTCATTTTTCTCCTTTTATTATCATGCCTAAGAACTCTACACTAACTAGTGGATAGTTCCTGGGTAGATCCCTCCGGTTCTGGCGGATCTTGGGAACAAAAACCTAACCTTATCATCCTTATATCACCGTACATAAAGTAAAGTTGGTCGGTCTATTTGGTATTGTTCATCTGCCGTTGGAACCAATTGAAAACCATTTGAAAATCAATTCAGATACTTGTGATATATTATCAAAGCATTTTGTACCTGAATTGTTTTTGATATTTTTAGAACGAGAACTCCCCTCAACATGTGCATCAAGTATTTGAAAATGTTTTGCACACGGAGGCAAGAGAAAGAATTAACTTCTTTGATTACCATTTTCTAAAAGATATCAACATCACTTCCCAAATCGAATCAAGTAGATAAAGCATTTTGGGGAAGGATGAGGTTTTCATGATTTTGCTCCCCCTCAATATGTGCTTCTAGGTTTGAAAGGAGTTTTACACATACTAGAGGGAACCTGCACATTGAGATAAATGATTACGTTTTAAATTATAGATGCTCCCCCTCAATGTGTGCATGGAAAATTTGAAATCGTTTGTCACTTACGGGAGGCAAACATGCTAATCACTTAAGAAACCATTTATCGAATTATCAGTTTAAATCCTATTTAAATCACAACTTCTCCCCCGATCACAATAATTAAAACATTTAAGATTTGTGATCTCTGTAGATTTAAATTGATTTTGGAAAGCTTTTAAGGAGAATTGTGACTTGATTATGAAAGCGTTTTAACTGATAAGGATCCGATGTTGAGATTTTAAACTCCATTGGTTAAACATGCATGTACATCTTTTGAAAACAATTTAATGCCAAATAACTTTTTAATTTAATTGAAATCATTCTCCCCCTCAATCAATGACATAGGTTGTTGATTGAGCGATAGAGATTTTGACAGATAAGTCCTGATGATTATCAAAAATAGAGACCGAGTTATTTTTCAAAGTATTTAGTTTTCAGCAGATAAATGTTATAGAATCAGAGCATGGAATTTGAAAACATGGTAAAACATGGCTCTGTTCTTTCTTTTAAAACCGGGTTATTGCCTGAAAATGACAATAAACCATCGTTTCTCCTTCTCCCAAAAATATTTTATTTATTTATTTTTTTTTTTTTGGAATTCGACCAACATCTAAAGTCCCGTGTCATTCTTTGAATGACAGCACAAAGACCGTAGATATTATCGAACCGAGAAAACGCATGACAAAAAAACAATATTTTTTGAAGATTTTTTCGAATTTTTCAGATTTTTTATGGATTTTGAAAGTTTTATATTTTTCTATTTGGTTTTATAGGGTTTTATAATTTTGTATTTTTCTTTTTGGATAAATATATACAAAGATATAGATGAAGGAAAGACCTTTACTCCTCGTCTTCCTCCTGAAGACGTTTGAGTGTTTCTGGTTGAAGGCTTTTCAAGCCAAGTCGAGGAAGAATAAACTCAAAATGTTCTCTCGGAAGAGCTTTGGTGAAGATGTCGCTAACTGGTATTCGACTTAACAAAATAGAGTTCCACCACACCGTTTTCCACTTGCTCCCTGATGAAATGATGTCGGATGTCAATGTGCATTGCTCTTGAGTGTTTGAACGTTTTGCATGAGAGAGCAATAGTACTTTTATTATCACAGTACAGAGGGATTATGTTGAATTCAAAGCCATAGTCCGATAATTGGGATCTCATCCAAAGGATTTGAGCACAACAAGATGACATGGCTATGTATTCAGCCTTTGTAGAGGAAATAGAAGTACTCATTTGCTTCTTTGAAGACCAGCTCACAAGCTTATCGCCCAAAAACCGAGCACCTCGATGTACTTCAGCGTGTATCTTGACATCTGCATGATCAGATCTGCATAGGTCGTTAGTGACATACCGGTGTCCTTCGGGTACCATAGTCCCATATTGATGGTTCCTTGGAGATACCGAAAGACCCGTTTAACCGCTTCAAGGTGCTTTTTAGTAGGCTTAGCTTTTATATCTAGCACACATGCACACACGAACAAGATGTCAGTTACTAGTTGTGAGGTACATCAGGGATCCAATCATGCTACGATATTTTGTTTGGTCTACCATGATCCCTGAGTGGTCCTCATCAAGTTTAGTACGTTCAATCATGGGAGTGTCAACGGTGTCACGTGATACAAATCCAAATTTCTTTAAAATTTCATTTGCATATTAAGATTGATTTATGAAAATGCCTCCGGGACTTTGTGAAATTTGTAATCCCAAGAAAATGACATTTGTCCCATCATCGACATTTGAAATTTGGAACCCATTTCTTTTGAAAAACGATCACATTCATTGGGGTCGGTCGAGGCAAAGATAATATCATCAACATAAATTTGAACATGAATTAAATGTTTGCCCGACTTTCTGGTGAACAATGTTGGATCAATTTGCTCCTTTCTTTGAAGCGGTCGATGAAGAAACTTTGATAGCGTATCATACCATGCCTTTGGAGCTTGATTTAAACCGTAAAGAGCTTTCTTCAGACGATAAACGAGAGTAGGATGCTCTAGATTCACAAAGCCTTGGGTTGGTAACGTAGACAACTTCTTTAAGATCTCCGTTCGAAATGCCGTCTTTACATCCATCGATAGACTACCATGTTCTTACTTGCGGCATTGGCTAAGAATATTCGATTGCCTCGATTCGAGCAATCTGGAGCAAATGATTCTTCAAAGTCTATACCCTCCTCTTGACGGTATCCTTTAGCAACTAATCGAGCCTTGTTCTTTAACACATCACCATGCTCATCAAGTTTCACTTTGAAGATCCACTTTAGAGCAATGATCATAGCACAATCTGGAGCTGGTACTAATTCCCATACATCAAGTCGATCAAACTCATGAATTTATTCTTGCATGGCATTGAACCGCAGCCTTCATCCATGGCGGTTTTAACATCTTTTGGTTCGATCTTAGAGAGTACGGAGTTGAAGAAGCACCATAAGGCATATGTTGCAAGTTGTTTCCGTGTGGATACAGGATGAGAGGGATTTCCAATGATGTTGTCCAATGGATGATCGTGAGTCCATTTACTGAGGTGTTCATGTGGCAGTGGTTGAGGGACTAAAGTAGAAGAGTCGATGTCTCCGAAGAAGATGGTTCGATGAAGATTCAGGAGCAAATACATTTTCAAATGGAGCATCTTCAGGAGTAGCAAAGGGATTAACTTCATTATTGATACGAGACATAGTTCCATGATGTACCCGAAGTTTGATGATTTGTTGATGAGACAGATTGATCGCCAGTGGGCTTCTTGACTTAATGATATTGAGATTGAAGGATTGACGTCATTCACAGGAATATGAGCAGCCTATAAAGTAGGAATTGTCAGTTCATTAGCACTTGGCTCACAATGTTCATCAAACATGGGATCAAACAATTTCTTTAAATCATCTTCAGATGGAGGTACATATGGAGTTTCTAAAGAAGAATTTGGTATAAGGGATGAACTAATGGGACTGTTCTTGAAGTGCGGTCCTGAACTGGAGTGTCCAGGAGCCATAGGACCACTACGATAGAAACTCTCTCTGACTATCTTTATCAACCCATATGTAGACAATTTGAAGTGACCGAAAAGAAAACGATATACCAAACTTGAAACTGAAGAAGAATTCCATGCATTTGCATCTTAAGCTCGCCTTTGTGAATTTTAACTTCAATCTCAAATAATTAATAATTGATTAACTCAAGTAATCACTTGTGTCAAATGCCCAACACGTGAATAGACGTACAACCGGATGTACATCGATCCACTGAATGAACCGGAACAAATGATTTCTCGACATTAATGCATTCTTCCTAAATGTATACATGTAGAGACGATCCGGAAGATTCACCACAAATGTCTTCGGCGAATGAGGTAGTCATTTTCCTTAATGTTCATGTGGTTGATTTATAGCGTGCACAATGAGAGGAACAATAATCCGTAAAGATTTGGCAAAGGAATACCAAAGAGCGGATCATTATCCATGAACAACAATCCGTGAAGATTTGGCAAAGGAATACCAAAAGCGGATCATTATTCATGAGTGCAACTTCAATATTATGATAATCATTATCAACGCCTTGAGGAATAACTGGAGATAGGGCTTTTAAGTAGTCCGAGTTGTACTTCTTTGATGATGAACCAATTGAGTCAATAGAAACCGGAGCATGAGCTTCGAAGTGGATGATCAACATTCGTCGAAGGTTGAAGGTACTCATCAAACATATCTTTGAAAACAATGAATCCCAAACATTGATTCCCAATTATCCTTAGTAAGTGAAGCATTAGGCGTTGGAGGAGAGTCATCAAAATTCAAAACAATGAATCCCAGTTATCCTTAGTATATTCACTCATAATCCAAAAGAATATACACTCATCATCATCAAAAATAAAGTCGTATAACCATTATTCAAACATCCATCATCATGTAGTATATTCACTCTTCTCCCCTCAAAAATTGCATCCGAAGTTGCCATTTTTGATTTAACAAGTGAATAAGAGTATACACCAATGAACATAGATCCACTTGATGATTGAATGAGCGTGGAAAAACATGAAGCTTGTTGATGAAGAATGTAGTTGAGTATGGCCATTCATGAGAGAATTTCTCTTTAGCTGAAGATAAAGCGCACAGAAGGGCGTACACTTTTCTTTTCTTTGAAGAACGGGGCCTGAAGTGTTATCTGCAGACGCCATAATGATGAAGTCACGAGGCCGATGTGAGCAGCGTCATAAGAAGATTTCTCTTCTTTGGAAGATAATGCACCGAGGCGCATACACATTTCTTTTCTTTGAGTGAGGCTTGAATGAAGTATTCAAACGCGTCATTGTTTAGAGCCAGTTATATGTTTAGAGCCGCCCGAATCCAAATACCAAGGGACGACTTATGCGACACACTTTGGATAATGACGAAGACATAGAATTGGAAACATTGGATCCCCACGTGCTCATGGGGTCCTTTTGGTTAGCACAAACAATCTTTGAATCAGCAGAAACCCTAGGTGCAATGTCATTGTCACTAGGAGCTAAACTAGTAGAAGCATCCGACTTAGTCGAGGGACATTTTGTGCTTAATGGGATTGTTCTACCAGTTGGCTTCCAAACCTTAACAAGCACTACTCTAGGCATAGTGGATCTAGTTAAGGAGCAAGGTTTGCCATGCGTGAATATTCGACTGTTGGCTTCCATGAAATCCTACATTGGTAAAAACCTTCCCTGTAGGTTTCCGGGATTGCTTAATCTGTTTCGCTCTCCAAACTTTCTTAACTGGGTTATGAATCTTAGACCTCGAAATAACACATCACATTTATCATGATTACCAGAAATTAAACATTTTTGCATGTTTTGCAGACAGCATAAGGCCTCGAATTTATTTTAGTAAGCTTAGAGCTAATACTAGAACTAACACGATTCTTTTTGTTCAAATCAAACTTCTTGTCCCTATGATGTTCTTTCACTTCCTTATCATGAACACCTTTAGTTTGCGAAATCCTATCCTTCTTTGCATAGCTTCTAGGTTTTGACCCGCTAACTTTAGTGTCAATCTTAACATCTGTAGAAGTAACGATGGGAACATTACATTGCTTCACTACTTTCTCGCATTCACGGTCTAGAAGTCTTTGGGATCTGAAATTCTAGGTGGCACATCACGGTTGCTTGCTTGAATTTAGATATGGAACAAGGCATATCAAGGGTCACATGCTTGGCTTTAGGCATAGAACGGATTTTCTGTTTGGCACTAGGCATAGAACAAGGCTTCACAGCTTTGCCTTTTTCACCTAAGGGTTTTGGACATGTTGCTATTACACATTCAAGCACTCTTGAGATCGTTTGGCCTGGAGGCAAGCAAACCTAATTTCACTATCAAGAGGTTTGTTAATGAAATCCTCTTCGACAATCTCACGGAGACATTCTAGACTATCCTTAAGGTGAGCACAGTAGTCATGAAAAGCATGTTCATTATTCCTAAGATGAGGAGGAATATATTTAACTGTCACAGTGTATTTGCAATCGAAGGGTGATTTTGAGACAACATTCTTATTGAAAACAAGTGGCAGTTTCCCATTTCCCCGACTTCTCAGATTCTCAATTTCCTTTTGTAAAGACGTTATTTTTTCGTTGTTTTGGTCACGGGTGACGTTTATTGAATCATATAACTCTTTAAAATGTCGTTTAACCTTTTCATTTTCTTCTAGAAAACTTTCGTTTTCCTTTTGTAAAGCATTTACTAGGTTTTGAAGATGAAATGTTTGAGAATTCGAGAATCTAAAGGAGGAGGCATTTGGGAGCCTGTCATATTGTTCGTTTGACCCTTTAATTGAGAGATTTGGGCTTTCAACTTTCTGATCGTGTTGCAATGAGCTTGAATCTTCATCACGTTTGTTAATTTGAAAACGCATCAAACTCTGGAGCATCCGAAGATGTCTTGATATTTGAAGTTTTGACATTTTCTTTGAGATGTTGATATTTGAGTTGTAAATTAAAATGCTCAACTTCTAGTTTAGAAAAATGTTTAACCAAATTGTCGTGATCATCCAGTTCAATTTTCTCGTTTAGTTTAGAATTAGTTTTTTCAAGCTCAATGACACGATTATGGGAGACTTTCAGGCCCGAGATAGTTCATGAAATTTGGAAGCATTAATAGAGAAATTTGAAGCAATGAAAAAGATATCTTGAGCAACACATTCAGAAATAAGAGTCTCATTTAAGGTATGCAAGTTCTTCCTCTCAATCTCATTATATTTTAGTGCACGCTCATAATCACTAACTTCAACTACCATTGCATCAAATTCCTTTTCCATTTCTTTAATATCTGATTTTATCCCTTTTTAAGACTCTCAAAATGATCTTTTAGTTGTTTAAAGAAAGGCATGACCTCGGTTAAATAACATTCTTTCATTTGCTCAAAACCCCTTTCCCCTTCGGTTATCCGTGGGTGTGATCCTTTTCTTACAAGTTTTCTCAAAATCGGTAAATAGTTGAAGAATAACATATTGGTTGATTAAGGTCTTGCTCTTAGTGGCAATAGTTCTAGGAACTAAGTGCATTGGTGTATTTGGAGGATACACGATCGCTTTAGGAATTTCCTACAAGGGGGATTCTTTTCAACAAGATTTTCAGCTTTTTGCAAGTCCATATCCTTTTCCGAACACTTGTTCGGGGTCAATAGAGTCTGAGGCTTAAACATGTTTAAGGATATCCAATTTTCCTTAGTGTAATCATGGGGTTTTATCGTTATCTTGTTCTTTTTACACTCGGGATCTTCTAGCTTCTTATTCATTTTCTCCCTAGTGACTTCATCTGATTTCTTATCTTCCTCGGTGCACTCAGTAGCAACTAGGTTTCTGTCTAGGCTTAAGGATCTCATTACCATCATACAGTACCTTATGAGCATTTCTAGCCTTTTAATTACCTCTGGATTAGGTTCCTCAACAAGGGGAATGCTATGCTTATCGCTTAAGACTCTATGCATAGTGATCATGTGAGCGATCTGAATGGTATTCCCTTGTACGTACAACTTATTTTCAAGCTTGTTTTTCAAAGTTTTTAGATTGGAAAAATCATTCAAAAGTTTTGATTCCTTAGCCTTGAATTCTTGCTTAAGCATTTTAACATTTTCTTGAAGTTCGTGTTTTTGCTTAGCAGTTTTAGAAAGCTTTTCTTGTAAGGAGTTTAACTCTTGTTTTAATACTTCTTCTCTAAACCTACTTTTTCTAATAGTTGTATGTATTTGGACATCCATTTTACGCTCACGGGTGGTCAACTCAAACTTAGCACGTGTTCATAAATAGCAACTGATCCTTATATATGTTAAGCTCGGTGGTAAGGGAATCATCGTGCACAAATGCAAACGTACTCATGCGGTTCATAATCATCATTTTGAGTAGAAGATGCACAACTAGGTACAGCAGAAACATCCATGCAACTTACCTGAGCATTGACATGCACAGGCGGTGACGGGTGCATCTCTATCTTGGGTGCATCCGAAGCTTCCATGGAGCGTTCCTTTGCATTAACTTGCACAGGTTGTGTCCGGTGCACCTCTCTTGTGAATTTGAGCACGAAGATTCCATTTTTCCATTATCCGACTCATCATTTTTTGTTGTCATCGACATTCGCATTCAGAACACCCGATTCTTCAACATATACATTACCCAACTTATCACAACAATCTTTCAACTGACACTCATTCACGTCTTCATTCTTTTGAGCCGATTCTTCAATGTACTTTTTCACATTATCCATGAGTTGGATAAATGTCTCAATGAATTCCTCAATTTCCATTCCAGTATGTTTTTTGAAGGAAATTCCATCAAGTGTTGATCGTGTCTGCGAATATTCCCAACGATGAATGGTGAAATTGTTTGTAGATTACTTGAAGAGCACCTTTGGAACCATCCTTTTGAACCTCTTTATTGGTAAGTTGCAGCTTTAAGTGTTCTAAGTTCAACACAAGCTTCTTGTCAATGTAGGTAAGTCCTGGCGGAAAAGAGCACTACATGTTCGATCCCCGGCTATGGATACAATTGAATGAGGTGCAGATGAAGTAGGCGATAGGGCTCAATGTCTGCATTTCATTTGCATGGCATTTTGTAGCTTAACTGGTGCGATTCTCTCTCATTAGATTAGAACGGATATCTCACATCCTCATTGCTTAATTCAATCATCTTTAATCGTTGATTGTAGCCTACATTATCATTGTTGTCCACAACATCATACAGTTTAAGCACTTCGAAATCACGAGTAGAGTAAGACATGATGTGGAAGGATGCACGGGATTTTATACGTCTATGATTTAAACCGAGAAATAGAATCTTTCGCGGGATTTTACTAAAATCAAGACGAAACCGTTAAGCAATGACCAGTAGAGGGTGTTAAGATGACCGATGGAATGATACAATGAAAGACGATTGTGTGATAGGACTTTAGATTGTTCGTGGGATAAGCAGAGATGTTGTTTGGTTGTGATTCGGATTGGTTTATGCCCGTTTTTCCAGAGAAATTTAGGTCTAAAAACTTAAAAACCTCAATAACTTCTGTTCGGAGCGGATTTAGACCTCGAAGATTGACCGAATCAACTTTAGTTAATTCGGTGCCATTCTCCTCGTTCTCACGGTCGTTTTGATGGGTAGAACGCTGAAAACGGAGTTACGGTTCAAAAGTTATGGCCGTTTGAAGTTTTGACGGGAAAAATCAACCAAGTCGCTATGAATTCTTGAACCAAGTCGCTAACAACTAATTCGCTACCACGCTAAGTCGCTAGAGTTCCAAGTCGCTAGCAAGATGTAAGTCGCTAAGTGGTAACTCGCTAACACTCAAGTCGCTAGCAAAATTTCGGCAAACAATTAGCTACTCAAGTCGCTAACAATGCAAGTCGCTAAAGAGCAACTCGCTTCTGAGACCAAGTCGCTACCACCAAGTCGCTACCCGTAGTGGAGAGTCCACTACTTGTACTTTAATTCGCTAGATCTAACTCGCTAGCCCAACAACGTAAGTCGCTACAAAAATGTGAAGCAAGTCGCTACCAAGAATATTATCCGTGAACTAAGTCGCTAGCATGAAAAACCATATAAACATCACTTTTCAATCCAAAAACAACCCAACCAAGATGATTCAAGCTTAACAAATGAAAACCTAAACACTTTTGATGATTCTAAACATAAAAGTACCAACAAAATTCAAACTTTAACACAAGAAATCATCCAAATGATGCAAAAACCACTAAACTTTTTTAAACTCAAAAACCACTATAAATCCAAAGATGTGCAAGATATGATCTAACCATGGCTCTTGATACCAATTGTAAGATATAACTTTTCACATACACATCATAACATTAACACAAGGTAGCATATAGATGGAATTCTAGAGAGAGAAAGTTAGAGGTTTAGGGAACTTAGTGAGAGAAAGTGAAAGATATTATTATGAGCTCCAACTCTCTACCTTGGGAGGTAGAGAGTATTTATATTACTTACATAAAACGCACACATCGGCGTGGATCGTGCATACGATGGGTAAAGACCCGTCCGTCCTCCACGGTGTTACTTAACTAATACTACTTAACTTAAAATAACTACGACTACGAGCTTTCTAACGATTACATATACTTGAGGTGACCGACTCTTTAATACCTGGAATTTCTAATTCCTAACAGTTAAAAACTCTCTAACCTCAGATCCAAGAGATCTATGTTTGTAGTTTTGTTTTTGTGTGATCTTTTAGGTTCCTCTTAAAGGCGAGATCACCACCTTTGAAGTCGAGCAAGCTCAAGTCCATGAGTTGCCATGCTTCCTCATCATCAAGACTACTGAAGTCTTCTTGTTGATGATTGTTTTTCTTTTCCTAAGAAGTGTTGAAGACATTTGTAAAAGGTGTCTCAAGTTTCAAGAATAAGATATTAGTGAAGGGTGTCTATCGTCCATATCATAAGCACTTGTGGTGGGTGCTTAGAAGTCAAGACTAGAAGCATTAGTGAAGGGTGCTTAGAAGTCAAGACACAAGACATTAGTGAAGGGTGTCTTGAAGATCTAGTTAAAGGCATTAGTGAAAGGTGCCTTAGATGTACATTCGATATGGTGTGTTTCGATGTACAAGATAGATTTATACTAGATCCAAGGATATTAATATCCTTGATGATGTTGTAAAAAGGAGTTGATCTCCTTTGGGATTAGTCGTTGGTGTAGTGTTGGGTAGGAGTTCCTCTATTGCAATGGAACTAGGTGCTTAGCCTAGTACCTAATAAAGGATAGGTGACGTTTTGTAGGTTTGGTTCACCTTGGTGTGAAAGAACTAGGTACTTAGCCTAGTACCTGATAAAGGGTTGGCGACATTGGGTAGGTGTGGTTCACCTTGGAGTGAAAGAACCCGGTGGTTAGCCTAGTACCGGAAAAAGGGTAGGCGACATTGTGAAGGCTTCTCCGCCATAAGGAGTTGGTGTAGTGATTACGAACTCTCGAGTAGGTGACTCGGGGAGTGGAGTAGGGCAATAAATGTAGCCTTGTAGCCGAACCACTATAAATACTCGCGTTGTGGTTTTGTGCTTCTTACTCTTATCTTTTCATTACATACTTATATATGTTTGTTTATCAACATCCAACACACACACCAAAATAGATTGACATAAGTCGATCTAAATATTAAAAAGGAAGTTTTTAATTGGTAAAACTATTCAACCCCCCCATTCTAGTTTTCCACAATTGGCATCAGAGCTTCGTTACCAAGTTTCTTGAAGTATATTGTACTTTAAAAACTTGATACGATCCATGGTTTATTGAAAACTACAAAGAAGGCTTTTCATAAAAACAAACACCATGTCTCTTAAAACCTTTTATTCGGATGTTGATTAAGATGACAACATTTCTTTTGTTATTTATTTTTCATTTAATTGCACTAATCCTCTTTGTCATATTGATTTGTCAAAGCTCATATCTACCAAGCCATAAGAATCGCTTGGTAACAAGAATACCTTCCCTAAGAAGGTATCTTAAGCACAAAGGAGCTGGAATTGTCTTCTGACATTTGTTGTGTCATTTGTAAAGACATGCCTAAGTGCATTCGAGGTATGACTTTTCACTTATCTCTAAATGACATTAGCTTGATAAATAAGTATGCTTACCAAGGTAGTTATTTGATTATTTTTTTTACATGCTTTACATGTAGCTTCATTAGGAAGCTTTTTCTCACATACGTATCACTATTTCATCTAAAAGTCATGGTTCATAAAACTTGTGTTTCGTTTCACGTAATCCAAAAATCATATCTCTCTATTAATAAAACAAAACGCAAATATCAAAAATTCCTCTTTTCCCATAAATACTCCCACCGTCATCCACTCCATTAAATCCCCACTTTTTCAAATCTTTCAATTTCAAAAATTTCCTCTCATTCAAAACTTCATCTTCCTCTCCATTTCATATCAACCAAAACCAAGAAGATTCGTCATCAACATGGTTTACATCGCCCTCGTGCTCATCGCCTTAACACTCATTGCACATGTGTTCCCTATGATGAAGTTCACATACGGAGACATATACTTTGTGTTGTTAATCTACATTGGGGTTATATACCCAATCCTTTGTATCATCCTTAGCATTGAAATGAAATATTACTAATAATCTAGTTTATCTAGGTTATTATCATAATGTGTTTATCATTTCTTTTTATTTTATAATAATACATTAGAAGTCATGTACGCATGCTAATAGAAAAATGTAGGCTAAAACACTTATCTTGGTATAAAACTATGAGATCTAAAAAAACCTATGTTTTACATCATAAAATCTGTTTACTGTAACTCAGATCCACGGATCCCGGCAAATGTACTAGCCGGATCCGTTTTTGAAAGGAACCGTGGGAACCGTCCTACTGGAAAACAGTTTTTCATGCAAATTAAAAACCACTTTCTTCCTAAATGTAATATTCCACTAGAATAAGTAAGCTAAGTGTCATTGTTGTTAAAAACCATTGTTAATAAAAATCTAGTAAAAACATTAGATAATCATTGGTTGACCACAAACATCACTTTCTATTAACTCATCATTTCTATAGGTTCAACTATGACGCATGAATATGAGTTTGATTTTTCACTCACTAGCGTCTACACTCCGAACATCTCCCTTGAGCCCAACACACCTGGTAATCATGTCCGTGGGTTCAATAATCTCGAAAATCGTCACTTCCACGAAGGACGTATTGTAGACACCTCTCTACAATTCGAAGAAGGTATCAATACCTCCTTCCAAGCCATAGGACTAGAATGTCTTCTTGAAATCAACGAGAAGATATGTCCAAGGTTCATAAAGGAATTATTTTGTCAAGTTGAACTCGTTCGTAACGAGGATCGCTCTCTATCTCTTTGGTTTTATATCAAAAACCAAAAGTTTACTTTAACCCTTGGGCATTTTGCTCACATCCTCCGAATTCCAAATCATGGACAATGTGCCTTCACCGAAGATTGGTCTCTTGATTCTCTCTTCAACTTTCGTGAAGAAACTAGTCCATATTGTTCACACATACCCTCCCCGGAAGATTTACATCGCATAATATGCAAACCTCTACCATATTACTCCGATCCAAACATTATCTTCGCATGGGACATCCGAGAAGAGTACAAGCCCCTTGCACTCATCCTACGTGAAAATGTTTGGAGTCTTAGGGGAAATCGAGAAATCCTTCCCGCTTGTTGTGCTCACATAATGTATTGTTTGCTAACACAACAACCATACAATCTCGCCTACTTCTTCGCAAGGCGAATTGTAAATCTTCAAGGCTCCAAGAATAAACTCATCCCTTATGGAATGTTCTTGACGCGCCTCTATCATAACGTTATGCACTTTCATCCTCAATTTCAAAGTCCGTTGTACGTACTTGTGAACAAGATGATGGAACCGCTAAACATATCTCTCATGAAGACTTTCTTCATTCTTGATTCCACCAACACTCATCAACCACGTGATGATCCTTCTAGCGAAAACGCTCAAGGAACTTAGTAGTCTTTCAAATAGGATCAATCCTTTTGTACTCGTGCTTTATCAATGTAATCCTATTTCTTTCATGAAATAAAACATCTTACATTTGATATCTTAGTGATAGAACCCCTTAAAATAACCTTGGAATATAATGCATTGTCAAGATCATTGCATACGTTTAGTAAAGGTTCTGCTTACCAGATGGACGGATCCCAAAGTTTATGCTAGACGGATCCCTACACCTAGGGAACCGTGGGATCCGGCAAACAGAAAGTGCAATTGCAAACATTGTATTTCAAACATGTCCTTAGAACACCTCACACTAAGCTAGACATAGTGTCTTAAGGCAAATTAAGTCCTTATCAAGTTATGTAGATCGTTCCTACTCACATATAGATCAAACTAAAAGACGCTTGTAGATCTATCGTTACACTTTAATCCATTACTCTTCCGCTCTCAAGCTCACACATCATTTTTTCATGATCCCTCATATCTAAACGCTGGAAACCTCTTATAGCAAAATTGATCATAATCATCCGTATGCCAAAATTGGTCGAAATTGATAAAATTCTAGTTTTCCATCTTAAGCCTTTAGGGTATTCTCCAAAGGATTAATCTAAGTCACTATCTGATCTCTAGGATCATTTAGCTTCACTTGACACTCTCAAAATCTTTAGTGTCATCCTTGTTCATTCATTGGTAATCATGAAAGTTCCAATTTCTTCCATATAAGGCAATCATTAGCTACATCACTCATTACCTTCAAGTACTCAAGCACCCCTTCATTTAAAACACTTAGGAGGACTGAAACACTCAAGATGGTATAGATCTTAGACATTAGAAACATTATTTTTATTCTTTCATAGCTGCTGAGAGCCGGATCCCTAGGACTAGCCTAGACGGATCCCTCATTGGAGGGAACCGTGGGATCCGGGTGACAGATTATGTCAACTCTAGCTAAAACAATCATTTCAAGCTCATCTTTCTAACTTAAACACTCCATCTCATCTTAAATGTGTTCCTAGATCAGTACAAACTGTGAAGTTGACTCTTGTGCATGTTAATCATCACATTCCAATGAATTTTAGTGGCTTAAGGCTTGAATGCACTTGCCAAATCTCTTGCTTTATAAACTTCATTGTTAGGACTTCCATAGTCATCACTTTCATCCTCATTTTCAGCACTTAAGAAACTCTTATAAACTTCTTGAAATCATCTCATCATGAGGAAAATTCCAAGTAGCAACTTATCCACCAAAGAACCACCCAAGAAAATTGCTCGTGTTGTACACGAAATCTCTTCAACCGAATCATCTCCGGTCAAGCCAACAAATGCAAAGATCTCCTCTCAACCAATCAAAAAAATTTATAAAAGGATAGTACCCACAAAACTACCTATGCCAAACACCACCATACCTCCTAGGACAAACAATATAATCTCCACTAAGCCATCACAATTGGTTCCTAGAGCTATCTCTTTTACATCTCCACTATCATCACCACACCTCTACAATTTAGAGGATTTTCCTCCTAGGCCGTCTCATCCTCCTCCGCCGACAACATTCTCCTCATTAGGAGGAATAATGGTACAAAATCAAGGTGTTGAGTCAACATTAGCTCCAGCTTCCTTTTCGCCGTTTCCATCATATAATCCCATTTGGATTATGAGAAATCATCAAAGTCAACCACCCGACCATATGGAAGTTGACACTTCTCTACCACCACCATCATTCTTGGTCGAGCCATTTTCAAATACGCCTCCACCAATCCCTCCATCGTTTGAGGCTCATCAAGCCGCTTCACTTGATCCTTCGCATCAAGCAATTTCATTTCTTCCACCACCACTACCTAGCCACGACAAAGATTGTTATCATTGTCAACATATTGAAAGTTTGATACATTAAGTACGAGAAGACCAACGTTTCATGTTCTATCACCTCCTCGAACATTTTGACGAGATTAAACCTAAACAAACTTGAGCTAGAGGATTTTAGTGGTGTCCTAGTTTCAAGCGTTACTTAGACAAGTCTAGTAATTCCAAGTCATGTATCGATCATTTTCTTAGTTTTTAGAGTCATGTATATCATATCTCTAGTTTTATTAAATGAAAATACATGCTACTTGCTATATTTTTGAGTATATGAGTATGTTGTATAATACATATCTCACTTTGATATTAACATGATATGTTATATCATCATTCTTTGAAATTGATCATCACGGATCCCTCATATTTGCCTAGACGGATCCCTACAAAGAGGGAACCGTAGGATCCGTGATACAGAAAACTATTTTTCTACTAACTTGGATCACATTTGCAGGAAATTGTGCATTATACTTGTTTTTTAATCTTTGTTTTGTAGTTATTCAATTTACACATGAAGACTTTGACATCCTAAAGCTAGGGGGAGCTTTGTGTCAAAGCAATACATTGCAAATTACTTGCAATATTAGGATTACATTTCATGACATCCCTTTGCAAAATTGCAATCAACAAGGGGGAGCACATTCGTCACATAAACGAAATCTTTTGCAAACTTAGTTGCAAATAAACTAGCTTAGTATTAGTCTCTTGACGCCCTTACATAGGGATGGAATCGTCAAGGGGGAGTAAAGACGAGATCCTTTCCCGTTACTTGCTCTCTATTTTTTTTCTTTCACATGTTTTTCCTAAAACAATGTGTTAGTTTCCTTTCGAAGCACTTTTTGTTTCGACAAAAAGGGGGAGAAGAAAGTAAAAACTACAAATTCAAACTTTTACGAATTTTAGCTTTTCCTTAAAATAATTTTATGTTTTGTCATCAACAAAAAGGGGGAGATTGTTAATACAAATAAGCCGTAAAAACTTTTATTTATATTTTACGATCTTCTAATGTTTTGTCGATAACAAACGTAAAATCATTTTAACGAAACAAATAAAATACGTAAATGGTTTGAACTAATAGCTTCTAACATATTCACATTTTCACATAAAACACTAAAACAAGTATAAGTGATTTTATGATTTCATACTACATATGTACAACAACTAGTGTTTACATATTTGGGTAAAATATACACATAACTAGTATGTAGTATATTGGGTAATATAAATGGGTAGAAACTTAAGTATCACAACCCATTGACCAAATACATTGAATATAGTTAGGTACAACCCAAAGCCCATGACCCATGGAGCTTGACCCATAACCCATTGCATGACATCATGCTTATATCATATATGGATAATATCCATAACCCATAGTATTGACCCATACCCATGTGATTAGGTGCATTGCACTCAAGAGATACATTGTATCTAGCTAAAGACCCATGGATCAACCCATGACCCATGACTCATAACCAAAATACCCATGGGTAAAGAGGAGCGTCCCACGGATCCCTAGCTTTACGCTAGATGGATCCCTTGTGGGAGGGATCCGTGGGATCCGGGGAACAGTAGAATTTTTCCTCTATAAATAGTGAGCCATTTCTTCATTGTTTCTCACCCCTTTCCAACATACTTTCCCTTTGAGTTAAAAACTCTCTAACCTCACATCCAAGAGATCTATGTTTGTAGTTTTGTTTTTGTGTGATCTTCTAGATTCCTCTTAAAGGCGAGATCACAACCTTTGAAGTCGAGCAAGCTCAAGTCCATGAGTTGCCATGCTTCCTCATCATCAAGACTACTGAAGTCTTCTTGTTGATGATTGTTTTTCTTTTCCTAAGAAGTGTTGAAGACATTTGTGAAAGGTGTCTCAAGTGTCAAGACGAAGATATTAGTGAAGGGTATCTATCGTCCATATCATAAGCACTTATGGTGGGTGCTTAGAAGTCAAGACTAGAAGCATTAGTGAAGGGTGATTAGAAGTCAAGACAAAAGACATTAGTGAAGGGTGTCTTGAAGATCTAGTTAAAGAAATTAGTGAAAGGTGCCTTAGATGTACATTCGATATGGTGTGTTTTGATGTACAAGATAGATTAGTACTAGATCCAAGGATATTGATATCCTTGATGATGTTGTAAAAAGGAGTTGATCTCCTTTGGGATTAGTCATTGGTGTAGTTTTGGGTAGTAGTTCCTCTATTGCAATGGAACTAGGTGCTTAGCCTAGTACCTAATAATGGGTAGGCGACGTTGTGTAGGTGTGGTTCACCTTGGTGTGAAAGAACTAGGTACTTAGCCTAGTACCTGATAAAGGGTAGGCGACGTTGTGTAGGTGTGGTTGACCTTGGAGTGAAAGAACCCGGTGGTTAGCCTAGCACCGGAAAAAGGGTAGGCGACGTTGTGAAAGCTTCTTCGCCATAAGGAGTTGGTGTAGTGATTACGAACTCTCAAGTAGGTGACTCGGGGAGTGGAGTAGGGCAAGGAAGGTGTCCTTGTAGCCGAACCACTATAAATACTCACGTTGTGGTTTTGTGCTTCTTACTCTTATCTTTTCATTACATACTTTGTTAGCCTTAATAGTTTTTATTAGAAGTGATGGTCATTCACATTTAGGAACTTTGTAACGTGTGTTAGATATCGTGATAGAATAGTCAGCGGGCTCGTGGATTGGACTAAGCTAAATGGGTATTAGTTTAGTTAAGCTAGCCTTATATCAAATCCAAGTCCAATCCAATCCCACGAAGCCCACATACAAGGCCCATGGCCAAGCCTTAGGGCATCTTCTACTTGTACTATAAATACCCCTCAAGTATGTCATTTGAGGGGTGTGCTTGAGTGTGTGTGTGTGTGTTTTCCTTTGAAGCAATATACAACTTATTGTTTCATCTTTCTTTTCTCTACCTCTCTAACATACACGAATTCATATTCAAGTCACCAAGTTCTTCATCTTAATCTTTCTTATCTACGTTTGTGTTTGTATAACGTGGGTGTTTGTGTGGTAAAGGTTGCTATTTTGATAAGGTTGGTATATCTTTGGTCCTAACAATTGGTATCAATCGCCTAACAATGGTTTAGGAGTGTTTGTGTTTGTTTAGAAGGGTTACGCGTAAAAGGCTCTCGTTATACGTTTTTGTCACGCTTAAAACTTTAATTTTTGCACTTAAAAATTCAAGATTCTTGTGGTTTAAGGTTTATTTGGTGCTAAAGTTTCAGTTTTTTGCAAAAAGTTCGAAGCTTTACGCGTTTTGGTTAAGTTTTAAACTCGTATTTGGTTTTTGGTCATTTCTACTCGTAACTTTTCTATGCACTTTGGGTGAAAAAGGTCAACATTTTGGGTTATTAAGTGTTTTAAGGCTATCCGGGTAAAGGAAATCATTTGAATCGTTGGATATTTCTTACGAGTAGAAGTCAAAGAGTCAAAACCCTAGTTTTCTACTCGTAACTTTTTGGTGAAGAATCTTCGTGCTATAATTACTCGCTTCCCTCACTTGGATAAGTGTGTGGAACACTTCGACTTATGGATATCCCTTACACTGTGATAGTGTAAAGGATTTTTGGATCTCAGCCGTAAGCCATTCCTACGCAGTAAGCCATTCCACGTAAGCTATTCCTACGCGTAAGCACTCTTGCTACGCGTAAGTTGGGTTTTACGCATAAGAATTTCCTACGCCTAAGGATTCCTACGCCAAGCATCCTAAGCTAAGGATTCCTACGCCTAAGCATCCTACGCATAAGATCTTACGCCAAGCACCAGATCCTACGCCTAAGCCTGCCTACTGTAACTTACGTTTCTACCTAAGCTCTTTCTACGCATAAAGTTTAAAAAAAATAAAATAAAAATAAATAAAAAATTTCATGGAAAACTTGAGTAAAATTTAAATTTTTGAGGAGACTAAACGTTCAATTTTTACGAGAAATTCAAATTTTGGTATAATCTGTGAAAATTTTGGTCAAAATTCAAATTTTTGGGCCTAAATTCAAATTTTTCGGGTCAAATTTGGCGTCAAAATTGTCATAACTCAAAATTTTCATACGACCTTAGAATTTATTTTTAAAGTGAATTTCAAATTTTGGGCGAAAATTTTTTCGACTAAGAACCAAGGTTACAAGTATGACTTTCTAAAAACCTCAACCGAGCTTAATCTTCATCAACCACAACTCCTTTATCGTTGAATCGATCCTACATCAACTTTATCATACATACCTTCATCAATGGCAACTCAGGAAGATCGTCTCATAACTGCTTTCTTAAAAGGATTCTTCAATGAAGAAAACATTAGTCCCACTACACCAAATAACAACAACCAATGGATTTCATCGTATAATCCGCAGTTTGCTCAACCGAGTATGCATATGGGTCAAGAAGGACAAATGGTTGATGTTATTGGGAATCAAAATGGATTTGCTACGGGTATACAAATGGGGAATCAGATGCAATATGCAGGCGGTTTGTTGGACATCAAGGGGTCGGATTGTGAATCGAATATGGGATATCAAAATGGGAATAATTATATGACTTCGCTCGAATGCTACCTCAGAACCTCAAAGCCAAAATTCAGGTTATTTTAGTTCAGAATCTTGTGTCAAACGATTTGAAGCTTGAAAGGCTCCAGTACATGTTGATGTTAGCACGAAGAAGAGTCGGGAATTGAATTGACTGATGCGAATACGCATTCATGAATCCAAAGCGGGCGGATAAAGCAAAAATCGCAACCTCCAGTCATAGAATCAATCCACAGGACACAACATCAAGTGGTACTTTTGATACACCTCCAGTCTATGACACAGATCCACTCAATGAGGTACCAAATTATAGTAATGTTTCTAGTCAGTGTACTCATGATGAACAAAGATTCGTGACATCAGCACCTACTTATGATACATACCTGGATAATCCGAGTTGTAGCAATACGAACTCTGAAACTCGGATGTGGATCCTAATGGAGGTGTGGCACAAAATCTGAGGCGATGAGGAAACCCGTGCTTATTTTGAAAAATTAATTAATAATTGTGGTATTGAAATCGAGAAAGTTAGTAAGTTCAATCGCGAAGTTAAGGCCGTGAATGTTAAATTGACCGCTGAGCTTGAGAGTTACAAGGAGAACGCAAAAGCTTTTGAATTTCGAGAAAAACAAAGAATCAGAATTAGAAATTGGTTATCGAAATTTGGTTTCTAAAGAAAAGAATTGCAAATCAAGTATAACACACTTGATGTGAATTCGAACTTGAAAATTAAATCTCTAAACAAGGAAATTTCTGATTTAAATAACCAACTTTCTAAACAAAAAGAAATGTTTTCTAATCTTGAAAAAGAAAAGAAGCAGTTGATTACTGATTTTTCAAAACGAGAAGATTCTCTTCTTGATGAAATTCTTGATAAAAATGAAAAAAATCCAAACTTTGGAAAATTTGCTTCTTAAAACGGGTCATTCTGCTCAAACAATCAAGATGCTTTCTAATCAAGTAAATCCGCGTTTTCATACTAACAATAGAATGGCACTTGGTAACGACCCTTCTTCGTTCCTCAAGAAAGCTCAGAAATCTCAGAAATCTCAGAATGTGTTGAACAATGGAAAACCTTTGCATGAACCCATAATTGTTCGTGATTCTCTTGAAACGTTGGAACTATCTGAGGAGAGTAGATCAAAATGAAACAAAAGAATCCAGATCTTAAACCGATTGATTATAACAAATGGAACAAAATTAACGGAATTACTTTTGTTAATCAAAAAGAAAAGTCAAGGTTCTCCATCACACCAAGTGTTTCAAACAAAGAGTCAACACCAGTTTCAAAACCTGTTTCAAAACCAGGTTGTTGTCTCAAATTCTCTTTCGAACATTGAACAAATGTCTTCAAACAATCCTTTTAACACAAGTGATGCGAGACATATTTTAGACAATGTAAAACTAGAATTGTGGATCTTCAAGACACTGTTAAAACTAAAACCACTATTACACCTAACAACCGGTTCTCTAGTTTTGACATCGAACAAAGAAAGTTTTTTGAAACTCAAATTTCCCTCACCTGGTGGCATCAGGTCTGAGGGTAATTCATTTTGAACAAGCGTTTTGAAAGAAACAGTGACTTTGTCAAGGACCATAAATCACTGGTAAAGCAAGCTAATGAAAGTGTTGAACACATCAAAGTTTTGGAAACTTTAAATGACTCTCTCTTCAAGATGTTCTGAATCGATATTATGTCCATTATTTTGCAAACATATTCGTTGAAGATCATGAAAGACTCCACACGAGACCTCCATAATTGTTTCAAAATATGAAAAAGCTCTTGAAAAACTTGAAAAAGAAAGCGTGTCCTATTTTAAACAACTTGATCGAAAATCCGAGGAAGGCAAGTATGACAAACTGTCGTATGAGCGTGCTTACAAGGACATGAAAGAGCAAAATGATCTTTTGAGTGCTCAACTGGGAAGTCTAAAAGGAAAGGCTGTGGATACTAAGTTTGCAAAACCATGGACTGAGGAGAAAACAAATGTTCCCAAACCGGTTTTCAAACCAAAAATGTCTATTTCTCAGCCTCCTCCAATAGTCAATGAGAAAAATGATTTGTCAAAAACAGTCACTCCACATTCCCTGCCCTTTAAAAAGAGAATTTTAAAAGTTTTTGAAAAAGAAAAAGCGGTTTTTGAAAAACCAAAAGTGTTTACACCTGGCATTTCTAGGAATAGTACACGGAATGTGACCAAAATCCAGTTAAAGAATCTGTCGGTTCTAACAACATGGTCAACAATCACTATCTAGAAGAAGCTAGGAAAAAGGCACAGATTCGAAAAGATGGAATTTTAGGTGCAACATCTAGGGTGATGAATTCTACAAGATTTCAAGGCCCTGCTAGTAGTAGTAAACCATTACCTAGGAACACTCTACAAACGACTAGGGATTGGCTTACATCTAAGAGTAGTTATGCAAAAAGAAAATGCTATGCCCTTAGAAAACATCACTAGAATTCTAAGTCTTTTTGAACAAGAATCAATTTCCAAAAGGCTGTAGTGACAAAGTTAAAGCTGCTGTTTTAAACAAGAATATTGAATTTGTCTGTACTACATGTAAAAATGTGTCTTTTCAGCTAATCATGATGCATGTGCCTTACAATATCTCAAGAAAGATAATTCTCGTGTCGAGGCACAATCCACTAAGACACCAAATAGAAACAAACCCGGTGACAAGATGAACATAAAAAGGAAACCTAATAGGTGGATCTCTTCAGGACGTAGTTTTTCTAAAAAAAGAGTCTTCCATTTGCATCCGATAAGAAAACAACTCCTAGATCTTACCTTAGGTGGAAACCCACGGGAAAAGTTTTCAAAGACAATAGGTCTTAGATGGATCCCCACAGGAAAGATTTTTATACTTGCTCCAACACGATAATAGTGAAACTCATCAAGATAAGGAAGTCAAAACCACTACAACCGTTGATAGTGATCACCCTCACCATGAGGAATCTTGTACTTCTAACACTGTTATTTGTGAAAACTCTTCTTCTTTGGTTGCAGGTGAATCAAATATCTCAGAACCCAGCTCATCAGAGGGTTCCAATTCTGTAAACTCTTCATTCTCTCTATCTTCTATTTTTGATTTTCCATTTCTTTTATAAAACCAACAAAAGCAAAATATAAAAATATAAAACTTTCAAAAATACAAAAACAATATAAAATCAAAAATCCAAAAATATTCTTGTACGACATGTCTCTCGTATAATCGATATTCATGACGTTTCTAGAAATGTCATTCAACAATGATACGGGCATGTACAGATGCTTGAGCGAGAGTTCTTTAAATGTTTTCCAAAACATGTCGTTTCTCAAAAATTTCTTAAAAACATAATGGCTTTCGTATACTTCAGTACGAAACCCGGACTTCAAATTAATGGCTTCTGATCACATCAGTTCAGGACCCGCACTTCAAAGAAAGGAAAGTGCTTATCAAAATCAAAGGTTTTTAAATATTTTTCAAGCACTATTCCTAAAAACATAATGGCTTGCAGTTACTTCAAACTGTAACCCGCACTTTAAAGAAAGGAAAGTGCTACGCAAAATCGATTTTCATAAATATCGAGCACTTATCCTAAAACAAATGAAGATAATTCTTCTTCAATATCTTCAAAAGATTTTTCAAAATCTTCATCATCTTGCGTACCATTGATTCGAAATTTTTCAAAAATATTTTTCAAAATCTCTCACATTTGGTACCAAGATAACTCCCCCTAAACCCTTAATTGATTCTAAATTTTCTGTATGAAAAATATGCTTTCGTTAAGAGGGAGTATAAAACCAAAATTGTTCCAAAATTCATGCTAAATCAGTTTCTCTCCAAATGCTTTTTGAAAAACATATCTTTTAATCATTTTGTTTCAAAAACATCATGGATATGCTATTTTTGAGGGGAGAAACGTGATTAAAATGTGATCAAAAAGTTTAATGATCGTTGTTTGAATCTCAAAAGAGCTCGACTCAGACGGAACCAATGAATTGACGAGTAATCAAAGTCAGTAAATTTACCATTTCGAGAAACTTTCTATGGACTTGACCAGGACGGGTAATAATTTCAAGCTAATTCTCTAGTGATGTAAACGTGTCTCGAATCGGTCTAGTTCATTTAAAGTCGATCAATTAAAAAGTGCGAACTCTACCCTCTATGTGCAGATTTCTGTCAAAACTTATTAGCACATGTGAAGGGGGAGTGTTTCTGAAAATATAAAACTCTCAGAGTGTTTCAAACATGTTTTCTATCATAAACACTTTGAGAGATTTTCAAAGAAAATGGTTTTATGGCAACAATAGGACAGTCATGGAGTTATAAGGTGAGTAAGGATAGGAAATTCGTCCTATGATCCGCCAGAGCCGGAGGGATCTACCCAAGGACATCACCAATAGTTTAGTATTAGAAGTCCTTAGGTATGATTGAAAAAAGGAGTAATGTGAGAAAGGAGAAAGAAGGGGTTGAAGAATTAAAAAGAAAAGTAATGAAAAAGGGTGAAAAGAAATAGCCCTCCATAATCAACCTTAGAGCAGAAACCGGGTTCAATTCATCTACTACTGGTTGTCACTAAGTTGACACTGGTATTGAAGACTAAGACGTCATGGACCCAGGTGCTTGCACTAAACCTTCTAGCCACTCAATTCCTCTTAAAAGGATTTGTTTCATTCTCACTGGGAACCCTGCATAATCTATCGGCTTTCTCTTAGAGATTGCCGATATTGAAGAAGGAGACCCTCTCCCTAGTCTCCGCTTAGGAAAACCAAAATGCACTAATTGAGTCTAGAGCCACGAGATTCATCAAAAGATCTCATAGGAATACTTGACATGACATCGCTTGTTGTTCATCAATAAGGACACAAGTGATATATTATAGAGTCCTATGCAGATCTTAGCAATCGCGAACATTTATGAGGGGAGTTACAAGCTGTAATCCTCGGTGATTAAATGGAAATTCTGCCGGGGTCAACATCAAAGCGACAGCAGGTCACTTCGGTAATTCTCCGTGGATTACGCTTAGTGTGTCTCAAACGGTCTACATTCGTGGGGTGATGCCGGTGTACCTCGGCGACTCATCTGAATCTGTAGATGTACTTCGGTATATCGCGTTATCTCACTTGTGGGACTCCAGTTCGGGAACGGCCCTTGTGAGAATTAGAGACGTGTTTTCACACTATGCTTTTAACACCCTCAAAATTCAAACTTGTAAGTGCGGAATCCGCTTATTACTAACTGTTTTTATGTTTTCTTCTTATGGAAGCTCCGGAGCGGATGGATCGTGCAGACTCGCCACATGCTCATACCAAAAACACATGAAAGTTCTCATCATAATCAAAGGCTACACAAAGTGTAAAGACTCGAGAACTACATCATTGGTAACCAAAAGACAAATAGAAGTGTGAGCATGGTGGAGAAAGACGTGGAGACACCTAACCAACGAAGTTGACAACGGCAGACAACCACATTATCTGATCACAAAGCATGAAGGAACAAAGATTCAAGACTATTCTATATCTACACGCAAAGTTCAAGCTCAAGGAAAGTAAAGATCTTATCAAGTGGAGCATCATTTGAATGACCACCCCTTAGGGGGAGATTGTTAGCCTTAATAGTTTTTATTAGAAGTGATGGTCATTCACATTTAGGAACTTTGTAACGTGTGTTAGATATCGTGATAGAATAGTCAGCGGGCTCGTGGATTGGACTAAGCTAAATGGGTATTAGTTTAGTTAAGCTAGCCTTATATCAAATCCAAGTCCAATCCAATCCCACGAAGCCCACATACAAGGCCCATGGCCAAGCCTTAGGGCATCTTCTACTTGTACTATAAATACCCCTCAAGTATGTCATTTGAGGGGTGTGCTTGAGTGTGTGTGTGTGTGTTTTCCTTTGAAGCAATATACAACTTATTGTTTCATCTTTCTTTTCTCTACCTCTCTAACATACACGAATTCATATTCAAGTCACCAAGTTCTTCATCTTAATCTTTCTTATCTACGTTTGTGTTTGTATAACGTGGGTGTTTGTGTGGTAAAGGTTGCTATTTTGATAAGGTTGGTATATCTTTGGTCCTAACATACTTATATATGTTTGTTTATCAATATCTAACACACACATCCAAATAGATTGACATAAGTCGATCTAAATATTAAAAAGGAAGTTTTTAATTGGTAAAACTATTCAACCCCCCTTCTAGTTTTCCACAGTATGTATAAAAAATATATGTATACCTTAATAGACTTTTTTTATAAGATTGTCTCTTTTATAGTGTATAGCAGCATATTTCATTCTTTCTATTCTAATTTAGTAAATGATGGAAATGTTCCATCTTGGATATACAGTTTCAGGTTATAGAAAGAGGAAGGCGTATGAAAGAAGCTCTTATACTGTTCCGGGAGAAAACCTACCAAAATTTTCATGTACAAGACTATGATAGACAAAGATTTGGGCTATCGACCCCATCTCACTTTGATACATCCAAATTTCAATCAAACAGTCTCCATAGACCATCAAATCTAAACTCCATTGGCTCATTGGCTATGCATTTCGATAGCATCCGCTGTAAATTGCAACAAATTTCATCATCAGCTTTTCCACTTCCAACCGCTGCCACACGTGGCGGTCAAGCACCAAATCATAGTTATATTGATCTACTGCATCAGGCCCCAGGTGCAATCTCTACGAGTAGTGCTCTTGGGCTAGATGAAAACCCCCATGGTGGTATGGCTCAAGGCAGTCAAGTTGAACTTCAACATCAGGATTATAGAAAAGAAATAGATACAATGGTAACAGGTGAGAATTACTCACTTTCGGATATTGGAAAAGTTATGGCACCACTTGATGTTGGTGCAACTGTAGAATCACAATACAATCTAGGGGAAGATGCCAATAATGTTTCTAATGGTTTTGATAATAGTAACTTTAGAGGTGCCAGTGGTTTTTCAGAATCCATTCCAACACTCGATGTTGGTGCAACTTTAGGATCACAATTCTGTCCAAGGGTCATTGCAAATGTATTTTCAAATGGTTTTGATAAGAGCTACTCTGGAGTAGCCATTGGTAGCGGAATTTTTGAAGCCCCTGCAACATCTGTTTTTGATGCAAATGTAACATCACATTACAATCTAGGGGCAAATGAAAACTTAGTTTCAAATGGTTTTGATAATAGAAACTCTGGAGGGGCTAGTGGTAGCCAAAATTTTGAAGCCCCTGCAACATTTGTTGTTGGTGAAAATGTAGAATCACAATATACTCTAGGGGCAAATGTCAATGTATATTCAAATGGTTTTTATAATAGCAACTCTGGAGGTGCTAGTGGTACCAGAATTTCTGCAACATTTGTTGCTGGTGCAAATGTAGAATCACAATACAATCTAGGGGGATATGCAAATATATTTTCGAATGGTTTTGATAATAGTATCTCTGAAGGTGCTAGTGGTAGTGGAATGTCTGAAGCGCTTCCAACATCAGTTGTTGTTGCAAATTTAGAATCTCAATACAATCTAGTAGCACATGCCAATATATTTTCAAATGGTTTTGACAATAGCAACTCTGGAGGTGCTAGTGGTAGAGGTTTATCTGAGGAGCTTGAAAATGTTGATGTTTTTGGAATACCGATTGATTCACATACAACTGCTACTGATAGTGTTCCATCTCCCTCAAATGGTGGTTTGGAAGATTTGGCTGTTCTTGAGTTCAACTCATCTGATTTGGGAGGTGATTTTCATCCCCAAGAAAATGTCGATAACTCCCAAAACCTCATATTGCCGGTTTTAGCTGGTGAAGAAGAATATGCAAATAATTCATGGTTAAACAATATGTTAGAAACTGATTCTAATATAAGCATGGGAAATTATAATGAGAGTTATGATATCTTCTTTTCTGGACCATGATACTTTTCGCGTGGCTGTTTTATGCTCGGTACTGTGGTCTATCTGAGCATCCATAAACTAATTGGTCTTCACACTGTCTGCTCCATCTACTGTTCGGCTTTATGAGATTATTCAGGTTAAATTATTTCTTCCGTTTTTGAATAGGAATTTAAAATGCAATTTAAACAGAGTTGACCCCAAAAAAGGCATGCATGTTTTAGGTTCTACTTAGTATAGTTCAGTCCAATCCTAGCTTATCGCTGATTTTTTCAGTCTCAGTCGTGGTCCAAGATTTTTCGTTCAACATTTCTAGCTTTTTCGTTTTGTTCAGTTTAGAGTATGAGTGTGCACCAAAGTGAACATTGTTAATCTGGAAGATTCAATGGGTTGTATTTTAGATGATTTGGTGACTTTGTCTCTTCTTCTAATATCTTGATGTCTTGTTATGGATATTTTCTTCCGCATTGTTAAAGAAACTACTGGAACCCATAACCCGTGGAATACGGTATTGAGAGTTACTTTACTTTACTTTTATTGTTAAAGAAACTACCTTTGATTCTTATAATATGTTAGATGTCTTGTTAGGGGTAAGGTTGTTTATGTCTTAACCTCCCCCATACACCGTGGAAGACGTACGGTATTGGGATCCATAATCCGTGGAAGACGGTATTGGGAGTTACTTTACTTTACTTTACTTTTTATTGTTAAAGAAACTAACTTTGATTCTGTAATATTTTATGAATTGATTGAGCAAATGTACTTGGTGATCTATTTCCTTCTTTTATTTTTGAACGATTAATTTTAAATACAAAAAGCCTAATTAACTTGTAGAGTCAATAGACAATTTTGTGCATCTACCACCTATCCAATTGTACGATAATTGTTGAATTTCCTTGAAAACTTTGATGCTAGATTAAGACTTATCCATGAATTAACACCTTGTAATAATTTTGACTATTCCACATTATATATCCAAACAAAAGAGAACAAGACACTTCAAAACATCTTAATTAAATAGGCTTGAACATAGCTTTTTTCTTTGGGCTTAAATTCCTAACGAAAACAATAATGTCTAACAATGAACAATCACGAGAATGCCGAGGCAAACAAAATACCCGCCATTAAATCCTAACGAAATCAACCCTTCTTTTTAGTAGGTCAGTGAGGTATACCTTTTAATTAACTGATTAGTGGAAATAATATACCTCTAAATATGAACGCAATCTAGCGAGAAGTAAAAAAACTCTAAATGTACATACACTATTGTCTACTTATATACTCATGATTAGGCAAGCTATGAGCCTAAGAGTTAGGGACAACTAGCAACTGTGGCTTATTAAGTTCAGGACGTTGTTTGAGACCCAAGTTGCGTGACACTAATCCAAGCATTCAATCCATGCCAGGCTGAGTAACGTTGTTTGTGACCCAAGTTAGCCATTAACGTTGTCTAATCGCAGCATTTCCCCCCAAAATCACTTTGGATTGTGTAGTCTATACGAGGGGGATAGCTTGTAAAAGAGAAGAAACTTAACACACACGCGGAACTACTAACATAAACCCACCTAATCTTGTCGCATGCTATGATTATAGGATTTTGTGAATGCATCGAGTACACCCTCTATAGCAATTGTTTGGGTTGTAGTTTGTGGTTTTTTTAGCTTTATTCAGTTGGGTCCCTGAAGTTTTATTGAGGATTTAAGGGTATCATATTCTATTCTCCCTGTTTGGGATTTTTTTTGTCTAGATTCTCGCAAGGCTTGTCTTAAAAATTAAACTTTTCATTATTACATAAGGTGGTCATAGTAGGGGTTATATTACAAGAGGACAAACATTTGTATGTTCTCTTTTTGTCTATGTCAATAGTACACACGGATAAATAAGAGCGTATCCTATTTTTAATGATACGTATAACGGATTAGGTTAAGTCATAAAGAAAGAAAGCTTTGGTTAGATTCTGTTAGGTGCTATCGATTTGGCGGTTACCCGTCCCATCTATAACGAAGGAGCGCACAACAAGAAAACTAGGAAAAATATTCGTAAATTAGGCAAGTAATAAAATTAAAAAAGTATCATGTCAAAATAACAAGTGAAGAAAAGTATCTACCAAATCATGGGATTCAATTGTTGTCAGTTGATCAATCGCTAGAATCCATGTGGTGCCTCCGTATGCCATAGAGATCACAAATTTCTGAGGTATTGAAAAACAACAAGGTTCTTATCCATTGAAAAGATTCGGGTTGAATACGAATGGAAACCGTCTCAGTGTGATACGTGTAAGCCTTTTCGTCATACGCTGCTTGATTGTCCTAAATCTGTTCCACCTCCTAACCAAAACAAAGTGTTAATGATGGTTTTCAAACATCAATAACAAGAATAAGGGTAGAAATGGTGGTCCAAGTTTTCCAGGTATGGGAGGTTTTACTAAACCTGGTGTGGGTCCTAAGTTTAGGTATCAACCTAAAGCGCCTCCTCCTGAACCCAAGAAGGTAGATAATACAAATAATAAAGCCACTGAAGTGGATAGTATGAGTGGGACAAAGATTGCTACATCTAATCATTTTACTGCACTTAATATGATCGATACTGATGAATGTGGCACTCCTACTGATGTAGTGGATTCTGGTAGTACAATGGAAGCAAAGGAGGTTGGGTCTCTTAAGATCGGTAATGTATCACAAGAACCTCTTGTGAGTGATTCAATGAAAGCTAACAAGGTTGGTCCTACCCATATTGTTGAGAAAATTGGGGAGTTTGAAAAGCTTCTTATTGATGGGAACGCTACTCTTGTTGATGATGATGGTAATCCTATTAAAAAGGTTGATTGTCCAGGTAATAAAAAGGATTTTCCGTCTACTTCTTCTACTAAGAGGGTTAACACATTCTCTAAGGTGGGAGAGATTGTTGACTCCGATAGTGATGAAGAGGAGGTTGTGAATAATTTTGATGAGTCAATGAACCTATTTGGTTGTGGTCATGATCGTGAAGATGATTAGGATGACCATGATTTTGATGACTATGCGGATCAGGTCTACGATCTTCCAGGGAATTTTGATGCTTATTATCACACGTTTGGTTTCAAGCTCCAAGGCCTTGGTAGGAAGTAATTTTGTTTCCATAGGAGTCTAATGTTATCTTTTGAGTAGTGATTTATTTTCTTGTATAGAGAATAGGAAGTATCCTGTTATGTATTTGCCTATGTCATGGGCTAAGATATGGGATTTACCCATATCTTTTGTACTTAAACGTTTTTTGGAGTAATATATTTATGTCGGTCTTTGACCTTTTACCCAAAAAAACAAGGTTCTAGTCTCTTATCTTGGAAATATTCAAAATAAGTGTTTTTATGTGGTGTCAAATAGGTACATGAACTTGCTTGATCAGTTTGGCCTAAGGGAGGAAATGGTTAAGGTATGTTTGGGTCAGTGAGAGTTCTAATTTAGTATAGAAGTACCATAAACTATGGTTAACCATTGCGAAGGGAAAATGGCCTAGGAGGGGAGTGTAAGTAGAATGGAATTGAGAGTTGTGAAATATGAAGCTTCATGGTCCATTCTTTACATTCCCACAGGAGGTAATGGTTGGTCCTCCCTCAAGGAGTATGTTCCCAGATGTGTGAAGCCATTTTAGAGATGGAAATGTAGCACATCTGGTATAACCCTTGACTTGGAGGGGTTATGGATTCCTAATGACGTCATTCACCTTTTCTTGCCTTGATCATTATGGATGTGGGTTGAATGGTCTTGGTGAGAAGATGTTATGGACATGTAGTTAGATGGTATAGTGCAATCAAAGGTGAATTAAAGTTGCATTAAGTCTGCAAAGTGGAGTTGTTTTGCCTACAGTTTTCTGAGTGAAAGTGTTGTCCGATATAGTGTTGTATGATGTCTGAGATAACATCCTAGCGTTGTCTGAGATTGCTTTTTGTATTGTAGTATTGAATTTTGAATTTGTCTATTACTCTTGTAAGCATTGATGTAAAGTGTTCACAGATTATTAACGAGGACCAATCTTTATTACCAAAAGGTACATCAACTTTATATGGTCACTGGAAATTTGATTAGTTTAGTATTTGACGTGTCTCAAGCGCCCTCTCTATGTTTGCCTATATAAGCTTGTAGAAATTTTGGAGTTTGTTATTTCTTTTTGTATATGTATCACTTGTCCACTCTAACTATATCATGCCATCATAAAAGTTTAAAGGCCAATACATATAAAATAGAGATTAAATGATGAAATTTGTGCTCTGACATACGCACCTGCCGTCAAGATCTTTCTGTAAACCACTCATAGACTTTGAAGTAATTATACTAAGATTGAATAATATGATATGTTGATTCCCTGATTTAAGTGCTTGTATTTTATAACAGAAAAAATACATAATGACTAGCAAGAAACAAGCAAAGAAAAAGAAACATCAACAACCAAACAACCCCAAAGGAAAGAAATAAAACACCGTGTATTAACATGTTTGGGATTGATTACAATTCCACTGAATCCTCTCATGATCGATATGATCTTGCTTCATCTCCTTTTAGACTAAACACGCGAAGTGGAAACAACCATGGTTACAACAACACTGGAGATACGAGCATATATCAGAAGGATGAAGCTAAAACAAATGCAAAGCTACATAACCAACTCAAAATATGTTATATATTGAAACTTTGTGTCTGGTAGAGTCTAAAGAATGTTATTTCAAGTAAATAATGGCTTATCATCTTGTCGGGTATATTGCCAGAGCGCTTGAAATAACCTAAATCAGAGAGAGTAACTTTATGCTACTTTCAGACAATTAAATGAGGTAAGTGTCAAGGAGAGAAAGGATGAGCTTGTATCTCAATTTTGATACACAAAAACACACTTTTTCAACAAATTCACTAGTGAAATACAGGGGGTTATGACCTTCAATTTTGGCGATTGAATGCTTACGTGGATTTAAGATGACAAATTTAAAAAACAAGCTTGACTGGTTTTTGTTCTCCTCTTGAAACTTCTGGTTGAGATGCTGGCCAAAGACATCTTGTCCTTTGTAGGAAAATGTCCTTTGGTACTCTTGATATTTTTCAATTATTGGATTTTGAACAAGAACAATTCTTTCAGTTTTTCAAATACTTGGAGTATAATTCTAGCTCTAGTAATGTCTAAGAACACGTGGATAAAGATATTGCAAAGTAGAAACTTCTAGAATAAATAGATATCCAAAGAGAGAAAGTAGGAAATTGAAGGAGGATGAGTGCTCAAACTTCTTCCAAGATATTGCAAGATACAATAGTAGTTGCCTTCGTATTAAGGTCTCCTTTACTATCGGGTGGTGTGTAACAGAAATTGGGTACCTACTTGACATTAAAAGTGACATGCTTTATTTTCTCCCACAAAAGTCAGTTTGTTAATCTATATGAGACCATAACTGTTTGGAGAAGCCGGGATTACTAATGGCTTACGACATTGGTAATGTGTCATATCTATGGAGTTTTAGGAAGGAATTCTTCTTAGAAAGCATCCATTTTATAAAGGAATATTATTCTCAGTACAAATTGTCACAAACTTACGTTTGGAAATGGTAATTGTTTACTATTGCATCTTACTTGCCACTTTTTCTAATTTGTGTAGCGTATTAAAATTCTGGTATATTATATATATATTTTTTGGTGTATCATACTTTTGAATTTCGTCTTTTTGATGTATCATAGACCAGTTGCATGTGTGTACTATTTTACCATTATACTCCTAGCACTTACACTCTCAAATAAATCAGGGTAGGGGTAAAATGGTTAAATAAATACAAAAAATTGGTTTATGATACATCAAAAAGACAAAATTCAAAAGTATGATACGCTAAAAAGAAAAATAAAATAGTACACCACACAAAATTAGAAATAGTGTCTAGTAAAATATATTAAGATTTTTTTGTCTTAAGCTCTCAGCTTAAGATTAGCATTTTTGTTAATATGAACACCAGTTCCTAGTAAACTTTTTAGATATTTTAAAACTCTTGATGCAACTTCTAAATGAGACTCAAGAGGAGCATGCATGTATTGACTTAAGCCGTGAACAAAGTAAGCAATACCAAGTCTAGTAATAGTAAGATAAATAAGTTTTCCAACAAGTTATTGATAATTCCCAATATTTATTAAGGATTTATCATCATCAAACTCAATACGATTTAAAGTAGTGTTTTTAGGCAACGGAGCATCAACTGGTTTAGCAGATAACAAGCCATGTTCATATTAAAAATTCAAGACAATACTCATTTGACTTAAACACACACCACGTTCATTTTCCAAAATTTCAATTCCAAGAATAATATTCCCAAGTCTTTAATTTGAAATTTGTATTTCAAAAATAGTTTGAACTTTTCAATTTTAGAGCATTATTCCCTGTCATAACAATATCATCAACATGTACAAGTAAAGTAATAAACATATCACTAGACCTTTTAGTATGCAGAGAATAATCAAACAAAGACTACACAAAGCCATTTTCAATAAGAGTCATAGTCAATTTAGCATTTCATTGTCTAGGTGCATGTTTAAGTCCATATAAAGACATTTTTAATTTGCACACCTATGAATTTTGATTATCAAAGCAAGGGGGTATGGTCCAATGAACATCTTCAATTAACTCACCATATAAGAATGCATTGTTAGTATCAAGCTGAAACAGGCTCCACTTATTGTAAAGAACCACATTAATGATTCATCTAAAAGTAGACATCTTAACTGCATGACGAAATATTTCTAAATAGTCATATCCCTCCCTCTAGTTGTAGGCTTTAGCAACAAGCTTGCCTTATATCTCTCAATCTCACCACAAGACTTATATTTGATTTTAAGTAACCATTTACCCCTAACAGGTCTTCTTCCTTTAGGAAGATCTATTTGTCCGTGAAAATTGAGTAATTCATGAATTAATAAAGATAAAATCATAGCTAGTATATGATAAATGAAGAACATTGATTACAAGATTACATAATACCCATTTTGATGGCTAATAACACTCGTTATAGGGATAGTCACTGAATACCATTCTATAGCTTGACAAATAGACTCTCATTTATTCAAGCTTGCTAATCTTGAAAATGAATGAGAGGATGACCCTATCAAAATAACACTATGTTATTTTGTTGACTAGAATTGCTATCTATCTCTATTACAAATTACATTTATATAGGCTAGAAAAGGTAAAAGCTTCTATAAGAAGCTTTAATAAAATACTTATAGAAGTACTCAAAGCTTCCTTGAGAAGATTGAATAAAATACATATTCTTCTTTTGCCTTTCTTGCACATGCTTGTAGCTTGTCTTCCCAAGTAAGTTCCCACTCATATTGAGTAATTGTTTCTCAAATTACTCCTGCTGATAACATCAAATAGTCCTGAATATTAAGTGTCAATTTCCCCCGATAATGCTTGTAATTTATATCATTTATATGGATTTACGCTTGTTTTCCATTGTTTTCCACTTTCAGATAAATTACGAGCATTGGAGCTAAAGAGACGCGGAATTGGAGAAATATCAAAGATTTATCATAGTATGCTGACTTTCAAGAAGTTGCGGCGTAACTCATCTCTCACATTACGCCGTAACTAACGCGTGACTCAGAAAACCAACTCATTAGAAGATTACGGTATAACTCCCCCTAAAGACTACGACGTAACTTATTAGGTCAAATGAGGTTCCACGTCGCTGATAACTACGCCGTAACTATTTCTCCAACTACGGCGTAACCAAATAATATTGAAGATACGGCGTAACCACTTATAAAGTTACGCCGTAACCAGCAGATCTAGTGCAAATAACGAAGGAATTGAAGATTACGGCGTAAGTCTTATATTAGTTGCGATAACATATCCGCCTATAAATACCCCACGATTTCAGCAAAGATTTCAAAGCATCCTATTCCATACACCACAACCAAAGAATGTGGGAAGAAGCCAAAGGCAGGTCTAGAGGAGCATACAGAGCTGTCTCCAAGAGAGAAATCACTCCCCTACGATAAGCATTAGCATTTTATCTTTTCTTTACTTTCGATTCATGTATTTTGTAACTTTGAATATTGAATTGATTTGTATGGTTAATATGAGCGGCTAAGCACCTCTTGGTGCTGGACTAGTTATGATTCCTTAATTGTTTTGTTTGCGTTTACATTACTTCCGTAGAATTATTTCTAAGTGTATGCACGCATAGTTTATTGGTAGCTACCCTTGTTTCGGTAGTTTTGAATGGTGGTAGAGGCTAGTTGCTTAGGAGATATGCCAACTGACCCTAAGTGAGTAGACTGAGATGGGAAGGGTAAGATATGACCAACTGTAAAACCCTAATAATCATAAATGTGTTAAAAGACTATTTTACCCCTCAAATTTATATTTGTGAAATTTGTAAAACATGTCAAGCTCGTAAATACGTTAAACACTTAACTCATAAATGACTTATACAAGATAATTAATAACCTACTTACACTTCGTGTCTTATAGTATAATTATCACACATTATAAGTCACATGGACTAAATGCTACAAGTTACTAGACCTTTAAACTAAACAAATAAAACTAACATGTAATTATATATGGTAAATGAAAGTGATTGGTCTACTAATTCCCCATTCAGCGAGCATTACTCTCCCCTTAACTTCCCATTATTTTCTTATTCAATCTCATTTATTACCTCAAATTGTAACTTACTTTCTACACATTCAAATCTCATAAAAACTCTAGCTCCTTAATAAAAAGTGATGACCAGAGAGTTCTCACATTTTCCTTTCGATTCAAAGCAAACAGCAAGGTACCTTGGTATCGTGATCAAAGGGGTATGTCGGAGGTCGTGATCGTGGTTTCTTGGTTCGAAAGGTGTGACCGTGGTTGTGGGCTGCTAGGCAAGGGAGATCAGTAGGTGTCTCGAAGGAGGGCTGGTGAAAGGTGATCTTGGTTGTGGTCTTGATTCGAAAAGGTGGTCGCTTGGTTTGGTCAAAGACGAAGGTGGTGGTTCGAGTAGCATATCTTAGGTTGTAACCCTCACGTTCCTTGCCATCTACAACACTGTCCAAGAGGTAGTTTCACTTCCTCATTTCGATTCACCCGACATGCTTATGATATACATATATATACATTTATAAAAGAAATAACAGGTCCTTTATTTCGTTAGTCTTATATTCACGAGTAACATAATATATTTGTCATAAAATCATGATCTAATATGTCATTATAATGACCTTTCGAATGGATGGGAATGTACATGCTTTGGAATCGATATAAAGCTATGGTATATGAATATGGTATGTATATATATTACGTATGAGATCATGATGAGATAAAAGATGGGTTTTAAATTATGATATATTCCATCTACATGCATGTACTATTATTATAGATGAAAGAAATGGGTAGTCTGATGGATAAGTTCGAGGGTAATCAAGGGAAAATCAATTGAGTCATTTTGTATTTGAAGAAAGTGTGTGGGAAGATGAGTCGAGGGTTAGCCCTTTGGCACATCTACTTAGTCGTAGATTTTAATATTAGGGACCGCGAACGAGCATGAACATGGACCGATCATGAAGATGGAAAGACTATGAAAATGTTTTATTCAATTCAGTAGCATTGAAATCATATGTTATATTTAAGATATTTTCACTTTTAACCCTCATCTTTAGGATATGTCACATGCAAACCTTGGAATTTTGAATTGACATATTAAACCTTAAACTATCATAATGATAATATTAAGTCTTTAAGTTTAATCACTTGTCGTAATAAACCCTGAACTTTGATAAGTTACACTTTAAACCCTAAGTTTAGATTATTTATATTTTAAACCCTGAACCATGATAATTAATTTTATTAGACTATAATTTATTCAATTAGCATTTTTAAAACTAAATTTACTAATTCGGCATACTTAATTACTAAATTTAGAAAGTTACTAAAATAGAAAGAAACTTTAATTATGAAATATGAATATCGATGAACCCTAAAACTACAAAATAGCTTCTAAAATATTAAGCGATAATTATTTCGTGTAGATTAGCTGAAGAAGGAGTAACTTCCGATCCTTGTGTTTTCCCGATATGGTTTCATTTGCGATATGAGGTACAGATATTCTATCCCTTTTCAGTAGGGATTTCTCATGACTTTTCGATCCTTGACCTTATTTAACTTATGATACCCCTTGCTATGATTCCCTTTACTGTGATCCTTTGGTATGATTACGTTATGACATTCGTTGTTATGATTATGAACCTTATGATTATGAACCATCTGATTATGAACCGATTATGATTTGAATCGATTCGAGCCTTTGATATGAACCTCTGATTATGAACTTATGTTATGGAACTCTGATATGAACCTTTGACTTCGGAACCTTTGATATGAACCCTTATGATATGATTATGCTTTGACCCTTGATTTGATACGAGCCAAATATGTGTTCCTAGTCATGGAGGTACCATGACCATGTCATTGATGCACCAATCGCATGACTCCAGTGTATGCAGTGATGCTACACACCGTCCCCATTATGTTATATGATTATGAGCTCAAGATATATGTTTGGCCACTATGTTTCGGGTATGGATGCATCCTAGATATGTTTTGATATGATATGATATGATATGATTTAGTGAATGATGTCGTGTCAATCTGCGTCTTCACGATGGGAACTAGCTACTCCATTGGTTCTTGAGGTCTCCCCCTCTATTATGTATGGTATTCGAGGTCACCTCAATACAATGGTTTTATGATATGATATGATATGTTCGGGCTCGTGGTAGATTCGACAACCCTTACACTTTTGATATACCTATACTATACTTTGTATTCCCCGCACCTATTCTATATAATTTGTTCATTACTCGTACCCTTATATCCACTCTACTACCAAGATATATATATTCCATTGCTTTGATCTGTCACACTCTCATTCCGTTACTTCAGACTATCGTTCCATTCACGTACAGGGTTATTATATGCTTATTGAATTTGATTATGCTATTCATGTTTTATGTGACCATTGATTATCCTGCTATGATGTGATCAATATGCGGTTATCTGAGTTACATGTTTCCATCTGATGATATGTGATCTCACTGTTATGTGACCCTCTGATTTGTCTGGTGACCATGCTTGTGTGTAATCGATAGTTTTGTTTGTTTGTCATGTGTACTTCGTTCAATTAATTTCTACGGACTATAACTATCCGATAGTATCCTTATCTCGCTTGTTGTTGACCGACCATGTTTGCATTTACGTTTATGCTATTTGATTGGGTAAATGGTTCATCTTGTGACGTGTGGTTTGTTAATTTGTTTAGTTGCCATGCTATGTCTTTAATTCATTCAATTATATCGTTTATACTGTATTCCTACTTGTTATGTGTGACTACCATGTTTTGACGCTAGTACCTTTGTTATGATCTGGTTGTGTTTCAACTAAGGGTTTTGACTGTGATTGCCATGCTCCTTCTAATTAGTTGCTTCCGCTTGCCTTTAGATTTCCTTTTGACTTGTATGTCTTACGGTTTCTGAATTGATTGTTGCCATATATATGTTGTGTGGATACTGCGTCGGCTATGCTTGCTTATGTTTCATACTTGTATGCGGTTTGTATGTGCTTGTTTATATGTCATTGATGCTTTGCTTTGCTTCGTTCTCCTTGTTATCTGTTTGTTTTGGATATCTGTATAACGCTGTGTTCCTTGAGATCATCTTTGACTCATTGGTTCCCTTTCATTGTGACTTTGTTATCAGTTTCCTCATTTGATTTAGCATTTCGATTTTATTTAGCTTTAGGTGTTGTTATATCGTTCAATGGGCTTTTACGCTCGCATTTCTTTTCCTTGGCGAGGTTTAGGTTTGAAGATGGGCTTTGGCGGGTTGAGATTATCTCAGATGGACCAACCCTAGTTACCTTATTAATTGGAATTATTTGTCGGGCTATCGTTTGAGATTTCATTTTATTTTAGACATTTTGGATTTTGTAATTTTTCCTTGTAAGTCGCCTGTAAAATTTTAATTGTATGTTCTGATATGACACCAGAATGTGACACTTCTACCCTCGTCGGGTTGGGGTGTTACACCAACTGACGACCCTTTCTACTTGTGCAATTTGACCAACTGATCACCTACTGTTTGGATGAACTTAAGAATTAGGGGGTAAGTGTTTAAGTTGCTAACGTCCGGGCACTTTGCTGATAGGTTAGGGCGAATTGACCAAATGTTGTCCTCTCGAATTTGACCCCACCTGAAGTAATTGGAAGTAAGTAGACGTAGACAATACTAGCTAGGAGGAATAACTAGGTTAGCACCACTCTCCTCTATTGATTAAACCTTTGCCTTTTATCAGCTTTTATCTGCTTTAGTAGTTAATTAATTAATTCCTTATCAAAATCATTATTTAATTCTGCGACACCTAGACTTAGTAATAATCCAACACACATAGCTCTTGGGACGACCTCGGTTTTACCGAATACTATACTACACACGACCGGGTACACTGCCCGTTAGTGCATTAGGGTGGACTATAGGTATATCGAGACTATATAAATATTAAAACCTGGTCAGTAAAACCTGCATCAAGTTTTTGGCTCCGCTGCCAGGGAGTTATATTAGGATTGCTATTAAGTTTTTCATTTTCGTTTTGTCTTAAACTTTTCTATATTTCTCACGATCATTATTCAAGTTTTCAGGTACCATGGAAGTTGTTAACATTGATAACCTCACTTTTGAGGAATATTTGGCGTGAAAAGAGCGGAACAAGGGCGGGTCTCGTAAGACCGACAATTGGAGCTGATGTCCGTTTCGAAATTAAAGACCAATTTATGAGGGAGCTTCGTGCTAACCCTTTTTCAAGAAACAGGGACGAAGATGCATATGAGCACGTTGAAAATGTCTTATACATCGCGAGCCTTTTCAACATTCCAGGCGTGTCTCATGATGCTGTTATGCTAAGGGTATTCCCATGAGTCTTCTGGGCTACCAAAAGATGGATTGAAAGATTGCCCACCAGGCAATTAATTGGGCTCTACTCAAGAAGCACTTCATTCAGAGGTATTGTCCGATCGAAAAATTCTAACCACTTTTGGAGATCCATAATTTCAAACAAAGAAGGCGATGAAACATCATTATCTATATGAACAACCCGAAAAAGGTCAACATCTTCTATAAAGGAACCAACGTGACTACAAGACATATGTTGGACTATCAAGGACCTATCGAACATGACTCTACTCTAGCAATTGAAGCCATTCAAAAATGGCTGATCATTCTCAAAATGGCATCGACGGAGGAAGCAAAAAGAAACCAATGCGGAAGTTTCGATGGAATTGCGGCCATAACCAACAAGCTAGAACATCTAGGTCGAGATATGCTAAAAATCAAGGCTGCTCATGCCATCCAAGTTGGTGCGAAAACTATGGTGGGGACATCCGACTAAGAATTGTCCTAAAATGGCGAAAAAATACGAAAGGAAGCTAAATATGGAGAGAATCGACCTTTCTGAGGATAATCGTAATAGGTATCGTGGAGGACCCACCGTATTACAGCGAGTGAAAGAACTAACTTGGAAGAAATACTTAACAAGTACCTTGTAGATTCAACCAAGAGGCAAAAGGAGCAAGATAAATGGCTGAAAAATTTCCAAGATAATACAAACAAGAGCCTTTCTTCCCATGACATATCACTAAAGAACTTGGAAACTATGATTGGAAAGCTTAGCGACGAGGTACAAAAGAGAAATGAGGCACAAAAGAACAAATCTACAATTTGTAAAGCTGTATTTTCTGAATATGACAAGTCCTCCAATGAGTCTAATACTGAAGGCGAAAGAGAGCTACGCCGTAATCGAATCTCTGAGTTACAGCGTAACCAGAATACAAGCAACGACAAGGTTACCAAGGTTGAAAACTCTAAAATGAAGAGTCATTGGTGTAAGGCTATTGCAATTGACAATGGAGAGTGTTACGGCTTATGGGCCTCTTGTGACCCTCGGAAAACTTGCGATGGAGGGGTTGATAAAGAGAGGGTTAATGATAACAGATACATGTGGACTACACTTAACGATGAAGAAAGGTTAGCGAAGTTCTCGATTAATGAAGTGGAAGGACCACCTATCAAGCATTACTGCAGACCCTTACTCATCACAGAAGATGAGATCACACAAGCATGGCCGACCTACAACCCCTTTCGTGAGTATTGCAACGGAGGGGGTAATGTGAAGAACGAAGTTTGGATATGCCCACATGAATCAGGGAGGCATGACGTTGATTTTGGGGATATGTCATTCAGAGATTGGTACTTAGTAAGGTTCGGTGACACAATAATTAATTTGGTCTTATTTCGAAATCTGGAACTCAAATATGAAAAACATATTCTTCAAGGAAAAACCATTAAGCCACCTCGACGATATTCCTTCTGAAAATAACAATGACGAAGGGACTCAAAATCATTGTTTTGAACAAATTAAAACCAGCGACCTTGTATGGGCCTCCGCAACCACATTGATTATGAATGTAACGGGGAAGCGGTATTGAGCTGGGGAAGACGAGTTCTATGGACCTCAAATAATGATTCAAAAGAACAATTGCCTTGGCGGATGATTTAGGATTTGACGATTGGGTCGAATCAAATCGGAAAAAATTGACGCGTTAACTAAGGCAAAACGGAATGGATGTATGAGTAAAGATCAACCTAACGACGAAATTCCAAATGGAAAATCAGATGATGACACCGAGAACTCATCAAGAAAGGAAAAAGAAGAATGCAAGCAAATACTCGTAAAAATTTCAGTTAACGATAACTAACTTAAAGATACCGATTCCGATGATGATGATTTCGATTACCTTGAGCTACAAGGTGAAGACGGTTTCATTGACACCGATGATGAAGTACACGAGAAAAGAAGATGCAAACTTCTTGGCATTCTGTTAGAGACCGCCACCAATTGTAGTCGAAAAATATGAGTCCACTCGATACCATTTAGGACGGGAGGAAAATTTTTGCAAAATTCGGAAGATCGAAACTAAATAATAACTCCGCACTGCCACAAATGTCGGTTGGGTCAGGTGTAACTTGATGAAAGACATGGAGGAAGTCGGCCAAGTCCTAAGGCCCCCATAAATCTCCGCGGTTCTGAGTCTAACTTAAATACTCGTAAATAAAGAAAGGTGTTTTTCGGAAACAACGAATTATCCTTTCTTTTGTTTTATTTCCATTTCTATAGGGTTTTGTGTTTTAACCATTTTGCGGAAACGAGGAAGTGATTGCTGTTGCGTATCTTTCGACCATAGTTATGGTAACTCACCTGCGTGATTGGCGTAATATCCCGGTAGAGGCGCGATACCAATTACGGTAATACCATCTCTGTGGTTACGCCGTAGCCTCGCTTTGCAACATATGTCGGGTTTTGCGCCATTCTGGTAACTCCCTCAAAAGAGTTACGTAACTTTTCTCTACTTACTTCTTTCATTTTAAAACACAATAACCTTGTATTAGTTTCTTAAATGAACTTTGTGGGTATGTTCCCTGTAAACCCTCACGAGACTTCACTCGTCCACTTGGGACACCAAGTGGTTTAAAAGGCTTGTTGCATATGCTAAATGCAACAGTGATTCCTACAAAAGTGATTAGGTTTGTTTTTATTTTACATTTTTCTTTTAGAATTATGCTTATCGGTAGTGTGATTTCAGGGATTGAAGTTTGTTCATGATGCTTATCTGAAGGCGTCTCTTTTTCGTGGGCCTTCTTTCTTTCTGGAACAAATTTCAGGGAAGTTCTCGCTCTAATTCTACTTTTCTATTCACCTTTATTTAACGCTTAGTACAAAAGGGACTTTGTACAATTCAAGTGGGGGGACGGGAGTAGAATTATCTCTTGAACTTTATTTTTCCCTCGTTTTTCTAGTTTATTTTGAAACATTTTCCATTTTTAAAATTTTGACATGTTTTTCTTAACCTAAATAGATTAGACCTTAGCCGAGCACATACAACCCTTGATTATATGGTGAGATTAGCCTTATCCGTTTCCTAAATTTACCCCAAATCCACCAAATTATGAGTGTGCCGGTAGCTTGTAAACTTTAGAACTTGGCCTTTGCATCATTTCGAGAGCATAGACGAGGTATGTTCAGTTAGCTCGATGTATTTGGACTTTTCAATTTAAGAAGGCAATATTACAGGATTATCACCCAAATAGCCTACCATTGTGTGTCTATTGATTAGTCACCTCGACTTCTCGACCCCATGTGAAACCCTTTTGTTGCACTTACCTTCATCTGGGATACCCCTAGATACACCCATCTGAGCCATTCCTTTCATTTTGTTAACCCAATATATTATTTCGATACACCTATACACCTTAGCCTACTGTGTAATATTTATTTGTGATTGGGAAGTCATCATTTGCCTAAGTTCAAGGTTCAAGTGGAAAGGTTCGGAAATCACGCTTTCGTCGATGACATATTCTTGAAGATCATTGAAGACCCCCCAAGTTCCCGTTGTTCATCTCAAGTGGGGGGATATTATGTTTAGTTGTTATTGTTATGTTGAAAAAAAAGGTTGTTATGTTATTGTAAAAGTGCATTGTTATAAGCATTATGTTATGAGCTTTATAAATTTAGTATCAAGGAGACCACCTCGATCACATTCGAAGATTGGAGTTGGTAATTATGCCAACCGCTGGATAAAAGGTAGTATGCCCACCACGACGTCCTCTAATGACACATCTACCTAGTATTTCATGATCCGGTTTCTTGACTTCAAAGCTTGAACTTTGGGCGGACGGTAAGTCGTGATGACTTGGTTATAGATTTAGGCTATCTGCTTGATTTTTATTTTACACCATTTATATATCCCATGTCTTGTCCTACCCTTTAGTCATGAAGCGTGTCTAGGTGATGCAACGAGCAATGTTTGGTGTCTTGGCCATAGATTTGGTCATGTATCATTGATTTTGTCCACTTCGCCGTGACATGTTAGTAATGACGAGTCACCCCTTAACCTTGGTCGTGTCTACCCATATTGCCTTCAATAATTGTTTAGCCCTTAACTCTAGTGGTGGAGATTTGTGTAACCGCCAAGCTTATGATAGAATACATGCTATGACTGTGTGATTGAGTGATCACCCCGAAATTGACACTTTGAATAGTTGAGAGATTTGAGTGTTTCGTTCCCATTTCGTGAGGTGTTCGGCTTTGTTTTATTCTAGCATAAGGGATTTATTTTATTCTTTCATACGTGTGTGTGTGTTTGTTCATCCGATCACCTTATCTATATTTCTTACATATTGATGCTTGTGTTACAATATGGTGACCTAACAGTGGTGTCATTCGCCATCTAGTTAGGTGAAACATATTTGTTTTTAAAGTATTTTGTTATATGCGTGAGTTTTGTGCTACAATCCTTTCAAACATTTAAAGCTTCATCTTTTACACTTAAAAACTGAAGATTCATGTACTTTAAGGTTTATTTAGTGTTAAAGTTTAAGTTTTTTGCATCAAGTTTGAAACTTTACTTGTGTAACATTGATTTAAAGCTTGTTTTGATACGTGTGGTTCTGTCTACGGGTAAGGTTGAATTTGTTTTTGGATCATCAAGTTTCAAAATTTTGTGGTATTCTGGTGATATTGAAGCTATTTCATCATACAAATCAGGTTTCTAAACACTTTTGGGCATAAAAATCATTTTTGGTGATAGTTTGTACTTTCTACTCGTAACAAAACCCTAGTTTTACTCGTAAGCTTCAAAGTCTACGCCTAAGAATCTGTTACGCGTAAGCTTCTCATCATTTGATCTTCAGTGCTATTGGTTTCGAGTGTTTCTAGCTTGGATAAGCCGAAAACACTGACTTTGGATATCTTTTTACAGTATAAGTGTAAAAGATATTTTGGGCAAAACCCTAGTTTTACGCCTAAGCTAAAACCTTACGCGTAGAATTCTCTTTGCCTAAGCATTTCTTACGCCTAAGCTTGTCTTACGCATAAGCAAATATTACGCATAAGGATTCTACTACTAAGCCTTTGGTTTACGCCTAAGCTAAGCTTTACTCAAGTCTACGCGTAAGCTATTCCAACGCGTAAGCTCTCTTTTTACGCGTAAGTTGGGTATATCGTGTAAGGTGATTTATACGCCTAAGCTGGTTTCTACGCATAAGGTTACTTCATCAACATTGTTTCATTTGACTACAAAGATCCATCATCAACACAAGTTTCAAGATGTCTCAACCACCATACTCTAGCTACTTTCCTCATGTGTATCCTCAACAACAACAACAATAATTCTATCAACAATATCCTCTACCATCTCCACAACAAGTGCAACAATTTCAACAACAAGGAGCAATTCCTCTTCCACCACAAATGGTTCCACCAAACCCTAGTCAACAAGTACAACATTACACATACTTCGTATCCAGCCAAGTATGCTATGAATGTTACAACTCTGAAGGAACCCTCATGGTTTGCAAAGATATGTGAAGCTTTAAGTAGCCAACAATCCATTCATGAAGCTGGATCACTTGATAGACCTCCAATGCTCACTCCCAGAAACTACGATCAATGGGTGATAAGGTTCTTTAGGTTTTGTGATCTAAAGAAGCCACATGGAAAGTTTTTGAAGAAGGTCATCCTTGAAGGTCCATTTCAGATGCATACTCTCACTGTACCCGGAGATCCGAATGCTGTTCCACCAAGAGATGATGTTACCAACGTTGTCGGTCTTGATCAACTTCTACACTTAGAAGCCGATCAACTTGCAATGCAATATATCCTTTTTGGATTACCCAATCTGATACTTCGTAGTGTTGATGCTCAGAAGACTGCTAAAGCAATGTGGGAGCACATTCATCTTCTATTGGAAGGCACAAAACTCAATCAAGAAGACATGGAATCCAAAATCTACTTAGCATATGAACACTTCATGATTGAACCAGGGGAGACATTAGAGTCATATCATCATCGATTCTCAGACATCATCAATGACTTGGATAAACATAATATCATTATGCCAAGAATTGCAGTTAACACAAAGTTCCTTAGTAGTCTTGGTCCTGACTGGGAAAAGTATGTTATTTTCATCCGTCAAGCGAAGAATCTTCATCATGCTACATACGGATTGTTGTATGACTATTTTAAGGCCCACCAAAAGGAAGTTGACAAAGAAAGGATCATCCGTGGAGTCCTTGCTTCGCCTTCACTCCCGGATAATCAAACTCTAGCTTTGTGGGCTCAAGCATGCTATCCTCAATTCCTGTAACGTATTGGATTTCATAAACACATTATAACATACTAAATAGGGGTGTATGGCTTAGAGTTTTAGAGAGAGAAAGTTTAGAGGTTTAGGAAGCTTAGTGAGAGAAAGAAAAATATTATTATGAGCTCCAACCCTCTACCTTGTGAGGTAGAGGGTATTTATAGTATCTTACACAAAACGCCTCCTACGGGCTGTGGATCAGGCATACAGTGGGTAAAGACCCGTCCATCCTCCACGATGTTACTTAACTAAATACTAACCAACATTGAATAACTACGACTACTGGCTTTCTAACGATTACATATACTTGAGGTGACCGACACTTTAACAACTAGATTTTCTAAATCCTAACAATCTCCCCTTAAGGGAGGTCACCTCAAATTACATAGAATACAAAAAGATATTACATTAATATTGTTCTTGGATTCTTGTTTAAATTCATTGCTCTGTAGTCCGTAGTCTTTGATTTTCATGTTTTGCATGTTTGGTTAATCCAAGTGGAGGTCTTTACTGATCCATATGATGATGAGTTTTGAGCCAGCTTTGAGATCATCAGCTTCCATAAATCTCTGACTCTTCCTTTGTAGTGTTGACATTATGTGATGTTGTGACATTGGACCAACATGCTCACATTCTGGATCATGATTTCTTCTCATCAGAGTAGCGGAAGCTTTAGTTGATTCATGATATTTGCAGCAGCGTAGCAGAAGCATGAAGTGAGAATATCGAAGTCGTTGTTGCATTTATCATGATTTCTTTAGAGATGAAAGTGTTGTGTGAGCATGCGGCTATGGATTGACATCTCAATTCTGATCAGCTGCATATGTTGGGTGTACCTGCATACAACAGTTAGCAATAAAGCGCACGAAAAGTATCTTTGATCACTTTCGTTGAATTGAGGTACACGGCCCACGGTTCCCCGTTGATCAGTACAAGTAATGCCTGTGATCAGGTATAATTCCGAAGAATCTCCTTGACAGGTTTTCGCAGCTGCTCTAGCCGTTCTCAAACCGGAATGTCTCAAAGAAGACAACACGGAGTGAGTAAACCAGCGAATTGAGATTCACTGATTGATGAAAAGAGATTTGAAAAAGAATCGTGTACTGCACAATATAAAGTGTTTTTGCAATACAACGAAGGTTTTAAGGAAAATCAATTATCAATCATAAACACCTTTTTATTTTGAGATATTAATACACAGTCGATGTGCTAGAGAAAAGAACTTTAAGCACAACGACCCGTTTTTCAAAGGTATCCATCAATCCATTTCCTGGACCAAAGTTGATTCAATAATGAATCGCCCCATTGTTTCAATCCAGTTGTCACAAGTTTGATCTATTGGATAGATCTCACATGTTACCTACCAAGAGCTTGTTTGACGTTGGCTCTATAAGGATTTCCATCTTCATCGTGAATATCTTACATGTCACTCAGATGTTCTGTCTATACCACTAGGATAATGCGTAGGACTCTTAAGATATAATCTCACTTTCCACATTGTGTGAAACAGCGAGTCTTCATTGATTGTGTCCTAGAGAGATTTATTGATGATCTCGTGGCTCTAGACTCAATAGTGCTCATTTGGTGCCTATGCCGGAGACTAGGGAGAGGGTCTCCTTCTTCAATATCAACAATCTCTAAGAGAAAGTCGATAGATTATGTAGGTTCCCCGTGAGAATGAAACAAGCCCTTTTAAGAGGAACTTGAGTAGCTTGGGAAGTTTAGTGTAGTGCGTCACTGGGTCCATGATGTCTTGTCTTCAATACTAGTGTTACCTTGGTAACAACCAGTAGCATATGTATTGAACCCGGTTTCTGCCCTAAGATTGAATTATTGGAGGGCTATTTCTTTTCACCCTTTTCACATTCGTTTCTTTTTCATTCTTCAACCCCTTCAGTGCTTACCGAGACTTCAAAACTAGAACCTTGTTGGGTTTATTCCAATTCTCGCTCTGTCTCAGTCCGCACTCTTCCCATTTCTCACTTTTCTCCTTTTTTCATCATACCTAAGGACTTCTATACTATCTTGTGGATTGTACCTGGGTAGATCCCTCCGGCTCTGGAGGGATCGTGGGAATGAATACCTAACCTAGCCATCCTTATATCTCCATACATAAAGTAAATTTGGTCGGTCTTCTTGGTATTATTCTTCTGCCATTGGAACCAATTGAAAACCATTTGAAAAACAATCCAGGTACTTGTGATATATTATCAAAGCATTTTGTACCGGAATTGTTTTTGATATTTCAGAAAAAGGCTCCCCCTCAACATGTGCATCGTATATTTGAAATTATTTTGGCACATGTTGGCAACAGGAAGAATTCACATCTTTGATTAACATTTTCTAAAGTATCTACATCACCTTCCCGATCAAAATTAGTGTTTCAAATACATTGTTAAAGATATTTTTGAGAAAGGATGTGGTTTTCAAAAAGTTTCTCCCCCTCAATATGTGCATCGAGATTCGAAAGTGTTTTGCACATATTAGGGAAAACCTGCACTTAGAGACAAATCAATCACGTTTCAATCCTTTTTGGTTTGATATAGGTGCTCCCCCTTAACATGTGCATGAAAAATTTGAAATCGTTTGGCACATGTAGGGAGGAGAGCTTGCTAATCACTTACAAAACCATTTATCGAATTATCAGTTTAAATCCAATTTAAATCACAATATTCTCCCCCGATCACAATTTTCAAATCCATTGAGATTTGTGATCTCTATTGATTTAAATTAATTTTGAAAACTTTGGAGGAGAATTGTGACTTGCTTTTGAAGAATATTTTAACTGATAAGAATCAGATTTTGAGACTTTAAACTCCAATGTTCAAGCATGATTAAGTATCTTATGAAAACATAACATTAGCCAAGGTCTGAACCAATTGTATAAGACATTGCAATTGTTTGATAAATAACCTTTTAGATTTAATTGAAATCATTCTCCCCCTCAATCAATGACATAAGTTGTTGATTGAGAGATAGAGATTTTGAAAAATGTCAAGTCCAGATGATTTTCAAAAATTGAGTTCGAGTTATTTTTCAAAGCTATTTAGTTTTCATTAGATAACAAATATTTTTCAGAAGAAGTTATAGAAAGAAAAATATTTGTGAAGGAAATATTTGTGAAGGAAACATTTGTTTTTAGAATCAGAGCATGAGATTTGAAAAATAAGATAAAGCATGGCTCTGTTCTTTTTTTTAAAACCGGGGTACAGTCTAAAATGACTATAAACCTTTGTTTTTCATTCTCTCAAAATGTTTTTTTTTTTTTTTTTTTTAAAGCTTATATACAATCGAACTTCATCTAAAGACCCGTGTCATTCTTAGAGTGACAAATCAAAGACCTTAGATGTTATCGAAGAATAGAAAAAAAAAAGTTGAAAAAAAATATTTTTTCGCTTTTTCAAAGATTTTATGATTTTTATAGATTTTTTGAAATTTTATATTTTTCTATTTTCTTTTTGAAAAAAATATTTACAAGAGATGGATGAAGAAAAACTTTTACTCCTCGTTTTCCTCTTGAAGACGTTTGAGTGTTTCCGGTTGTAGACTCTTTAGACCAAGTCGTGGAAGGATAAACTCAAAACGTTCTCTAGGAAGAGCTTTGGTGAAGATGTCTGCTAACTGATATTCAGTCCTCACAAAATAAAGTTCCACCACACCGTTCTCCACTTGCTCCCTGATAAAATGATGTCGAATGTCGATATGCTTTGCTCTTGAATGTTGAACGTTGTTGCATGAGAGAGCAATGGCACTCTTGTTATCACAATACAGAGGGATTTTGTTGAATTCAAAGCCATAGTCCGATAATTGGGATCTCATCCATAGGATTTGAGCACAACAAGATGACATGGCTATGTATTCTGCCTCTGTAGAGGATATAGAAGTACTCATTTGTTTATTTGAAGACCAGCTCACAAGCTTATCACCCAAAAACTGAGCACCTCCTGACGTGCTTTGACGTGTATCATGACACCCTGCATGGTCAGCATCTGCATAGGCTGTTAGTGACATACCGGTGTCCTTCGGATACCGAAGTCCCATGTTGATGGATCCTTGGAGATACCGAAAGACCCGTCTAACCGCTTCAAGGTGCTTTTTGCTAGGCTTAGCCTGGTATCTAGCACACATGCATACAACGAATAGAATGTCTGGTCTACTGGCAGTAAGGTACATCAGGGACCCAATCCTACTACGATATTTAGTTTGGTCAACCATGATCCCTGAGTGGTCCTCATCCAGTTTAGTACGCTCCACCATGGGAGTGTCAACAGGGTCACAAGAATCAAATCCAAATTTCTTTAAGATTTCATTAGCATATTTAGATTGATTGATAAAAATGCCTCTAGGACTTTGTGAAATTTGTAATCCCAAGAAAAATGACATTTGTCCCATCATTGAAATTTGAAATTTGGTGCCCATCTCCTTAGAAAAACGGTCACATTCATTGGGGTCAGTCGAGGCAAAAATAATATCATCAACATAGATTTGAACGTGAATTAAGTGTTTGCCTGACTTTCTGGTGAACAATGTCGGATCAACTGCTCCTTTGCTGAATCCATTAGATACAAGAAACTTCGATAGTGTGTCGTACCATGCCCTTTGAGCTTACTTCAAACCATAAAAGGCCTTCTTCAAGCGATAGACATGAGTAGGATGCTCTGGATTCACAAAACCTTCAGTTTTGCTGACGTATATGACTTCTTTCAGATCTCCGTTAAGAAAAGCCGTCTTTACATCCATCTGATAGACTACCATGTTCTTACTTGCAGCGTTGGCCAGGAAGATTCTGATTGCCTCGATACATACAACTGGAGCAAATGATTCTTCAAAGTCAATACCCTCCTCTTGACGGTATCCTTTTGCAACCAATCGAGCCTTGTTCTTTAGCACATCACCATGCTCATCAAGTTTTACTTTGAAGATCCACTTTAGAGCAATGATCATAGCACAGTCAGGAGCACGTACTAATTCCCATACATCTAGTCGATCGAACTCATGAATTTCTTCTTGCATGGCATTGAACCAACTGTCTTCATTCATGGCAGTTTTAACGTCTTTTGGTTCGACCTTAGGTAGTACAGAGTTGAAGAAGCACCATAAGGCATCAGTTGCAAGTTTTTTACGAGTGGATACTGGACGAGAAGGGTTTCCAATGATGTTGTCCAATGGATGATCATGTGTCCATTTTCTAAGGTATTCGTGAGGTTGTTGTTCAGGAACTGAAGTAGCAGAGTTTGGATCTCCTGATGAAGATGGTTCTGAAGTTGGTTCAGGAGCAAATATGTTCTCAAATGGAGCATCTTCGAGAGTAGCAAAGGGGTTATCTCCATCATAGGTGCCAGAAACATTTCCATGATGTACACTTGATGATTGAGGATTTGATGATGAGGATGAGTGATCTGCAATAGGCGCTTCTTGACTCAATGACATAGAAATTGAAGGATTATCTACGTTGACTGGGTTAGGGGTAGCCTCTGTTCATGGATTTGACTGATCATTAGCAATAGGCTCATAGTGTTCATCAAACATTGGATTAAACAATTTCTCCAAATCATCTTCCGAAGGGGGTACATATGGAATTGCTGACGAGGGATTTTGTACAAGAGAAGAACTAATGGTACTACTTAATGAAGGTTGTGATGCGGGTCCAGAATTTGATTGTCTGGAGTTTGCCCTGATGTCATCGAACGTGACGTGAATAGTTTCCATGATATCTCAAGTTCTTTTGCTGTAGATTCGGTCCCATTCTTTTTTGGTGCATAACCCACAACAACTCCAATGTCCGCCTTAGCTCTTAATTTACCTAAATCTTGACCGTCATTCGTTGGACAACTTCGTATGGAGTTTTTCCATGAGTGGTGTGTATGAGGGAACGATTTTGGGTGTAGCAAGCAGTGGCAATGGCTTCAGCCCAAAGAAACATTGGAACCTTTGAGTAAATTAGCATTGTTCTTGCAGCTTCAACAAGGGTCCGATTTCATCTTTCAACTACACCGTTCTGTTGAGGCGTGCGTGGAACACTTCTATGATGACTGATTCCAATGCTTCCATAAAATTGACTTAGGTCTTTGTTAACAAACTCAGTGCCATTGTCTATTCGAATAATTCTAACAGTCTTTTTAAGTCGAACCTGCAGCTGTTTGATAAGTTTGATGATGACATCTGGAGTTTCATCCTTTGTCCTCAAAAACTTAACCCAAGTAAATCGAGATTAGTCATCAACAATGACTAATACATATTTCTTCCCATTTATCGTTTGCACTCTCATAGGTCCGCACAAATCCATATGAAGAGTATGAAGAACTTCCAAAACTGAGTTTGCAGTTTGGGTTTATGGGCATATTTCATGCTTTTTCTTAATTGGCATGCTGAACAAAGATGATATTTTTTATACTTTAATCTGGGTAAGCCTCTTACAAGGTCCTTTCTGGAAAGATCATTAATGGTGCCAAAATTCAAGTGATTGAGACGACGGTGCCATAACCATGACTTTGTTTTCGAAGCCTTTGACAAAAAGCAGATTGGAGAAGACTTCATCATGTATTCGATAGAGATGGTGTATAGGTTTGAACCACGTGTTCCTCTTAAAAGTTCCACACCATCAAGTTCTCTAATGAAACAAGTATGTTTTCTAAAAGCCACCTCTAGATTGGAATCACAGAATTGACCAACAAAAAAAAGGTTATGACCAAGACCTTCAACATAATATACCCTGGAGATTACACTATCACCAACAACATAATCTCCATAACCCATAATTGCACCAAAATGGTCGTTTCTAAATCTAACAGTCCCAATAAATTTACTCACGAAGTTCATGAGCCGCGAGCGGTCTCCAGTCATATGCTTGGAACAGCCTGAGTCCAAGTACCACATAATGATTTGAACGACCTGCAGTTGAACACAGACAAAAATGGATAACTGGATAATTGGGATCCCCATACAAGAATGGGTTCCACTTGGTTAGAAAGCAATATTGGAACATCCACATCAGAAACAAAATCAATAAAATCATTAGAGGTAGATGTTGGGCTAGTAGAAACAGTAGATCTATTCAAAGTATGTTCACTTCTTAAAGGTATAGTTCTACCAGTGGGCATCCATTTCCTAATGGGCATTGATCTAGATAATTTAGGGTACAACTCATTAAGATTGAATTTACGGCCAGTAGGTATCAAATGATAACCTACATTACTAAATTTTCTTCTTGTTGGTTTCCAATGTTTTCTAGCCCTCTTCCTCCTTGGTCTTCTGCCCTTTTTATCCTGTTTTCTAGTGTTAACCATTTTAACAGGAGATTTTGCAGTATTACTCATCTCATTCACAACACATTCATGATTAATACCAGACATCAAGCATTCATTACATGTTTTGTAAATAGTAGCAGAATTCGGATTAATTACAGTACGCTTATAGCTAATACTAGAATCAACATGATTCGTTTTATTTAGATTAAACTTAATGTTCCTAGGGTGGTCTTCTACTCTCTTCCATTGATCACTCTTAGCTTGCGATGTCCTATCTTGCTTTGTTGTTGGAGGCTTTGACCCGCTTGCTTTTGTACCACAGATTACTTCTGTAGAGGGAATTATGTGAACATTAGTTGGTTTTGCTACCTTTTGCATTCCTGATCTATAAATGCTGGGATCTGAAGTACTTATAGGCACATCAAAGCTCACATGCTTGACTTTCGGCATAGAATGGTTTGCATACTTAGCACTAGGCATAGAACAAGGCGTCACAGCTTTATCTTTCTCATATAAGGATTTAGGGCATGTTGCTCTTAAACATTCTAACAGCTCTTGAGATCGTTTGGCATATAAACATGCATACCTAATTTCACTATCAAGTGGCTTATTTATGCTATCCTCTTCTACAATCTCACGGAGACATTCTAGACTATCCTTAAGGTGACAGAAATAGTTATGAAACACAAGTTCGTTATTTCTAAGATGAGGAGGAATGTATTTAACAGTCACAGTATATTTTGAATCTGTAGATGAATTTGATGCAACATTCTCATTAAAGACAAGTGGCATTTACCCTTTTACCTGAGTCTTTTGATTCTCAATTTCCTTTTATAACGAAGTTATTTTTTCATTGTTTTTGTCATGAGTGACTTTCATTGAATCGTATAACTCTTTGAAGTGTCGTTTGACGTTTTCATTTTCTTCTAGAAAACTCTCATTTTCTTGTTGTAATACGTTAATGATGTTTTGAAGATGAAAGTTTTGAGAAAATTGAGAATCTAAAGGAGGAGGCATTTGGGAGCAAGTCACATTGTTCTTTTCACCCTTTAATTGTGAAATTTGGGCTTTCAAGTTTCTGATCGTGTTATGTGAGCTGAAATGTTCATCACGTTTGTTTATTTCAAAAATCGCATCAAACTCTGGAACATCCGAGGATATCTTGATGTTTGAGGTTTTAACATTTTCTTTGAGATGTTGATATTTTAGTTGCAAATCAAAATGTTCAACTTCCAACTTAGAAAAGTGTTTTACCAAATTATCGTGATCATCCTGGTCAATATTCTCATTTAGTTTTGAGTTTTTGTTTTCAAGCTCAATGACACGATCATGGGAAACTTTCAAAGCAACAGATAATTCATTAAATTGAGAACCAGTAATAGAATACTTAGTAACAATATAAAACACATCTTGAGCCACACAACTCGAAATCAAGTTCTCATTTAAGATATGCAGATTCTTTCTTTCAATTTCATTATATTTGAGTTCCCGTTCATAATTATTGACCTCTAATATCATTGCATCAAATTCTTTTTCGATTTCTTTAATCTCTGAGTCAATCCCCTTTTGAAGACTCTCAAATTGATTTTTTAATTGTTTAAAGAAAGGCATGAATTCAGTTAAATAGAATTCTTTAGTTTGCTCAAAACCCCTCTCCCCTTCAGTTATCCCTGTAGGTGTGATTCTTTTCTTACAGGTCTTCTCAAAATCAACGAATAGTTGATAAACAACATACAAGCTAATTAAGGTCTTGCTCTTAGTGGGAATAGTTCTAGGAACTAAATGCATTGGTGTATTCAGAGGATACACAGTAGCTGGAGGCATTTTCCTGAGGGGGGTGTTTGTTTCAACAACTACATTTGCTTTTCGCTTATCCATTTCTTTTTCCAAAAACTTGTTCTGGGGTTAATTGAGTTTGAGGCTTAAACATGTTCAGGGAAATCCAATTTTCTTTAGTGTAATCATGGGGTTTGACCGTTATGTTTTGCTTTTTACACTGAGGATCTTTTAGCTTCTTATCCATTTTCTCCCTAGAGGCATCTTCTAATTTTCTATCCTCTTCCGTGCTTCCAATACATGATGGTGTTTGCCTAGGCTTGAGGATCTCATTACCATCATATACAATCGTATGGAAAGCTTTAGCCTTTTTTACAGTACTCGGATTTGGCTCTCTACTAGGGAATACTATGCTTATCTCTTAAGACTCTGTGCTTAGTGATCATGTGAGCAGTCTGAATGGTATTCCCTTGTACGTACAACTTATTTTCAAGCTTGTTTTTCAAAGTTTTTAGGTTGGAAAAATCAGTTAAAATTTTTGATTCCTTAGCATTAAATTCTTGTTTAAGCACTTTAACATTTTCTTGAAGTTCTTGCTTTTGCTTAACAATTTTGTTTAGTTTGTCTTTTAAGGAATCTAGCTCTTGTTTTAATATTTCTTCCCTAAAATTACTTTTTCTAATAATTGTACGCATTTGGTAATCCATTTCCTGCTCACGGTAGTTATTAGCTCAAACTTAGCACGTTGTTCATAAATAACTTGTTCTTTATAGGCATTCAGAGATACAGAATCATCGTGAGCACATGCAGTGTATTCATCAAAAACATAGTCATCATTGACTGCAGAAGATGAATCACTTGGTACGATCTCACTTTCACTTTGTATCACATATTGAATCATGGGAAAATATTACTATTACCCACATTATCTATATCTGATTCATTAGTTTCATGTGATTGTACTTTGTTATGTATCTTTTGCTCATCAACTTCATCGTATAGTTTTAATACCTTTGAGATGATTGAATCTTTGGGTGGACCATTGTTGTGGTGATGAGACCTTTGGAGAGATTGGTGGTGAAATGCTAGCCATGAAGATTGTCTGGGCAGTAGGTTCATCATCGACATCCGAGTCAAATGCATCACATGCAGCAAATTGAAAGGAATTTTGATGATTGTGACCTATTTCCTGAATTGGCTGCTCATCCACATCAGCATCATATTTTTTGGCATTTCCCTCAAGAAAGAAACAATCTTTTTCATTCAAAATGCTCCATTGTCCTGAGCTTGTACAAGATCATCTTGTCCTGAAATACTCTGCATTTTGAGGGCGTTTTGGAGATGTGCAATTCCTTGCAATATGTCCTTCACCACGCTTGTAGCACTTGATTGGCTTTCCTTGTCCTTGATTTGCATTCCTTCCACGATTCTGATTAGCCACATACCCTCCACCTACTTAACCCTTTCCTTGTTCATATTTTCTTCCTTGCACTGGTTGCACCATGATCTTACCATCTCTAACAATAGCATGATTTTGTAGATTGGATGCAGTTCTGATATCATTGTTAGTGTGTGGAGTGAGGTTCAGATTTTGCTTAACCATAAGAGCCGGTTGATTGATGAAATGTTCCATGATTGTGTTTGGGTCTGGAGGCTTATATGATGGATATGGAATGAGCTTGTGGTTACCGTTACCCGTTGTTATGACTAGAGAAGCTTTGGTGGTAATTCCTACATTTGTGTAGAATGTTGTTGAGTCATTTGATGAGCTTGCCTCTCCATGATTACATTTGAACTTTTTAAGAATCATTCGTTTAAACATAGCATGCTTCTCATTCTGAATTAGGAAGGCATACAATTGCTCATAGTTGGTGTGCCTTAATCCTTTGGTTAGCTTGACTGAGGTGAGAAATTTGTGCCATTCGGGATTCATGTTGTTCACAAACTTTGAATTGAGCTGAATATTTGGCATGGTCATTTTGATATTCCTCATATCATTCACAAGTTTGTGGAACCTCACATAATATTCAGTGACACTTTCTCCAGGGTTCATCTTAAAGTTCTCAAAATCATCATACAATTGAGATTCCCTGTCTTCTTTGGTCAATTCAGAACCAAAGAGAAGCATCTTAACATAGTCCCAAACTGCCTTGGCTTCAGTGTTGTGATTGATTAACTTGTAGATGTCTTTTGGTAGACCCTGAAGTATAATGTTTGAAGCCCTGATATCAGCATCGTATCTCTTTTTATCCTTTTCATTGAGCTCATCATACGTTTTTGTTCTGTCCAAACCTAAGATCACTGAACCATCCGCAGCAGTTTCAAGTATGTCTCGGGTAGTCTCAATCTTATAAGGTCCTTCATCAATTGATATGAGAATGTTAACCCCATTTTCCTTTCCCAAACAGTACAACCTGATTCGTTGAGCCCATGAGTCATAATCAGTCCTATCTAACATAGGTGGACGAGTATCTGATCCTGCTGCTTGAACGTCCTCAGCTACAGAAGAGATGATTGTAGGCACGTTGGTAGACATGATTACATATTCCACGAGATTTTATAACTCTTTGATTAAACCGGGAAATAGATTCTTTCACGGGATTTTACTAAATCAAGAGAAAACCGTAAAATGTAACAATCAAAAACAATAATTAACCAAGTCGCTTCAAACCTTGAAGACAAGTCGCTTTTCACCAAGTCGCTAGGTATACAAGTTGCTCAAGGGACAAGTCGCTGGAGAGATAAGTCGCTTGTGTGACACAAATCGCTATGAAGACAAATCGCTAGTAACAGGTTGCTAGACACACAAGTTGCTAGAGTGACAACTCGCTAGAAGAACAAGTCGCTAGTGACACAAGTCGCTAAGAAGACAAATCGCTAGTGACAAGTCGCTAGACACAGAATTTGCTCGAGTAACAACTCGCTAGATGGACAAGTCGCTAGTGACAAATCGCTAGACAAAACAGTACGTCCACTACTTTGTCCTTTTTGTCGTTTTGTCTCAAAAGACAAATCGCTAGTGCATAAGTCGCTTCACACAACACAAAAAAGTTGCTTAAAACATAGAGACAAGTCGCTATGAAGAAATCAAGTACGAGACTCAAGTCCCTAGGATGAAATATTCAAAACCACCACTTTTCAATCCAAAAACAACCCAACCACGCTGATTCAAGCCTTCCAAATCAAAACCTAAGAACTTATAGTGATTCTACACAAAAAAGTACAATCAAAATCCAAACTTTAACACTAGAAATGGTCCAAATGATGCAAATACCACTAAACTTTTTTTAAACCCAAAAACCATATAAAACCACTAGAAATCCAAGAACACGTAAGAGAGATGATCAAACCATGGCTCTGATACCATTTGTAACATATTGGATTTCATAAACACGTCATAACATATTAAATAGGGGCGTATGGCTTAGAGTTTTAGAGAGAGAAAGTTTAGAGGTTTAGGAAGCTTAATGAGAGAAAGAAAAATCTTATTATGAGCTCCAACCCTCTATCTTGGGAGGTAGAGGGTATTTATAGTATCTTACACAAAACGCCTCCTACGGGCTGTGGATCAGGCATACAGTGGGGAAATACCCGTCCGTCCTCCACGATGTTACTTAACTAAATACAAACCAACATTGAATAACTACGACTACGAGCTTTCTAACGATTACATATACTTGAGGTGACCGACACTTTAACAACTGGATTTTCTAAATCCTAACAATTCCCGACCTTGCCAACAACCTTCACAAATCCTTCACAACCAACATCTCAGATCACACCATATGATCCCTCACAAGAAACTCAACTGGTTCTATACAACAACAATGATAAGCACTTTACAATGAATCTAATGAGGATGCAGAAGCCTTCGGTCATGATTGCTAGAGCCTTCGGTCGATATTCTAACAAATCCAACAATCGCATTCGTACCTCATCCAACACAAGGAATCAACTGCTGTTAACAACGGGCGATGTTCAGAATCGTGGTAATGTTCGCAGATGGGTAGTGGTCAGGATTTAATCGAATGGAAGGAATAACATGGGTCCCTCCACAACAACAAAGGGTTCAAGTGGTTGATCAAGGAAATGCTCAGACTGGGATTAATGGTCTCCGATGCTATAACTGTAATGAGAAGGGTCATCTGGCTAATGCATGCCCAAAGCCAAGGACACTGACGGCTTGTCTCAGGTACCAGATCAAACTATATTCATTACTGATCTGATATCTTCGCCAACATCTGCATCCGACGAGGATCAGAGTGTTCAACATGAGCCGTCTACATCTCATTCCGATGATAATCAAATAGATCCTCTAGTTATATTTGACGATCAAGATGACCTTCTGGTTAATATTGATAATCAAGTTGACTCCGTGGTTATATTTGAGGATCTAAATAATGATCATATTGAGATTCACATTGAACAAGTGAACCTGTCTAATCCAGATCTTGAGCTCATGACCAACTTAATTAAGACCCAAAAATCTCGAATGGAAAAGTGCCAAGACATCAATAAGAAATTACAAGAGAAAATTGCACTATTGACTAAGGATAATGAATGCTATAAGTTCCAACTCAACATTTTTCAAACTAAAGAGAAACGTGAAAAAGGTTTTGAAGTCGCATTTGCTAAATCATACCAAAATGAAAAATCTTCGGAAAAACAGATATGTGATCTAATTGCATCCAAGAATGCTTTGTTGTCTCAAATAGAACAACTGAAATATGATCATAAACAACAACTTAACGCTCTCACTTCGGAAACTCAAAAAGCCAAGTCTGAGTTGTTAACTTGTCAAAAACAGTTTTGTTAATACAAAAAGCATTCGAGGAAACAAATAGATGACTATCTTGAGGAAATTGTCGACTTACAAAGCAAAATAAAAGAGTTTCAAAATGTTGTTTACAAACATGGTGAGTCAATCACAACTATTCAAAAGTTTACTTTTAAACCAAATCCAAATGGATATGGACCGAATCTTGCTGATTATAAACCACATTTTTCACATAGAGCATTCAAACCAAATCCTAAATTCTACAGTGCAGAACACAGAATTGATGATTCCATTATGAGTATTGTTGAATATAATCGTATGGAGGAGCTAGATGCAGAAGACGAGAGTCGGTTAAAATTGGAAAATGTTGTTTATAACAAACCTTTTAAATATTCAAAAGCCATAACTTTCGTCACACAACAGGATAATTATAACACACCTTGGGTTATCACACCAACTTCTAAGTCCTCTTCCAATGATGGTCCCTTATCCAATGTTGCACAAATTAAGGGTCCTTTACCTTCATTTAGTGAAATAAAGCATTAGCTGAACAATGTCTAGTTCTCAAATATTTTGCCACTTTTATGTCTGACATAAAACTTTTGGAACAAGCAATTGAAGTTAATTCTGAAATCGAAGTTGAACATTTTCAATAGACATTTGCGTGACAACAAAGGGATATTTTTCAGAAAGGGCTTTAACCACATGTCTGAAATCTTAAAATGTGTGCAATATATTGGGAACGGGATCTTTAAAAGGAGATAGGCCTTATGAAAAAAGTTTTTGAGGAAACTGAAACAACGATTTCAAATACTAAACGTAAAAAGAAAATGTTTTGAAATCATGTTGATCGACTCTTGGAAGATGTTATCTGTGCTGATACCATAAATGTTGTGTTACTTCATTCTGTTGCATATGCATTCGATTATATTGATATTGATTCTGTTGATTCTATTGAAAATGTTGAGAATATCGATAATGTGCAGCAAATCAAATCTTTGAAAATTGAAAATGAGCGTTTGATCAAAGGACTTTCAAATGCAAAACATCGTCTTCAATGGTGTCAAAAGTTTTGTCAAAATCGAGAACTTGCTTTGCAAAACAAAATCAACCAGTTGTGTTCAAAATCTGTTGATCCAAAAATAGAACATCTGGATGATGAAAACGTGTATTTAAAATGTCAAATTTCAAAATATGTACAAGAAATAGCCAAAGTCAAAACAAAATATGGTGTCATATTTGATTTGCTCAAACAGACTCGTGAAAAAGCATCTCAAGAACTTGATAATTATCTTGCACACACTAAAGATGTTTTACATGTTAATGCAAATATTCGCTCTAAAAATCAAGATTTGTTGCACACTATTGTTGAGTTGAAAGCAAAGCTAAGAAAGTATGAAAATGATAAGTCTAGTAACACTCATATACTTGCACCTGGAATGTTTAAAATTGACACTAGAACACCTAATGATAAACCACAAGATACAAATGTGCTTCCTTCCACTGAAACAGGAATAGTTGCCTCTTTTCCCAACGCTAGCACTTCACAGCTTAAGAGCACATCAAGGAAGAATAGGAAGTTGCGACGTAAGAAAAGAACAATAAAGACCTCTGAAGTAGAAGAACAACTTAGGACTTTGAATAAGACTCAAGTTGCACACACTTTAGACATTGCGTTAGACAAATGTAATAGAAAAAGTGATGTAACGAATGCTGAACCTTTAAGTACTTTGAATGTTATGTTTGAAGCATCTTGTGTTGGTTTTCATAAAAGCATGTTTTCTGGTTGTCATGATAAATGTGTTGCTAACACTATCTTATCTCGTAAGCGGAACAATAGAAAACGGAATACCTATAGGCCCAGTAATGCTTCTAAGTCTGTGCTAGGTAAACCGCCTTCTAGTGCTCATGCCTTAATCATTGATGTTCCCATAGAACCCCCTTCAGCTCCTAGGAAGAACTTATCACCTAGTGCATTCACTAAGACAAAAGCTAAGACTAGTTGGAGATGGCAGAAATGGTTACATAATACACTTGGTTTTAAATGGATCCCTAAAATCATTAACATGTGTGTTCCAACTGTAACTGTAACGGAACCCTCTAACTCTTTGGGTTCCACCTCTACTTCTATTCCACCTGTGTCATCTGTGTGTAATGCAGGTGATACAGATCATTCTCTCTGTATAATGATAATGATGTTCCCGCACATGACAGCAATCTCAACTGTTAACTAACTTTGTCTCAAAGTTCATTGGCAATTGTCAGTTCGAATGATGACTTTCGGCAGCCTGTATCATGGATCTACGGAGATTACATCAATGGAAGCATCAAAATTAGCGGTGGTTTATTATGCTGAAGGTCCTTTGGCCACAATCTATTTTCATTTGGTCAATTTTGTGATGGAGATTTGGAAGTTGCTTTTTGGGAGAAAACTTGTTTCATTCGTGATCTACAAGGAAACGATCTTATGTCTAGAAATCGCACATCAAGTCTTTACACTATTTCAATGCAAGACATGATTGCTTCCTCTCCTATATGTTTACTTTCAAAGGCAACATCTACAAAATCTTGGCTATGGCACCGTCGTCTCTCACACTTAAACTTTCAAACCATAACCAATCTTGCACGTTACAAACTCGTTGAAGGTCTCCCAAGATTTTGGTATTCTAAAGATCATCTATGCTCAGCTTGTGAACAAGGGAAAAGCACTCGTGCTCACTTTCCTTCAAAGGTGGAACACAGCTCTCAGCATGTGCTTCATCTTCTTTACATGGATTTGTATGGCCCGATGCGTGTGCAGACGATTAATGGCAAGCGCTACATTTTGGTAATTGTCGATGATTACTCAAGATGGACTTGGGTTTATTTCCTTCGAAGTAAAGTTCGAGCTCCATAGATGATCATCACCTTTCTCACGAAAATTCAAGTTCAGCTCCAAAACACAGTCAGACAGATCAGAACAGATAAAGGAACTGAATTTGTGAACCAAACTCTTCGTGCATACTATGAGAAAGTATGAATTGAGCATCAAACAAAATGGAGTTGTTGAAAGACGAAACCATACGTTAGTGGAAGCTGCAAGAACGATGTTAATAAATGATAAACTTCCAGATTACTTGTGGGCTGAAGCCGTGTCAACTGCATGCTACACTCAGAACCGTTCAATGATTATTAACGCCACAACAAAACACCTTATGATCTTATTCATAACCATAAACTGAATCTAAAACACTTTCACGTATTTGGCTCTCTTTGTTATCCAATTAATGAGCGTGATGAATTTGGTAAGTGATGAGTGTGTAAATACTCATCATTTTTGTACAATATAAACTGCAAAATCATCTGAAAACACTCAGAAACACATCAAAATGATCAAAATATCACAAATCAGTGTTTTATGTGTTTTAAATGCAAAAATATCAAAATCAGATGAAAAACGTATCAAATTTGCAAAATTGGCAGTTTTAGTCCCCCAAGTTTCAAAAATTGTCAAAAACAGTCCCTGGTATTTCAAAATAAAGAAAATGTCATTTAAGGTCCATGGGATTCAAAAGTTGTTAAAACAAACCTTTGAAATATAAAATTTGCAAAAACTACAACTTGGTCCCTCAAGTTTGAAAAATGTCAAAAATGGCCCCTGGAAAATGGCAAAATGGCAAGTTTGGTCCTTATAATTTTTGAGAATGTCACTTTTAGTCCTTGGAAGAAACTTTGCAAGATTAGCAGTTCAAGTCCCTCAAATTTAGAAAATTGCACAAAGGTCCTATCATTTAAACCCTTGTCACAATCCATTGGACCCTGCATAGCTATTGGACCCCTGTCATTTGCCTTTTTGAAACCCTGGTATTAAACCCAAGTCAAATTTGGTTTGACTATCACCCAGAAAACGCGCCAAATAGCTCCTTCTCCCCCAACACTAGCCCTGCAACTCAGCCTCCCCATCCCCCCTCCTCACCTTTCCTCTCCCCTTGTTCCCCCCTCCTCAACAACCTGCCAAGAGCATTAAATGCACCTCCAACATCCACACTCAATCCCCACTGTCAAAACAAAGTTTCCCGCCAAAATCAGTTTTAAGGGCCAAGATCATTTTAAATGATCCAAGGGACCTAAATAATGGTGGGATTAATTCAGAAGAGAGAGAGGAAGCTGTTGGGGTATAAAAGAGAGAGATTGAAGCAAGTTTGACAAGTAGCTAGTTTTTAAGTTTTTCCTTTAAATGTCGTTTTTAAAATTAATGTTGAAGTTTAATTAAATTGTTGTAGTTTCAGTGTATCTGTATTTCCTTTAAGTTAAAAACAACATTGTATTGTACCTTTGAGCATCAATTCAAGTTTCCTTATAAATTTCAAGTTTCCATTTACTGTTGAAAAAGCTATCTTCAAATTCTTGTGTTAAAGCTTCCTAGTAGCTTTGTGTTAGCTTAAATAAGTTTCTTTAAGCTTGTCATAGCTTCTTGCAAAACTGATAAGTTATTTCCAAGCAAAATTGCTTTTTGGTCAACCAAAGTCAAACTTAGCTCAAATTGGTCATGGAAGCTGTTTTGGGGTGATCCAGTGGTGAAATTGGGTGGATATAGAATAGGTTAGCTCAGGTTGGGTCGGTCTGGTTTTAGCCTGCATAGCAGTTGGACTGTGGTTAGTAATCTTATCATTTTCAGTTTTCAAGTCATTTTGCAGTTTCAGTTGGTACTTGTATCTGTGGTTACATTTGATTTTTATGTGTTTAATTAGCTGCAACTAGGTAATTTAAACTCATTTTGATTAGTGATAGTAGTTGGTTAAGTATCTATATCAGTTTTGAGTTAATATCAGAGTTTTAAGGTATGTTTGGATTTGACAGTAAACCTGTCCATTAGGCTTGTTCTGTGATTGGCTTTTGTTGTTTCATGCTTGTTTTAGTCCTAATTGACTCATTTGAGTCAAGTTCTTGTGCCTGCACATGTCCATAGTCAAATTTGCATGCTTACTGTCTTAACTGTGCAACTGTTGAGAATTTTGCAAATCCAATCCTTGTTTTGTGTTTAGATTCCTTAAACATTGCTTGCATTAAAGTCATTTCATCATTTTATATCATTTCCAGTCCTTAAATTGATTCCAAAGTTCATGAAAGTCAATTTTCATTGTTTTTATCCAAAAGTCAAAATGAAAAATCTGTTTTGAGCCATTCTAGTAGGAATTTTAACAAGCTCATCTCTGGGCCAAATTCAGTGATTCTTGTTGTTTTAAAATATTCCCCTGGTCTATTTTCTCATGCCCATTTTAGGATATTTTTGCAATTTTTTCTATAAGCTCAAAAGAGCTTGTCAATGAGAGCTTAAGTGCCCTGTGCAGGGCACTGTTGCCTGCACAGGGCTTGTTCAGATCTTGTAGCTTCTGCACAGGTCTCATTTTAACTCCCCTAGGTCTCCATTTTGGTTTAGAGGCTCTCACCCAGGTCATCTTTAGGTTCCATTAGTTGTTTTTCACAATTAGCTTATTGGTTGGCTTATTTCTGAGCCCAAAGTAGCCCCTAAATTCTGTTTTAGCTTATATCTCATATAGTCAAATCTGTGCTAACTTGATATCCAGAAGTTAGAGCTTGTTGATTTTTGTTGCATTGTAGTTCTATTAGCAGTTTATAGCTTCTGTCTTGGTTTGGTGCCTTTTGGGTTCCATTTGCTTATCCAAGTGCTTATTTTATAAGCACTTTGATCTACAGCTTCAGATTCTCCCACATAAGCTCTTGTTTTCTCATTTTTCTCAGCTTTAGAATAATATTTTAGAATTTCCCTGAAGTTTTCATAAATTTTAGACACTGTTCACTATTTTTCTTATTTAAAATCAGTTTTTAATCATTTTAAATTAGCTTTAATTACAAAAAATTAAGAAAAGGTTCAAAAAATTAATTTTTAAATTTTCTTAGGTTTAGATAAATATAAAAAGTGAAAAAAGTAATTTTCCATATTTTTCATAGTTTATTTTGTAATTTTTAGTAATTTAATTAGTTTTTAATAGTTTAAAATTCATAAAAAATAGAAAATTAATCAGAAAAATACAAAAATAGTTTTGAAAATTCTAGTTTGATATTTTAGACTTTTCCATTTCATAATTTTATTTTTCTAGCTTTATTTCCTAATTTCTTGTATTTTAGGGTTTTATTAAATAGTTAAAAATAGTTTTTAATTACTAATAATTAGATAATTAGTTGTAAAAATAATTTTCTTTTTGTATAAATTTTCTTTTATCATTAGGATTGTAAAAATGTCATTTTCATATTTTTAGGACTTTTATTTCTTAGATTTCACTTTTTATTTTGTACGTTTACGTAATTTTTTAAACGTAAGTTTTTAGTTTTAAGTTTTAAACGTTCATCATTTTAAATATAGTGATAGCGTTTATTTAATATTTTTTATCTTTTTAATTTTCTTTAATTTGCATTTAAGCCTTCAAATCCTCTTTTCCGTCCAAATCTCCCGATCACTTTTCGTAGGGTAATCCATTGCATAGCTCGCTGGGACATAACGACCCGGGGAAACACTATACTCCCCAGATCTTCATTGCATTCGTGCCTGAGCAGTTTTAAGCTGGTTACGGTCCGCCATTCACAAGTGGCGGGCTTGTGTGATTTAGCTTAGCTGTTTGGCGCGCATCAAATTTTTGGCGCCGCTGCCGGGGAGCTGTGTGTGCTGATTATCTTAGTCTAGCAGTTAGTGATTTGGATATTCACTCTTTGTTCATACCATCCATCTGTATATGTTTATATTTTCTTAGCCAAAAACCCCAAAAATATTCTTCTCATTCCTCTTATTCGTTGATTCTATTTCTCTTACCCTCTTTTGCCGTTTAATTCTATTCTTCGTATCCTCTTGACCATTTGATTCTCTTCTTTCCCTCTTATGTTTAATTCTAATGGCGGACACGCGTACGATGTCAGAATTGCTCCAAGTACCCACCGAGGGTTACGAAGATGCTGTTGTTGTACCGGAGATTCTTTCCGAAAATTTCGAGATACAAACCGGTTTAATTCAACTAATTATGTCAAATCCATTCTATGGTTTTGAGAGGGACGATCCCTATGCTCACATCCGATGGTTTGATAGATTAATTTCAACTATAAAATATAAGGATGTTCCTCATGACACAATTAAGTTAATGTTATTCTCATTTTCTCTCGAGGGGGTAGCCCGGAATTGGCTCGATAAAGAACCCCCCACGATCGATCACTACTGGGAAGATCTCGTTTCAAAATTTGTAAATCGTTTCTTTCCTTATTCTAAGACGGAAAATCTTAAGAACGAGATTATAAACTTCCAACAGCGTTTTGATGAAAGTTTCGGTGAGGCATGGGAAAGATTCAAAGATCTCCTACGAAAATGCCCACATCATGGTTTCTCGGAAATACTTCAGATCGATATATTCTACAACGCTTTAACGCAAACCGATCAAGATTCACTTAATACAGCCGCCGGTGGCCATATCTTGTATCGTACACCGAGGGATATATTGACGATCATCGAGAACAAATCTAAAGTTCAGACATCAAGAAACAAACCGATTGATATGGCTGGGCTTACCAATGATATTCGATGCATGAAGCAAAAATCAGAGCCCGTTGATGCCGTTACAAAAAGATGTGATTGTTGTGGTGGTCCCCATCCTTTTTACGATTGTCAAGCCACCGATGACGAGGTTTATAATGCTACATCAGCCCAATATCGCAAGACTTTCATTTTCGATGATGACGAGGACTCAATTCAAATGAAGGAATATTATGAGAGCTTGTCAACTGAAATCACACCCGAAGAACCCGTAAACTCTCTAAGAATGGGGGACGAGCATCTTAGCACCATTCTGGAAACGGAATCATCTCATGCTGAGAACCTCGTCCCAACCCCAAGTGAGTCTGAGGTTATCTCCGGTAATATGTGTGATGAGCCTCTTAATGATGATTCTTCTCCTCCTCGTGACATTCCTAACGATCATGTCGAGATGTTCTCTGATTCTGACAACGATTGTACTTCGTTTGACGATTCTTTATCTTATGGAGACATTGATTATGTCGAGGACTTACCTTCTGAGATAGTTAGCTTAGAGGAAGTGAGAGATTCTGATGATCTGGAAATTGAGGACGAGATACTTCGTGAAAAATTGTTCAATACAAATCTCCTCGTTTCTAAGATCGAATCATTCTGTGCTAAGTCAGCTTCATCTCCTATCCCCGTTGTGGATAGTGACTTGGAAAAGCCCGAACCATTTCCTGAACTTAAGGCTTTTTCCAATGATTCTTTTCCGGAACTTGAAGTATTCCGCTTTGATGGCGATCATACAGAAAAGGAGAGTAGTGGCATTCCCACTTTTCATCTTTCTCTTCCCGAGTATGATTCGTTTATCTTTGATCTAGATCCTGAGGAGTTCTCCGGTGAACTCTCTCATATCATATCTCCTCCGGAGTATGATCATTTCTATTTTGATCTTGATCTTGACCTGGGGGGAGACATGCTCTATCATAAGAGTTTTCTTATTGAGGACACTACCCCGCCTCTCCCTCCTGAGGTAATTGTTGAAAATAACCAAAAGAGCTTTAATGATGAAATACAAATTAAGGAAAATATAAAATTTGATTTTGAGGATGAAGAATGGATCCTAATTGTTATATAAAAACATCTTCTTCCATCCTCACATATGTTGTGACTTCTCCCCTCCTTCATTCTTACGGGAGTGAGGACATCATCTTTGACCCAGGAATTTTCATTTATCATTTGTGAGCCGGTTCTATGTATATCTCATCGGTGTGGAACTTTCACGTACTTCAATGTTTATCCAAACATTTTGAATGAAAGTCCGATGGAGATTGTTTCTTCCACTTTGCTTCCCCATGAACCAATGAATTCGGGGTCGAGTCAAGCTAGCGACTCGGGAATCAAAAACAGTAGCACACGATATGGGTTTTCACCCATATTTCTGACTTCTTTCTATTTTCTACCACCCTAGTGTGGGGGGGTTGCCCCACATGTTGTGTATATAAGTAAGTTCAAAAAAAAAAAAAAAAAAAAAAAAAAAAAAAATCTTCTTTCTAAATAATGGCCGTAATATTTCCCTTTTACGTTCTCAGTTTCGGCATAACAGCCGTGGTACTTGAATATTGAGGGCAATATTCATTTCTAAGTGTGGGGGGGAATTCTCACGAATTTTATCATATAATTATACCGCCCAATTCCCCCGTTTTTGGCCAAAATTTTTTTTTGGAGTAAGTGTTTTGCACTTACTCAGTTTGGTTATCAGTCCGCCATGTTTGATAAACAAAAGGATTGGCTAATCCAGGAGCAAACGGCTCTTGGTAAAGATTTCTCAAATCCGTTTATATGGCTTGCAATTTGCCCAAAATTGTATGGTATTCAGCTCACCATATCCTAAAAAGTGAAGAGTTGGCTAGCCCGCAAGATTATGGCTTGTGGTAAAGGCAGTGGAAAAACCATAATTGGTAATCAGCTCACCAAAGATAATATTGATAATTTATCTAAGAGTTGGCTAGTCCAGGAGGGTACGGCTTCTGGTAAAGACAAATCAAATCCGTTGAAAGCTGGTGGTTTGCTCAAAATCACATGGTTATCGGTGTACCATGGTTCTTACTTGAACTGAAACATTTGGCTACTCCAGAAGTAATGGCTTTTGGTAAAGAGATTAAAATCCATTATGTTTTCTCAAATCATTGCTAGGGACTAGCAATATCTCAGTGTGGGGGATTGATGAGTGTCTAAATACTCATCATTTTTGTACAATATAAACTGCAAAATCATCTGAAAACACTCAGAAAACACATCAAAATGATCAAAATATCACAAATCAGTGTTTTATGTGTTTTAAATGCAAAAATATCAAAATCAGATGAAAAACGTATCAAATTTGCAAAATTGGCAGTTTTAGTCTCCCAAGTTTCAAAAGTTGTCAAAAACAGTCCCTAGTATATCAAAATTAAGAAAAATGTCATTTAAGGTCCATGGATTCAAAGTTGTTAAAACAAACCTTTGAAATATAAAATTTGCAAAACTACAACTTTGGTCCCTCAAGTTTGAAAAATGTCAAAAATGGCCCCTGGAAAATGGCAAAATGGCAAGTTTGGTCCTTATACTTTTTGAGAATGTCACTTTTAGTCCTTGGAAGAAACTTTGCAAGATTAGCAGTTCAAGTCCCTCAAATTTAGAAAATTGCACAAAGGTCCCTATCATTTAAACCCTTGTCACAATCCATTTTGGACCCTGCCATAGCTATTGGACCCCTGTCATTTGCCTTTTTGAATCCCCTGGTATTAATAACCCAAGTCAAATTTGGTTTGACTATCACCCAGAAAACGCGCCAAATAGCTCCTTCTCCCCCAACACTAGCCCTGCAACTCAGCCTCCCCATCCCCCCTCCTCACCTTTCCTCTCCCCTTGTTCCCCCCTCCTCAACAACCTGCCAAGAGCATTAAATGCACCTCCAACATCCACACTCAATCCCCACTGTCAAAACAAAGTTTCCCGCCAAAATCAGTTTTAAGGGCCAAGATCATTTTAAATGATCCAATGGACCTAAATAATGGCGGATTAATCAGAAGAGAGAGAGGAAGCTGTTGGGGTATAAAAGAGAGAGATTGAAGCAAGTTTGACAAGTAGCTAGTTTTTAAGTTTTTCCTTTAAATGTCGTTTTTAAAATTAATGTTGAAGTTTAATTAAATTGTTGTAGTTTCAGTGTATCTGTATTTCCTTTAAGTTAAAAACAACATTGTATTGTACCTTTGAGCATCAATTCAAGTTTCCTTATAAATTTCAAGTTTCCATTTACTGTTGAAAAAGCTATCTTCAAATTCTTGTGTTAAAGCTTCCTAGTAGCTTTGTGTTAGCTTAAATAAGTTTCTTTAAGCTTGTCATAGCTTCTTGCAAAACTGATAAGTTATTTCCAAGCAAAATTGCTTTTTGGTCAACCAAAGTCAAACTTAGCTCAAATTGGTCATGGAAGCTGTTTTGGGTGATCCAGTGGTGAAATTGGGTGGATATAGAATAGGTTAGCTCAGGTTTGGGTCTGGTTTTAGCCTGCATAGCAGTTGGACTGTGGTTAGTAATCTATCATTTCAGTTTTCAAGTCATTTTGCAGTTTCAGGTTGGTACTTGTATCTGTGGGACATTTGATTTTTATGTGTTTAATTAGCTGCAAACTGTAATTTAAACTCATTTTGATTAGTGATAGTAGTTGGTTAAGTATCTATATCAGTTTTGAGTTAATATCAGAGTTTTAAGGTATGTTTGGATTTACAGTAAACCTGCCATTAGGCTTGTTCTGTGATTGGCTTTTGTTGTTTCATGCTTTTTAGTCCTAATGACTCATTTGAGTCAAGTTCTTGTGCCTGCACATGTCCATAGTCAAATTTGCATGCTTACTGTCTAACTGGCAACTGTTGAGAATTTTTGCATCCAATCCTTGTTTTGTGTTTAGATTCCTTAAACATTGCTTGCATTAAAGTCATTTCATCATTTTATATCATTTCCAGTCCTTAAATTGATTCCAAAGTTCATGAAAGTCAATTTTCATTGTTTTTATCCAAAAGTCAAAATGAAAATATGTTTTGAGCCATTCTAGTAGGAATTTTAACAAGCTCATCTCTGGGCCAAATTCAGTGATTCTTGTTGTTTTAAAATATTCCCCTGGTCTATTTTCTCATGCCCATTTTAGGATATTTTTGCAATTTTTTCTATAAGCTCAAAAGAGCTTGTCAATGAGAGCTTAAGTGCCCTGTGCAGGGCACTGTTGCCTGCACAGGGCTTGTTCAGATCTTGTAGCTTCTGCACAGGTCTCATTTTAACTCCCCTAGGTCTCCATTTTGGTTTAGAGGCTCTCACCCAGGTCATCTTTAGGTTCCATTAGTTGTTTTTCACAATTAGCTTATTGGTTGGCTTATTTCTGAGCCAAAGTAGCCCTAAATTCTGTTTTAGCTTATATCTCATATAGTCAAATATGTGCTAACTTGATATCCAGAAGTTAGAGCTTGTTGATTTTTGTTGCATTGTAGTTCTATTAGCAGTTTATAGCTTCTGTCTTGGTTTGGTGCCTTTTGGGTTCCATTTGCTTATCCAAGTGCTTATTTTATAAGCACTTTGATCTACAGCTTCAGATTCTCCCACATAAGCCCTTGTTTTCTCATTTTTCTCAGCTTTAGAATAATATTTTAGAATTTCCCTGAAGTTTTCATAAATTTTAGACACTGTTCACTATTTTTCTTATTTAAAATCAGTTTTTAATCATTTTAAATTAGCTTTAATTACAAAAAATTAAGAAAAGGTTCAAAAAATTAATTTTTAAATTTTCTTAGGTTTAGATAAATATAAAAAGTGAAAAAAGTAATTTTCCAGATTTTTCATAGTTTATTTTGTAATTTTTAGTAATTTAATTAGTTTTTAATAGTTTAAAATTCATAAAAAATAGAAAATTAATCAGAAAAATACAAAAATAGTTTTGAAAATTCTAGTTTATATTTTAGACTTTTCCATTTCATAATTTTATTTTTCTAGCTTTATTTCCTAATTTCTTGTATTTTAGGGTATTATTAAATAGTTAAAAATAGTTTTTAATTACTAATAATTAGATAATTAGTTGTAAAAATAATTTTCTTTTTCTATAAATTTTCTTTTATCATTAGGATTGTAAAAATGTCATTTTCATATTTTTAGGACTTTTATTTCTTAGATTTCACTTTTTATTTTGTACGTTTACGTAATTTTTTAAACGTAAGTTTTTAGTTTTAAGTTTTAAACGTTCATCATTTTAAATATAGTGATAGCGTTTATTTAATATTTTTTATCTTTTTAATTTTCTTTAATTTGCATTTAAGCCGTTGTAATTTGTTGGCTTTTTCCTTAGTTATAATCATATTCAAATCCTCTTTTCCGTCCAAATCTCCCGATCACTTTTCGTAGGGTAATCCATTGCATAGCTCGCTGGGACATAACGACCCGGGGAAACACTATACTCCCCAAATCTTCATTGCATTCGTGCTTGAGCAGTTTTAAGCTGGTTACGGTCCGCCATTCACAAGTGGCGGGCTTGTGTGTTTTAGCTTAGCTGTTTGGCGCGCATCAGTAAGCTCAAGGATAAAGCTGACATTGGAGTCTTTGTTGGATACTGTGAAAACTCTAAGGGATACCGAATATGGAATCGTCTTACAAGGGAGATTATGGAAACGATTCATGCCAATTTCGATGAACTTACAGAAATGGCTTCTGAGTAAAACAGCTTGGAACCCGGTCATAACCGTCTGAACTTCCCCCAAACCCCATCATCAGCTGAACCGAGCTTAGAGCTTACTCGATGTCAAATGGAACAGCTATTTGCTCCTCTCTTTAGTGATGATATTGATCAACGTGCTCCATATGTATCAAATTTTTCCGCTGCTCAACCTGATAATAATCCAATACCTGATACACCTGAAACAACAACAACTGTTGAAGAAGCACCTCCAATTGATTCTACAACAACAACCGAACAAACCGCATCCAATGACGCTGAACCAGCTGATGATCTTCTGAACCAAGTAGTACCTACACCTGCAGTAGATCCAAATGCGTTCTTCAATCCTTTTGCTAATGAAACTGCCACTTCTGATGTTGCGGAATCATCCACAAGCCATTTGAATCCTCCTAATCTGCACAATGTATATCAACATCAACTCTCCACACATCGTTGGACTAAATACCATCCCTTGTGAACATTATGGAAACCGAATCAACCAGCGTAACTAGACAACGCCTTCAAGACATGGTGAACATTGCATTTATGCTCTCACCGTCTGCCAAGTTGAACCCTAAAATATTAAGGAAGCCTTGACATATGACAACTGGATTGAATCCATGAAAGAAGAACTTAACCAGTTTAAATGTCTTGAAGTATGGGAATTGGTTGCAAAACCAACAAGGGTCTATGTATGGTCTGGTGAAATGGATTTGGAAAAAAAACAAGTGGATGTTGAAGGTACGGTTATCAGAAATAAGTCACGTCTGGTGGCTAAGGGTTATAGAGAAGAAGAGGGGACTGACTACGAGGAATCATTCACACCAGTTGCTAGACTTGAGACTGTACGGATTTTTCTGGCATTCGCGGCTCACATGAACATCACGATATTTCAGATGGATGTCAAAACCGCTTTTCTGAATGGTCAACTGAAGGAAACGGTCTATGTTAGTCAGCCAGAAGGATTTGTTGATCTAGAGTTCCCTAACACTCCTACAAACTGAACAAGGCTTACGGTCTCAAACACGCCCTGGGAGTGGTATGATAAGTTGTCATCCTTTCTCATCTGTCATAATTTCGTCAAAGGATCGGTCGACCGAACACTATTCATACAATATCACGGGGAACACTTTAATCGTTCAAATTTATGTGGATGACATCATTTTTGGGTCAACACATCTAAAGTACTAAAACGCTTTTTCAAAACTTATGAAAAAACATTTTGAAATGTCCATGATGGGTGAACTTACGTTCTTTCTAGGACTGCATATTCATCAATCACCAGGGTATTTTCCTGAGTCGGTCCCAAGTATGCTCTTGAAATTTTAAAAAAACATGGAATGCAAACTGTGGATACCTATGCCACAACGATGGCACATACCAAGAAACTGGCGCTGATTTGCATGGGAAA